>HG995242.1:5000000-6250000 GCA_905332985.1 Mimas tiliae | reverse complement strand
GGCGCTACCACTGCACATCATGTTCATACTCAACACCACACAGCCAAACTTTAACCAACCACATGAGAAGACATAATGGTGATAGGCCATACTCTTGTGAGTGTGGTAAAACATTTACACAATCATCAAGCCTTGCAGCACACCAGAAAACACATAGTAACACTACATACTTTACTTGTTCAGTTTGTGGCAAACAATTCAAACATGCATTCACTTTGAAAAACCATATGAATGTTCATGATAATGGGCATTTTAAGTGTAGCATTTGCCAAAAAGTACTGAAGTCTAAACAGAGTTTGAGATCACATATGCAAAGGCATTACAATATTTGTAATTATAATTGTGAGGACTGTGGAAGTACTTTTGTAACATCAGCCGAGTTGCTAAATCATAGAAAAAAACACTATGTCGAGAAAAATTTTGAATGCCATTTATGTGGATACAAAACTAATTCCAAAAAAAATCTTATAATACATTTAAAAAGGTATAAATTTCAATTATTATTGAAACTAATCCGTCATGCAAATGTCATGTAATGGTACTTTGCGTATTTAAATATGGTAAAAAATCTGCTCCAAAAAATCAATATGTAATTGAATTGCTACACAAAAAGTAATAATAGATAGGTAGAACTTGGGCCAACTAGGATCAATTTATTTATATTATTAGATACTTGGACCTTCCTGAAATCTGAAATGAGTACTATGCCAGTCTCTTTATCAATAATATTATAGCTATAAATTCAACCATTTTTATGTTGCAATAAACTGTTTTAGACATACCGGTTACAAGGCGTATAAATGTGAGCTGTGTCAAGTTTCATTCTACACACACAGTGATCTGCAGCGACATCGGCGCGTGCACACAAGGGAAAAACCATTCTCCTGTCCTACTTGTTCTCAAAGATTCACACACAGCCCCAGTTTGAACAAACACATGCAGACAGTACATGGTGTTGACTACAAATGGGGAGACATGAAATGGAAACCAACAAAATATCTCAGTGGCTGTAAAAAATGATGCCAATTTTTCAATACTATTTAATTTAATTTCATAAAATTGCTTGGGGTTGTAGCATGAGTATGGGTTAGTGGCGGTCCTGGATTCCAATCGCAACATTAATTATTATTATCCTTCGATTGGAATGCTTAGGGATGTTGATATGTCAGCTATTAAAAACTATAATCCAAGAGATCCTTATGAGAATGTTGTGGGAGAAGGCTTAAGGGCAGATCATCATAACTAAAAATAATGATTATGGATAGACTTTATAAGAATAAAGAATTTATTAAGAAAATCGCCTTTTACTTATTATTTCATCACCCATACTATTTACTAGTTTGTGAATGGCCTTTCTGGGATAAAAAATAGCAGTATGTAGTATGTCCTAATCCAGGTCATGATATATACCTTTCACATTTATAATGATAGCAAGACAAGCTTTTTCGCACTCCACCTATGTGGAAGACTGCCGTCACATTTCCTGTATAAATGGTAGCCTAAACTCTCTCTAAAAAAGTTAACATTGTATTTTAACCTAAAATAGTTTATAAAAAGTAAAGGACTTTCCAATTAGTATGTTTTTATTTGTAATATAAATAATAGGAATGGTAAATAATACATTGTGTGGACTTAAAAATTGTTTTATTGATTCTTAAAATAACATAATTTATAACGAAAATGTTTTGCTACAATTATCACTAAACTAATATGAATAGTGAGAAACCTTATCTTAATATAAGATTATGAAATAATTTGTATAAAACACTTGCCTAGTACTGCAGATTGCAGAAAGTTATGCTTTTAAAAATTCACTGTAAAACAAATAATGACTGACCTGTCTTTTGCAACTGAGTTCTATGATCAAATGATAAAACAAAGCACAAACATACAAAAATATTCTAATGGATCGACAAATCTGTTGTTTAATTTTTATTATTTTAATACAAAGTATGGTATTTTAGTTGTACCTATGTGTGAAAAACGAATCCCGTTTGTTTCCTCTTCACCCCAATTAACGAGACCTAAGTTAACAGCTTTTCGTTTTCGAAGTCTGTTATTTTTATTAGCTTGAATCACGAAACGAGCAAGTCACGTCAAGTCTGATGGGAAGCGCAACGCCTGGCCATAAACAGAAACAACACCACACAGAAATTAGTACTACAGAGCATTGCATGGCATTGGACTTTGTTCGTCGCCCCGAGACATAGGATATTAACACCCGGTTTCTGAAAGGCTGATCAAATCAACATTCAACTAATAGAACTTTGAGTTGACATCGCAGTCAATTTAATTCGAGTTGCTGAAACGTTATTGAGTGAAAAAAAATATAATATTTGTTCTCTCTTTAGTACCGTTTGACATACGATTTTTCCTATTATGTAATTTGAAAGTTATGTTAGCTAACATGTGTGTCAAATCAAAGGTGTTGATCACGCTTCTAGCAACTCAATTTCGTCTTGAATGAGATTTGACATTTGATTAGTTAATTTAACATTGATTAGCCTTTCAGAAACCGGGCGTAAGTCTTATAATGCCCAGTAATTGCACTAGTTTCAATGTCCTTCCAACCGAAACACAAAAATGCTTACACAATGCTGCTTGACGGGAGAAATAGACAAAGCGGTGGTACCTACCCAAATGACCTTGCAAATGAGGGACTTACTTACCACCTAGTAAGTGTGTTATCTGCCATGTCACTTAAAATAATTTTTTGCTTTGCATTATATTCCTTATATTTAATTCACATAAAGCCCACGTGTGGGATGTTATGTTTGTTATTTTCTAAAAAGAGTTCAATCCTCTTCATAGTCTTCGTCATCCGAAATATATTTTCGCTGTTTCCGTTTTCTAGACGGTGTACTTTTTCCTTTACTCTTCAATTTAATTTTCATCTTTACGGAACGATTAGACTCTCCGTCGGAGTCGTCTTCATCTGAAAATGCGAAAACATTTAATTTAATTTACTTCTAATTATCTCAATTTTTTTGATTTTCTTTTATTTTATATGGAGCACTATAATAGTTTTTATAATATTTGTATAGTAGATAAGTAACTATAATAAAATGCATATTACAAAAAAACACCAATTTCAGTCAATGTTTTGCTAACATACCTTTATCGTTATCATCAGAATCATCGGAATTCTGTCCGATTTCATAGCGACGACGCATTTCAATGAAAACATTACGCAATCGTACTGAGTCTTCGTATATTAAAGACGCCTCCTCGTTGTAAATCTGAGCGTTTGCACATAATGTAAAGAAGTCTCGTTCCAAATCCGATATATCGTTGTACTGGAAAAAAATATACCTCTTAGCTCCAAAGTAATAAATCTTAAATTTGAACAGACTGACTGGAACATAATATCAGCCCTCTAGAACAACGATATAAAATTCCTAAATATATATAATAAAGCAAACATTTAAAGCTGCAGGAGTACGTCGGACGTACCAGTGGCACCAATTCCTAGACCACCTAAAAGTGCTGACTTGACATTATAGGAAGACATTTGGACTGCAGGATGCTAAAAACCCTGGTACAACCATGCTAACCGTCGTAATATTTACTAATTTGCATTGTTGAGCATTAGTAAATATTACAAACTTCAGAGCGTCAAAGTTATTTTACGCGTACTGTATATTTATAAAATAGTAGGATGAAACATTAATTGAACATTACCTTGCCATCTTCAATTCGGCTCATAATCTTCTTTATATCTAGTGGTTTTTTAATAACATCGTAATAATCTGGGAGCTCCCGACGTGACGGAAGTTTCATGAAAGGTTCCGACAATACGCGCCCATTTCTGCAACAATAGTTGTTAATTTTTGTTGTTACTAAACAATTTCTATAAATGTTAGGTATATCCCATTAATAAAACTCACTCATCAGAATAATCAATGACTTTCTTCATAATATTTTTTAAACGCTTCTTGAGTTGATTAATTTCAGTTTTACTTTTCTTTTTTGATGTAGTGGGCACCTCATCTTCTTCTGAATCATCTTGATTTCTTCTGAAATATAATAATACCAGTTGAATTATAAGCAAGATTTGCATGATTTTATTACAATTTCGGTTTCGGAAGTGGTCTCCTTAAACCCGGTATAACGGTATGAGAGACGCATACTACGCATATTATTCATAAAACTTGGCTTGACTTCTGCGATAGCTGCCATCCAAATCATGCCTAGAAAGTTCCGTATTACCTAAAGGTACGTGAGACACAATCATACTTTATTGGTACACCTTGACCATAGACTATAAGTAACACTTATTGATCTTGCAAATAAAATGATACGAAACAAATACGAGTATATAATTTTAAACATTTAAATTCACAACTTTAATCATTATTCATCTGCAGGACTGCTCTAATAAAACCGAGTGCAATTAGATGTAGACGATGATTTGAGATGTACACCTATTAATTAATAAAATTAATAAACCCTCTATTCTTGTTTGATTTCATTATAATATATTAAGTTACAAATCATTAACCCAAATATGTAATATATCAATAAGAACAGTAATAATCGATATTATATTTATGACGCATTTTTGTTATTGTCACAACCATAGGCAAGTAACTGAAAACTGTCGCTAGAATCCAGCTTTATTTTTGAAATATATTACGATCGTAAGTAAATACTGTGCACAGGACGCTTATGTTACATTACCGTCGTTTGCGACCCTTCTTGCGTTTCTTATCTAGCACTTCGTCGTCGTCATCCTCCTCCTCCTCCTCTTCGAACTCGTCGTCGATAGCCTTCAGCCATTCCTTCTCCGTGAGCGAGTCGGTGTAGTCGACCTCCTTGCGCTGCCGGGAGCCGCGCCCGAGCGTCTCGTCCTCGTCTAGATAGTTCCAACCCTGACCCTGATTTAACAAGTTTACATGTTTTATTATTTGCCAAATATGCAATTTGTTGATTTGGAAACGAGAAAATATAATTTGAATTTAAGAAAATCTTTGTGCCTGCCGTTATCCCGGCTTAATGCCAGGGCCCGCCTTTCCATTATGTTTTAATAGTAGATTTGGTATTATGTGGGGGCCTGTCGTCTGGCCCCCACATCCCGCAACGGGAGCCAAGTTTCGCCATTGCCTCGTCCGTTAGTCAGCAGAATGTACCACGTGCCGGTAAGTTTGACATTGAGCATAAGACGTTGAAGGCCACTTACACTTTTAATTATAATTAAATAAATAATAACATCCTGATTACGTAAATGAAACATCTTGACGAACCTTATTGCATACAACTTCGTCGTCATTTTTGACGAGCCAGTCAGGCAGCTCAGACTCTTCTATAAGCCGCGACTGCGTTTCTGTTTTCTTGCGCTCTATGTCTATCTGTTTGAATTTTTCGAGCTCTTCTTCCGAGCGCGCAATCATTTCGTTTATTAGATCGTCGTCGGGAAGTTCGTTTTCTTCCTGGTAAATATAACGTATTATACACATTGAGTATATACAATATTTTGAAATCATAAGTATAGAAATATATTTTGATTTAAGACAAAACACAAAAATCTATTGAATAACCTTCAACATACACTGCACATTATGTTATCCGTCACCTGTGGTTTACATTGTAGAACTGATTTCAAAAGCCATAACACATAAGACATTGAAAGTCGTAGGTATAAATATACTGCTTCATTCAGGCTAATAAAAAAATAGTAATATTTACCTCTTCATCATCGCCGTCTTGATGTAAAATACTTTGCAGGAACTGTTGCCGCTCGGATCCGGTGGACTTTTGATCGAACATACCAGCTTGGATAACTTTCTCATCCATGTTCAGTTTGTACCTGATACAATGTAAAACAGTTGTCATTTTATGCATAATCAAACTTGTTTAGGGTATATTCAATAGGGCAAGAAATTTAGCCTAATTAAAGAGTATCGAAACAGTGTAAGTAGAGTATATATTTGTACCGTGTATTCATTCAATGGCGGGCTAAGTTCGCCAGGGGCCCGGGGCGTCAAATCTAATATTTTTTTGCACAAAGACGAATTAATATATTGACATTGTATGATAATTCGAAAGTTGCCCCTCTCCCCCCACCTTTAGTTCGCTATTGCGTGTATTTATAACGAGTAAGAGATTGGAAGTTATTGTAAACAAAAGTACATAATTAGAATTTAATGTATATATAAGATATATTTTTTATTATCTTGAATGACGAGACGAGCCGGTCGTTCGGGATGGTAAGCGCTATGTCTGCTCACAAACAGAAGCAACACCACACAAAACTTTGAATTACAAAGCACTGCATGACACTGGACTACGCTCGCCATTCCGAGACATAAGATGTTAAGTCTTATAATGTCCACTAATAGTTCTAGCATACGAGGGACCTACCACTTAGTGGTAATTGAAATATGTAATAGCCGTGCAAATAGTAATGTAATAGTAGTGGGGACTGGGGTAGACAAACAGTTGTATGCCTGTGGGCTAGCATATTATGCTACACGAGACATAATTTTGTTGACTTGTTGTGTCGGTGAAAAAATTGTTTTATCTAGTTATCTTTATAAGTCTATCGAAGTTTACATGGTTGCTTAGAATATTCGACTCATTATGTCAAAGGTAGAGATAACGTAGAAAAATAGGACTTTCAACCTCTTTGGTATTTTGTTTACATACCCTTACATGACGACGTAACTTTATCGAATGTGAACTTTGACGCTTTTACGCAAGTTATTTGTCGTCAATAGTTATCTCTCTCGTGCGCGAGATATGTCGTACTGTTTATGCTAAGCCTCCTGGTGGAGCAACAGTTGCATTATAAGAGAGTGTATCGCTAGTCACAGTCTCAGGTTCATAGTTCCATAGTTACACAAGAGATTCAGTTGTAATCCTGCCTTGGTGCAGAATCCGATATAACCATTACAAACTGCAGTGGTATCTAATAAATTAATCCTGACATAGTAGATACATTCCTGTAGCCTATAAACAATGAGTTTCCAACAGTGATCAATAAAGTATGAGTTCAAGTGATAACCATCGTTAACATTTATTTAATACATCCAAAATGGTCTAAAATTTGATAGTGGTAGAACCGAGTCTTATCTTCATCATGATTTGAGTCGGCCCAACCGGGTTGTTACCACTGCCTTACAGAAGACCGGCGTAAAGTAGCGGCTTGGTGCTGCGTTTCGTAAAGCGAGATATCCATGGGCCCAAATCCTTCCCAATCACTTAATTATCCTTTAACTTTGGGGTCGACACTCTACAGTGCGATCATGATTCTTCTAGTAGTGGGTGTTCATGGGCGGTGGATATCACTCACCATCAGGTGACCCACATGTTCGTTAGGCCACCTATACTGTATTAAAAAAACTAATTGCCGGAGTTATGTGTGAGCAATGCACATACATTAAAAACAGACAAATTGAGGAGCATTTTGTTTTTGTGCGTCGGTTTAGAATCTTTTTCCCGGGTGTAGTTACTAGGTTCTAAGAATAAATATAAATTATGATGTCACCTGGCGGCGGCTAGGATCCTCTCCTCTACTGAGTTGACGGTCATGAGCCTGAGCACGCGCACTTCGTTGCGTTGTCCAATCCTGTGAGCACGGTCTTGTGCTTGCAAATCCTGCACATCGTACATCGTACATCTCGTTATAATACATAAACATTACTTATTTTGAGGCGCTCATAGCTAGTTGCACTCACTAATCGGTAAACGATAAGCGAGTTAAGCAACCCTTGGTTGCGGTCAGTCTATGAATGGGTACTGGCCGCTTACTGGTATTTCAACTGAGCGTCTCCGTGCTTCGGAGGGCACGTAAAATGTCGGTCCCGGCTGTTGTCAACTCATAGCAGTCGTTAAGCCAAGTCGGAGGCCTTCGGGTGGCTTGAAAAACTCTGACACTAGGTTGGCCACTAACCATTCGATAAGAAGAAGAAGATTACTTATTTTAAACTATTACACAAAAGTTCATAGTTCCAGTGGCGAAGGGGGAACTTAACCCAACACATTTAAAGTTTGTAAAAGTTTATTGATAACAGAGTTTTATTAATGTAATTATATTCATACTGTTTTTCGGACTTTTGTCCGCTTTTACATGATCTCCAGCATGAGAATCGATTCCTAGCGGATTCAATCAAAATGAAATAAGTCAGAAACTTTTAACACATAACCTTTATTCCAAATCAGTCTAGTAGTATTTTTATGATATTGGAACAAACGGTTACAGTTTTATAATATTTCGGATAGGAAGCATAATACGAAACTTCCCGTTACGGGTTGTGGGGGGTCAGACGGTGGGTCGCCCCAAATAATACCAAATACCATCTATGGTAACATAAATCTATGGTACGAAAAGGCATTAAACCGGAATAACGCCAGGCATAAAGGAAGAAGGGAGCATAGTATTATGTGTTGAGATGATGACCTGATGCGGATTCCAATCGGAGTCGAATATGATGACGGTGTCGGCGCTCTGCAGGTTGAGCCCGAGCCCGCCCGCGCGCGTCGATAACAAGAAGATGAAGTAGTCCGAGTTCACTTCGTTGAACTTCTTCAGAAGCTCACCACGGTCCTCCGCCTTAGTCATACCGTCCAATCTAAAACACAAAACAGTACGTAGGTGCCGTTCATAAAATACGTTCGCAATTAGGGATTATTGCTTAGCGTGACGTCATCTTTTCTTCAGTCTTTGCATGTTATGGATTTTAACTTTTTATTATTCAGGTTGATAGACGAACGTGCGGTCCGCTTGACGGTAAGCAGCTATCTCTGCCTATGGACTACAGCAATGCCAGCTGTTGCCTACCTAATATAAATACAATACTAGCAAAATAAATCAGCCGCACTGAAGTTTATCAATTTACTCGGTGTCTACTACGTCTACTGTAGTCTCTGAAAATAATAGAAGCGATGCCACTCGTGACGAACTTCAGTCAGGCCAAGTTATTTTACTGTTATTGTAATAAGCGTCATCGAACATACTTCGAACAAAAGCATAAACCGATCCAACAACGTCCAACGTAGTGGCAATTAATATATTTTTTAAACAGATTAAAACAATTGCTTTAGTATACCTCAAGTATTGGAATCCTCTCCAGGAAAGGTAGTCCTCGATGATGGTCATGCACTGCGTCATCTGACAGAACACCAGCACTCTGTGTCCCGTCTGATTCAACTTCGGCAGGATGCGGTCGAGCAACTCGAATTTACCCGACACACGGTACAGATCGGGCCTGTAAACAAATGTCATTTTATATTATTTATAATACCTAGTGGTCCCGTAGTGATCAAAATTGGACCTCTACTTGGTGTGGGGGGACCGCTTCCGAAGTCGAAACTGTAGTAAAACACTACCTCAACATAAACAGAAAATATTATTATTTTAGCCCGTAATGTAAACTTATATTAAAGACGGGGTCAATGACCCGCGCATATTACCACGCTTCAATACTCAGTCGGCACATCAAGCCGTGGGCCGCGCAGCTGTGCAAGCTGATTCCGAGCGTCAACTGTAATGGCTTTACATTACGTTAAGATACATATCATTTTAATTATTATTTGAATGTAACGTCATAGTATTTATTGGTCCAAACAAGATTGTGCGTAAAAAATAAAAATAATGTCGACTTATTTCGCGATATGTTTAGTGGTGTCTAGGTTAATCACCAACACTACCACCTGTCTTCGTTTTCTGAAACGTTTCCATTAAACCTGGTATAATAATATACTTTTTGTTCTATAATGTCAGCTACGAGATTTGACATTCAGACATCGACAGTTTAAACGTATACAATGAATGTTGTATAATGTGTAATTGTTACAGATATTATTTATAAGCCCTTCTGCACTCATCCTCATATAAACTTTAACTATGCCAAATTCCACGATCCTCAATGCGGGCATATTGCTTAAAAAGGGGCCTGAAGTTTTCTTTTCAATATAGATATGTTAATATATGAATACGTACCCAATAACAACTCCACCGCCGGTGCCGATGTGATCGCAGAACTTCTCCTCTATGTGCTGGAACATGAAGGGATGGTTGCAGAGCTTGCGGAGCTGCACGATGGTGTTCATGAGCGCCTTCGCGCCACCCTTGCCCTTGTTGCCCTTCTCCGACCCGTCCGTTAACAACACGCCTTTCGACTGCATATGCCTGTCATTAAAAATATTTTTTTTAGCAAAGACTGCAACTCATTTAATATCATCATGTAAGATTATTATAATATTGCAAATATTAATTTTAAACGTTACGTTTATATTGTTTATAGTCATCAAAAAAATATTACGTATCCTATGAAGTATAATATGAAGAAATTTATTTGTTTCATTTAACTATATTTTATATACTATACTGTATATAACTATGGTGTTCTTAATACTTCGTGCGCGAATTTCCGTCGACAAGGGTAACCAATTATCATACATAAAAAAATAGAATCATTATCTCACTTGTACAAGACCCTTTGCAGGCCACTCATGTCACATTTGATGATGTACTCGACTTTGTCGGGCAGTTGGCTCTCGACCTCCTTCTTGAGACGGCGCAGTAAGAACGGCCGCAGCACTTTGTGCAAACGACGGATAATCAGGATAGTTTCTTCTTCGTTCAGCTCTACCTGAAAGCGAAAGTTACATTGAAGCCTCATTCAGAGAATGTAACGTCCGCATTGCGACCGCACTTACACACATTCAATTTTTTTATAGCAGTGGCCAGCAAACGAACTAGTAAGTCACGTAAAACCCCACAATAAAATCATAGATGCGTTGCCGACCATTCCGGAAATTGAAATGGGGAGGGGGGTTTGGACATCTGGAGGTATCACATGATACAAAAAACAACAACAACCTGCTACTTCACGTCGGTTTTCTGAGACCCACCAAATATAATAACCCAGCCAACCCGGTATATTCCTAGCACTTTACAAACGAGTAAGCCGTTTTTTATTTACCTTTTCGCCAGTAGTTGCGAAGGGGGCGTTGAACCACTGTTCGAATGTGGAGCAGCTCTTGAAGATGGAGGGCAGCAGGAAGTTGAGCAGCGCCCACAGTTCCGGCAGTTTGTTCTGCAGCGGCGTGCCCGTCAGCAGCAGGCGGTGCGGCGCGATGTAGTGAGTGTTCAGCACTTGCGTTAACTTGCAGTGATGGTTCTTCATGCGGTGACCCTCGTCGATGATCATGTACTTCCATTGCACCTGCGTACATTGCACACATGTAGCATTGTACACATACCTCATATTATTAACGTGTACATACTACAGTCAAGCACCAACCTTATGAATGTGCATACAAAATACCTCATGTTG
Source organism: Mimas tiliae (assembly GCA_905332985.1). NCBI lineage: Eukaryota > Metazoa > Arthropoda > Insecta > Lepidoptera > Sphingidae > Mimas > Mimas tiliae. The sequence goes on along the minus strand of HG995242.1, from coordinate 6,238,721 downwards.
AACAATAATAATATAGTAACGTGAAACGCAAAGTGCCAATTTTATTGTAGGATCAATGTCTTTTATAGTTTTTATTGTCATATGTATTATACTACAGACCAACTGAATAAAAAAATATTATTATACTTCGTCGCGGCACCAGAAGTGCATACACTTGCGATTTTTATTCTATATACAACGTGTTACAGAAATGTATATGTAAATTTAAGCAATGTATAGTGTATGATATAAGTATATCCTTACATCATCATAGGATATAATTATAGAATTGACTTTTTTTATTGAATGAGTAACATGTCGATATCGACTTTCAACTTTAAACATCACTAAATGATAAAAATTATACATCAGACCTCCTTTCATTTCAATTTTGTATTATTAAACAAGTTGTCAAATGTCAACATTTATTTGACGCAGTCACTTCGGCAATGTCTGAGTTTTTGAAGTAAGATTACGAGTTTAAAATATGTTGTATTTGCCTAAAAACAAGTATTATGAATTGGTATTTTGAGCTCATAAGAGGCTCGTCGACTGTATTACGCAAAGTTCATAGATGAAAGACCCGCGTAAAAAGTCTTTAAAGTGCTTTTAGAAGATAATATATCGTATTCAGCACACAGGCTCTATCAGGTGTAAATTTTTGGTTTAAATTACAAGTTAAGTACGTATGTCCGTAGAATTACGTACAAATTGTTAAAGTTTATTATAAATTCAGTGTTATTCAAAATAAATTTTATCGATCTTAATAAATGGGTGTAATAATTTTAATCTATTAGTGTGAAATTTTAGGATGTCTCGGTTTTGAACAAGTCCGGTACATAAGTAAGGTGTATCCTAAAATATGATCACACCTTTCTGTACCACGTTGTATATATTTGATGTGCATAATACAATAAATTATGAACAATCTTAATAAGGCGACATTAGGGTAACTTTTTACTCTATATTTTAAAGAATAATATGTCAAATGTATCGAAATTGTTCGGCCAAGTTGCAAAGATTCTCAAAGACATTGACATACACTTTATAATAGTGATTTGTGTACTAACTTTAGCGAGTACGCCCTTATCCTTGATGACATACTCGTATGTAGTCAACAGTACGTTGAACTTAGTGGATCGCATCTGTGTCTGCACGAGCCGACGCGACTGAGGCGATCCCTTGTACGACACCACGACCACTGTCGGCGCCCACTTCTCGAACTCTAACACCCAGTTTGAAAGTGTACTGAAAAATATATCAATAATTATATTCTAGCATATTTACAAGTCGGGTTTATTTGATTTGGCAACAAATGAAACTAGATTCATTCATTTGATGGTTTCAACTTGAGTCCACATAACTTTTTCCATCAATATTTCTTTGAATAACACTTATTATAATTGTAAATTAATTGAATAAATTTATTATATCGCCTACTCTTGAGTTTAATGACCTTTTTCTTTACCCAATTCCAAATAGAAAAAATAATGTATACTTATTAGTATTTTTTACAATGGTGTTACACCATATACAATGCCTAAATATGAGTCCTTTGTAGAAATCATGGGTAATATTATTATAATAGATCACATAAGTATCACAATATGTATGGAAAGCAAGTGTTTTAATTTTGATTACATAAACTGGCGTCGTCATTGCGGTACGCGCAGATTATATAGTGCGCTTTGGTGTGTTGCCCTTAATGTTGCGCTTAATCGCGGCTCGCGAAGAAACTACATATACGAAGTCTACATATTATTCGTGGATTAAATTTATAACATCACCAAGCAAGGTTGTAGAAAAATACGATAATGATATTTACCTGAGCGGTACAATAATAAGGAATGGACCATTGACTTTTTTCTTTTCCATTAAATAGGTGACCAATGCAATTGTCTGGATGGTCTTGCCTAGACCCATCTCGTCTGCCAGGATACCGTTCAGGTTGTTGTTAAACAATGATACAAGCCATTCAAGACCCTAAAAACCAATTTTCTTATACAAATGCACACATTTTATGAAAACATTGAATTAATATGCTTTACAGATATTACCTTAATTTGATATTCTTTAAGTTTTCCATTAACCAAAATACTGGCCTGTTCTGTGACAGACTCGTGCACCGTGTGAGCAATACTGTAAAAAAAATGTATAATTATAAGTTTTACGACTCCCGACAGTTTACCGTATATATGCAAGTATTACCAACCTGTAATAAGTTTGTTCTTCAGTCTTATACTCGTCGTCCTCAACCTTGGCTTTCTTGATCATTTCGCGCGCCTTCTCCTCCTCAGATTTCTCTCTGTCCTCTTTGTCTCTGTGTCTATCTCTCCTCAATCTGTGCTCTATGTATGCGGACGAAAAGTTTAGAACAATCGGCAACAATACAATTAAACATACACAAATAAAATTATTTTATTTGTATATAATGCTTCATTGTTATAATAAGACTTTTTAGAGAAAAATAATAAATATATACATCTAAGCATAGTACAATTGGCGGACTTATTGTTCAAAGCAATCTCTTACAGCCAACCATGGTATGGAGACAAGAGCAGAAATAAGAAAGGGCCATCTAATAGTGCAAATTTTGAATTCATACAATTCCAAACTTAAATCACATATTTACATTGTTTGCACCACAGATCACGGATAATAAATAGATTGCGTACTACTCTATCGCGTAACCACATTTAATATAAGAAACCAACGCGCATTATATAATTTATGCGCACCGCGATGATAACGTCAGTTTGCGCAGTAAATATTGGCACGTTTGGTTTCTATACAGATGTAGTACATACGTGTTCTAATATATTATTATTATCCATGGTTTGTGGTTTTCAAGTTGTTTAAAATATGTATAATTGTTAGTTTATGATGGTGCATACCATCATCATCCTGACTGTCGTCGCCTGAATCCTCTGAGTCGGAAAGCACCTCCCACCCGGGATGAGACTCCATCCAATCTTTCAGCTGGGACAGCAACGGAGCTTCCTCGCCTTTCAGTATCTATATATCATTTCAGATTATATATTCTTATTTAATTATCTTATATATACAATTCTCGTGTCACAATGTTCGTTCCCATACTCCTCCGAAACGGCTGGACCAATTTGTATGAAATTTTGTGTGCATATGGGGTAGGTCTGAGAATCGGCCAACATTTTTTTACCTCCCCCTAAATGTTAAGGGTGGTCCACCCCTAAATTATTTATTTTATTTTTTAGACAATTTTTTTTGTTTTTATTATTTTATGATACAGCATTAAAAAATACATACAACCCTAAATTTTCAACCCTTTACGATCAACCCCTATTTTTTAATAGCGACATTAGTATTTTTGTCAAGCGCGTTTCTCACCGGGACTCCTTTAATCCTGGAAATAGGCATTCACGCGGGCGGAGCCGCGGGCAACAGCTAGTTTTTTTATATAATTGACTGGCTTTTGCCTACAGCTCCTGTTGTGTGATTACGTATAATGATACTTTATGGTACTGTGTTCTATACACAAGAAATAAGTGTACCCAACATTTTCCTTTTCAAATTATTTTCATCGGCACGGGAATCAAATCCATTCCGCTACCGCGATAAAAAGTATCAAGGTCATAGTCAACTTAAGAGCCAAAATTCATCCCAATTGTTGAGGCGTGATTGATTAACAACCATCCGAATTCATTCAATATCAGCAGGATCAAATAAAGCACGCCGAACCCCAACTTAATCCTTCAATTCTTATGCCTTCTCTTAAGATGGGCAACGAATCCGTGATTATTTTGATATTGTGGGTGTTCATGGGTAGTGGAAATCACTTACCATCAGGTGACCCACTTGCTCGTTTGCCGACCTATACTATAAAAAAACAAACATCCAACTTTCACATTTATAATATTAGTAGCCTGTAGGAATAGTTAGTTATCGTCGAGATTGTTGTATTTAAGATGATGCACGCGGCCCATAATTTTTGGGCCACTCTTTCACAATCTCCAAGTAAATTTGTATGTATTTGTTGTTTGTATTTGACAATAAAAAATAAAGCAGCAAAATACAAATTTATCACGCTGTCAATACAATATGTCAAATATTTACTTCGTAAATTGTCTGTGTGCGATTAGTTTAATTGCATATTGTGAAATAGACTCTGAATCTTACTGCACAATAAATGTTAGATATAAGTATTAGGTCAACTTAGAGAGAGGCCATCTGGGTCGATACCGTCGCTTTGTCTATATCTTCTATCAAGCAGCAATGTGTAAACACTAGTGTTTCGGTTTAAAGGACATTGGAGCCATTGAAATTAGTAAGGGACATTTGGATGTGTGTCTCTTAAGACAATTGAAATTACAAGTATCGATATTATAAGACTTAACATACTTATAGGTCAGGGTGATGAATGCAGTGCGTATTGCATGCAGTACTGTGGGATTCAAAGTGGGAGTGATGTTGCTTATGTTTACCAATAGGCGTGGCGTTTAAAATCCAGCAAGCGACCTGCCCTTTTATTGTGCAAAAACTATAAAACGAAACGTTCCATTGCGTCGTCTCAACTTTATCATCATACCATATAACATCACACATTTGTCTCTCGACCAATCACAACCAAACGGCAAAAACGTTCGTGTCGTGCTTTACACCACATTCTAACAACGCTGATCGTTTCGTCATGCAAGGGTTTGTAGATGGGAGTAAAGATATAGCTATAAAAGAGTATGTGAAGTAGTAGCGTTAGTTAAGCGGGGAGTGGTACGGACTGCCGAGACCATAGCCGGAGGTTCGAAACAAGACACAATTTATAACTTGCTTTAACAGTAAAAAAAACATCGTAAGAAAACCTACATACTTTAGAATTGACCATAAGTATTTCGAAAGTATGTGAAATCTAACAACCCTCATTAGGCCATAGTGGTGGACTCAGGCCTGATCCCTCTCATTAATAAAAGATGGCCGTGCCTTGCAGTGGGACAGTATAATACAGGGTTCTTATTGATTATAAAACTTTGTACCTATTTTTAAGCATATTGCGCACACAGAAGAGTGTGGAATTTGGCATAGTTAAAGTTTATATTGAGAAGGAGTGCATAAAGCCAAAATTAATGTATGAATGTGGAAGAGGCGAAAGAGGTGTGTCAGGATCGTAGCTTGTGGTACTCAATAGTCTCTGCCTACCCCTATGGGACATAGGCGTGAGTGTGTATGTATGTATGTAATATGTATTACAATAACATTAAATTCAATTAAATAAATTATTCATTGTTTACGCTCATACTGTCAATGTCGAACACATAAGAGTCTGTCATGTTAGTGACGTATTTGTACACGCTCGCAACTGACGTAATAAATATTAATATTATAAAAAAAGATGTACTCTTTTAAAAAAACCTCAATAACGTTCAAACTTAGAAATATAGCTAATTACGGTCGAAGTTCGAGTTCTGGGCGGCCACTAGTTATTATTATAATGTGAAGTAACTCACCTCTCCAGTGTTGGGGTCGACGACGTTGACGCGCGAGTCGGATGCCTGCGAGCTGTCATCCAGCGCGTCGATTTCGGCGCCTTCCATCAACTTCTTCTTCCGTGACTTCTAAATAAAGAGCACAAAACAAATTATTAAAAAAACACCACAATGAGTCACGTACATTTACCGAGTCGTTTTCAGCCTTATATCAATGAACAACCAACCACCCAATAAATCGCTGAACCGATTATGATGCACTTTAGTACAGAGATAGATGGGACCCTGGCGACGGTTATAGACTACTTTTTATCCCGGAAAAGACTGTTCACGCGGGCTAAACTACGAGCAAAAGCTAGTACTCAGTAGATAGCAGATACAGAGCGCGCGAACCGCTTGTGCACCACTTGCCCCTAAACCTATTTACGTCAAATTTTACGTTTCATTTATGTCAAATGTTCATACGATTTGAAGTTTCTTAAGCTGGTTTAGTGGATTAACTCAATTTAGAATGTCGTGCCATTATATTTATCTGTCTAAACAAGACTGTACATTGAAATAAAAACTAGTTTATACAGATTTGATCGCGGTTTAATTTTTATTTTTATTCCCGAAAAGCTTTCGAAACGTTAGGAAACTAGTTTTATTTCAATGTGTAATATTCGCGTAAACCTAAGAAATCAAGACTGTACATGAAAAAAATTTACTTCATTAGCGATTTCTTAGTAGTATCGTGTTTGTAATCACCAGCACTACCACCTGTTTTCGTTTTCGGAAGCGTTTCCCTTACACTCAGTATACAACATATTTTATTAGTAAGTAGTGACAGATGCTTTGAGCGGATTTATCGTAGGTGTGTCACAGTAAACAGTTATGGTCCCTGCGACTGCCGAATATTAAATCCCCTAATGCACGCTATTGGGCTCAATCCTCAGCTCTAATCCAATTGGCTACCAGCCACTTTGCGTATGTTGTCTCTTTATTTAGTCGCAGGGCGTCCTGCTTTACGTTAACCGAGACACAACGCAACAACTCGTACGGCTGTCGGTTCTAAGGCTATACTAGTATGACCAGCCCACTCATACTTCTGCTTGCTACTCCTGTGAGCTATGTCTATAACTTACCCTTTTCCTTTTTTCTTCCTCTTGCTGTTTCTTGCGCTGCTCCTGTTTGTGTTGTTTGACCATCTCGGTAAGACTGGCGATGTATTCGTCTGTCTGCGACAAAAGGAATGCCAGTCTTTTGTCTTTCTTTTGATCGATAAGTTTGCGGTAACCCTCCTCGTCCTCGGCCATCAAACTGCAAGCAAAATAGTATTGTTTTTACTACTCGACCAAGACGAAATCTAAATCACATGAGGAACACATGTTGCCCAGGACTAGAATTTGTATCCGAAATGGCGATAGGCTCACCACTTATTAAATAATGAAACGGACATATGCTCGATGGTGGGTGTACAATTTCACCTCAGCCTACCCTTTCAGGGATACAGGCGTGAGCTTTTGTTCAAATATTATGTGTGTGTATAACGTAACATCAGTTATCGCAGCCCTTTTTTATAGCAGAGGCTGACAAAGCAACGTCACCTAATGGTAAATGAGCTCAACTGTCCATAAACATCCACAATACGTGGGGAATCATGGATGCGTTGGCGACTTTAAAGAAAAGGGATAATTAGGGGATTGGGCAGGGGATGGGGATTTGGGCCTCCGTATGAAAGCCTATTGAGCCTATAATGATATTGTTGGTTTTATTATAACGAGTGTATACTAACCGTCTCATACGCTCCTTCTCAATACGCTCCTGTTCCTTTTTCTGTTCACGTTCGGCGTTCGCGTGGTAGTTCATGATCGCTTTGTTCATGCGAGACAGTTTCGCTACGTTGTTGCGGTGATACTCCTTGAAGTCCTTGGCTGTATATGACAAAACTTGCTTGATTCTACTGCATAATGCTCCTACTATTATACTACTGCATAATGCTACGACTATTATAAATGTGCAAGTTTGGATGTTTGTTAGTCAATCACGCTTTAACAGCTGGTTTTGTATGAAGTTAGGCACACAGGCAGATACACATTCTTGAATACTAAAATTATCATTAACATTTCTCTTCCTACATTGTTGCATTTACTCTGAAACGTTTCTGTCAACTACATAAATCTAGGACAAATAACGGTATATTGATTATAATATATTAAATCTTTTTAAGACGCGACAGCCTCCGTGGCGTAGTGGGCTAGTAGTCGGCTGTGAAGCGAGAGGCCGCGGGTTCGATCCCCGCGCCGAAACAAAAGGTTTGTGTGATCCACAAATGTTTGTTTCGGGCTGGGTGTTTTCTCCCTAGAGGGGGTTGACGTCAAGCAGCCGGCCGGTCATAAAAATTACAAATCAAATCTTTCTGTAACATGTATTAAAAAGAATGTTGCACCGATCCTACTACGAGTGGGATAAGGGCAGGTGGAAGAAGAAGATATATTTTAAGATACACTTTATCCTCATCAGGTCTTGTGTTAAAATAAATTTCGTACCGTGTTGTAAGACAGTCTGCAAGAATTCTTGATGTTTCTGTCGTCGTTTCCTCTCCGCCTCGAGTTTCTGTTGTTTTTCCAATTTCTCAGTGGCGCGAGCCTCCCTCAATCCCTGTCGTTTGGTGCGCTTGTACGCTTTGATACTTACAGCTGTCTCTAGAGTTGTATCGCGACGGACTTGCCCAAGAATCTAAAAGTATTATACAAGCAATGTGTTCACAGTCATCGCTGTCATTGTCGTAATTCGCAAGTAAGTATAAAAATATCTTATCAGTTTGACAGATCACGGATAGTAAAATAGATGTCGTATGTTAAACTTTCATTGATCTAAAAGAGAACTAAGTCTGAGAACCATGAGGTCCTGTGTTTAATTCACAATTCAAGCATTTATGTTCACGGTGTCCATTTGAAACGTGTGAAGGACCATAATGTGACGGAAATAAACTCAGCGAAACGTGGGTGCACTAGTTTCACCTCTGCCTACCCCTTTGGGGATAAATGCATGGGCTTATGTTATGAGCTTAAGTATGTTTAACTTTAGCGCGTGCGAACATTTAGCGGAACTTTGCACGTAATATGAAAATGCGCCCTATATAATATCTATACAAACCGCAATGGCAACGTCAAACTACTTAGTAAAATTGGCACGCTTGGCTTCCATACAGATTAAAGTACTTCCGTCATCTATTATATTCTCTGTGGTCTGTGGTCTTATTACAATGAAATTATATACATACCTCTGCACGCAATTGCTTCTGGAAGTTCAATACGCGATGAGCCCTGAGCTCTATCTGAGCTTGCAACCGGAGGTCATCAGGTATATTGGCGGGCAGGTTGGACAGGATCTCTATACGGTGGGCGATGCGGGCAGCGATCCTGAACAATTTGAAGGATAAATTAACTGCTGTCGATTTGTTTAAACTTAACATTAAGTTATAAATATAGTGCTCACCTATTTTCCCTCTCGTTTAATATTTGCAGAGGATCAATGCCAATAGGTTTCGGCATACTGGTCACGCGATTCTGTTTTGCGCCGGGAAGTTGCACTCCAGGCTAAAAAAGTGTTTTATGTAATTGGAATACTTTAATGAAATCGGCGAGAAGCTAATAGGAAAACATAAATAAATCACTAATCTAATTTTCATTCCTTTTGATTATAAAGATTAGTAAGTATTAAGTAAATAATCTAAAATCGGAAGTAGTCAGTTGGAGAATTTACCTGTTGGGTTTGTTGTGCACCTGGACCAAGAGGTCGCAGCGGTGCTGGGCCACGTAACGGTGGAGCACCGCCTACCGGCTGTAACACATACATTTTTTATTGTTACATTTATTCTCTGAAGTCTGTTGTACTTTAGTATAAAAAAACGTACCGGATTAACGAGAGGTGGCGTAAGTTGCGTCGGCGGTGCCATCTGTCCCGTCATAGGTAACGGAGTGGGAGGCGCACCGCCACCGCCGCGCGCCGCGTCACCCTGCGCAGCGCCCGCGGGAGGCTTACCACCCGCACCCGACCCTGCGCCGCCCGCCTGCTGACCCTCGCCGTACGCACCCGCACCCGCACCCGGCGGCGTGGGACACTCGGGCGGCGTCTCACTCGTGCGCTTGCCTGATGCCATGGCCGCCACCTGTGGCGCCAACGGCTGATTGCGCGCCAGACTTCGGTACGCAGTGATTTGAGCTCTGAACGAAAAATACGCCCAGTGAGAAACTCTTGGTTTGTTTTGAACTTCCATCGTATCAAATGAGAGAAATCACTTACTTGAGCTGGCAGAGTTGGTTATTGGAGAAGAGTCCTTTGTTGGGATCTTGGGGGTTGGACCGCGCCCGCAGCGCGAGCAACTGCGAATACCGCGGGTCTTCTTGCAGTCCCTTTTCTTCCATCGAATCGATCGCTCGCTGCAGAGCGTTTAGATTGTCGGGGCCGGTCGCTGCTATAGAGCCTTGCATCGGGGAAGAAGAGGGCGGCGCGCCATTGGCCGATGTGGCAGGGAGTGGCGCTTGCACATGTGGCGGTGTCTGCGCGGCGGGTGGGTGCGGCGGTGTGGCCGCGGGGGGAACGGTCGCGGAACCCGGGGGGCCGGAAGGGCCGGGCGTACCCGCCGCGCCGGGTGGATGACCGTAGCCTGGCGATGGCGCGTGCGACGGTGGACCCTGACCGGGCATCATTGCGTGATGTGGTGGCATGTGGCCTTGGGCGGCGGGCGGCATGCCCTGCGGGTGCACGCCGTGTGGAGGCGGCCCACCAGGAGGGATAGGTCCGCCCGGTGGACCCTGCGGACCGTTACCTGGAGGTGGGCCACCGCCCATTGGCATTGGCGACTGTGAAAACAATAAACTTACTATTTATTATCTACAAAATAATACAATGACAGGCACAACCATGCTGATTTAGTTTTTATAATAGATTCACGATGGTGCCGGTTTTCGTGTTTATATTTATGTTAACGCCCCTTTCAATATCCACTGCAGAAAATGACATCGTAAGATATTCTCTATACGAAGTGACGGCCTACAACTACCGCGAAAGAGCATTTCTGTACTCTTTGCACATCAATAATAAAAAATACATATTCGTGAATGGCGTGACGAACGAGGCCGCTATACCCATCAATGTGATTGTTGACAAATGTTGCTCAGAACCCTTTGAAAAGGAGCTTCATGCCAATGACATTGATTTCACCTATGTCAATTCTGATATACAGTAAGTACTAATTATAAGAAGTAATAAGCAATATGAAATATTTTTTTAAGGTCTAATCAAATAACACCTTTTGTTACAAGGTGGGGGAAATCAAATTATATGAGAGAAAGGTCTCCCAAAAGGGTTTTTAAAAAGACTCCTGGTATAAGCTCCTTTTATAATTATTACAAAATTCAATTGTGGATAGAACATAAACTCAAAAAACATTCAATGTTAACAAAACTGATAATAGGAAAGACTTATGAAGACAGAGATATAATTGTATTAAAAATGTCTGTTGGAAGGAAAAATTGCGCCGTACTTGTGGTAGGCGGAGAGGAAGGCAGAGATTGGATGTCTCCAGTAATTATAATGAATTTTATTAGCCATATGCTAGAAAATAAAGATAATATCAAAATTGTAATTGATTACTGTGACTTTTACTTTTTACCAGTATTCAATCCTGATGGATATGACTACAGCATTAAAAAGGCATGTATTATTTATGTGTATTCATCTGTATATCCTATAAATATTATTATACTTATTTAAAATAATCATCAGGCTCGTAATTTGTGGCAACTCTTTTACTTTTAGGATGTATTTTGGACAAAGAATCGTAAAGTATTCTTTCCAAAGAAGATCTGTGATGACAGAGTTGCCATTGGAGTGAATATTGACAGAAATTGGTTCTTCAATAAGGCATCAAACAGTAAGTCGATATAAATTCTTCAAAAAGTAGACTATATGATTTCAAAATAGTAAATACAAATTGTAAAATTTATTTTCTTAATTCACACAGTTACAGATAAAATTTAGTAATAAATAGGCATGTATTATATTATGTATTACTATTTTAACATTCAAAATAATTAATAATAATAATATATTTTTAGTGCAAGATGATGAATGTAAGGTAGTATATGCAGGTGAGAAACCAGTAACAGAAGAAGAACCTCAAGCACTTTTCCATTTTATGAACAACATTGCAAATCATTTAATGATGTACATAAATGTGAGAAATTTTGAACGCCTCATAACTGTACCATATGGATACACAACAATGTATTCTAACAATCATCTCATTTTGGCAAGTATTAGAAACAATACTTTTTTTTATTATTAATTGGGCAATGAGGAAGACAGCCTTGAAAGACTAAATTGATGTTTATATATGAAGTGTTGTTTTATGTCCAAATCAATGTTTTGCATCATGTTACCTATATTTTGTGGGTCAATCTGGCTAGAAGCAGTGTATGAAGCAATCAATATATTGATAAATGTAGGTTGATGAATATTAAGAGGATGATATTACACTTGATTGACATTTATTTTGTTAATTATTATCATACTTTAGTTTACAAATTATTTAACACAATAATCACGACATTATCAATAGATTCCTTCATTGCTAAATGTGTATATATTGTTGTCACTAAACAACTTGATTCTAAAAAATAAGGATTGGTTAATATGTACATATGCTTGATAATCATCTGATAATTCTTAGCTTAGAAATTTGGACTATGCTATTCGTTATTCTATAATATAATTTTTTTGACTTTATATTTAATTATGACTGCACTAAACATTCTAACATTACTAAACTGAATTTAGACCGTCATTCCAGTATTTAAATTTTAAGTATACGGTTGTAAGGGAAACGTTTCCCAAAACGAAGACAGGTGGTAGTGCTGGTGATTACAAACACGATACTACTAAAAATCACGAAATAAGTCTTGTTTGAACCAACAAATAAGATTATGTTTTATTCAAATAATAATTAAAATCGTATGTTTCTTAATAACGTAATGTTAACCCAATAAAAAAGATCAGCTAACGTGGACGCCCGCAATCAACTGTATGGTTCGGCGTGATGACGAGGTGTACCTACTGAGTATTGGCACGCGGGTCATTGATTTAGCATTAATACGCTTTACATTGCGGGCTTTCGTTTCTAAAATGACAAGTAAACAACAAAATATAACCATTTCGGCTTCGGAAGCGGCCCCCTTACACTTTAGACCAGTTTAAAAGATTTCATGATATGAAATGTCATTAGACAGGACCACAGAATACAGTTTGAAGGTCAAGGATACAAATAGTTTCATTTGATTACTTCATTACCAGGCTCTATTGGGATAGTTAAAATTAAATCTTATTGAAAATGGGTGTTAATGGAAAATTACTAGGTGAATTTTATTCTCACAGATGGAAATATTATATGCTACATGTGACAAATTGTTCAAGAAACATAATGCTACGTATTTTTATGGAAACACCGCAAATATACTTTGTAAGCTACTACATTGTTTATTATGATCATCTCTATTAGATAGCACTCCATGTTGTTTTTTTTTGTTTTGTGCTAAGTTATGTAATTTGGTTTACTTACAAGCTTACATATTGCCTCACTATTCATATTCCATACAGTAATAAAAATCTACATGTCGAACTTACTCAACATCGTATATTATTAGAATTAAGCATACAGCATGATTTAAATTATAAGCTTCAGTAATGTTCACTTTAATGTTACTAGGATTTGCCCGCGGCTCCGCCCACGTAACAGCTTAGCTTAGTTAATAATGGGTAGTAACACAGCTTATTATTAAAAAAGTTAAAACAACTTTTTAAACAGATTTTTTATTTTAAAAACACTAACAGTTACCCGCGGCTCCGCCCGCAAATATGTCTTTTCCTGGGATAAAATGTGCCTATGTTCATATATTGGTCTACCTGTATGCCAAATGTTATCCAAATCCATTCAGCCGTTAAGACGTAATTGATCTAAAAACATCCAAACTATCACATTAATGATAGGTACACCATGGTCATAAATAACTGAAAAATGTATGTAACAACTATCATTACTCAGGGATAGTGCAGCTTCCCAACAGTTACAGAATTTTTAAATTGGTTCTGTGGTTCCAAAGTTCCAGTGTGTTTGTAACACATAAATATTTCCTTTTTATACAATATGTAACAAAAACCCTGTTGGGCATTTTAACTGTGATATCAGAATTGATATTCAAATATAGTGAAAAACACCATCCAGATCACCATCCAAATAAGTACATAATATAATTAATATTATATCATCATCACATGTCTGTAATTTCAAAATATCCAAAGATTGCAGAAGCACATTGTAATTGTAGTTTTGTATTTTCTTTCACAGATAACTTCTCAGGGAACAGTGCTGATTGGATTAAAGAAAAGTTAAACATACCCATTGTGTTAACAGTGTATATGAAATACAAAGAGTCTCTGTTTCCCAATGAGACACACATACAACCTCTCACTGATCAGTTCCAAACCATCATAGTGGAGACATTGCCATTAGTTAACAATATTTATGGACCACTGTTCAATCAAGTATCATCATGTCACAACTTCACTTATAGATTACTAAAAGCAACTGTAATACTTTATACACTGTTAACTTTTAACAATAGCTTTTGAAAAATGTCATATTGCAATTGTATGCCAATTTTACTAATTTATCAATACCGAAGGATAATATCCATGAAATTATTGACATGAATGAAATGTAAATAAATGAAGCCAATCAATTCAACATAAGTCACGTTTTAGTATATAAATAAAGTTAGCAATAAAGATTTTTGTGTATTATTATTAATCTTAAAGGTATTGGACCCGCGTAATCCAACAAACGTTTTGCAGGGCAGTGTCGAACTATCGAATTTGTCGGATTATAGAGTACTACCTAAGACCCCCTATAGTCCGGATTTTTTTATTAAAGAGTACATTGTAATCCAACAAATTACAGATCTGTTGACACAAAATTTTTAATCTTCTCGTATTTTTTTTATGTCCTAAATTGTAGATCTGCCTACGCTATATTCACTTGCTAAACTATTAATTAAAATTAAAATTCAAATATTCATTACGATCTAAGCGGTCCAAAATATCACATTTTTATTTAGTTGTCAGTGTTCTGTGCTTTCTCGCTTCTGGGCTTGTGGCGACATTACTAGATACGTATACCTACGTAATAAACAATGAATTAAACATTAAATAATGATGCACGCTAAGCCGCACCGCTATCATATGTAGTCAAATTCAAACTAAGCAATCAGAATCAAAACAATACCTACGCGTCGAGTACAATAGTAGTAGTGCTTACAAGTTGTAACCTGTTCAATCATGCAATAAATACATTAGTGAAGATTGTTAAAAAAAAAAATGAAATGTCAAAGGGGCGCCAGAATAGACAGGGGCCAGATTAGCGGGGGTCCACTGTATTGCACAATTTTATACTTATAAGAAGACAATTATATAGCACTAGTATAGGAGGATTGTGGACGTTGCAGTGGCAGCAATAATTTCTACAACAAAGAGCTTAGGCAGCTTCAATGATTACTAATATTTAAATTGTTACTAAGAGCATTCCATACTAACCAAAGTGAGATGATTATTTTAAAATTATAAAATTTATATAGTTTGTATTTACTCTCTGGCTGCCTCAAACTTAATTACACTAACAATGCACAGTATGATAACGACAAACAATTAAACAGAAGAATTTAACTTTTCCATTGATACATCACTGAATTCCTTTGCAATAGATCACTCTTATATCTGATTGCCTAGTATATCACAGGTTAATAAAAAAATACTTAGTTGTATTTACCTGTCCTGGAGGCAAATGTCCAATCTGATGTTGCATGTATCCATGTGGTGGACCTTGTCCTGGCATTGATGAGTGTGGTGGCCCACTTGGCATATTAGGGTGGCCATTTGGTCCCGCTGGATGTGAACCACCAGGCCCTATAGGGTGTCCTGGGGGACCTGACATATGCGGTCCCACCATATGAGGAGGCATCTGATGACCGCTTGGAATACCAGGATGCTGTTGCGGTACTCCTGGAGGGCCGTTGCTATTGGGCATCGGGCCAGATGGCGACATATGGTTCGGCATCGGTGGCTGACCAGAACCAGGTGTATGAGACGGCGGCGGGCCATTGACGTGTTGTTGGTTATATGGGCTATGTGGCGATTGCGGCGGCGCCGGGCTTTGTGTAGGTGGACCCATCGGGCTTGGTGCCTGTGGCGGTGGCATAGGACTATTCTGCGGTGATGGACTTGCCATTTTAACACTTTATTTCAAAATCAGTGCATAGCACGAAACATTTACACAAATCACCAAGCGCTATGGCGGAAAGATGCGATGCGCCTGTATTTAGTTTTTACATTTCGCTATTCCACGTACGAACTAATATCCTGTTGTAATAAATTGAATTTTAAGAATATATTTCCACTTCACTTATTTCCAGTCCAAGATATGTAAAAAAAACAATTTAAAAACCAAAATCCCGATTTCAAGAATCCCCAAGAATCCAATTCCAATTCATTGTATTTTTTTTGACACGATACTAGGGCTGTACGTAATAAAGTATTTTTACATTTTATTATTCATCGATTCAACTTATTTTTTTTTATAATATTGCCGAATGTAATAACCATTGTCGCGCCGCGCTGCGTCGCGTTTTCGATGAAAATTACTTAAATGTCTATTCAATATTTCTTTATCCATTTCTACAATAGTTCTATACCAACTAGGCATTGTACTCTGGTATACTTCTAAAGTGTAAACAGGGATAGCCGTCGCGTCGGTTGGTGTCACATCACAATATTAAATAAATATGTTTATCGGGCCTCCACGTGTTGGCTTTGGCCTGACGTACACTTTCCAAAGGTCTGGAACTCTGTAGTCCGGAGATTATGGTATGATCTGGTATGACAATATTTACATATTTACATATGTAGGTATTGTACACATGGAATTAGTATGTATCGATAGTATTTTTTATAATTATGTACAATACCATGGAGTTACCATGATATTCTGTTTATGGACAGGCTAGGCGTAGCAATTATCGTCAGGCGAGCGACCTGTTCGTTTTGTCAATCAGGTTAATAAAAAAATACTAGTCACTATCGACAACATTTTCTCTCTCGCCCGCGAGATATTTCGTGCGATTATGCTAAGGAAATAGGGTACACAAGGATATCCCCTGCTGAGCGGTCTTGACGGAAACTCGCTGATATGCTAGTTCTCCTCAAGGTACTCCAACTGACAAGAAACCAGCGTTAACAATTTCCATCACCTAGGAAGTGAATAGTATACCTCACTGAATAGTAAGGATTGAGAGATTGAAAAAAAAGAAGACTCATTTAATGGCTTAAAGAAAAAGTTTGGTGAGTATTTTGCATTAGGCCCTTGACTGCGTAGGAAATATTTCGACGAACGAAACGGAACTTGCCAAAAAGTACCAATCTCAGAAAATTATCGGGTACAAAAGTATCGGTATCGAAAGGAAAGTATTCGATACTTTTTCCGTGTCCCTACTCCCTACTCATCTGTCATTAATTTATTCGCGGGAATTCTGACAATGTGGTTGATCATATTCGTCCTATTCTAATTATTAATCATAAGATAGTTTAAAGTTGTGTTTGTTGTATAAAATTGGCGTGGATTTATGCAATAAATATTGATGACAATGAACAGTGAATGAAAATATTGAAATGAGCTCCGTCAACGGAAATAAGTGAATTTGGATCAAGAGTATTGATCGAACTTGTGCATTTTCACCTGGGGAAAGTGGGTCTAAGAAGCATAGTACTGAAAGGAATTAACATCAAGACTCCAACAAGGCCTTGAAATTGCTCACAAAGTTCCAACAATGTGGATATTTATTATAACTAATGACGAGGCTCTACGGGCTAGAACTCTTGGCCTTCCCAATAAAAGAGAAAAAAAAACTTGTCAGTTACTGAGTAGAGATGTGAACCGATTATAAATTTGAAAACCGGTTTTAACCTATTACTTTGCAAAAACTGTTCTTTTTAGGATTTTAAATTTACTCTAAAAATATGATCAAAATATATTTTTTTGTGTATCAAACATTCCTCACCACTTGCACTGCAATCTTTGGACGAGTCCTTTTTAAATGAGCCAACATATTAGAAGCTCCTCCTTTATTTTTTTACATATCTTGCAGTTGGTAAAATCTACAGGGTAGTAGGTCCCTCGTATACGAGAAGCCATCTGGGTTGGTACCGAGCGACCTGCTCGTTTCATCACTCATAAAAAAAAACTTCAAAGTATCACCATAACTCTTTTTCGAAATTGTTACATGTGATATATTTACCTTTAACTTCCGGCATCCTGTATTGTAGAAAATGTAGCTCGTAGATACAATTAATGGAAATTAACAACAAAAAGAAACAGAAAAGATTTTCTATTAAACTTCATAGTAATTAGATAATTATCTTTCAATGATTTACGTTTAAAGTACTCTCAATTACTCAGTTCACTACCTTTTCAATTCACAGTAACTGAATAAAACATTTATGGAAAAATAAATCCAGAAATAAGAAATCTGTATTAATAACGATGGAGCCTAAAACAGCTAAGGGAAGCTATTTGAGGTTCTTCAACTTCTGAAATATCAAAACAGTGATTCTCCGACCAAAGATAACACGAATGTGGTCTAGAATTGGTGTTTGGGTACGCGAAATACAACTGCGTTCGGATTATAAATGTGGTATGGTTCTATAATACATCTATAATGCGGATATATGTTACGTTCGGATACTTATTTTTTACATCGACTATTTAATTTGAGCATTTTGTAATTTGTTGAAAAATAATCGGTTTTTCTAAATAAAAACCAGTTTTTTACCAGTTTTCTAAAACCGGTTCACATCATTGTTACTGAGGTCAATGTGTCAATGTCGTATTCAGAATAATTTAGATTTCAGAGAGTTTTGGCGGGAATTCTGACAGTGCGGTGTCTCTCTTGTTTTAATTATTTCCTAAACTAGTTTATAGTTGTGTTTGTTGTTTAAAAGTGGTGTGGTTTTGTGCAATAATCATTAACGATGATGAATAGTGTATGGAAACATTGAAATAAGTAAATTTAGGTGATTTTTGACCAAGGGTATCGATCGACCTTGTTCGTTCGATCCGCTTGAACAAAATCGTCTAAGATGCATCGAACTGAAAGGAAAACTAAAAGTCCAGTAAGACCTTGAAATGGGTCACACCCCCGTTTCATCGTTCTTAGAAAATAAGAAAAGAATATAACTAATGACTTGGCAGTATGGTCACTGATCTTAGCCGGTTCCTTATGGAACAAACAAACAAAAAAAAATTCGATTTCAGAAATCCGTAAAATAATAATGGTCTGTAATTTTTATCCTGTTGAAACTGGAACATTATATGATGATATTCCTTGAATTAAAACGAACGGCTGCTTAAGATTCATAATTAGTAAAAATGGCTGAAGAATATTCGGAAAATACTTGGACGTATTTCATGCTATGCGGCGAACCGACGCTTTTCGAAGGGCTACGTTTTGCAAAAGACATGATTATTGCTAATGTAATACTACGTATGACAATACAGTTCATACCAATGCCTCATAATGTAAGGCATAGTGTTTGCATGGTAATCGGAAGCTTTTTATTATACCATAGCATTGGACCGGCGTATATATGGACAGTAGGGCTCGCCGGGGCCACTTACATTTTACTTATTTTTGTGTCTTTTATCACAAGAAAGTGGAGGGGCCTGGTAATATCTATCGCGGTCATCGGATTCCTACTGTCGTGTGAAATACATGTTTTCAACCCAAAAATGTGGCAACAGATCAGAGGTATTCAAATGATAGCAGCTATGAAAATTATTTCAGTGGCTATTGAAATGGACAGAGAAATATATAAACGTATGTTGAATCCTGTAGAGTTTGGTGGCTATATCTTTTGTCCAGCAAACTGTATTCTCGGACCCTGGATATCATTTCATACATATAGCAAATATCTTGAAGTTAGATTCCTTTGCAGCCGATGGGTTAAATTAATAGTTGTAAACCTTTTTATGTCTATGTTATTTTTAATTCTATCAAATTGTGTAATACCATGGTATATAGATGATGAATCATCTAAGTGGTTAGTTGCATATAGAGATGCACAGGCGTTTAGAATGTCTCATTACTTTGTATCAAGTTTGTCTATTGTTTCTATGGTAAGTGCAGGCTTTGGTCTCACAAATGATTGCCATTGTGAACTACAAGTCACTAAGCCATTGTTTGTTGAGTTACCAAGGTCTTTGGTTCAAGTTGTAGTATACTGGAACATTCCAATGCACCAATGGTTGAAGAACTATGTGTTTAAGTCATCTCAATCATATGGACATTTTACTGCCATATTTACAACTTATGCTGTATCCTCATTACTTCATGGATTTAACTTCCAGTTTTCAGCAGTTTTGCTTAGTATAGGAACATTTTCTTATATTGAATACAACCTACGCTACAAGGTTGCATCTGCACTTGAAGTCTGTTGTTTGGCTCACCCTTGTGTGAAACAATGCGATCACAAACATAAGAAAAATAGTGTTCTAGCCATATTAACAAATGCCTTTTTCTCAATAATTACTGTTATACATTTAGCATATTTAGGAGTAATGTTTGAAGCATCATTTTCAGTGCAAGAATCTGGGTATTCATATTTTCATACAATTAGTAAATGGGAGAATCTCAATTATTTTAGTCATGGATTTGCAGCTTTTATGTATGTAATTTATTTGATGATGTGATAATTTTTATAGTAAGTAATGTTATTTATAGTAGTTTTTTTACATATTTTGAAATTCTTTTAATAATATTAATTATTGATCTCTTTCAGTATTATAATACTTTTGTATTGTCAAACACATTTAAATAACACAAGTTAAGACCAGAATGAGTGAATTGCCCTCAATAGATACTACACCAGTGAGAAACATACTGGTGGTGGTGAAATCTTTGTAACTGTATTTATAAACTGATATTACTACAGTAACAATATAGTTTTGTTAAAATTTTATGTTACTTCCTGCAGCTATACTTTGTTACTTACTGTTTTCATAGTATTCATTCGGTCATAGTTTTTGTAAGTTATTGAATCACTCACACACTTTAACACAACAAGTTCAAAATACAAATTTTTTATTTGCTTATAATTATATTATATCCTATTTATAACACTTTAACAAACTATATTAGTAATTTACTAAGTTGAAAAACAAATGTTTACATACATCAATCTAGCTTTTTTTATAATGAATAGAAGTAAAAAGCACAAATAAGTATAATAACGTATACAACCAATGTATTATATAATAAAAACTATTAATAGTAATTTAAGTAATAACTTAAGCATAGATCATTGTCTAAATAATAGTTATGTAAAGTTATTGACTTAAACTTGAATCATCAAAATTAGGTTGTTTGCACTTGTAGTGTTTATAAAATAAAAATAACTGCGTGCCATATTAAGGTAAATGGGGTGAAAGGTATACAGCCTACACAGGAGTGAATGGGGATGAAATTTATATTAAGATTATTACACGGATGGACCAAATTTTTATCTCAAGCTTAATTTTTGTCCTAAGTTTTAAGGAAGGTTTTTTAGTTGATGTCAGTTTAAGTTGGTTGATGTGTAAAAAACTAATCCAGTTCCTATTCATCCCATTTGACGGTATGCAATATTTTATTGTAATACATGTATTAAAAGTATTAGAACTTGTAGACAGTGTATATATTTGTTTTGGACCTGGGTGTTGTGGGATGCAACATAACATACAATGCAATGTAATGTCTATATGCGAAGAAAAGAAACCCACAAGCAATTCCCTCGTATTGCCAGATACCCATGGTTGCACCTAGTGTGTGATTGCTGGGTATATTTATTGATTTTAAAAAAGTACTTGGCAAAAGTTAGTCACATCACCCACACTTTATGTCTTCCATCACCCTTTGGTCTCTGAAAACAATAGCCATACTTCTTGAGACTGACTTCACTCCATACAAGTTATTTTGCATGTATTGTACCTACTATGAAAGCTCATGGTGATTTGGGTAAATTGTTTATATGTATGTGTAGTAGTCTGTCAGTCTTATGTTTTCTCTCTCAGCAAGTTTATGTGATTAAAACTATGTACTTATGTTTAAATTTTTTAATAACATTATCAATTCATTGCCATTTAATTTCACCATTTGTAATTTGAAAATGTTTTATATACTCCATCTGATTTGTTCTTACATTTGCTTGGAATTTTTTATCATGTTTAGTGATTTGAATCCTATACTTAAGTGTTTCAGTGATCCATGACTCAATGTGATCCACATCTTTATTAGAACTGAAATAATCTGGTCTTGTGTATACACAAGTTACCTTGTATTCTTTAGTCACTTTTCGAATTATTTGAAGTAAATTTTTAACATATGAATCCATTTTTGTTATTTTAAAACCTTGCTCAGACCAATAATATGCTGTTAAAGTGTCAAATATCACCAATGAAATATTTGAGTGCTCCATCAGGATGTTTTCCAAATTGTGTATACTTGTATAAAGCTGTGTAGGACTATTTATTTCTAATATATGATAGTTATGAAGTACTTGAAGTAGTTTTTCCTCCAAATTCAAATCTGTGTCTTTTTCTTTAGAATAAAGTAGTATCTTCCTTCTGATAATATTAAGCAACAAATCATTATTAAGATTACCATCAGTAATAAAGTGGATAATGCCTATTTCCTTTCCATGTAATAGCGATACTAAAACTTCACTTATGATGTCCAATAAAAGGGGCAACCCACTTTCGCAGGAAATCTCAATGATATCTCCATGTTTTGGGCAAATTGGAAATAAGTGTGGGTAAAAGTTTCCAATTTCTGGTTTTCTTATCAGTCTTCCTAGTAATTGCATTCCAGATTCAATTTTGAACTTTGCTAAAGACATTTTTGGTACCTATGATCTACGAAGATACAGCCACAGAACAATTTTACTCTAGCGAGGAACACAGGAAATGAGAATCAGGATTCTTATTTCTGCTCCATCGATTTTGATGACTTCCTAAATCAACGTAGTAGATAAATTCTTTTTGTTTCTAAATCAGTAGATGAGTACCTAAATCGTGCCTAAATCCTCGAAATTCGAAGTTCGAATTCTCAAACAGCAAACCCAGAATCACTTTTACTTTTTTTTTGTTTGTTCCATAAGGAACCGGCTAAGATCAGACACCATGCTGCCAAGTCATTACTTATATTCCAAAAACGATGAAACGGGGGTGTGGCCGATTTAAAGGTCTTGTTGTAGTTTTGGTGATAATTCCTTTCAGTTCGATGCTTCTTAGACGACTTTCTTCAAGCGGATCGAACGCACAAGGTCGATCAATACCCATGGTCAAAAATCACCTAAATTCACTTATTTAAATGTTTCCATACACTATTCATCATCGTTAATGATTATTGCACAAAAGCACACCACTTTTATACAACAAACACAACTTTAAACTAGTTTAGGAAATAATTAAAACAAGAGAGCCACCGCACTGTCAGAATTTCCGCCAAAAACTCCCCATACTAATAAAAAAAAAAAACAATTTTCCCTTTTATTTGGAAGGCAAAGGGTTCTAGCCCGTACAGCCTCGTCTTAAGTAATATTTCATGCTGCTAAGTCATCAGTTATATTATTTTCATAATTTCCAAGAACGATGAAACAGGGGTGTGACCGATTTCAAGGCCTTGATGGAGTTTTGGTGTAAATTCCTGCCAGTTCGATGCTTCTTAGATGACTTTCTTCAAGCGGAACGAACGCACAAGGTCGATCAATACCCCTTCGGCAAAAATCACCTAATTTCACTTATTTCAATGTTTCCATACACTATTCATCTTCGTTGATGTTAATTGCACAAAACCACACCACTTTTAAACAACAAACACAACTTTAAACTAGTTTAGAAAATAATTAAAATAACAGAGCCACCGCGCTGTCAGAATTCCCGCCAAAACTCTCCCATACTAATAAAAATACGACAAGAGTCAAAAATCAATATGCGAAATCAGTAGTGATGTCCAGATTTCCAGAATTATGGGAAGATTTGATTTTCTACCCAAAATCGCTTCATATGGAGAAAATAAAAATAGTCAAATTCTTATAATTTTAAAAGTAACATGCAGACAGTGTTCCCGAAACAAAAAGCAAATATTTGATCAGAACTGAAACTTAACTTAGTTCTTTCTTTTTATAAAATTGGCTTACATCAAGGCAGTGATGATTTAGCCAATAACAAAGTATGCAAATCGGTATATTATTTATTTATTTTTTATAGCATAGGCCGGCAAACGAGCGAGTGGGTCACCTGATGGTAAGTGATCTCCACCGCCCATGTACGCCCACAATACCAAAAGAGTCATGGGTGCGTCGCCGAGCTTAAAGGAAAGGGATAATTAAGGAATTGGGAAGGGCAGAGGGTTTGGGCTTCCGGATATCTCACTCACCGTACGAAACGCAGCAGCAAGCTGCTACTTTACGTTTTCTGTGAGACAGCTGTAATGACCCGGACGAGCCGGCCCATACATGCTGTTGACAAGAGTGTCTACAGCGTGGCTCAACCACTCCTAATAATAATTAATATTACTAACTTAAATGTACGAATAAGCATTATAGTAATAAACTACTATATATAAATACTCCTCTTTAAATTGCTATATCTATCACATATTAGCCGTATCTATCCATATAAATCAAAACGTATGAGCTCACAGTATAATTATTTCAGGGAAATTATATTAAAACCTTGACTTCCGGTGTCCTCTACCCTTTATATTTTTCTTCAAAATGATAACCATGAATCGTGAAATCCAATTCCTCTCTATCTTCCACAGAAATATATAATAACAATGAAAATATAAATCGATTGTAAAATATTCGTTGGCGATAATCTGGAATCGAGATCGAGTCTTTCGATATCGACATTGATTACACTCAACACTGTAGTTATGGCTTCCTCCTATTCATATCCTGAATTATTTTTGGCGGGTTTTATATTTACCTTGCCTTTTTTATATGAGAAAAGCAATGTATTTCGATATTACTTAAAGTTTTTTCTTTATTACGCGTATGTTTTGATTACATGCACTGTTTTATTACCAGTAGTGTTAATATATCCGCGCGATGTTACAAACCTAATGTAAGATATTGATTAATTTCTTATTTCCATGGAATATGTAAAATATAATAACTTAGACTTATGAATTTTTTGTAACAGTGTTGCTTCCAGATTTTGTCGATATGCTTCATATATAGTGGGTATAGAGTGGGAATTGCGTGGTATGGAATATTGGAATAATGAGCAGTGTTACATCGTTATATCTAACCATCAAAGCTCTTTAGATATATTAGGTAATACTTTAATACATTTGCCTTTTTGTCCTATCGTTTTGCTACCAAAGTATTAAATATCACTTGTATAATATGGTTATCAAATGATATCCAAATGTACGTCTAGCGCACAATTCCAATTAATATTATTTGAGTAGGTAATTGTAATATTATGTTAGTTTTGTGGAAGGTTTATATTACTATTAAAAATATTTTTATAGGTATGTTTGAAATGTGGCCTCGCATGAAACGCTGCACAGTTGTGGCTAAGAGACCGTTGATGTTTACCGGGGCTTTTGGATTTGGTGCCTGGCTTTCGGGCCTAGTATTTATCGATAGACTAAAAACAGACAGAGCCAGGCAGCTTATGAAAGAAGCCACTGAGAGGGTCATAAAAGAAAAGGTAAGTTTTTTTATCTTTATTTATTTTTATTTGTAGATATATTTTTAAACTTCAAAAAAAAAAACACAATCATGGGAATATACTCAGGTACCTAATAAATTAATTTGGTGGATGGAGGTGCAATTTGCTATATTCATCTGCTTTAAATAGTGTTTAAAATATGCAATTACAAAGTAACAACACACACAATATCCTGTTGTATTATTTTTAATGAATCTAGAGTTTTAAAGTAAATAGAATGTGCAATATAGATTACTTATTTGAATAATTAACACTTTAAAGTAAAACAAATAAAATCACCATTTCCTGTTAAGACACAGTTATAAATGTGTATAACTAAATCTAGCTAAATGTAGCTTTATATAATTTTTATTAGATGGTTAGGGATCTCATATCCAAAAGGCCTTCTTGGTTTGTACCACCTTTTTTCTATTTCTGCACTTAAGCAGCAATATATAAGCACTGTTGTTTCAGTTTGAAATACATTGAAGCCAGTGAAAATAAGGGGCATTGATAAGTCTTAAAACTTATGTCTTGGTGTGACCCACATATTCCAGTGTCATGCTATGTTTTGTAAATCAAAGTACTGTGTTGTGTCTGTTTACAGACAGTAGTGGTGTGTGTCACCTAGGGAGTGATATGCTCATTTCATCATTCAGGTTAATAAAAAGAATATAAGCCAGTTTGTCACAATTACGCGTTTAGGATCTCCCCCATCGAAGGCTCCCCTCATTTAATGACACAGCATGGGCTTGAATACAGTGTGTACCACCATTCTGTTCGCATTAGGCTGAGCAGTTGTTGCGTCGTGGCAGCTGTTAACCATGTTCGGCAGACGCATCTTCTAATCGCCTGACGCATTGCGACTGCTGTTAGCCATGTTCTGTAATTAATCTCCTAATCGGCCGTCGCGTAGTTACGGCTGTTAACCATGTTCGGCAGACGCATCTTCTAATCGCCTGACGCGTTGCGACTGCTGTTAGCCATGTTCTGTAATTAATCTCCTGATCGGCCGTCGCGTAGTTACGGCTGTTAACCATGTTCGGCAGACGCATCTTCTAGTCGCCTGACGCGTTGCGACTGCTGTTAGCCATGTTCTGTAATTAATCTCCTAATCGGCCGTCGCGTAGTTACGGCTGTTAACCATGTTCGGCAGACGCATCTTCTAATCGCCTGACGCGTTGCGACTGCTGTTAGCCATGTTCTGTAATTAATCTCCTGATCGGCCGTCGCGTAGTTACGGCTGTTAACCATGTTCGGCAGACGCATCTTCTAGTCGCCTGACGCGTTGCGACTGCTGTTAGCCATGTTCTGTAATTAATCTCCTGATCGGCCATCTCGTGGTTACGGCTGTTAACCTATGTTCAGCGGACGCATCTTGCGATCGGCTGACACGTCGTAACGTCATATTCTGCAGTCGCATCTTCTGAATGGGCGGGCCATCGAGTCCTGACAGCTGCTGATATATGTTCTACAGTCTCATCTTCCGATCGGCCTACGCTGACTATCACGGTTGATATGGCATCGGGCATCAGTCACATCCTTGACTGTTCGGTCTTGGGTGGCACAGTTCAGCTGCCGTTGGAGACGTAAGCACGATAACGTGGCCATTCAGCTCCTCTTATGGATGCGATCATCATATCAAAAAGCCTCTGTTTTATCGTCGCGTCGCATCACGTCGTTTATGCCGAGTCAAAGCACATTACATTACACGTCGATTAAATCATATGTCGTGGAGGTTTGTCTGATTGGCGCGGCATAAGCTAATTCCAAGTCGATAAATGTGCGGAGACCCTTACGAGCATACATTATTTAAAATTGTTTTGTCAATGGGCCTGTCGCATAGTACTTATAGGACATAGGTAATTCACTTGGTACCACAATACAGAATTTTACTGCACGCGTGCAAATAGCAAGCGTTGTTTGTTGCTTAAGTAAATACACATTAAAAAGCCCTCAATTGCTAGGTGGCTCCGTGCAGGGACGGTTCCAACAGAATTTGGGGCGCTTCTCGCCTTGGAATCCCTGGGCCGTTCCTACTGGACCAAAGAAGGCAACCGTGGAGTTTTGACTGGTTTTGCCGCCTAGCGGTATCGCCAGTGGTGCGATCGTCCGGATATTTCCATCTTTCCCGGGCTCGGTGTAAGATCCCGCTTACCCGCGGCGGTAGCGATAAATAGTTTTTTCCCCGCGAAAACATAAAAATGTTTATTTGCTTATAATGTAAGTAATTTTGCTTACAGACAAAACTGTGGGTGTTTCCTGAAGGTGCACGATACAACAAAGGTTGTCTACAAGCATTTAAAAAGGGAGCATTTTACCTTGCTATTGATGCTCAGATTCCAATACTACCTGTAGTGTTTAGTCAATACTACTTCCTTGACAATGAGACCAAAACTTTTGAACCAGGTATTGTACATTAATTATTAAGCATACTTAGTTGTCGTTCCATCGAAAAGCACATGGCCGACAATTTTGCTGCCAAAAGTATGTACTAGGTACATACAATAAGTAAACTTTCTAATGTCGTGTATTTCTTTATTGTTGAATATTCTGTTAGTGGGAGGGTAGCTGATATATTTTTATACCTACTGGACATTATTTGGCATGTGACGATGCACAGCATCTGTCAGAGTGCATCATACTTCCCTTGTAGCATTTCCGGTCAATTACTACTTCCGCTCCGTTTCAGCCAATCAGCGTTAAGTAAAATGTCACGTGGTCACAGGGGATCGCTTGCAGTGCGGTTGCACCATCTTGCTTCATAGCGTCATTTTTCTTGAAAGAAGCAACATCGATTGCGAAATATATTTTTTTTTTGATTATTGCAAAATAAATTATCATAATTATATTTAAATTTTTAATTATAATGGTCAATTTTTTGCTTAAAAATATAGTTACTACATTTTTTAGTATCAATAAATAGTGATATCGGCAGTGGAAAAAGCAGTGTTTCGGTGGGTAGTGTTAACTAATGTTTAGTTATGAGTAATCATAAGTATAGTGATTCCGGGCGCACGATTGACGACGGCGCCAACCTGCTGGCGGATGACCGCGCCGCTGCGCCGCTGCTGCTGCGGTTGATAGCTATTGGAGCGCCAGGATAGGTCTCCGACTCTGCACGAGCGACGATCTTCGACGTTGAGCGTCTCCAGCGATTCAAGCTTCGCAGATATCTGAATATTTTCAGACTCAGGTAAAGCGAAATCGACGCGGTAGGTAAGTCACAAATTGAATATTTAGCTTATAAAGTGAGCTTTATTTTTGCATAAATACGGTTCGGTGTCCACGGCGGATCGTAACACGTCTCGCGGGCCCTACTTGCACAGTGTGAATTCCTAAATTATAATTTACAACAAATAGTCGGTTGGGCAGCTGCTTCGAACACAGTTTTATCACCCTCGACCGTGTTTAACAAAATATCTAGGTTATTCTAACCTATTTAAAATGTCATAATAAGGAAGAGGTGGTGTAGCTTGTTTGCGGAAAACGAGCAGAGTAGATAGAAAATCGTCGGGAGCGTATGCTGAACGAGTTGTCTAATAAGAACTTGCGAGACACATGCTGTGCATTGTCTCTGCTTAATGATAAAAGTTTTATTGTTACGTAAGACTTGTACTATTTCACGTTAAAGAGTGTGAATAAATTAACTCGAGTGGCTTATGTTAAGCTCCCTGGATACAGCATAGCTTCTAGCATTCTCTAAGCGTTGCTGTCAAACCAAGCTCCAAATATATTTTAATCAGTCTTAGCTACAAATATAGTATTCAAAACAAGTGGAACCGATAAGTGAATTGGACCTTGGTACAACCGAGAGACGACCGCGCATGAGCGGATTTTGGGAGGCTTCCTGCGAGCGTATCGCAGGGAGTGGCCTGGCGCTTTGGGCTTCGGAGGCCCTTCTCGACTGATTACGGGAACGCGCTTGCCATTTACCTCCAAACCTCTGCTGATCTACCCATCACAGAGGCTACTACGCCGGTTCATACGCACTCACGCCTGTATTCCCCGAAGGGGTGGGCAGAGGTGTCGCTAGTGTACCCACATTTCGCCGAGCGTGTCTCCGTCCCACGATGTGATGGGGGGCGAGCCTATCGCCATACCGGGCACAAATACCAGACTCCGGGATAATACTGAGCATTTCGTAATAGAAATCTCAATACCACTTTACCCGACCCGGGGATCGAACCCGAGACCTCGGATTTAGCTTAATCGTAACGCGTACACATTACAACTGCGCCACCGAGGCAGTCAATATCAATGTTCAATACCAAAAATATACCTCTTTGATCACGCGAACTCAAATCTTGGCGATATGCCAAGCATATTCCTGCAAGATACATATAATTCTTTGTGAGGAATGCTCAGACAAACAAAAGGCGATCAATAACTCAGTAACTCGTCCATGCAGGAACGGATTTTACGGAGGCTTCCTGTGAGCGTATCGCAGGGAGTGGCCTGGCGCTTTGGGCTCCGTAGGCCCTTCTCGAATCGATAACGAGAATGCACCTGCCATTTACCTCCAAAAGCTGTTGGTCTACCCATCACGGAGAATACTATGCCGCTCCGGTCCGATACCAATCAGTCAACATGTCGCAATGAATTGAGGTAGTTATGGAATACCATCAATGTGTGCTCGGGATGTCTGTGACTCAGCCTTTTGTCGTCAATGCTTCTGCAGAATGTCATCAGCAATCTCTGAAACTGGTGTCTCCAGATGATGAGTGCGGACTGGTATGCGCACCAAAGAGTTTTTCATAGCTGACGAACTAAGGAATGTGGATAATCGTCTACTTGGACGAATTCCTGATAGTGGGACAGTTGGTAAATCTGCTGCAGTCATAGGTAAATATACCCCTGGAAACTCGAGACACTGGGGCGGACCATCAACTCTAAAATTTTCAACCAAGAGGGCGCCTACACAGCCGTCACCTACAACGGTTACCCAGAAAACTTTCCAGACTGCGAGACGCCGTTTGGTTTGGCACCGCTTAGTCGATTTCTGCCACCAAACAGCGGTGGGTAACCACTGATGCATTCTACTACAGGTGGGGAGCACAATTAGACTACCTCACAACGTCGGGCACTGCAATAAGGAATTGTTTGCAATCCTGGATGCATTGAAGCATATCAGTAGGCGTAGTACAAGTTTTAATAGTTTTCTAAAACGATGAAAGTTTTCGTCTGCCCTCCATCCGTCAAGTATCAATAGCCACTAGTGGGAACTATTATGAATTAAAATTAATAATATGGTTATTTTTATTTCATATTAGTCGAATAGGAAATTAGTTTTCAAGCGATTCGACGACTACTTCGACGGTAATCATTTTATTCGGAAACTGAATGTATTTGTAGCCTGTACTAGGCCTACTGATCCTGATTACAGGATCGCCATGTAACGCTACGGGTGGACATCGCACTCACAGATGCTGTGCATCGTCTCTGCATAATAATACAACTTTTATTGTTATGTAAAACTTGAACTATTATTTGTGACTTATGTATTGGGTAGTACATTAGTTTTGTATATACATATATTATGTATAGTGATGTATATTATATACTGTTGAGTTTTTCTTCCGCCACTTCTTTTCTCACAGTTATACACTTCCGAAGTGGTGGTAGTTTATTAAAAATATATTAACTTTATGTTCTATGATTTATTTCCTATTTTACCTACTTATTTACTTGCTCGGAGAAGTTCAAATATCGTAGTAAATTACAGATTGTTACAAATGACTTATCCCTGATGGATTTTATAGTGGGACGCGATCCATGGTTATACTCGGGATGACTTACCAGCGCTTGACACTGTTGGATAAATTGTGTATTTCAATTTCTGCTGAGTACATTCTAGGCAACTTCAACAATATTGCGGATAGACTGTCGGAAAAGGAATTACAGGTCCGATTGACAAATTCTTCAACTAGCTCTTACACAAATATTCCATCAGGTCGGTATTCTTCAGATAGCCCTAATCGCGATGGTATTAAGAAAATACGTGACGAGGGACTCTGCGGAAGGAGTGTTAGTAAGTAGGTAACATCAGAGTGGTGTAGGTTTATAAAAATTTTTGGGCCATCTATTTTTTGTAGAAATGTTACTAGCTTATCCTATTATTTTGTAGCACAAATCAGTTGTTTTGAACGAGCTAGTAATGATTAAAATTTAATCTAGAATTTCTTGGATTACAGTAATATTGAAAGCTATGTCACTTCGAAGGCCTAAAGTAGAGGACATTTAATTCGAAGCGGCTTAATTGACTAGTTGCCATCGAACTGGCCAAATTAGCATGTGCTCCTCCTAGCGTCAGGAAGGCTTGCACTTGAGCTCACACATAAAAATTCTTGAATATGGTGAGAAGAGAAATTACTGTACATTAAACCCATCGTTTGGTTCAATGGCTGATACAATATGTTTGTACAGGCAATGATCGCGTTGGATATAAGTTATAGTAAATAATAGTAATGTATGCCCTAATTATTGGATTCATGAAGTAATCAAACTGGGGACCGGAGAACGTATTGATAAATGTAATAATGCGATAGTTATTTCAATACGAGGCCCTAATCAGGGTGTCTCGCAAACAATTATAGGAAATTGGGTAAAGTCCTTGCTCGGGGTAACGGGCAAAGACAAAAAACCTTTGCGAAGTTTTATCAAAAGCAAATTAGTGGTAAGTGGCTCTTAGCCATCAGAATCAGACCTTTGCTAAACTTTGAACCAGTTCCATACATTGATTAATTAAAAATTGATATTCATAAAATATAAGAATAAGTAAATTATTACATCGGATACATCTCTGTTCACGAATACTTAAAGCATTCTAAAAGCTTATAGCGCATATTTATACTTATTTCGGAACCTTTGAACAT
Source organism: Mimas tiliae (assembly GCA_905332985.1). Classification (NCBI taxonomy): domain Eukaryota; kingdom Metazoa; phylum Arthropoda; class Insecta; order Lepidoptera; family Sphingidae; genus Mimas; species Mimas tiliae. Next base: position 6,206,565 of record HG995242.1, on the reverse strand, counting down.
GGTCATGTCGGTTCTCATATTTATACTGTTAAGTGTTAATCATCATTAATGATTTATAAGGAAAGCACAATATTATTTCTTATATATTTCAGTTGCAGATATGTTTTTATTTTAATCTGAATCTTCATAACATAGCGTCGTAGCGTGGTCACCAGGACCTATAAACAGGTCTCTCACAGATGCTGTGCATCGTCACATGCCAAATAATAGTTCAAGTTTTACATAACAATAAAACTTATATTATTATGCAGAGACGATGCACAGCATCCCATTAAGATCTCCTGGTGAGAGACTTCTATGAAGCAAGATGGTGCAACCGCACTGCAAGCGATCCCCTGTGACGACGTGACATTTTACTTAACGCTGATTGGCTGAAACGGAGCGGAAGAAGTAGTAATTGACCGGAAATGCTACAAGGGAAGTATGACGCACTCTCACAGATGCTGTGCATCGTCTCTGCATAATAATACAAGTTTTATTGTTATGAAAACTTGAACTAATAATCACCGCACATATTTATGGTGAAGAACTTACCATAGCGGCTCGTTCGAACAAGTCACGTGCCAGGGCCAGCTAGTGTATATCCAGTAATAACATAACAGACCGGCATAACTCTGTCATGGGATTAGGCGCAAAAGATCCAACTAACGACACTTTATCTTGACGCAAATTGTCATATTCGCAAAACGTAAATTTTCCAAAAGATCTAGATTTATAAAAGGAACATTCAAACTTGTTTCATTTTAATAAACGTCGTCTAATATATTTCTCCATACAAACTTTGACCTCTTACTTTACTCAATTATGAGGTTGAATTTTGAAAATTCGTTTATGTGCGATCATCTACAAACGAATGAAATAAAATGATAAAACTGACAAACAAGAAAACTTTGCTGCGCGTTTTCAGAAGCGCAAATCTATCGTTAGGATTTTTTATTTTGTCGACTGTTTCGCGACGCGCGGGACCCGGGATAATATTTCATAATATATCAAGTTCCCCTAGATCCTCGTGTCCTTATTGAATATCGTTAAGTAATTTTCCACTTTATTTACTTATCCATCCCCGACTTACCGGCTTTTCCGGACGCTAATTTTTCAAGACGAAACAAGATTATTTTCCCAGGAATACACCCTAGTCGGTAAAATAACCATAGCCACTTAAAAACCTTAAAAAACAACCTGTTAAAGAGCCTGTTGAGAATTGGACCTTTTGCAAATTGGATATGTTGCGAACTTTTTGCGTCTAATTGGGTCCAGCATAATAAATATAAAATATTATAACTTCTCTGTGCCAGTATAATAAAGGTAAATTGTACATGTACCACCTAACACCTGCCAATAAATGCTTTCTTTCTTAAATAATTATTATTATTTTACAGGAAAAGTTGTTATCACCACATTACCGCCAATACCAACAAAAGGTATGACTAGAAACGATCTAGAAGCCCTCTCTGAAATGGCACGAGAACAAATGATTGATGTATTCAATGAGAGTTCAAAAGATCTAGTGATGCAAAACAAAATTGCTGTTTAAAATTATGTATTTTGTGAAGTCATTAGTATTATTTGACCTGCATTCCAGTTGCAATCAGGCAAGATTTTTTCTATAAAATCTTAATGTTAAGTACCTACCAAAGAAAAGAATCTCAAGCAAATTTAAAAGTATTATATACTTACTTAATAATTATTATTATCTAGTCAATTATGTGTTAATTTATACTTAATAGTTTTCTGTTGGAATGTTATTAATAATAAGTGTTAATTTGGATAAAATACTTGTAATAGGTACATCAAAATACCAAATAATTGTTGCCATAATATTCTGAGTTGCATCTAGTTTATTACATTTTATAATAAACATTGTTTTTTTTTATTTATATTATCATGTTCTATTATGTAAGTATATCATTGTTTTGTTTTGTGTGCAGTAATATTCAAAATTGACGAGCGTTATTTTACATTGAGACGATCTTTAAAGCATATACGTATATAATATAGTAACATTATGTACATATAATATACTTATTGATCTATTAAGTTGCGTCGTACGTCGCGTCGGAACAATTGAATTTCTGCCGTGCGCCTCAATGGCTTGGTTGCCTATTATCTAAGTGTGTAGCTATTTAGGCCCGGTATAGACCATAGCAGTCACGACTGGATATATACGATATCTCCTCACCGTCAGTTCAGTTCAAATTAACATGTTTTATGCAGAGAAGAGGGTCCAGTTCTTTAGTGCGATCCCAACAAAGTTTCAAGTTACGATCGGCATGTTATGACAATGTTAGGCTGTGCTTTTCTACAAGACACGCTAGTTTTTCCGCGTAATTCCACATATATGTTTTTTTCTTATTGCTATGATCTGCCTACATAGAAGTTAGGTGTACTTAGAAGTATTTTAGTACATAGCAATAAGAGCATGACGCCAACAGAGTGGGGTTAGGAATTAAAATGGCGCGTGTCTTCACGAAATGAGCAATCGGCAAGCTATACCTATGCTACAGCGCTTAGTGGAGTGGACAGATTAACACTACAAACGACGCTGCGTGTCGATATAAACTATTAACTGTGCTGGATACATCACTCCGCTGTTGCTGGCACGTGTCTCCGCTCCGCTCTTGTTAGCTAACAGTTAGGTATGTCCTGGCGGATACGCCGCTCGTATCTCCCTGCTTTAATGAATTAAGGTTCTAAAGGCCGATATAAACCAAAGCCTAGGTGGGTGGAGAGGAAAGGTGATGGTTCGTAATTAACCAATAGAACTGCCACGTCTCAGCTTAGCTTGAGTGGATATCGCGCTGCACTGGTCTGCTTATCTCCGATGATTTTTATTAGCTTTAATGATGTAAAGAGAAGGTCGCTCATCTGATGGTAAGCACAACGTCATAAAGAACTTTGAAATTCAAAGCACTGCATGAAACCGGACTGCGTTCATCACTCCGATACATAAGTTAAGAAGTCTCATAATGCCCAGTAGTTTCACTGGCGTCCATGCTCGCTTTGGTGGATACCGGGCCTAAAACGCGACGTGTCGATTTGTAATCACGGTAATGCTTTTGGTGATATACATAGGTACCTACAGTATGACATAGCTGAAGTGTATTATCCACCACTACCACTCTTTCACAACCAGTTGTACCTATGTATTGTCATTTAACTTTAAAATAATTAAATTTTCACACTGATCAGGATCACCAACTGTTATAAAAATATGATTGCGCAGAATACAGGTACCCTATAATAACTGATTAGATATATTCAGACTTGTGGCTCGAAACACGCTAGGTATGTTCACCGCATTCGCGTTAATGCAGCGGCACATGTAGGGCACTTTGAAATGAACGTTACACGCATGCAGCGCAACACGGTGTGTATAGCGGCTGTAGGACCGGGGATAACAGCAGGTTGCTGTTATGTTGCGCCGCAGTAAACGCATTATGTACTATATGGTACGTATTATAGATGAGCATAACAGACTTCCAATGTATTTTGTTTGATTTTAAGAATTTAAGTCGTATCCTGTATAATGTATCTATAGTGGTAGGTATACTATCTTAATAGGGTAGTTGACTGGATTGTTTTGATTATTTAAATCAGTAAGTTACGTTAAGTACTCAAAATCTAATGCAGAAAGAATTTTATAAATCGGACCAAAAATAAATAAGTTAGAAGCCATTCAAATTCTGTAGAAGGGGTACTTTTCAAATGACAGACGACGCAAACTTTGACGTCACTGTGTAAAATGTTCATTATGGTGCACGCGTCCAAGCGAGATAGTGCGATATCCCTACTACGCAGCCACTTTTCCTCATACCAATATTTAAAGTCATAACTGCGGGCACATTTCTGAACCAATTCTTTTGCGTATCATTTTCTGTTGCTTACATCATTTAATATATAAAATTCTCGTGTCACAATGTTCGTTCCCATACTCCTCCGAAACGGCTGGACCGATTTATATGAAATTTTGTGTGCATATCGGGTAGGTCTGAATCGGCCAACATCTATTTTTCATCCCCCTAAATTTTTTATTTTATTTTTTAGACAATTTTTTTTGTTTTTATTTTTTTATGATACAGCATTAAAAATACATAGGTACAACCATAAATTTTCAACCCTCTACGATTAACCCCTATTTTTTAATAGCGACATTAGTATTTTTGCAAGCGCGTTTCTCACCGGGACTCGCATGATGCGCCCACTAGGCTACGCGGGCGGAGCCGCGGGCAACAGCTAGTAATGTATAAAAATCAATATAGGAAACTACCCTATTAATCGTACTATTTTGTGCAATCATTTGAATCTTTGCCTGCCATAATAAAAGCATATATAAGTAACGTGATGTTTTATTCTCAATGTACAGTACTTATACGGAAAGGATAAAGCTAAACTGCGCATATAATTTTGCAAGTAAAATACAATGTCGTTTATATGTCTCTACTCTCTAGGTGGCGAGAACAGACCAATGCTATGCAGTACTTTGTAATGCGAGGTTCTATGTGGTGACTTGGTCGCTGCTTTTGTCTATGAGAAGTCTAGGCGTGGCGCTTATAATCAGATGAGTGACCTGACATATAGGCACATAAAGCGGACATTCGGTAAAAGTGGAACAGTTAGTTGCGAAAGATAATGTGCTAGGGTCGTTGAAGAACCAGAACGTTAATTTTTGTGCGTCACTAGTTTCTGATTCTAATTGAAAACGTCAAATAACGTGTTAGCAGGTAACTACATATTATGATAATTTATTTTAATTGAACGATTACTAGATATCGCTCTTACGGTCGACGGTTTTTGCTCTAGGCACTAAAGTTATTTTGGAAAAAAATTGATGAAATTGTATTTTGAAGTGAAAATACTGTGAGCATGATGAGGGTATTTAACGAAATAAAGGCACTGTTTTTAACGAAAAAGAATATGAAATAGGTCAGGCCAAATGACAGAAAAAGAGAGCACTATGTTTTATAGGCAGCACACGGGCTGTGTATATTATTTTGAAGAATAGAGTATTTGACTCGATTATATTAATTACTTAATAAGTTATGCGTCCCAAAATCTATTATCGAAAGAATTATACAAAGTAAAAAATAAATAAGTTAGAAGCCACTTAAATTTGCTGGAAGGGGGTAGTTGTCAAATGACGAAAAAGGATGCACGACATTTCGTGTTACATCATAAAACAGGTCACGCCTTTACAGTGCACGCTGCGAGCGAGATGGCAAGATTTCCCCAGTATGCGCCCATCTTTGCATCTTTTGCAGTTTCTTTTTCGTATTGTAGCTTGCTTATAAAATCTCTACTTGGTCTCAAATCATAGATAAAATGTTAGAATAAGAAAAATGTCGCACGTTTACTATATCGCATCCCCTCTAATGGCCGTTCCCAATATTCTGTCTATCGACAGATTAGCTTACCGGCAGTAAAATATTGACACATTTTGTATGGAAGATCTGTCAAAACACTATTGATAGTAAGCAAATCTGTCGATAGATAGAATATAGGGAACGGCCATAAGAAAGCTTGGGTTTCTTAGGATAGCGGTGCTTTTAACGTAGTAGGTAGTTACATTTTCTTTGGCAATAGTGTCGCAGTACAGCAGACACGATGGACATATATGGACTATATGACGTTATGATTTCAAAGAACATTCTCAAGGAAAACATGCTTTAATTTTTTCATTGACACAATATTGCCACCGCTGTTACGGCGCTGCTATTTTAGGAAACCTGTGCTTAATATACATTCAACATTTACTTCTGCTCATTCAAAGACAACCCTAGAGTTATTCGCTGATAACTACGGTGCGAATAAATATGTAGGTAGGTACGTATTTGGAATCGAAAGGTTTTTCGTATTTTGGTTTTGTTTTAATACATAGATTATGGTATTTGTACCGGGTAAATGTAATGTTTCATATTTCAAGGTTATGTCAGATGGTAATCTACTGTAACGCCTGGTAAAAATTTGAATCGACTGAGCAACGTTCACGTCTTGTAACGTTACATCTTTTAAAAGCTTTGTTTCGACCAAACAGAAGTATCAAAACCTTATTGTAGGTACTTAAATGAAATACATACATACATAGACTCACATCTGTTTCCCATAGGGATAGGCAAATGAAATACCTGAGTAAAATTCAAAGACTAATGTATACTAAGTACTAGACAAGCTGTTTAGAAGTAAAATTGCGTCACATAATGCGAGAGTTTGACAGCTCACAAACAGGGAGCGCATAGGGGTTCTAGTTGAGAGCAAGCGAAATGGTAATATAGAGTTACGGTCAATTGACCGCAACTTAGTGGTACAATCTCTATGTACCGCGCACTTTTTTTTTATAGTATAGGCCGGCAAACGAGCAAGTGGGTCACCTGATGGTAAGCAATCTCCACCGCCCATGTACGCCCACAATACAAAAGAATTATGGGCGCGTTGCCGACCTTAAAGGAAAGGGATAATAAGGGATTGGGAAGGGGAGGGGGATTTGGGCCTCCGGATATCTCACTCACCGTACGAAACGCAGCAGCAAGCTGCTACTTTACGCCGGTTTTCTGTGAGACAGTGGTAACGACCCGGACGAGCCGGCCCATTCATGCTGTAGACAAAATTGTCTACAGCGTGGCTCTACCACTCGCAGCTTGTCTAGTAGTATACATTAATGTCATTGGTAAAATTGTATTGGTTTTTTTAAATAAAATGAGTAATAAGTACCTACTTCCAAAGTTATTGTTATTTTTAACTATATATTTTTCATATGTTCGTAATTTTATCCATATGATTGAAAAATATGGCGGGTAGCGGGTGGATGCGGGCTGCTCAAGACCGGGATGGTTGGCGCTCACTTGTGGTGGCTTACTTTCAACAGTGGACGGTAACAGGCTGAGATAATAATAAAAAATACATATTATATGTACATATTTTGTAATTTTTCAATAAGTTCTTACATATATATACGAGCCCTACTGATAACTATACAAAGTACTTGGTTGTTTTATATAATTTGTGATATGTAAGAACACATATTAACTGTATAGGTATCTTAAATAAATTTAGTTTTTCAATTAATACATTACTATGTATTAAAATTTATTGCTAATAAATTATACTCCATAAAAGTAGCGTGTTTAAATTTTATTGCATTACTTTACAACTTGTTATTGATATCATTTCAATCATTCCAGTTTTCGCCCCAACCTTCGTTCTCATCAAGATTTTCGTCTGGCACAAAATTTAATTTACTACTTAGGCCTTGCGCAATTTCACTCGTGTCAACACTTACTACTGCAGGCTTCTCTATTACAGGCATCATATCGGCGAAGAAATCAAATTCCTCTGTACTTTTCTTTAAATATTCTGTCTTTTGATTTTTTATGTCTAATTCTGATATATCTATAATATTTTTCTTGGCATTAAGTGCTGCTTTTTGTAAAAGTATTTTCTTTGCAACAAGATCCTCATTAGGAGTCATATGCAAGTCATTATTACTATGGGGACTTAATGGTTCCAGGTGTATCAACTGATCATCATTTAAGTGTTCGCTAACAGTATAATCGGGTTCTATTACTGTCAACTGTCGATTTGTGTTGTCCCAGTCACTCCAGTCACCTTCACTATCTACTTTGTTAGTGCTTGATTCCTTATTAATGATTTCATCTTCCATAGATTCTCCACCTACAGGAGATGGCCTCTCATTCAAAGTCAAAGGGTTCTCGAAAGTATTCAAGTCACTGCTATGTTCAAATACGTCCTCAGAGCAAGGTAACTCTCGTAATAATTTTTGATTTTGTGGTGATCTGCTGACTTGCCGTTGCATTTTAGGTTTAGAATTAGGTCTTCCATCTGTGAAAAATTTTGACCTTTTGCCTCCAATAACTGTATCAGCACCCAGTATGGGAACTAAATCGCTAAGACATACTAACGTTGACGCAACTAAATTGTCATCTACATCCTTTATTCCCAATAACAACTGCAAAATAAAAAAAAATGTCGTGTCACTATACACATGATACCTACCCAATAAATAGTCCCAAGATAGTATATATATACCCCATCTTAAATTAAATATTAGCTATTACAAACTCATTAGCGCCAAAACACAACACATTCCTACACTGTAAACGTCCCTCAGTATCAAAAACAACTTTGTATTACTGAGCCATTTTGTTTCGTACAACTTTGTATAACCACGCCGATGTATTTTTGAACATCAAATAAAGTTGGTAATCTCTATTGAATTAATTTGAAAGATTCGAAAAAAACTAAATTATTGTACCTACCTCTGGCAAAATATGTTGGGAAAGCTCTTCATGAGAAAATACTTGTACAAACTTTGAAAAATGTGTCAATAATAACATTCTGATTTGTGTATCTCTCACTCCAAATAACTGCATAAGTCTTGGCTTTACATGTTCCTTAAATACGCTAAGATTGAAAAAGCCAGAATTTTCACTATTTTGTACTCTGTCTGAAAAGAAGGATAGAATATTGATTGATTTAATGTTTCAGCACTTAAAAAAAGGCAATTTATAAGTAATACAAAGACCTTTCTGGCTGGCGTTATCCCGGTTTATAACCTTTTTTATTTGGGTAACCAACAAAACAAAAGCTTTATATGGCTAGCGCGGAGATAGTTTTAGGGCCTAAATTGACTAACTAAATGAAAAAATATATGTTAGTCCCGCGCATTAAGCGGCCAGACCACGAGGTTGTTTGAGCGTTTTAAAGGTATATCGAGACTACAGCAACTGGTTGTCTAAGGTGGGAGGGACCTAATCCATTTCCCTCGAAAACGCGGCGTCCGTACAGCAAGGTTTTCTCTTTCCAATGAAACAATTCAATTAATTTCGTTCAAAAATTATTATTCTATGAAATAATTTTTAAAGGGTTAAACTTAAAGACTTACCATTTTTCGGTTTAAGGATGAAAGGTATAACATCTTTTCTAGCAGTTTGATCTAACAGGGCTAATCTAGAGAGCAACAATCCACTTAATTGCTTTGCAACTGTCTCTTCATCATAACATTTTAGACTATCCAAAATGTGTGAGAAAAAGTCTGCTTTTTCCTCTTCACTTTTGAGGGGAAGAAAACTGAGAAACTTATATATTGTTATGAATTCATGATTGAAGAAATTGTGCTGGAGGACTTCTGACAAATTCGGTCTCTTTGTTGGGTCCTGGTGTTGTAGTATATCTCTACAGTATGCTTTAAACTCTTTTAAGTAGGGAACCTCATCTGAAATTATTAATATTTGTGGTTAACATTGTGGTCACCAGTCATCTAATTGGTCCACTGGCAGCATACTAAGCTGAGAAACCGATGTAGTCCTAGGGTCAAGTCCAAGGTTGGTTAAACTCAGTGTGTTTAAGGTTGTTAATAAAAAAAACAAATAGTAGTTATTTGGGCTTGAAATTTGCACCGGATATGGCGATAGGCTCACCACTTATCCCATAATGGGACAGATAAAAGGTGGTGGGGGCACTAGTTGCAGCTCTGTCTACTCCTTTGGGGATAGTGGCGTGAGCTTATGTAGACACAAATGATCAGACTAAATTAAATTATCATCATTTTTCATTTTATATTGATAGAGAGAACATAGCTGCTAGCATTTACCATTATTTCTGCCCTTGAAGACATCTTCGACTAAAACGGCGAAGCTGTACTGATCCACCTTCGTAGTTATCTCATATGAATCTTCATTAGGATCCACGGCTTTATCATACCTAAGAATATTATACAACACATTTTTTAAACAAATTATGATCAAATTTTGAAGATTGAAAATTACGAGGCTAACATTTATACCACAAATTCTACATCATCTATGCCATCTAATCATTATTTTTTAAAGTCAAGTATAAATAATACTATGATTAAAGTTATGTGCTTTAGCAATTATCCTTGTTACAATATAGTATGAATGCCTCTGGATTTTGAACCACATCAGGTGTTTAACAAGAGAAAACTAAGTACATAATCTGATGTTATAATTAACCTGGTGGGAAACCATTAACCTGATAATTTTTGTACCTATCAACCACCATATAAGTGGTAAAAAATCCGCCATAGCGACTCATACAGGCTAGTCATGTTCTGGTATCAGCCAGTCTATATTCAGTAAGTTCAGATCAACCTTATACTTTGACCATCGAGGGACACAATGTCTCTTGTCAGATGACATTTTATTTGGAGTGCACTGAACTGTATTTAACAGAAAGTCCTTAGCTACTTAGCCGAGCCAGGTTAAAAAAATAAAGAAATGAAATCATGGCAGTGATTATTAAATATAAAAAGTACTATATTTTTTTATCAATGGATATAACATTGTTTCTTTTGAATGCAAAAAACAAGGTTTTCAATTTGGATGTATATATGTTTTATATATATAAATTTTTAAGTCTTTAGTTTTTTGACAATTTAATTTTGTGTTAAAAGGTTTTTATTGTATATTATTTGTTACACAACATATTAGGCATTGTTAGGCACCAACCTGTGAAGTCTGGCATGTTTTAAATATGCAGATGTGAGTTCTGTAAATGGACATAAGTATTGCAATCCTCCCAATTTCCACTGTCCATCTCCTGTCACATATATTGCTGATATACTGACATTATTGTGAGACATGCTAGCCTAGTTGGGAATAAAAACATTAATATATTAACTTTTCAAATGCTGATATTGTTGTAATATCTATCATTGGCCACTCTCAGCCAGTTGCATTCACTAATCATTAACCAATAAGAGAGTTAACCAACTCTTGGTTGTTACTCTCATTCCATCAATGTGTAGCCTCTCAGTGGTATTTCAACGGAGTGTCTCTGTATTTCAGAGGGCACATAAAGGTCCATGCCAGCTATGTTATAAACTGACTCCGATCATTAAAACTTTGACACTTGGCTATCACTGACCATTCAATATAGATAGATAGAATATCATGATATATGTTTAATAACACATTATGAGTTATTTTCTTCTAAAGTTTAAAAAAGTACACATAGAAATTGGTACAATTATTATTATGTTCAATTACAGGTAATAAAAATTGTGTTTATTTTATAACTTAGTAGGTATATCAATTTACTGCCATAGTATATGCACATTAAAAAATCTATTTATATAGAAACAAATAGCTAAATTTGTTATTAAGGGCAAAATGAGAATGGCTGGACCGATTTTGATGTTTTTTGTGTGTTTAAGTGGGTCCCTGGATGATATATATTCACAATTGGACTCGTTAGGTGGTGCTGCAATCCGGTAATAACTATAAATTATATGTTGCGGGTGAAACCACACAGGAAAGATAGTAATCAATAAAAATGTGTAATGTAATTAATTACCTGTTCTTGTAAAAATACCAACGCTCGTAAAATGTTGTTGAGACCAATGCATATCTGAAGTGGAGTTAGTGAATTTAATACTTGTGACAGAGGCTGGACATATTCCGTCGCCAAATGCAACGTCGAACGCTGCCGCCACGCCGATATATAACGAACGATACAAGGGTGACGATATTTTAGAAGATTCTGTAAGTTAGTTCTTGTCAGTTAAATGAATAGTAAACCCACTCTGATACAAAAATCTGATAGAAGTAACTTACGTTGGAGAACTTTTCTAATGGGCTCGAAATTGCCCATAGCGGACCCGCTGCGGGTTCCCCTTTAAATAAAGACACTGAACCATCTGATTTTAAGCTAAAATATCTGCAGCTATCACTTATTATCGCCTGATAGTGACACCAGAAATCAGTTATTTCGACTGCCTTTTCATCAATTTCGAGCCCACTTAACTGCGAACTGTCATTGCCCATCATTACATGTATAAATTCATGTAATATGTCTTACAATATTAACAGGAAACTTCCGACATTTATATAGGTATTTATCTTGATTACTTTCGACATCAAAGTAAATTGAAGTAAAGTAAACACGACACCGAACCGAATGTCGAATGTCCAGTAGTGTTGCGCTATCCTTAAACAATCGATAGGAAATTCCACGAATATCGATAGTTTTGATAGTTGCATTAATGTAACGGGGTAAATTTAGTGTTACCTTAATTAGGTAATTAATAATTATTGTATGATAATGTGAGTAATATTTCTATATTTATTTTTGTGCTCTTGATCGTTAAACCGTGGCCCGACTACGCTTGCGGTCCGAATCGACGATTCGTGTGGCCCGAGAACTGAAGTCGTAGATCTATCTATGAAGATACGTTATGAGAAGAGAACTGGGCCGGTGGCTAAAATTGACCTGCGGCCCGAGGTACAAAGGGTACGAAGTAGTACGAAAGGGGAACCCGCAGCGGGTCCGCTATGGGCAATTTCGAGCCCATTAGAAAAGTTCTCCAACGTAAGTTACTTCTATCAGATTTTTGTATCAGAGTGGGTTTACTATTCATTTAACTGACAAGAACTAACTTACAGAATCTTCTAAAATATCGTCACCTTTGTATCGTTCGTTATATATCGGCGTGGCGGCAGCGTTCGACGTTGCATTTGGCGACGGAATATGTCCAGCCTCTGTCACAAGTATTAAATTCACTAACTCCACTTCAGATATGCATTGGTCTCAACAACATTTTACCATGTGGAGCGGCCCCGGGGTATCCTTAGCTATATCTAAGGATTGCTGCCGGAACCGTTCCTGCAGCGATGTGCCGCCTAGCGGCCCGTCTCCTTGTCGGGGGGCTCAGTAGCCCCCGCGCACCGAAGGATGCCCTCACCGCCAACGGCAGACACGTGGCCGACCACCCGTGCTGCCGTCCATCCCGGGGTCGCACGTACAAAAATACCATAATGGCGCTGCGACAGCCCCCGGCTGCGCGCCTGCGACCCCTGATGGCCCCAATAAGTCGCCTCTTACGACAGGCAGGGGATACCGTGGTGGAAATCTCCAAACGCCCCCATTCCACAGGGCGGGAGACGCCGGTCAGTCGTCCACCCGGCGCCTCCTACGTCTCCTTTGGTGGCGACACAGGTACGAGCCGAAACAGCCGTGACCCGTTAGCACTTGTGTCAGCCGGAATGTAGGCGCACCGTGGCGCCTGTCGACCCACTCAACAAGGACAGGACGCACTGCCGCGACAGTCCTCACACCGGCACTAGGGCTCTCCAGCCTGGCATGCCACTCCTCCACGGCGGCTCTGCGAAATCAGGCCGCAATCTCCCTCGGAGCCAATCTTTGTGTTCGTTGGGACGCCCCCTCTCGACAAAAGAACGCAGAAGAGAGGTGCTGGGCGTCCAACTCCCAAAGGAGAGTACCCGCCAACAGGCAGGCCGCCTCATGGGACACCGTGCGGTAGCCCCTGATAATCCGCTGTGCCGCTAAGCGCTGCGGTTTACGCAGTAGAGTGGCACAGCGGTCGTTCAGGGACCCGGCCCAAACGGGACAACCGTATAGGGCCATGGAACGCACGACTCCCGCATACAAACTTCGGCAGGGGTTGCCGGGACCTTACAGGTTCGGCAGCTGGCTTCCAAGCGCACGTGCTGCCCGCACCAGTTTCGGCGACAACTTCTCAAAGTGGGCGCGGAAATTCCACCGGCTATCTAGAACCAATCCTAGGTATTTCATGGTTGAGCCGATGGAAATCCGCACCCCCTCCACAATGATGTGGGCCTCCATAGGTGGCCCCCTCCGAGGCCCATGGAAACAAAGGGCCTCGGTTTTGCTCAGGGCCACAGTGAGGCCCAGTCGCCGAATTCTGCCCACCACCTGCTCTGTACCGACAGAGGCGAGCAGGGCGGCATCCTGGAAGGATCTCGCCGTCGCTGTCACTAAAGTGTCGTCCGCATAGCAGACGACAGCGACACCCCGAGGATTGGCACTACGGAGCACCCAATCGTAGCCGATGTTCCACAGAAGCGGGCCCAGAACTGAGCCCTGTGGAAAAAAGCTTACTTTGTTTCTATGGCCCTATGACCAAAAAAGTTTGACGACTACTGCTTTAAGAGATACTATCGAATAAAAACAACCAGCGATTAATGAAAACAATCAGTTCTATGCATCGAAATAAGATAACTAGAACGATAACTCTCTTATGAATCTGTCAAAATACGGCTCCACTTACTTACACATGCAAAGGTAATCTCATATCATAAACACGTACTTAACACTCATACCGGTTTTAGCGGTTTTTCTAAAACCGGTTTATCACTAGTCTGCACTCGGCAATCACTCAATTCTCAAATGACAAATCTGAAATAGGGATTAATAGAAAAACATCGATTCAAAAGTATCGATATACGATAAACACCGATGTCTAACTATATCGATGTTTACGATAGGAAATAAAACTGTCTATTCTATTTATTAAATTTGTTTATTGTTTTTGAAAATACAATGCAAAAAAGTTACATTTCCAGTATTTATTAGGCACACTATAAAAAAAAATAACTTTGTCGGTGTTTTCCCTTTAGTCTGTTTCGTTGCTGGTAGTTGGTACAGGAGTTGGTCAGCTTTTTTGAGAGGGTAGTTCACGCTCGCCTCGTCGAGCACCTTGAAGCGGTCGGGCCGGACCTGGCAGATTGCCAGTTCGGATTCCAGCATGGCCAATCGACCATCCACACGATTTTGCGGGTCAAGGTACAAGCGGAGGATGCAGTAGCCCGGGGCAAAGTGGTCGTGGCGGTGTCTCTTGACATCGCCAATGCGTTCAATACGCTGCCCTGGGCTTGCATAAATGAAGCACTGCGGTACCACGTGGTGCCACCGTATTTACGGCGCCTGGTGCATTCTTACCTATCTGATAGGGACGTGATGTTTCCGGGCGCCGACGGGTGGCACCGAAGAGCAATGGCCTGCGGTGTTCCACAGGGCTCAGTTCTGGGCGCGCTTCTGTGGAACATCGGCTACGATTGGGTGCTCCGTGGTGCCAGTCCTCGGGGCGTCGCTGTCGTCTGCTATGCGGACGACACTTTAGTGACAGCGACGGCGAGATCCTTCCAGGATGCCGCCCTGATCGCCTCTGTCGGTACAGAGCAGGTGGTGGGCAGAATTCGGCGACTGGGCCTCACTGTGGCCCTGAACAAAACCGAGGCCCTTTGTTTCCATGGGCCTCGGAGGGGGCCACCTATGGAGGCCCACATCATTGTGGAGGGGGTGCGGATTTCCATCGGCTCAACCATGAAATACCTAGGATTGGTTCGAGATAGCCGGTGGAATTTCCGCGCCCACTTTGAGAAGTTGTCGCCGAAACTGGTGCGGGCAGCAGGTGCGCTTGGAAGCCTGCTGCCGAACCTGGAAGGTCCCGGCAACCCTTGCCGAAGTTTGTATGCGGGAGTCGTGCGTTCCATGGCCCTATACGGTTGTCCCGTTTGGGCCGGGTCCCTGAACGCCCGCTGTGTCACTCTACTGCGTAAACCGTAGCGCTTAGCGGCACAGCGGATTATTAGGGGCTATGTTATGTATGAATGTTCTTTTGTCGAGAGGGGGGGGGGGGGGGGGCCCAACGAACACAAAGATTGGCTCCGAGGGAGATTGCGGCCCGATTTCGCAGAGCCGCCGTGGAGGAGTGGCATGCCAGGCTGGAGAGCCCTAGTGCCGGTGTGAGGACTGTCGCGGCAGTGCGTCCTGTCCTTGTTGAGTGGGTCGACAGGCGCCACGGTACGCCTACATTCCGGCTGACACAAGTGCTAACGGGCCACGGCTGTTTCGGCTCGTACCTGTGTCGCATAGCCGGAAAAGAGGATTCCGCCGTGTGCCGCCATTGTGGCAACTGCCGCGAGGATACGGCACAGCACACTTTGGAGGAGTGTCCAGCCTGGGACGACGAGCGCAGCGCTCTCAGAGCAGTCGTCGGAGGAGATCTGTCGCTGCCGGTCGTGGTGTCTGCCATGGTCGGCAGCCGAAGGTCTTGGCGGGCGGTAGCCTCCTTTTGCGAGTGCGTCATCTCGCAGAAGGAGAGCGTCGAGCGGGATCGTGAGCAGAACGATCCCGCGCGCCGCCAAAGGAGACGTAGGAGGCGCCGGGTGGACGACTGACCGGCGTCTCCCGCCCTGTGGAATGGGGGCGTTTGGAGAATTCCACCACGGTATCCCCTGCCTGTCGTAAGAGGCGACTAATTTGGGCCATCGGGGGTCGCAGGCGCGCAGCCGGGGGCTGTCGTAGCGCCATTATGGTATTTTTGTACGTGCGACACCGGGATGGACGGCAGCACGGGTGGTCGGCTACGTGTCTGCCGTTGGCGCCGAGGGCGTCCTTCGGTGCGCGGGGGCTTCTGAGCCCCGGGGCGGGGCGGTAGCAATAATTCGTTTTCCACGCGACAAAAAAAAAGGAGTTGGTCAGCTTTGGAAAAAATAACCCTAAAATTATTATTATGTTATGTTATTTCATTTCCGAGGTATCATTATTAATAGTATCAATAGCAAATTAAATTTGCTTCCGCTTCACAAGTTCACTCACAACACACACTTAAATAAGAATCACGCGAACGTTGAAGATGACAATTTTTTTTAATCCCTTAGCAAAGAAATAACTATTCGTACGGCTTACTTCGGTTACATTGAACAGTGTAAAATATTTGAACATGATAGTTATCATGCACGCAAGATGACCTGAAAGAGTATATTCACGTTTCGATATTTTATCGACACATCGATGCTATCGAATTAAAACACCGATATTTCCAACTAAACATCGGTGTTTATTTACCATCGATGAATATCGAACATCCCTAATCTGAAATCATTTTCATTGTTTAGATAATTTTTTCCGAAAAATGGTTTCGGTTCTGGTGAAAAAAATAATTTTGTCAAATCCGCAAACTGCTAAAAACACAGTTGCGGTTTTTAGTAATGCCATACGAAACCGTAAGATTCAAAAATTAATGTCAAAACAATATTAAACGCGCTCAGGTTCGAAAAGTTACGTCATTTGGTTTATTTCAGACTGGAATTATCAATATAAACCTGGCCCATATCCGAAAACCGCTGAAGAGCGTGC
Source organism: Mimas tiliae (assembly GCA_905332985.1). NCBI lineage: Eukaryota > Metazoa > Arthropoda > Insecta > Lepidoptera > Sphingidae > Mimas > Mimas tiliae. The sequence continues at coordinate 6,189,630 of HG995242.1, read as the reverse complement.
TGCGGCAGCGAAAAAATATGGGTTGAGCATCGAAGAATACAAGCCGTATCCAGAAGACATGGGTTATGGTGATTACCCAAAACTGCCCGATATTGGTTACGACTCCAAGGATCCGTCGTACCCCTATGATAATCCGGAATCAAAAAGGAATTTCAATGAACCGGTGGGTACGATTTTTCAATGCGCTTTGTCAGACCTAATAGTGTACGATAATTGGCACACAAAAAGTTATAACCTGATAGAGAGCATAATGAGTATCAATACATGAAAATGTGAGATTGTAATGTAAAACAATTTACGTTTACAGATTTGTTCCAATATAAATTATGCATACTCCACACCCATTGAAAGTGTACACCTGTAGACTGTGTATTGTTTAATTTATTAAATGTTTTAAGATTGATGATGATATATAATCAAAATAAATAAATAGATACATCCAACAGTCACACATATAGTTATGACCCCCCACTAGGTAAACCTGTATTGTGTGTATCAAGAACTACAAGTGCCTTTCGGTCCAACAATATCCAGACTTGAAAATATTTTATTGTGGATCACAAACATTTGTCTTGGTGCGGTAATCGAACCCATGCCCTCATGCTTCACAGCCGGCTACTCATCCACTGCGCCACAGTGGCTGTCAATACAGTTTTCTGTATAGTATTCACATTATATTACTGTAGTTTGTAGCTGCATATTTATATTCATTTAGATATTATATAAATGACTACAGTACTAATTGAACATTTTATATCAAAACATATTAAAATGTCTCTATTCTAGTCCTCATTGGTGCCAAGTGAAAAAAAAAACTTGCAAAACCTAAATGAGAACTTATTAAAAGTTTTACTGAAATGTCTGTGTGCTGTATATAATGCTCTATATGTGAAACCTTGCCTACCATATACCATATAGAGCAACAATAAAGTATTTGATTTGTAATGTTCTGTTCTGGTTCATAGTGTTATCACCTTGTTTTTTTAGTTGCATGCCAGTGCTGAAATTTTTGGTGGTGACCGTTATGACCCAGCCATGCGGCCAAGGTTCTCCAGGACACACCAATGGACATGGTTCCTGGGTGTTGTTGGAAGCATAATGGCTATGTACTTATATATGGAGGACTATAAATTTGGAAGACCTGTCACTGCCAAGCAATATCCTGGCCAAGGAACTCATTATCTATTTTCATCAAAGTAATTTTTATTGTAATATGTAGTGTTTGTTGTCACACTGTTAGCCAAATAAAATTATAAAAATTACATAGTTGTTTTATTTTTATTACAGCACATAGCTGCACATACATATTACATATTACATATTATTCCAATACATCTAAGTCATCCAAATAAGATAACTAGAACAATTACTCTCATATGAATCTGCCAAAAATACACATGCAAAGGTAATCACACGTAACACGCAACATAAATTAATAAACATTCACATTTAACTTTAATAAAGTTAATGTCTAAATATTAAATTTCTAAATCGAGATACGATGTTCTGCACAGTGCAAAAAAAATTACCTATTAAGTGTCAACTAGAGATCATGAATAAATTTTTATGAATTGAGAGCTGCACAGACTTTTATAGCCCCACTCCCTTGTACAGAGTTTTGGTGGGGTAATTTTTTGCTTGAGTTGTGATCTTATTTCGAGGGTCTAAGTACATAATGTTATGTATGTTGGTACTCTATACTAAATTAACCTTTGAAGTTAACCATATAAAACTTAAAACAGATCCTATAATATACCTCAAAAAGTGAAAGCCTCCAAGGCGCAATTAGAAAGTTTCCAGTTTTTAAACAAGCAAGTGCTGATCGATCGAAGATTGAAGCTGCACCAATGTAATGTTTGTGATACAAAAATATTTGTTTCATGCTATGGTGTTTAAAAGAGATCCAAAAAGTCTCATCATAGTTCTTGATACCCATGACACCAAGGGTGAGGACTATGCGTTTTGAGTGACTCAATTCAGCATGAACCAACGTCACTCATAGTCATAGCAAGCTGGTGGGAATTTAAACAGATCAGATATTATATTGTTAGGCTATTCTGATGAAAGCGCACTTGAAACATACTTATATCCGCCTGAATAGCATCTACATGGTGAAAAACCTGCCCTAGTGACTTGTTCTGACAAATCGTGATTTAGTCGACCAGTATATATAAAAAAACATCAGGCTGACATAATTCTGCTGACCATCAAGGGCCGCAATGTCTCTTAATGTTCGAAATTTTATTTGAACTGCAATCAATTATTTACCATCAGATGCAGTGTATTCACATTGCCATGCTAAGATAAAGTAAAAACCTTACTTATCAGTCTTTGCTGAGGATGTCCAAGAATGTAAAATTTCCAATAATAATTACATTTCCTATTATAAATTTATATTTATTTGTATATACTTGTAAAATATTCATCTTCTAAGTCGTACAAGTCTGCAGCAATATCATCTCTCAGTGACATCAGCTTCTGGTCACACTCCTGTTGTTTTGTACGAAATAATTTTGAGTTTTGTGTTATAGCTTCATTTACTGATGGGAAGTCATTTAATATTAAATATTGCTTGATGTCAGATACCAACTTCATTAAGGATTCTCCAGCTCTTACTGAAATAGGAACATTATATTTTTTAGATGAATAGAATAAAAAAGTAGTTTTGATAGTAAATTTTAAAGTGCTCTTAATGTGATAGGTCTATATATCATTATTATATCTATTATTCATTTTAAATAAGAATATCAATAAAGAACATAGTTTTTTTGCAATTTGTAAATAACTTAAAGGGTTAATAGTAGGTTAGCTTTGATAATTTTTTGTGTAAATTCTACTGGATGTTTTAATTAAAATTTAAGTAATGTAGTAAATTATTTATACAATTTTGATTGATTTACACAAAAAAATCTCATACGACAGAGACGAGGATAGAACAGGTAACTCGTAGTTATGAGGTAATTTATTGTTCAATAATAATTCAACAGCAAGTATCATATGAAGCAGACTCTTAATTAAACAAGTTTTCTCCTATATTCTCGCTTATGTCGTGCTAGAAACTTCATGATAATATTAGTGGTTTGTCAATTACCAATGTTTGCAGCTCTAACTTGCATTTCAAATGTATCTTGTTCTATTTGTGTCATTCTATTCAACTGAGATTCATTTTCTAGTTTCGCTAATTTAATAATTTCTGTAAATATGAAAATTCGTAATTATTATGCGAATATCTAATAATAATACATACGCACTCACGCCTGTATTCCCCGAAGGGGTAGGCAGAGGTGTAACCAGTACACCCACATTTCGCCGAGCGTATTTCCGTCCCTTATATGATAGGGGGCGAGCCTATCGCCATACCGGGCACAAATTCCAGACTCCGGGCTGATACTGAGCATTTCGTAATAGAAAAACCCAATACCACTTTACCCAACCCGGGGATCGAACCCGAGACCTCAGCGTTGACCGTAACGCGAAGCGAATCGTAACGCGTACGCATTACAACTGCGCCACCGAGGCAGTCTAATAATTATCTAATAATAATAATTAAACTAAAAACGAAAACAAAACATTATTTACCTTCAAAATTTTCTAACATACTTTTGACATCTTCTTTTAATCGTGTAGTATAGGACTTCAATAATGCCTCTTTATTTTGCGGCAAATTTCTTTGCATTTTTGAATAATCAAAAACTGAATTTGACTCACAAAATTACTTTTTATTTGAATCAATTAATTGTTTACAATCAGCATTCAGCAATCAGCACTAGCAATCAGGGTCTCCAGATCGAGTTTTCGAAATTCCCCCAGAGCACAAGAAAAAAATCCTCAAAACGATACTATTTTGGCAAATTTTCCCAAATACCAACCTCGCCTACATATTAGAAAATAATTTAAAATTGGCTAATTGAAGAGGTGGAAATATGTATTTAGGTTTATTACGATGATTATACAATCATCAAACCAAACATTTAGTTGAAATAAAAAACATATAGCCTGACCAGGACCACAGTTTTGTCTACAGCATGAATGGGTCAGCTCGACGTTAGCATCTGGCCTTTCTCAAAAAAGTGGCCCCGTCTGAATAAATTTATCAATTTTAAAAAATGTTTCAAATCATGAATTTTCTGAACAAGAATCTGTTCCATATATATTTAATATAAGGGAGGGCGTTTCTTGTATTATTATGTGAAATACAGCTTATTACTTATTATTAGAGTAACACAGGTTAAAGAGATATTGTACATAACAATGAGAAATTAGTACTAGGTTTATGAGAATCACGACAAATTAATCTTTACTAGGTATAATTTGTTATGAAACAATAACAATTAAATCTTCAGAAACATTCTCACCTCATCCGCCATTGTTCACGGAATAAACTATAAAATATATCTAGGAAAATTCTCCTATCTGTCGCATTCCCTGTTTTTTCCCCTTATGTACCCGAAAATCCCCGAAAAAAGGAGAGTTCCCCTCAAAATAGCAGTCAGCATTTTTTTATTATTTTACGGCTCTGGATACTTATCCTTTGAGCCCGTATGTTATTTAACTTTTTATTCCTTTTACAAGAACGATGAAACAGGTGTGGTCGATGTCAAGGTCTTGCTGGAGTTTTGGTGTTATTTACTTCAGTACGATGCTGCTTAGATGACTTTTTTTTGTTGTTATTGAATCGGCCGACAAACGAGCAAGTGGGTCACCTGATGGTAAGTGATCACCATCGCTCATATACTTGCCTATGCCTATTATGCCTATATTTCCGAAGGGGTAGATAGAGGTGCAAATAGTGCGTGCATCCAGTGTTTGCCGAACTTATTTCTGACGCATGGGTGTGATACGGGGAGAGTCGATCACCCACAACGGACAGAAATTCCAATCCCGGGCAACTCATGTGAAAACTAGACAGAAATTATTATTGTCAGACCCTATTTGAACTCGGGACCCTACAGTTTCTTGACCTTAGTAAGCTCCACCAGACCAATGGGTAATGAGGTGATTTAATTTAAACTCTAATAATAAAAATTTAGGTAAATAAATAATGTCAACTTCATAAAATAACTGACAATAATATGACGATGAATTTTAATATGTTTGCTGTTGTGTTTTACGTGTTGAGTGAGTTTTCCGGAGGCCCAAATCCTCAAACCTTCTTCTTTATAATCCCTAATCCGTTTCTTCAAAGTAAGCCACATATCCAATATTCGTCTGATGTTGTGAGTGTTAATAGTCGGTGTACATTACAAATGATCTGTTTAGTTCGTTTCAACAACGCTATGGCTGGCTGAAACGCGAGGTCGCAAATTTGAATGGTCCGCAAAATATTATTTTGTGGGCATATTAACTACAACTAGTATTCAAGAGTCTTTTGCCGTCCTTTTGTCTGTTTGAGTGTAAGTGGACCTCCATCTTAGACCCGAATTCAACCTCACCTTTGGTGCACTCTGTTGATTGATGGACGAGGCAATGGCAAACTTGGTTCCCGTTACGGTATAAAAGGATCAGACAGCGTGTTGCCCCACGAGTGCCGAATCCACCGTCAAATCGTGACAGAAAGGCGGACCCTGGCATTGAGCCGAGATTATCGTAAAATCAAGTTATCGTAATCACATAAACGTCATCTCCCACACACTGAAGTATTGAGGTAGAGCGTTATATTTAACTCATGACAAAAAAGAGGGACGAGTATTGAGTTCAGACTCCACTTGTCTCTCCGTTAGTATCTGTGTGTGTGTGTGACTTTAATAGAGATGATTCTTGGTTGAAAGATGTTCTCGATTCACTGGACGGCGCTTAGGACCAACCAATCGATCCTCGAAGAACTCAAACGTGACAAGATGCCGCGGCTTTCCAATATATGGCTGCGAAGGATTTTAGAGTTCTTCGGACACATCGCCCGCAAGCCCGGTGGTAATCTCCAAAAGCTGATCGTCACTGGGAAAATGGAGGGCAATAGGTCGAGAGGAAGGAATCCAATGCGCTGGACTGATCAGATCCGCACCACACTCAACATGGATGTCACCAAAGTGGTACAACTAGGCGCAGGTGGCACAACATAGTACGCAAGAAGTTCGTTACTTGATGGGTCATGATACCCAGCATTGAGGAATCGACGCAAGGAGGAGGATTCTTGGCTATACTTTCAGAAAATCCGTTCATCCTCTTAAAGTTACAAATCCTTTTCTAATGAATATCGAGGGATTTTAACATTTACTTACGTTTTGTTTAATTATGTGAGTAGGTACTATAGGTAGCTACATATTTTTAATAAAACAGAGTTACAGATAATTAATTATTTATTTCTGGTTGTTAAATCTAGCATATTCTTTGAGTCTTAATGCATTAATATTGATGAATCCGGTACTGTCCTCTGGTGAAAAACCACCTGCGATGTCCATCGATACCAAGTCTTTATTGTAGAGACTTGTTGAACTCTTCCTTGCTAGCACAGTTACTGTAATAATGATAGTGATTTTAAGTTCATGTATGTATGGCCGATACTGTAAGAAAATTACAGGTATTGCGTAAGGTAAATACCTACAATTATTCTTTTTACAATTTCTGTCAGGTCATTGACCAGGTGACCTGAATTTATTTATACATTTTATTGTAATAATAACACAGTCGTTAGTAATATTATAAAAATGGTCATTTATTTGTTTCTTTATTCGAGCGCCACCAAAAAAACTACTAGACAAATTTGGATGAAACTTTTCGCTTGGTCTAAAAGATGATATTATTTCATCGAGAATCGAACCTGCTACCCGCTACCGCGAAGATTTAATGTCCTTATGCATAATATATCTATATGTTGAACCACCGAAATCTTGGGTTAAATACTCGTCGACATTGGCTATATGCATAAATAATGCAAAGTCATAATTAAACAAAAGAAAGAATAATTATTATTACTGAGAATCTGAGAAAACTTTGAAACTGGCAGATGCTCAAACCGCACCTTGCCATATTGAGAAAAAAACCTCATACGGAAGATTAGGCCAAAAGAATGACTAGTTAAAATTTAAAGTTTATATAAGGTAAGGGAGAAAATTGTAAAAGCAATGCTATGACACACAAAGCAATACAACTTCCATTTTTGTTTACAGTTTATGACTTAATGAAAATGGAATTGTCATAATAAAGGTGTTCAAGCTTTAACTAAATTACCATTTCCTTTAAAAAGCTGCACGATGACTGTTCCATTTACAGTTTCTTGGGATAATTCCAACGCCTTTCTAGTAAAATTTGCTTCCGGCGAGAACCAGAAACCATTGTATACAAAATCAGCCATTTTTTCCTGTAGATATTTTTTGACTCTGAAGCAAGAAATTTAAATAAATAAAGGATATAATACAATGATGTAGCACCACAAACCATAATAACGAAATCAAAATGTCAACAAACATCAATTATTATTAATATTTCCACCAACACTCAATAAATGTCACCCGCGTCGAAATATCTCGAGATACGAGTATGAATTAGTTACCAACAGAAGCATATTTATGTAGTGCGGAAAGATCATTGTTTGTTGGAGCTACTAGAGCTCGTTTGTAGGAAGTGTTAAAGATAGATGATTGAGTTAGTTAGGAGATTGTATACAATATATTGCACGATACCGGGCCTCTACTGTTCATACAGCATAAATAGCGGTTTGTGTACACTTACGCGGAACGATCGTTCGTCTAGCGTGTAGATTAACACCATTTGTTGGAACGTAAATAAATATTGTGCGTAGGTTTTAAAAAGGGGTTTCCGTCGCTCCTGAAACCTCCCATCTTATATCCTGTTACAATTGGCGCCCAACGTGGGGCAGGATCAAGTAATCCTGTTACATCTGGCGCCTTTAAGTAAGGGCAGGAGCTATCCATGAAGCCACTAATCTTGTTACAATACGCTTTATAGCACACACATTAGCAATAAACATGACAAACAATGCAAACATGAAAAAAATGCATAAAGGGCGGGCGATCTCTTTCAGCCAAACTATAATCATATAACTAAAGCTTAATTTATTTATATAAAGTTAATTTTACCGTAAAACTTCTCTATCGAGAGCATATGCTTCCAAATCGAGATGAGCCACGTGTAAAATGGTACCAGCCGGTGTCTCATACAGTCCCCGGGACTGAAATATTTACAACATCTTGAGTAGGTACTGGGTATTCATTTAATTAAATTAATTATAATTCAGAGTTTTATAAAATACGGTCATATACTTTCAACGCAGTAGTACGTCAGTCGCAAGTACTTGTGCCTGACTGTGCCAGGGGTACCTACGCTGCCGCAGACGGCTGAAAAAGCGCTGGATTAGAGGAAGGCATGAGAGCCAATGTTCTCACTACGGAGTCAGGATAATGCCAATGATCGAGTGATGTGAAAAGTTTACGTGGACAGGTGGACCCTAGCACAAGGCCAGGATAACGCCAGTTAGAAATAAAGATGCACACTCTATTGTCTAGTCAACAGTTAGGTAGCAAAAATGAAGACGAATATTTACCTTAAGTCCCAAGAAACGATTTTCGACTATATCAATACGCCCGATGCCATGCTGCCCGCCTAACTTATTCAACGTTTCAACGAGATTCAATGGATCAGATATCAACAAAGCCTTTTGTTGACCGCTTGGAATTGTTACGGATACCGGCACACCTGTAAGCGATAATGTTTTTGACGTTTACGTGAATTGATTTAATAATTATTATATATTAGTAATTAATAAAAGAGAGCTTTACCTTTTTCGAAGTTAATATCAATTACACATGGATAATCTTCCGCATGTTGCAAGTCTCTAGTCATTTTGTGTATTCCACCAGGTGGCACCGTTGCAGGATCTTCCAGCACTCCCGACTCGTAACTATTGAAAAAAAAAACACGTTATTTACACGTTTAAATAATTTCTAAAGAATTAATTAATGAAATGGCTCTCACACTCCCACCTGATATGCATCATATTATCGTCGGTAGACCACGGTTCTTTTGTAGTTACAGATATGGGAATATTTTCATTCTTCGCGTATTCGATTAGATCACTTCGGCCTTGAAATCTATTGAAGAACTCTGGAAGACGCCAAGGCGCAATTATCTGTAAATATCAAGAGCTTACAAGAGCTTGTACCTGACATACGGATGCAATACACTTGAACCATTTGCATGTTTCTAGAGCATTCCAATTACCTCGTATGAACATAGATGGTTCGAGGGTATCTATTCCAGAATTTTCCGAAGCTATGACAATGACAACAAATGTGAAAATATTTAATGGATCATAAAAGCATTAGTTTATTTTTGGAAGCCGGACGCTGTTGCTCCTCTTTGTCGCTTTGCACTAGTTCTAACCGACGAGCCTGCTCCTTTTTGTTACGCTAAAGCAAGGCTAAGTATATATTGAAACAATAACTAGTACCGCCTCATTGCTGTAGTAGCAGCGTACATGGGCTGAGAAACCATGGGTCATGGGTTCAAAACCCAGGTTAGTCAATCACAATTTGAGTTTTTAGATTGGTAAAATGACGCTGTGTCGAAGGGCTTGCCCCCTATCTTATTATCGGACGGAACTAAGTAAACTCTGTGAACCGTGGATATCGGTACTAGTTGCATCTGTATCTACCCTCTCAAGGTTATGTTGTACCTTGGACAATAAATATGGTGGTCGATAGACACTAGGTGGTAGGTCTCTCGTATGCGAGAGGTCGTCTGGGTAAGTACCAACGTTTTGTCTATTTGTGTTCGGGTTTGAAGGACATTGAAGCCAGTGAAATTACTGGGCATTATGAGACTTAATACCCTATGTCTCAGGGTAACGAGCGCAGTTCAGTGTCATGCAATACTTTATAATTCCATTTTCTGGTTAGTGTTGATTCTGTTTATGGGCAGGCGTGACGCTTACCATATGAAGCTAATAAAAAATAGTTTTACTCCTCGATTAGATGGCGTTCGGCGTAACAATTATTTTACGTAAACTTACCTGTCCCGCTGGCCACAAAGAGTACACACTGAGTTCGAATCGCACTTGGTCATTGCCTTTACCAGTAGCGCCATGGGATATGAATCTGAAAATGTCTTCCAATAATATTCCTTTTCTTTATTTTTAACAGAAAATTAAAATATGTAAGCTTATTAATTTATTATCAATGAGGTGCGTATTTTTTTTATGCTCATAAGATTAAATTTTTATGGCAGTCAGACGGCAGGTCGCCCCACATAATACTGATCCCACCTTCAAAACATGATGCGAACCCTGGCATCAAGCCGGGATTACGTCAGACAAAAAAATATGTAATATATTAGGTATACATACGCACTCACGCTTGCAATCCCCGAAGGGGTAGGCAGAGGCGCAACCAGCTCACCCACATTTCGCCGAGCGTATCTCCGTCCCACGATGTGATAGGGGGCGAGCCCATCGCCAACCCGGGCACAAATTCCAGACTCCGGGCTGATACCGAGAACTTCGCAATAGAAAAACCCAATACCACTTTACCCGACCCGGGGATCGAACCCGAGACCTCAGCGTTAGTCTCAATTGTAACGCGTACGCATTACAACTGCGCCACCGAGGCAGTAATATATTATGGTGTAGCATATTATGTTATCTACGTACTTGGCACCCAATGTTTTTGCAGCCTTTACGAGGCCAACCGAAATGCACGGACGGGCCAGTGAAGTACCCAGTAAATAACGACTTTCATAAACCAAGCCCATTTGTACGGCAGGTAACATGTAGTTAGAGACGAACTCTTTTCGTAGATCTTCCACAATTACCTGTTGAATCAAACACATTAATTTAAAAAATATGGATTAATAAATAAATAACAGCCACAATCGTGGTCTGGACCCCAAAGTAAGATAAAATTATCTGTGTTGTGGATACCACGAACTACGAGCTACTTTCGGTCTCGCAACAACTAGACGCATAACAAATATTGGTGGATCACACAAACATTTTTGTTCGGGTTGCGTACCCGCTCACTGGGCCACTTACATATGGCACAACGGGGTAAAAAGACAAAACTAGTTTACTATTTTACACACATTAAAGTCTTTCGTTATCAATTAAAAACAAACTCCTATATAATATGGGAAAAAATTACACTATATAACAAATATGTCGATCCATAAAAAAGAACAATGTTACTATAAATAATGTATAATACTAATAAGTCTTTGGTTTAGTCCTCAGTCATAGCTTCTAATTTCATACACGTGTACAGTTAGATACGTGTACAGTTTTTACTTACATCTTTTGCGCCGATAGTTTTAGCCTTTTGTTTTGCTTTTTCAAAGTCTTCATTTTGTCCTACATCGGCCATGAAGCAAACGACATCATAGTTCTTTTGAATCAACCTTATTAAAAAACAAAATAAGTATAGTAGCATAGAGCCTTATAATTCTATGTCTAGTAGTTTATTTTTTTAATGAAATGTACATAAACTTAGGTACTAGAAAGTCGGTACACGTCATTTTTAACCGACTTCAAAAAAGGAGGAGGTCCTCAATTCGACTGTATTTTTTTACATCTGCTATAATTGTTTTGTGTGTAGATCATAATATTGTTTTTTATAGTGATTTATTATGTTTAAGCGAATATTACACAATGAAATAAATTTAGTTTATACGGATTTAATCGCGGTTTAATTTTGAAAAATCTTTCGAAACGTCGTGACTAAAATAAAATTAAACCGCGATAAAATCCGTTTATACTAGTTTTATTTCAACACAATTTTTTATTTAACTGTATCTACGGCGTTAATATCCTAATATATTTTAGTATTAAAGCTACATATATATCAATATGAAACATCTCGAATATAAAACTAAATAAAAAAATACCATTTCAGAATACAGCTGGTATCCAAACCGCCAGAATATGCCAATATAACGAGATCTTTAACCATGATTTTAGCAGAAGTAGAAAGTACTACTTTACATAAAGACAGTTCACAGTTAATTGAACTGAACATTAGTGCTTACATCAATATAATGAATTATAATTTTATTTGATAACCTCGAGGTCACTATAATCTAGTCTGAATATAAATTGTATACAAGGTTTTCCCATTATTTGTTCGCTTGCAATGTTCCGAACAATTTAACGATCTCAGGTTACACCTACAAGTGAATCTTAGACATCCCTAAGCAAGCTTCCGAAGAGTTGAGAATGCCCATATGCATATATAGTCGATATTGTAGTTATGGAATATTGTAGCGAGATTAATATAGATACACTAAAATCTTGCGTCATGTTATTCAAAAGGGGCTAGAGATTACAGAAAAGTCACTAAATATTGTTTACATTACTTCAAATTAATTTAGAAGTTGTATCATATAAGAATGCATACGCGGTACAACTGCTGTGCTGAGGTCTCGGGTTCGATCCCCGGTTCGGGTAAAAGTGACGTTGGGTTTTCTATTTCGAAATACTCAGTATCATCCCGGAATTGTAGTATGGCGATAGTCTCGCCCCCTATCACATAATGGGACCTTGATGAGATGTACCTCTGCGTATGTATTAGAATATTTATGTTTACTTAATTTAATTTAAAATATTTTATTTTATAGATGACCTTTGTATATTGTTATGATCAATGCGATACAAAGCATGTGACTTAACGTAAAATAACAAACCGTCTTATCTGTTGTCTTATGTACCTACCTATACCTTACGGCAAGTGGCTGTGAGCCACTTGCGGTAACAAAACTGCAAAGTGTGGACTAAATGTTTAGTTTTGTTGGTGATTGTGCAACATTAGCCGGGTATTGTGTTGTGCAAGCAATTACCTACCTACTATAGTCTAAACTCCTTAAAATTACCATAAAGGATATCCCCTTGCAGGGTCAGGCCTAACATACTTATTGATAAGAGTGCGAATAAAACATGAAGATAATTTTCAAAATTCGAGATGGAGTCAAACAATAGGTGTGTACTGCGGGCTGCGGCGCCCTCTTACGTGCAACTCGTTCAAAACACGCCCGATGGCGCCAAAACGCTCGGAGCTCGCCTCCTCCCCCGCTCCCCGCGCTCCCTCGCACCCCGCGTCCCGCGTCCCGCGTCCCGCGTCCCGCGCCCACCCCGTTGTCGCCGTGTGCACACCCATGCACACCCATGCACACCTACCACCAGAACATCAACCACCAGATCACGCATAAGACAGTCGATTTAAGAATAATCAATTTGATATACGCTTCTTCGTATATATTTAAATTTTGTATTTACAACGTAAAATAAAATAACGTATAATTGGAAAATGAAAAATCGGCCCTAAATGAAATAATTAAAACACTTTTACGCCGATTAAATAATTTAATGAAATTTAACAATTGAATACTGACAAAATGTTAAGATTATTACACTATGATATTTCCTACATAATTGCACGATCGGTTGATAATAGGTACATTAAACATTCTAGATGGAACACACATCGTTTTCTTTGATCGATACACTGTATAGTTATTTGTTTGATAATCACGCCGATTGTATAACATTCTTTTCAACAAACTCTTACAACACAAAGCGTCTATTAAAATTAAAATGAATATACCTAAGTATTAGATTACTCTAAAGTTAATTACATACTCGTAAAAGATACTTCTGGTATCAGCAGTGTACGTTGTAATTTATTCGATACAAACGTTAGTGTTCATTAACAGTTCCTACAACACTACACACATATTGGAATGTAAACAGAAACCCAGTTAAATTAAAGTCTAATAACGCATAGAAGATTACCAATTGAATGTTACGAGAAAGCCAGGAGAATACTAGCAAATCGTAATCTACAGTCGACATAATGTCGTTTAGTTAGTGCAATACTTAGGTACTAATGATCACGCGTTAGACATGCCCAATAATACACATTAAATATTAGATACATCCATGGGGTACTTCTTACTTAATCATCTCGTAGATCTAGCATTTGGCGTTAAAGAAACCAAAAAAGCATACCTTTCACCTGACACGCATGTTTCTTATTAATTCGTCTGTTTACGTTAAAAATGTTTTATTCCATAATACATTTTTCATTTTTTAAATATGATGATGCAACAGTGCATTTTAAATCTCAACATACAATAAATGAAACAAATAAAACTATATAAATATCTAAGTTAATAACAAAACACACTTCTTAAAGTTAACTTAAGGCATTTTTACAAATAAACATTAATATTATTATGTTAAAATAAATCTTTCATACATAACTTGCAAATACTGCGAATTGGTTTTATTTGAATATACATTAGTTCTGTTTCGCATTTTATTTTATGTGTACTTTTAGTATCACATGATAACATTATCCAATACTTAAAAAAAAACAATGTGTAAATTCGCAAACAAAGTCAATAGTGTACTATGTATTTTTAATTTATGGATTAAAAGTTGCAATACACAAATACAATAGAACAGTACATTCTGAACAACTGCTAGACTCTATATTGTCTGTAACTAATGGTATATTTAATTCTGATATATTTATAACTGCTATTTTAATAGTGGTGAATAGTTTTAAGTAACACTGCATACAGTATCGACAAATTAAATAACAATAGTACAAGCTATTGTAACTGCTAAATTCTATAAGTATGAAGAACAAAGATAAATACTCGTATAGTAATATTATCGAAACGACTCGTTTGTGTATGTAGTGGTAAGCGATAAAATCCACAATATAAACTGGAACACAACTCGACTAGACATAAATAAATTTACAGTCATATTCAATAAACTTTATAGATTGATTATCCGGATAGATCGCGGAAATCAAACTAATTAATTTGTACGCGTGACCTCCACACTGTATTCTGATTGGCTCATTAAATTTTTATATGACTTTTTAAATTTTACAGTAAAAATCGACTAAGAGAGGGGTCACTGATAACTAGTTCACACAGTAGGCGTGTTAGGACATTCTTTGAAGTAGATAGTTCACGAAACACACAAGACTAATTAACAGAATAAAAAAGTAAACACCCTAAAATAAGTCCTTTTGGAAAGACATCATCTCAAAGGTCCTTCCGAGAAGTTGGACGACAAATATCCATTAATTGTACTAGATTTAGTACTTACCGCTATATACGCCAACAACTCGTTTGGATAAATAAATGTATACGCGTAAGTATAGAGTGTAGATGTTTATTGTTTATGCCGTGAGAGAGCTGAGGTCCGAGAGGAAGTTGTCGGGCGTGAGTATGTGCGAGGAGCCGATGATCACCTCCCAGTTCTTCAGCGCGGCCGTCACCTCGTATGCGCAGCGGATCTCAGAGAAACATACGCCTGCACACCGTCGATCATACAATTAATAATAATAAATACCCCAACAATCCCACACATAGTCCTGATCCCATACTAGGTTAACCTGTATCGTGGGTATCAGGAACTACGAGGGACTTGCGGACAGCACCCAGACCCGAAACAAATATTTGTGGATCACGCAAACATTTGTTTCACGATCGCTCGCAGCGGGCTACTCGCCCACTGCGCCACGAAGGGTGTCATAAAAGTAATAAGAGATTACAATACGCGAAGATAAAGAGGTCGGGCTGTACATGTGCAATCACCATATACTTTGTAAAATAATAGCTTGCGACGCCATTCGTGATTAACTTTAGTAACACCAACAACTGCCATGGTCATAGGCTCCCAAGTCAATATTCCAACATTGCGCGATTTGAAGGTAGAAAAGCTTCTAAAAAATAAAAATAACTGTTGGTTGCCCCCTTCGTACGAACCCCTGATGACATCCCCTAGCTACGGCGCTGAACCGAAGTCCGCTCAAGTTATTTTGCACCTATTCTAGTAATGTTTTTATGTAAATAGATTTTAGTATACTGTACATTGCTCTAGGAGAGGGCGGAGCCATTTAAAAGTGATAGAATAAGAAACTTTGAACAAGTTTAAGTCGCGTGTGCACGCGTTTTTACATTGGATGCTTCTACATTTGCGTACCAAAATTGAAGCAGACCAAATGAGTAGCAGATACCGACATAGATCTAATAGACTGTGACAATTAATATAAGTTGAAAGTGGCAAGTTTTAGCAATAAAAGAAAATGTATCGAATTATCTGACAATATACAAAATAAACCTATGAGCATTTGACAACAGCACCACTGATCTCACCATATAGATACCGTAAGTATAACTATCGTAATGGTAACTCACATTGAAAAGCCAAAGATACCATTGTATCTCGCGTTTGACAGACATTGCATGTGATATGTAATATTAAAATAGACAAGTATGTTAATAAGTAAAACAATAAGTACTAGGCCCTGTTTTATACACCTCACACTACTTCCCACAGGTCTCCACTACTGAAGGAGAAGAGTTAGGCCTTAGTCCATCACGCTGGCCTAATGCGGGTTGACAGACTTCCCATACCTTCGAAAGGTATGCAGATTTCCTCACGATTTTCCCTTCACCGTTAAAGCTACACACATAAGAGGTCAGAGAGGATCAGAGGTGCATACTCTTGGGGTTGGTATCGAAACTGCGACTTTCGTTTCAACAGTCCGTACCACTACCTGCTGAGCTATCGTTGCTTTTGGCTTCCTTTTAATAAGTAAACGAGAATAAATAATTAGTTACCTCCAACAACGAAGACGATCAGACGCGGAACATTTTTGATAGTCTGCTGCGCCTTGTCCTTGTGCCAGTGACCGTAACGTACGCTGTTGCCAAACATTTTGATACTTTAAAATAATGTTTTATACTAATCTATATGGTTTCTCCCCAGAGGGGTTGACGTCGGGTAAGTGGCCGGTCGTACAAACTACAAGCCAAATCTTTCTGTCACATGTGTTAAAAGCACGTTGCGCCGATCCTACTGTGAGTGGGATAAGGGCTGGTGGAAGAAAACTAATCTATATGTATTATAAAATTCGGTTCAGATTTTGTGTATGAGTTTATGCACGCTAGTCTCCACCATTATAGCTGACCCAATATGAATGTTATGGCACATTAAGATAAGTTTCAGTCACAAAATTAGAGTAAAGGCACTTGCAACCTATCTTACTGATTGAAACTCAAACGCCGGTGGAGCTGAGGGCAAAAGCTAATGAATGTTAAATTTCAAGGATTTTCATACAAAACCTACCTGGTTGGTGCTTGGTAACCAGAAGTCTGTGCTCGTCCAGCCAGGAAAGGGAAATGACGTTGATCCAGTTTATCATCAATGGCGTCCTCCATGATATCCTAAAAAATTAAATGAAATAAATATAAGCTCTTTCTAATCTTGAGGGGGCAGGTAGCAGTGCAACAAGTGCGTGCGTTAGTTGAGCTTACTTTTTTCCATGAGGTAGTCACATAAACCACAAAATGCAATTGCAGGTGACTCATTTGGGATCAAATTGAATCAAATTGTTGTTCGACCTGGGATTTCAATTCAAGACCGAATCAGTTTCTGCCATTAGACCAATAAAGCAAAATGTATATATTAACTTAGATAAAATAACCTCGTATATTTAGCATTTGAGCAATAAATAAATACACCCAACAGTCACACACATAGTCCTGACCCCACACTAGGTTAACCTGTATCGTGGGTATCAAGAACTACGAAGGACCCGAAACAAATATATGTGGATCACACAATAATTTGTCCCGGTGTGGGAATCGAACCCACGGCCTCTCGCTTCGCAGCCGGCCACTCGCCAACTACGCCACGGAGGCTGTCAATACAACATTAATATAATAATAATGTGTAATAACATTACCTTGATAACCGGTGTCCATCTAGACATTTGATATGTCTGTTCCGTAATCCTTTCCTTCCTTGGCACTTGATATTGTTTCTTTCTGTTACCCTAAAAACGTAATACAATATTTTAATTGTTTTTTACATACATACATACGCACTCTCGCTTGTAATCCCCGAAGGGGTAGGCAGAGGTGTAACCAGTACCCCACATTTCGCCAAGCTTATTTCGGTCGCATGATGTGATATGGGGCGAGCTTATCCCCATATCATTGTCTTTTCTTAGTGACTATTTTGAAATATTACTTTAGACACACACATCCTTTAATTATTTCATTTTAATTTTATTTCAGAAATCATTTTGTAAAACCTTATACAATTTGTACTAGCTTTTTCACGAGGCTCTGGCCGCGTGATTGTTTTTTCCAGATGAATAAATCGCATATGTCCTAATCCAGGTAATGATCTACCTGTGTGCCAAATTTTATCCAAATCTGTTCAGTTGTTAAGTCATGATTGATTAACAAACATTCAAACTGACAAACTCACAAGAAATGTAAACTTTCACATATTTTATAACATAGTAGGATAGGTATTTTTTTTTATTAGATTGACGAAACAAGCTGGTTTCTCGCCTGATGGTTAGTGTCACGCCTGCCCATAAACAGACACAATACCACACTTAACTTTGAATTACAAAGTACTGCATGGCATTGGAATGCGTTCGTCACCCTGAGACATAAGTTGTTAAATCTCATAATGGCCGGTAAATTTACATACATACATAGACTCACGCCTGTTTCCCATAGGGGTAGGCAGAGACATCGGATTTCCACTTGCTACGATCCTTGCATACCACTTTGGCCGCATTCACTCTCATAAAATTTTTCATACATTCACGTCGGTTTAGGGTAGTCCTGACCTGGCCTTTCTCGAGAATATCGCCAACTTGATCTATGAAGTTGTTTAAGTCGGTAAATTTTACTATAATTAATACGAAATAAGGATACTTACATCGACGACTACATTGAGTCCCAGGTTGGCGAGGTTCAATAGAGTTTGTTTGTCGGAGGGTTCGAGCTGCGCGTGTGTCACCAGCTTGTTGAGGTTCTCCTCAGAGATGCCATTCTTGGACATTATGTACAGAGCTATGATGCGCATCTTGTTGAAATTCACCACATTCTGCATATATATAAATTCAAATATTAATCAACTTGAAGTGTTAGAGGGAGACATGAGAGCCAATGGTCTCATGGAGGATGCTCAAGATCGAGCGAAGTGAAGGCGTCTAAATAGGAAGGCGGACAGCGCATTATTTATACAATGTATTACAAAAAGGTGTGGTCATATTTAAGGGTTGTAATGTGCACACGGCATTGAGTGTTTATGTACCGGATCTTATCAAAATCTAAGCATCGTAAAACACACTAATTTTAATAACTTGTTTATATCGATCGATAAGATTGATCACAACACAAAAAGCTTTATTTATGTCCTAGCAATATAATTGGATTCGGTACTACGCGGGGTGAAATACTTATATCTTTGGTTTGACAGTTCATTCGTGAAAGGTAATAACCATTAAATATTGAATTGAGAACACTGTTTTTTGTCTTGGTCAATTAGTATAGATGGCTGATGGCGTTACCTGATCAAGTAGAACAGGCACAATGCTTCTCATGTGATCCTTGATTTTTTCGCCTTCAGCATCGGTACCCATAGCAAGATCCTGGAATAATAAACAAATTATAGATCTTTTCTGGCAAGCTGCTATATTACATTGGTTGTCAAAATCTGTTCTGGGTTCTCGGTCTGTTTATGGGCAGCATCACGCTATTATGTTCATCACATCACGCATATCATCAATGTTTAATTTTAAATGTTTTGTTCAATGTTTAATTTAATTGTTCAATGTTTACCTGTTCAACTTTGCAGAGTTTATCGACATAGCCTTGGTATGCCTTCATGCAGTCTTCAGCAAGACGTAAATGCGTGGCGTATTTTGACAACTCCTTCTGATACTGAGGCATTTTCTTGATCATCTGAGACAAGTCTCGCATAGACTGCTTGTCGCCTGGAAGAAAAGTATACGAAATGACTATTTAGTTACAAAAACATAACATCAAAAACAGACAGTCAGAACATCTGTAGCTTCTAAACGGCTGGAATAGATTTTCTTAAAACAAAGTTAAGAACCATCTTGATTAAATTACATTTCAAACAAAAAACACCACATTCAAATTGGTCCATTCGTTTAGGCGCTTCGGTGCACAGACACACACACACTCAAAAACATACATATAGAGGTAAAACCTAAACACCCTCTTTTGACGGGGGTTAAAAAAAACATGGAGCGCAAAATAACTACCCGACCTCAAAAAAGAAGGATGGTTTCAATTAGAGTATTGAATTGTTGTATTGAGCATCTTTTTAAAGATGTCTACGTTTTGATCTTTATTTTTACATATAGCTATTATAATACTTGACATTGGCGAAATCATCAAAAATCGATGGGGCCATAATCTAAAAATAGAATAGAACTAGAGTATTTTTTCATGTCTGTTACGCAATTTCTCCGCTAAATGTGGAGCGTTTTTGATTCTTTTTATATTTAAAAGAGTTTACTCAGGGCGGCCCGTAATTTGATTTGGAAAATCCTCAATGGTTCTCATCAACAAAGTTGTTTTTAAGTTTTAATCGAACTCAAAGTATAATTTAAATATTTTAGAGACACAATAACAACAACAACATTGATATAATTCAAAACTATTATTTGTTTGTTAATAAGCGATATAAATTTTCTCCCCAGAAGGGTTTACGTCAGGCAGGCGGCCGGTCGTAAAAACTACAAACCAAATCTTTTTGTAACATGTTTAAAATAATTAACCGGATAGATCCCACAAATCAACCAATTAAACTAAGTCATCTGTATGCGTTACCTTCTAACTGCATTTTGATTGGCTCTTTGTGGGATATATCCAGAGGTATATACGAGTTACAGAACGATGTGGTCAAATTTAAGCAACATATAGAGTAGTCATTTTGGCCCCATAGTGCCATATCCGATTGCAAGGCTAGGACATAAAGTATTTTCATTTTCTTTTCTTGATGTGATGTGATCGATAATGAGTGATTAACAACGATAACATCCGATAAACCCCTCAATTTCATGTGTATATAACAATAGTTAAATATGACCACAGCTTTCTGTAACACGTTGTACATAATTTAAGTAGACATATTTATTTGGTCAACTCACCTCCGCCCATACGTTTGGACTCTGTGAATTTCTTGAGGTTCTTAGTGACGGACGTGGAGACAACGGCGATGTGCTGATGTCGCAGCTCCACCCACAACTCGTCGTTCTCGTCTAACAAGACTTCTTTCAACTGCCCTTGAGATGCTTCGTACCTATAAATTGCGTAAAGTGACATAATGTATGTTACTATTTTCTTATCCTGACTCGGCAAAGTGTCTACATTGGACCTGATATTAAGTACAGTGTAGACCAAATATAATGTGGATCGCCAAGAGACTGCATCCAACAACGGTCGGCAGAATTATGCCGGCCTGAAATTACTGGATACATAATAGCTGCCCCCGAAATGAGACTCTTCTGAACGAACCACTATGGCGGGTTTTTAAACATAAGTATGATGGTCGTTATGCAGTAAAAAGGATTATTATAGAAAAAATAAACAGAAAACGAAAATTTATCATTCACATCATATCTAAATTAAATATAAGGGGTTCATTAAGTGCATGGTGGTTATAATCACAGGTGCTAAACGTATTCCTTATTTATGGTGAAAAATAAAATTATATAATGAACTGGTAAAATTACTTGTAAACGTCGTTCTCGATAGGCAGTAGATCATATCCCATAGCTTGCAGAGTGAGTTCATGCAGTAATGGCGACACGCAGTCGAAACCGCGATCCAACACGAGCAGTTGAGATCGAGCCTTTTCTGGACCTTCTCCCATTGTTGGTTCATCAGCCTAAAATAATAACAGTACATTTATTTTTGTGATTGTCAGCTTATTGGTATAATGGTAGCATACTTGGGCTGAGAAACCCATGAGGAAAAAAATCACATGTTTTATTGTCCGGACAATATGTATGTTTTTAACCGACTACAAAAAAGGAGGAGGTTATTAATTCTACTGTATTTTTTGTAAATACTAAATTTACTTATTTTAATATAAATTCATGTCTATACCTTGTAGGCGTCCAACTTTTGCTGGATAAGTTGGGCAAGCTCAACATTCCGTTCCCAGTCACTGTAAAAATAAATAAAAGTCCATAATTAGAAAATTATCATCATTATTAGATTACTGTCACCCACAGAGACATCAAATAAAATTTATTACTATCAATTAGCTGTTTGTTTTAGGTGTTGCTTCTGTTTTAATGGGCAGTCGTGGCGCTGACTCGACCGACCTGCACGTCTCATCATTCAAGCTTATAAAATAAATACAAAACCAGTAATATCACCTGCGGTACCGCACAGAAGGATATTCTCCGAGCGTGGCGCACAGCGTAGCGATCTGTTCGGCGATGCGCTCCATGTTAGCGTTGCGCGTCTGAGCCAGCACTGGATTGTACATACACTGGAATGTCTCCGGGGAGTCCAGAGAGAACACCTGCAACATGTGCACTATTATCAACAAAGCGGAATGTGATCGACTTGTACACAATAATGTGGCATTCAATATACATTGACATATTTTTTGGTATATGGTTTTTTAAATATAACTGAATGACGTAATGAGCAGTTCGCTCATGGATGGAACCGCCACGCCTGAACATTAACAATAGCTCAATCCTTACGCCACTGAATGTTGATGATTAAAAATTAAGTGGCAGCGCGCATTATTTTAGATGAGGTAATTTACATCTCAAGGTCATCGCTGACCAGCAAAACTCTTAAGTATGTTTTTTTCAGTCGTGCATACTGAGTAAAAATCTGCTGCGTGAACTCGACGGCTGTAGTGGATGGGCCAGTATCCGCGTTACTGGTATGTAAACGTCGATGCGCACATGTTCGTGCGGGCTCGAGACTGCCCGCGTGACCGCGAGGAGCATAAGCGACATGCGCCACAGGGAATTATCTCTTACGTGCTATTTTAAACTCTATTTTATTTGTGATTTAGTTTGAGCATATTGCCAAAATTGTACGAGCATATTGCCACTCAGTGTGTGCTTATTGCTCACCCATGGTGGTACAATTTTAATGGGCAGTTAAATAAAATTTTGCAATTTTAATGTCATCTTCGGATGTGAATCCAAAATTTAAAGACACATTTAATTCTAGTATTAATTAAATTACTTTATTCACCTGACACTCATAAGGCAAGAAAGCAATATTGATCTCCTTCAATGTTTTGATTTTTCTCGCGGCGGAAGACTTGCAGAGTTCATTGAACAGTTCCTCCGGGCATACTTATTAATGGCAGCGTGCGAACAAATTATCACATTTGCATGTCAATGATTCCGAACAAAACATTTCCTAATAAAATTATGAAAGTCTATTTGCAATGGAAAAAAATGCTTGAAATTTCCTCGCTAATTGTTTTTGCAACTTTCATAATTAAAAGGGAAATGCTTAACGACCTAATATTTAAAGCAAAAACGACTAAATAAAGTTTCTTATAAACAAACCTGCTGTTCGTATGGTATGAACGCAATATTAATTTCCTTTAAAGTTTTGCAATATTTAGCTACTGGACTACGCGACAACTCATCAAACAGAACATCAGGACAAGCTGGAAAATAAAATAAAAATGCAAAACAAAATATAATAGTTTAAAATTCAAGCTGATACTAGCCAAGGATAGGGAGAAAAGGGTGCAAAGTTAAGGTAAACTGATATTTGGTATCAATTACATCAAAACCGTTAGATCTGAATATAATGTTACAACTTACATAATTTTATGATATTTACAGTAAGCAAAATACAATGCTGTTTACATTAGTCATTTTTTCATAAGTCCACTTACCTAATTCGTAAGTAAAAGTTACATAAGAAATCTAGATCTTACAAGTAATTAAATTTATTTTATCAAAAAGATTGACAATTTCAATGAGATTACTGTCAACACAAATTTGTGCTTAAGAGACAATTGCGGCCTTATTATAAATTGGGCTCACATAAAACCAACTTAAAGTAGCGACTTGTTGATGCATTTCGTATGGTGAGCGAGATATCTGGCCGCCCGAATCCCCTTCCTTCCGCTTCCCCTTCCCAATCCTTAATTATCCCTTTCCTTAAGGCCGGCAACACGTCCATGAATCTTTTTTATTGAGGATGGTGGAGATCAGTTACCATCAGATGACCCACTTACTCCTTTGCCGGCCTATACTATAAAAAATGTTTAATCTCAGTTTATACAGATAACAATAGTAACTAGTTGATATAAACCTAGTTTTGTCTATGTTTTATAATAAGACCGATGATATATTTTGTATATAGTAACAAATAAGTGTCAGAATTTAGAAGGACATGGACAGGATTTTAGTCACAAATATTTTTTTATGATTTATAAAGTAGTCTCAAATATACAACACAATGGAGAAGAGCGACGAGTGATCCTATTTATCTAATAAAAATCAACAATCATCACATTAAAATAATTCGTGATATCAATAGTTTTTCATAAAAAGTCTCATAGATACTGTGACTTAGAGAAAGTATTACCGTCAGCTTCCCTCTACCCTTCACCACTGCAACACCTATTAAATATAGGTAATGTCCAGCTGGGGGGTTTTATCTATTGCCCTGATAGGTAGACGAGTTAGCGGCCCGCCTGATGGTAAGCGGTCACCGCCGCTCATGGACGTCGTACGGTGCTAGACGGTATTGTTTCCAGGTAGTATGGCATGTAGTTCATTCCAGGGATGAGTTCTACTACGATGTCAGGTTTGATTTCCAGTCAACAAAGGCAGTAGGCATACCATCAATATCTTAGTAGTAATGATAACAAATTCTTTTAAATTCAAATTGAAAATCCTTTTTTTTCACAAAGATAAGCTGACACTTTGACATAGTGACCATTAGTGGTCCCCTTAAGTTAGGAGAAGGTTGGTGGTTGTATATTCTATATAACTAGTGAGCACTTTGTTATGTGTAGATATGTGATTGTTATGTAATAATCCGTTTTTTGTTTAGTGTGATAAATGGACCAATAACATACACAGATACTGAGTTTGCACACACTACGAAACTTCGTAGTAAGGTTTGTGGGTATTTGAGTATTTTCTTTTACCTTCAGTGAAAAACACATGTGCAGCTTTGTACATGATACGGTTGCCGACAGAAAAATCATTGATCAGAGCATGTACAGATTTCTCTGAGGGTGTTATGAGGTACACTCCATCCATGGTGCATAGTGGCTCTCGCTTCTTGTGGATATCTTCCACCACTGGACAAAAAAAAAATATTTATGGCATTATCTCCACGAGCGATTCTCGGGCGACAAGACGATGTAAGGCTATATAATATACAATAATACATAGCCCAGTATTGTATACGCCACTGCTGGGCTTGGGCCTCCACTTTATCCTTTATAACTGTTTAGCTCAGAGAGATTAGTAAAAACTCTGCAGTTATCTTGTTCATTTGCATTTTCAATAATACAAAAGAAGAATAAAATAGATAGGTACATAATTGATATTAAATAACTCACATGTTATTCCCTCCGCAGAGATGTCATGCATCTTGCAGCATGCAGAGACCATACGCATGGACAGCTGATCCACAATTAGGACCCTCCATTCTATGCGCTGTGACTCCTTGCCTTTGGGTCCGCGATAGCGAATCACCTCATTCATAATCTCTGTATTAGAAAAATAATGTATTATTTATATTTAATATCATATAAGTACTACCAGCTTGCCCGCGGCTCCGCCCGCGTGAATGCCTATTTCCAGGATTAAAGTAGCCTAGTGGGCGACAGCGGTGGGCGCGGCGTGGAGGGTGATCGCATCAAGCGAGTCCCGTCATCGCGATCGGTGTGAGAAACGCGCTTGACAAAAATACTAATATCGCTATTAAAAAATAGGGGTTGATGGTTGAAAATTTAGGGTTGTATGTATTTTTTAATGCCACATAAAAAAAAAAACAATATAAAAAAATATATTTAGGGGTGAGTCACTCTTATCATTTAGGGGTATGAAAAAAAGATGTTGGCCGATTCTCAGACCTACCTGATATGCACACAAAATTTCATACAAATCGGTCCAGCTGTTTCGGAGGAATACAGAATTTTGACACATTGTGACATGAATTTTATATATAAGATATAGAATTTCAGTAGATGAGAATAGGCTCATTACATCCTAATGAGGTATAATTATTTGACAGCATCCATGGCACTGAGGGTGAATGGCCAACTGTAATACAAGAGACTGCACGTTCAGTCACCACACTGAGATAAATGTTTATGGGACCCAGAAATATTAAAAACAAAAAGTGTCTCATAGTTCCTGATAGTCTCGGGACAAGATAATTTAACATTACGTTTTTTAAGTAGTATCAATAATGTGTGTGGCTGTTGGGTGTTCTATAAATATATCAGTATGTGTAACTTGAAATCTACTTATTCAACATTTATATTTAAGTACCTCAAAAAAACAAATGTGCTCTATTTATCTGTATATATATAACATGCTACAGTGTCGATAATTTTAAGCAATGTATAGTGTACGATATAATTCTTTTATCCCCCATAGTGCCAAATCCGATTGCATTGTTAGGACTTATTTAATTATTTACACATCATATTAATTTTCTTTTTTATCGAATGAGTAACATGTCATATTGACTTGCAACTTTGGACATGACTATATGATAAACAGTGATACTTCAAATCTCCTTTCCATATCAATTTTATATTTAGAATTTAAAATAAAAAAAATGTCAAATTTCAACATTTATTTGACTTAGTTCCAAAATTTCTGAAATATGATTTTGAGTATATTTATAAAATATGTTGTATTTAACTTAAAGTAAGTATTATGAATTGGTGTTATATGTTGGAGCAGCTGATAATAATTTACAAGAGGTCTATCGGTGATAGATGGAAAACCCGAGAATTAAGTTTTTAAAGTGCTTATAGAAGATGGTATATATTATATTGTGTTTAAATTTAAAGTTACGATGGTAATCTTTCCATAGAATTACATACACGTTATTAAAAAAAATAGTGTTGTTCATAATAATTAATAGCGATGTAATCCATCTTATTGAAACAAATGTGAAATTTTAGGTTTCAGTTTTGAAATGATCCGGTACATAAGTACTTACTGTAAGGAGTATGTAATGACCCTAAAATATGACCACACCTTTCTGCAACTCAATGTATAATATTTTTTTTATATTGTATGTTCACTCATAACTTTGTGGACTGATTTGCATGATTCTTTTTCAAAGTCCTGTATAAATTGAAGAAATAATACCACCCTAAGGGGAGAAATCACCTTTGTGCAGATGTTGATAATAGGGTAGTTTCCTATATTGAATTTTATACATTATTTTATAAGCAACAGAAAATGATACGCAAAAGAAACCCTTTTATTAAAACACAATCATAATTGGTTCAGAAATGTGCCCACAGTTATGACTTTAAATGTTGGTATGAGGAAAAGTGGGTGCGTAGTAGGGATATCTCACTATCTCGCTTGCACGCGTGCACTATAATGAACATTTTACACAGTGACGTCAAAGGTTGCATCGTCTGTCATTTGACAATTACCCCTTCTACAGGATTTCAATGGCTTCTATCTTATTTATTTTTGGTCCGATTTATAAAATTCTTTCTGCAATAGATTTTGAGTAACGTAACTTATTGATTTAAATAATAAAAAAAATCTAGTTAACTACCCTATTCTTTCACTAAAAAATAGTATATAAAAATCTTTCCAATAAAATATATAATAGACTAAACATAAAGTGCCATAATATTATTAAGGCTGAGAACTGTGAGGCCCTGGGTTTAATTCCCAGATAGAGTAAATTAATTTTTGGTTCAAAAAAGAGTTGTCCAAGATTAGATTTGAGCCTTATATGGCGATAGTTCCATATCACATGGGACAGAAATAAGTTCAGTGAAATGTGGGTGCATTATTTGCATATCTGGCTACCTTATGTTATGTTATGAAAAATATTTAATTATTACAGAGTTATAATATTGATTATTGTTACTTAATTATGATTACGAAAAACATTTTATATATTGCATAAAAAAATTATAATCAAAGGCTCCAGCACTTAGGTAAGGGTATTTAAATCTTGCTTATTGTATATGTACATACTCATACAAATGATAATAGTATTCTACACATTATTCATAGACAGTATGATACAATATTCATTGTGTACCTAGATTTATCTGAGATGAAGTGGTGATTTAGGATTTCATATTCGCCGAATGACGTACACATCGCATCCCCCACCCCCGCTAACCCAAATGACATAAGAAAATCAATAAACCAAACACTTCAGATTCTGCTTCATAAGTTTTAATGAAATGATGAAATTGAATGAATTGGAGAATGGCTGAATATGAATATGCACATTTGTAATATCCAGTAATAAATTCACGAAATATAGACTTAATGCAGCTTTTAATTAACAATGTCTTACATATATATTGAAAAGCTCTCATAAAACAAAGGGGTTGATACGTTAATACAACAAAACAATAGCAGCTATTCGATATGAGCAATAAATATAAAAATATCCAAATAGAAGATTAGAAAAACAGTTCCAATGTTAGTCATCGATAAGATTTTCCGGTGATATTGTGCGTATGTTTGAGATAATAGTACGTAAATAATAAAAAACTAATACACAATTGCATATACGTTATTTTGCTTCATCTATTACTACAAAAAAGTATAGGGCCCTTTTATTTATTAATATTTTTTAACTCACTTTGTCCGACAAGTGCTTTCAGAGCCATCTTGAACCGTAGACTAAAGAGTAACACGAAAAAGTCAAAAGGCATAAAATGTCAAATTTGTAATGAAATATCCACACAGTTGTTTATTTCTTTTAACGAAGAATCACATGAAGTTTTTGTATTTGATGCACAGTAGATAGTCAATGCTCATAAAATTATTTTATTCAGAGTCTAAGTTAATTTCGTTTTTCATTTCAGTATTATATGATCGCAACCAGCTGTCTAGTAGCAAGAGTACTTTACGTACTCACCACACCACCAGTAAGCGTCAACGATTGTATAGATGTGGTTAATGTTGATATTACTTCGGTTATTTTTATTTATAAAACTATCTGTTAATTGGTAAGCGTACAAATATAAAACAATTTAATAACTTGATAAAATAATTTATCTACGCATATATTATATACTAAAACCAACAATTCTATGTTGTCTATGATACTTGTTGGAACTTGGAACGTTCAATAGTTATATGCAAATTACATGTATGATGTATATAAATAAATGTAATATTTAATGAGATAATAACATATTTAATCCTCATATGTTTTATTATGCACTAATTTATGATTTGTTGATGCATTTTATTTATTAAGGAATTAAGATACTTTGTTTACGTACCGTACTGTGCGCGCGCATTTTGATAAATGATAAGAAGGCGGGTCAATAAAATTCGGACAGAGATGCAATATATTGCCATCTCGTTCTGTCATCACCACCTAGAGGCGAGCGGAGAAATAGAATAGAATTATTTAGTCTTTTGTGTACCTCTAATGGATGTGGAAGTATTGATGCAGCAAGTTTTAGTATACATATCACGTGCGCGTAAAAGTCAAAATAAATAGTCTCGATCCACGGGTCCCTTACTTATGCTTACGTGATTCAATAAGAAGCACAGTTGTTTTTTTAAAGGTAAATAAATTTGAATTTATTTTGGAAAGAATTTGTTTTCAACTGGGTTTTCTTTTCTAAATATATTCTGACATAATATTTATTTCGAACTTGCGATTAAATATTTATATTCGTAATTTATTTAAATAAAAACGGGAGCTGTTTTTAGTTTATTCGCAATTTATTAAATTTACTTCAGTAAAGTTATTCTTACAGTCTGTCTCGATTCTCGAAGGACTAAAGTTAACGGAAAAGAAAATTACATCTACCCTACCTACGTATTCATTACAAAAACAGTAGGTAGGTGCTAAATGCTAATAATATGTACTAATGTTGCTATAGTTACAGACGTAAATTACTGTAGAAGTAGATATAGCAGTTTATTACAGTAGTTGTAGCAGTTTATTGTATTGCTGCTATTTTCAATGATTAACATAGTTTTTTTACTATCGGCAGTTGGTGAAAGTGAGGTGTGGCGACCGAGGAGTCGCCTAGTGCTGCAACGGACGCCTGATTAGCTACAGTGTGTTTGGTGAAATGTAAAATTGCGATGTGTACAGTTGTATCGGCGGTGAAACTTAATCTAGTGAGTGTTTACCAAGTGTAACTGTGTTAAAGATGAGGAACGATGATCTGATGGTCGTGATCACCTATCCGTGCCGCGTCGAGGGTTGGCTCGATAGATGCGGTGAGTGCTACTTTTATTTGTTGTCACATTATCTTTGTAGTACGAGTACCTAGGTTCCACAGTTAGATTCTTTATTGCTTTCATGCCAGTATTCCCCAACAATAAAATAAATAAACTGTGGAAATGTAACCAAAAAAACGGAGAACTCGGTACGGTAAAATTGTGAAAAAGAAGCTCTTTCAAATCTATGGACGAAAAAAGCTCATCACCAAGCATTTCACCTTAGACCACCTTTTTAAAAAATAATTCGTCCGATTTGTGTCACGGGGTTAATTTTTATTTTTTATTATTGTTGATACCGAAAATAATGTTTATTTATAACTTCTAAGTTAAATAATCCAAAACCTGAATCTTTTTGCGTTTGCTGAGTTCCCTATTGAGGAGTTTTCCATATTCCATCGTTCTCCGTCTTCAGGTCTTAACCAATTTATATGAGACCATCATTGAAGAAATCTTTATCGAACACCAAAATATTTTTTTAAATTGGTTTGTATTTGACGAAGTTATGCGTGATCATATTTTTTATTTAGAATTTACTCTGTCTGGTCTGTTTGGTAAATATAGCGGTAATAAATCGGTAAATATATTGGGAGATGGGATGGAAAATATGTAGAGTTATTGATATAAAAATCGGTTGAGAGCGACGAAATTTCGGTACATGATACACAAAATCGATAATTCTATCGAACAAATTTCGATACTCCTCAATGCTGGTACTGCTATTCTTTTTAACCCAGCGGTGGTTATTAACCTCGATCGAATTTCGCAACGTTGCCGAATACTTACGCCATATACTATTTATCATGCTCACGTTTGGAATAAACTTGCGATCGAATGCTCCCAAACGTTTTCCATAAAGACTGAAGCACCGTAACGCTTTAGAAGTTACGGGTAATCACTTTACCTTGAACTGTACTTTATATTTAGTTGAGTACAGTTACGTGTAAATAGCTATTTTGATCGCTATATTACATGATTCGTGAGTTATTTGGAGCATTTTACGTAAGTGCTCAATCAGTGACATGTATGCAACTGCGATTGCTCAGTCGCATGCGTACATTACATATATTTATACCTATTGATAAAGGTCAAATTCTTTGGCAATTTCAACCAACAATCATTGTACAATAATCTTGTTGATTCATGTCAAAAGTCATTTGAATTAATTCCATTATTTATTTATACATTTTATATGTATTTCTGCCACCAAGCAACTTTATATAAACACTGTTGTGTTCCGGTTTGAAAGGCATTGAAGCCAATGAAATTATAGGGCATTATGAGACTTAATAACTTATGTCTCCGGGTGACGAGCGCAGTCCAGCGCCATGCAGTACTTTGTAATTCAAAGTTCTATGTGGCGTTGTTTCTGTTTATGGGCGTGGTACCATCAGGCGAGCGACTTGCTCGTCTCATTATTCAAGCTAATAACAAAAGGAAAACTAATATCAGCCCTGTATCTTACGTTCTACTTCTGTGCACGGGCCTATTAGGCCCGGCATAAGGCCTTACTCCTTCATATGCTGTCGAAGTTATTTGAAAAACTCTCAGATATGCAGGTTTTCTCATGATTAAAGCGAGCGTTCTCTAACAATGGGCACGTACCTTCCGAAAGTCAGAGGTGCGTGCCAACGAGATGGGGTTCGAACGCGCGAAATCAGTTTTGACAGTCCGCACCAATCCCCACTAGGATAATGACCCTTTTATAATATGTATACAAAATTCACCATGAAAAGTTTTTTTATGGTATAGGCCGGCAAACGAACAAGTGAGTCACCTGATGGTAAGTGATCTCCACCGCCCATGTACGCCCACAATACCAAAAGATGGGTGCGTTGCCGACCTTAAAGGAAAGGGATAATTAAGGGATTGGGAAGGGGAGGGGGTTTGGGCCTCCTGATATCTCACTCACCGTACGAAACGCAGCAGCAAGCTGCTACTTAACGCCGGTTTTCTGTGAGACAGTGGTAATGGCCCGGACGAGCCGGCCCATACATGCTGTAGACAAGTGTCTACAGCGTGGCTCTACCACTCAAAAAATATTGACATAATCGTAGTAATAACGCGGTATTAATCGTTTTTCGATATTTGCACTGTTTGCACTTTGCAGTCTAAATATCAAGTAGTACACAGAATACCTGTGTATTAGTCAGTCGTTCGGAATTCGTTTTCGTTTATTTATGTGAATTTCTACTCGATATCTTTTTTGTTTTTATTGGCTCTTGAAAATGTTTGTAACGGCCGATGATGGACGGTTGTGGTTGTAAATAGTGTGAATTGACTTTGATTTGTGGGTATGATGGCCCGATTGCGTTTAATTGTTATATTGCATTACTGATAGTATGTTCAACGTCCTCGCACGTACACTGGCTACATCAATAATTATAACTGACTTGACGCCAGTTAGGCCTAATTGTTTAACTACTACAGTGAAGCCCACGTGCTATAAATGTTTTTCATTGTGTTGCGCTAGCGAGCTCAATTGGGAGCTTATTCTGAGAATTACTTTATGAGATTTATGTTTTCACTGTTAACGTGTCTTTTCCGGTAATTTAATTCTTTATAATGCAAAGAAAAAGCAAAAGACTAATTGCGATTTGCAATTTTAAGTGGTAGAGTCGCTGTAGCCAGTTCCGTCTATAGTATGAATGAGCCAGCTCGATTATTTCCAGTTTTCGTTTCCAATTCCCATTCTGGTAATTAACTGCTTCAAAATACCTAGAATATAAGTAAATGTCCAATTGAGATTGCAATTTTAAATGGTAGTCGCTGTAGCAGTTCTGTCTGTAGTATAAATGAGCTAGCTCGATCTTTTCTAGTTTTTGTTCCCAATTTCCATCCTGGTAATTAAATGCTTCAAAATATCTAAAATATAAGCGAATGACCAATTGCAATTAGCAATTTTAATTGGTATAGTGGCTGTAGGTAGTTCTGTATATACTATAACTGAGCCAGCTGAATATTTACCAGTTTTCGTTCCCAATTCTCATTCCTTTCCATAGAGTTCGGCCAGGCACCACTGTTTTTTTTTGGTATTGTGAGTGTTCATAGCCGGTGGAGACCCACCTACTCCTTTGTCGACCTTATACTACAAAAAAACAGCAAGTTGGTCACCTAATTTCAAGTGATCTTTATCGTACATGACTATTTACAATAAGAAAGATTTGTGGATGCGTTACCAACCTTTAAACAAAGAAATGGGGACAGATTGATTGGGTCTCTGGGAATCGCAGTCACTGTATGAAACGCAACAACGACCACTTGTGTGCTGAGTATAGATAGATGACACACAATCATGAATCACGATTTTTAATCACGAACTGACCGTTTCGTATTATTCCTTTTTCTTCTCAATCCAAACATCAAATCGAATATTATGTTTGAAGCGAATGCATTAGACTATAAAACTCAAAAAGTTTATTTAGCTGCAAAGAGCGTCTTAGTCTGGACCAATCATAAAACCAGTAATTATTATTAAATATCTTAATACCATCTTTCTAGTTAGATAACATTCGGCAGAAGTGTGTTATATGGGGAACTGTTATGTTTAAATAACCAAAGTGCCCTCTACTCTGCTGTTCCATCAACGGTCAGTAGATAGAGGACTGCTCCGATTCAATAAACGTATGAACTTTGTGCACTATTGGTACCCAGACTCTTCAATAGTGACTGTTCCATCACCGGTCAGTCAGTTTAAATTTGTGGTTTACCCTAGGCGATGCCACTGGCCAACCCTAGTTGCATATCACCACAAATCCAAACTTTATTTCAATAGGTTTATTGTGCACTAATAAACACTATTACAACAATAGAATATTCCAGGCACCAAAGTATTCAAGTTCGAAGCAATAGTATCAGACATATTATATACAAAACTTAAATTCGTTTCAAGCAAAGCTATAGACGGTTTCGGGAAATGTTTCATAAATACCCCATCGACGGCCAACACACTCGTTACCTGCAGCTTGAACTAGATGATTGTTCATTTTGGATCAATATCGTTTTATATCACCACTTCAACATTTCATACTCTAGTTCATTTGTCTCGGCCTTACCTGACCATTTTAACAGCACAGTCATTGGGTTATTCTAAAACGATAACACGTAATGCTCAAGTTTAACAAACCACTAATATTTGGAAATAATTCGACTTTGCTATTATATTTCCTATGTATGTTATAACGCTTAGATGTAATTGTAATATATAAAACACATTATTAACCCACTTATACCCAAATCAAATAATCAATCATAATAACCGACATGAACCATTTTATTGATTAACTAGCTGTTTTGCTTTATTTTTGTGAGAAATACGATGTAATCATGTAAATACTCATAACTTTGGATAAAATGAACCCATTTTAATAAAACAAAGCCTGAATTTTACCACAAGATACGCTCTATCTCTTTATTTCTGATTCCTTTGAATAAATTCAGTACTTTAGACGTGATGCTTTTGACAGACAGACAATAATTGATTTGCGTTTTATATCAAAATTTGGAAAACATATTTAATGTACAGACAAAGTACCTTTTCAGTTTTATTAAAGTGTATAGACATAGATTAGTCTTTTTAAACGAAATCATGTTTAGCGCCTACACGGCCATTTTGATCCAGAGCGCTCTCTGCGCTGAATTATCCTTCTAAATAATTATATGGATAGCCTGGACTCTAGCTTTCTAAAGTATGTGGATAGCCTCTCCCGCCTTGGATCCAGCCGCACGACCTCACCCGCTTGGGATCCAGCCGCACGACCTCACCCGCCTGGGATTTAGCTTCCATTTCTCAAATATATGGTATCACCGTATTAGTTAAATATTAATCAGTATCGTTAACAGTCGATTAAATTAAGATAAGTAGTTTTCCCAAGCTGTTGCATTTCCACATTGTCGCAACACAGGGTACGCAACCACACATCTTAATTAGGATTCTAATGTCGGATTGCCAAAACTAAACTTATTGTGACCGAATCATGTATTTCGTACTTTGTTCAATCGTCCTTCATTTAATGTCAATAACCTTTATCCTACGAAACATTGTTACAAATAAAATCTTTTTTTTTTTATAGTATAGGCAAACGAGCAAGTGGGTCACCTGATGGTAAGCGATCTCCACCGCCCATGTACGTCCACAATACAAAAGAATTATGGGCGCGTTGCCGACCTTAAAGGAAAGGGATAATAAGGGATTGGGAAGGGGAGGGGGATTTGGGCCTCCGGATATCTCACTCACCGTACGAAACGCAGCAGCAAGCTGCTACTTTACGCCGGTTTTCTGTGAGACAGTGGTAACGACCCGGACGAGCCGGCCCATTCATGCTGTAGACAAAATTATCTACAGCGTGGCTCTACCACTTGTTAAATTATCGTTCACATCTACATTATCACCATATTTATAATCCTCCCTTGATTTATGTAAAACAACATGATTCCCTGCACGATAGTGTGCGGAAAATGCACAATATCACTTGACAAAAATCTGTTTTATTCCAAGTAGGCGATCGTCATAGCCATGAGCCATCGCCCGTCCCGTTAAACCCATAATTTTCCTTTCATATTCACCCGCACAAAAACTTTACTTTTCGTATGGAAACCCAAAATAAATGGAACGAACTCACTAGATTTTTAGTGACATCCATGTAGACATTCAATTACCAGTTACGCTGTGTGTCACACGAATTTACAGCTACACCGTGGGTACATGTTATGATCCAACTTGTCCCAATGATCAGGGCACTCTCGCGCTTCAATATCTCACACGCCAATTCCAGCACCAGAGAAGACACCATATGCACCGTCTATCCTTGATATTCCAAATTTTATCGCAGTTAGCATATTTCACATTTGTTACTTATCCCACTTCTGATGTTAGCTTATGCCAATAATTCCCACCAAACGCAGCTACTATAATGTCACAACTACAAATAAACACTAAGCCCTGTCCGTTCAATGCGACATCTTTTATACTGTTTGCTTTTATCCGTTGAGGCGAGGGTAGGTCGGCCACCTCCGTATACCAGAGGGTAGGTGCGATAACAGTTGTCATATCTCATTTCTCATTTGTAAACACTAAACACCTTTAATAGTTTAGATTTTTTTTTCTTTATATTTAGTACGGAAATGGGACAGTACACATTGCAATATGCAATCATTTATTGTAAAACTGCTTTATAGGTATTCAAGTCATTTAAATAGTGTACAGGAAAATCCTGGCTGTACGCTCTACTTCGCATATCATTAACAATATGATCCAGATTTAATTAAACAAATAAAATGTGCAACGGAATAATTACAATGATGGCGGACCTTATCGTCAAGAGAATAGCAGGTCGAAGCGTATGGCCTACATAATGTGAAAACTATTCACCGTTGTGGTTTTCTATCGAGTTTCGGTCCATCGACTGGGACCAATCGATTCGCTTTCTAGACTCGATTAAGGGTCTAACGTTATCTATAAATATGCAGATATGGTTTTCATAAAATTCTTACTGGTATAATAGAGTGTAAGTTGGCCACAAACATCGTAGGCTCGAAGCCAACGTCACCTGCACGTGGTATAACAATGCTGATTATTTAACGAACGAGGCAAGGGCGAAAGTTGGTTCTCGTTGCGAGGGTCAGACAGCGGGTTGTCCCATATAATGCCGAATAGGTAGGAGAAGGTGGACCTTGGTATTAAGCCGGGATAATGCCAAGTAGAAAGAAAGGACTCGTGGTATTTTTAGTTGTGCAATTTGCTGGCCAGAATAAAAGATTATAACATTTCATAATTTATTACACTGTAACATGATAAAACATTTGAGTAAAAAATAACTATGACGGAATAGTTGCTATTTTTGTTTTATTTTAATAACAGGATGAAAAATACCTGAAGACAAGAGTAGATTATTTCTTAGGAACAATATTATGACGTTCAAACGAAGGAAGTTGCACAGGATATTGCCTCGAAACTAATAAAATAAGATCCTAGGAGTAATAGTGAGTATTATTTGCCTCAGGTGTTTGTGAGGAAACAGCGACCCGGGTGTGAGATAAAACAGGTCACTTGTAAGCTATTTTTATCGGGCATAACGTAGGTAATTGGGTGAAGACAAGGTAATACAGCCGATTGTGTTTAATTACGTAGTACATTTCGTACGTTGCTGTCGTATTCTTTATTTTGATTGGTTGAATACGTAGAATATATGACAAATATTTACCTAATTATGTTTATTTAATATAATATTTACCTAATTATGTTTATTTATTTTAAAGGATATATTCTCGAAATAAACTTTGCATTATTCTCACTAATGACTTAGGCTGAGATTTATAAAGCAAATTTCGACTTAATCTTAGTCATTTTGAATTATTTAGCTAAGTTTGAATTAATAAAAAAATACATATTTTTGCCCACTACCTCGTTTTGTCGATCTCTGCTATAAAAAATATGTTCGTTTGATTTCTATTTTCATTAATTTCACTACATTGGTATTGACGGTATCTATGGGCGGCGGTGATCTCTTACCATCAGGTAAAACTTCTTTAATGAAAACAAAAATATTTCAGTCATTTATAATCAAATGTCGCTCTTCTCGAAAAATGGACTGAAGTGCGTGAAGTGAGCTTTCTTAAGTTGACTTTGGTGAGTTTATAGCAAAGCCACTTTCTACACGACCTAGTCAGGTTTTCCTCACAGCCTTAATTATAATTTTAATGCAAACACAACAGGTTATGAAAAAGAAAACAAGGACTTACTTCACAGTTCAAATTTTGCATCACCAGTCAAATATATACTGAATGCTACTATGTAGTACCTTAGTGAATGTAGTGTAATATTTATGTTTTGCGTTAACACGGTTTCAATGTGCCTTTATCACGTTTATTGCGATTTTTTATATCGACATAAAACATAGATTTATACATCGATACCAATAAATCCATTAATTACATAGGCCGTTGATTATCTAGCTATAGGTATGTTTAGTCGCATGGAACGCGATTGCATATTTTCTTCGTTCATTCAAACACGAATTTAATAGTGTGGATGAATTCATATAATATGTATGTGCTACGTGTGTGTCTACGTTTGTAATTCGTTTATGTTGCATGCTGAATGTATTTAAATAGAATGTTCTTAATTAATGTCAAAAATATCGCTACAGCTCTAGATTTCATATCTGTTTATCATATTCATAATTGCATTACGCAAGGATAAGCATCACAAATGCAAACATGTGGATAGAACTTATATTCGATTTTTGTTATCCATAAATTATTTTGATACTTACTACATTTCTTGCAAAAATCCATAAAATATTTGCACACAAAAGTTTGTGATAGCTCAATAATTTTGTAAATTTTTTGCTGGCATAAGATGTCGGATTAGTGTTTGTTCTATCTAAGTACAGTTAAAACGTAAAAATCTAAGTAAAAAGACTATTAACATAAAAAGGATCATGTAATACCCTTTTATATGAAATATAGTTGTTGCATTTCTTGATAATAGTATCCATAGTAGTATTTTTACTACTACTGCAACCTTCCTAACTGGCGATAGAGTTAAAATTTTACAAGATGAAAATAATATATATATAACATTTTATGGATTCAATGAATATTAAATTTTTAAATCATACCAAAGATGATTCTTTTATCGGGATTCTTTTATCTAGGTTTTCCCTCTTGTAATAAAGGTAACTATAATGTATTATTCTCAGTATTTCACTCGGTGTGTAGGTATATATATAACCTTACAAAAGACTGTTTCATATGAATTTACATGAGAGTACATGTATCACAATAGCAGGTGCTCATTGGTGTTCATATTGTGAATCCTTGTCATGATAGTGGACGAGCCTATCGTGTCAGATATAAATAATGCACTCATTAGAATTATTCTAATGCTATGGCGTGCCTTTTCACAGTACATTTTAATCAATGTACCCGTACTATTCTTTCTGTTATGATGCCTTTGTCAACATTTTATTTCAGCACCACTATGATCTCCACTAACATTTCTCAACACAACAATTCAGTGGTGGAGCTGGAATGTCTGCTTTTCTTACCTAAGCTCCTAATCTACCAAATTTGGAGTCTGTGCTATCTATTATTGATTTAAAACTAATCCAAATTAGTTATATTTACATAGATTAGATTATATTTCTGCTCATCAGTTTTTTTGCTCAGTTTTATTTTTCATTGTTAGATTCTCCGGGATTTAGCAAGGTGTCAATGTACGCTTTTAGATTCATCCTTGAGCTTCCTTGTCTCCGCTGCAGTTTTAAGACTATTGCTAAATAAATCAAAATCAGTTAAAATATATTTGGAAATTGTGAGAATATTATCATATTGATACGGTAAATGTTGTTAATTATAACATTACTCAACTACTGTTCTAGTTGTTTAATAATGGCATAAGAAATGTGAGCACCTCACACGGCACGAAACACGATTTTCGTGGAGCCATGATGTCATGTTCCTCGTAATAATCATGAGGTTTCGGCTGGCGGCGGTCACGTACGGCTATGCTGTAATTTCAAAATATACATTCAATAAGGTATACCTACTTGTTGCTTTAGGATATGTACCTAAGATGTATACCTGACGTCATCACCAATATTGCATAGCATACTCAGTTCTATAGTACCTATCTATTCAAGTATTTAAACTCAAATGTGTAATAAGTGTAAAAGTATGGATTTTAATGTTTGAATCGTAAACAGATTTAGTTTGTGTACGCCAGCTCCACAAAAATGGTCAGTTTTTTATTTTTTTTTAGTTTCGATGACGAAATGAGACAGATCGTGCAAATTTACGTGCAAAAAATCCCCGTTCTCTCCCCTCCCCAATCTTCAGGGTATCCC
Source organism: Mimas tiliae (assembly GCA_905332985.1). Lineage (NCBI taxonomy): Eukaryota > Metazoa > Arthropoda > Insecta > Lepidoptera > Sphingidae > Mimas > Mimas tiliae. Next base: position 6,149,546 of record HG995242.1, on the reverse strand, counting down.
GCTCGCAATGCGGAATAGCCTAAGTATCCTAGGCATGGATATTTGCTGCGATCTGAATCCAAAGAACCACATCGAGGGCGTAATATCAGCCACATCACGCAGGGTCGGAATCCTCAACAAGGTGCGTAGGTTTTTTACACCCGGCCAGCTTTACCGCTTATACAAAGCGCAGGCACGGCACATAGATAATGTACATATTGTATTGAAATTGTTAGAAAATTTGTTAGGTTCATTTTATTTAATGCGGTCGACAAATTATGTTTAAAGTATGTCTCGCACGATAGACCTCCAGAATACGTATATCTCAAATTATGTCAATTGTTCAAACATCAAACGATTTTTACATGATATCCAAAAAAATATTCATTGTTATTTTTTGGCTAAGTCACAGCCAATGACCTCATTACTGTATACTGTACGTACCTATACACGTGCAAATAACAATTTGCGAAATGTACATATTGCAAGTGCATGTTATTGGTTCTTAACTGCTGCATCTAGAGTAGGCAGGCAGGTGATTTGCATGTAGGATTTACATTTGTGAAAAGTATTGACAAACGGATACGCGTGACGAGAAAAGCTCCGTTATTTAATACAGTGTCGGATAGAGACCGCAGCACGTGCCGCGCCTGCGAAAGACATTTGGTAGAAAGTAAACTCTCACGTTGGCTGGCCGCCCGCCTCTACTCTGAGCTTGCTAACATCGACTTGACTCCACCACTTTGCCTTTGTTTTATTTACCAAAACTACGGTTTTCCATCTCGCGTATTCGAAACATCAACTTTCTAGAGCGGTTGTGTGCATTTAAAACAATAAGAAATTTTTAAGAAAATAGCCTCATTGTTTTTCGTAAAATTTTCTCATGCTTCATAATTGGCACGTTTAGCTAATGATAATACCGTTTTACTAATTACACCTCTTTGTATTTAGAAAGTTTATCGACATCAGAGACCTGTTATATTTGTTCGCATTGAAATAAACATGCTAAAATACAAGCCAAACCGGTAATGAATCTATCAGTCGGCAATAAATTTTTCGCCAAACTAAGCTAGTAATTTACAATGATATAGATTAGGGTGAGCGGTAACAACCTAATGAACGCACTCTAACGTTAGGGACTTTCTGGAAACGCGTAGGGGGCAATTATTTGCTTTCCCTCAGGGCACACTTGAAGGGGATCCTTTCGATTTTGGCTATAAATCACGCTAACTGTTCAACGGATTTCATCACGCTATCTAAATCTTTGCTGAAATTGAATTACTTAAATGGCCCTGACCACAATTAGTGAAGTTTGACGTTGAATCAATAAAGAACCACTAAAAGAATTTGTTAACTGTTTTGGTATTGAGTGTAGAGTACTGAGTAAATAAATACATTATTATCTGTGTTTAAGTGCACCAAAGGATAGTTCATCTGTGCACACACCCAACTCTTGCATCACTCAAGCAGTTAAATATTGCGTAAAGCGGCAATTCCTAGCAAGTAGACGCCAAACTGTATAAATATCAAAGTAACAACAGGCCTTTTGTGGCCTATTAAAAATTCAATACTTTCGACAGTTGCAGTAAAGTCGTGCAATACCTACTAGTGTTAGTATTCATTTCCATTTATATTAAAACGTACCCAATTAAATTATTATTATTTCCTGGATTCATCGACTGGATTCTACAACATAATCGGACAAATAAAAATTAGAATTAGTTCTACAAGACATTTTTCGCAACTTGCAAGTTGTAATGTATGATTTTTCACAGAGATAACAGTGAGGCCTCTGTATACAATAAATAAATAAATTATAGACCTATTTTTCGTCATATTGCGAACATTAGGATGTTCTCATAGTTAAAGTCGTTAGTGCAAGCAACAATAAGATACATCGGGGTGACTGACATCTTGGCTTATAATGCTTTGAAGCCAATATAATGCTACATAAAAGTCTAACAAGCTAAACGTGCTACGTTACTTAAAGATTTACTTTAATTTTATTTTACTTTAATAAAAAAAAAATCGTATACCTTATTACAGTTATTTATAATTATTTATATATCATCATAGATAACTTTACTATCTCATTATCACAAAACTTCACGTTAAGTATTTGAAATCTTATTAAATGTCTAAATTTAACTCCATCTGATGTCATACAAATAAATAAGGGAAAGATTAGGATGCTTTTATGTGGCATTGAATTTCCTTATATCTGCATTGACATATGAGATGAACCCTGTAGAATTAAAGCCTATCATTCAATTAGAGGAATAGAGAGGTCGTGGAATCGTTCCTCCCACGGTCGCATGCCTTATCAACAGAACTGGACCGGGGTCACCGGCCAACGCACTTACTACGAGCACTATTATAGATACAATTTGATATGACTTATTGTATAATGTTATCTTGTTTAGACTGTCACCTGTTTAAATAGATAGGGTCTATCCAGGAAGAATAATTAATTCCGATTCTGTAACAGGAGTGATGTTTGATTTTAACGAACATTAGTGAAATAATAAGAAATATACCCAACAGTCACACATATAGTCTTGACCCCACACTAGGTTAACCTGTATAGTGGATATCAGGAACTACGAGGGACTTACGGTCCCACAACACCCAGACCCGAAACAAGCATTTGTGGATCACAAACATTCGATCACAATCGAACCTACGACCTCTCACCTCGCAGCCGGCTACAAACCCACTGCGCCACGGAAGCTTTCGTGGAAGGCTGGAAGTGATGGTGATCTCTTGTAATTAGACATTACGTTTGAAATATCCATGAGTTTATTGACATGCCTACACAATGTTTTTACGGATGTAAAGAGCCGTCAGCGGATAATCTAGGATTCTAGGAAGAATCGAAGAAGAAAAGTTCGCGCACTTTGATGTGCGACAAAAAGCGACACAGTTCGGATTATCGGGAATGCAGTTAGCGTGCAAAACTTAGCGTACCTATTTATTTGTGAATGTCATCCTACACTCTCGGATTCATGTATTTGTGCAAATGTGAGGGACCGGCATTAAGGTGATGACAGTTTAATTTGCGCTTCGACAAGATATACATTAAGCTTTTGTTTTGTTAATGACGTGGGCGTTCCATAAAGTATCTATAAAACAACATTCGTTAAAAATATCCGTTTCGCAATCACGAGAGAGTAATGTACTTCAAGTTCTTGTTTGGTGGAAAATGTTGATTGATGTGAAAATGTGGTTGTCCACTCGAGTCTCGTAACGTAAGGCCCATTTCTGGTTGAACTCGATATTTTAACTTTCACGCTTGCAATCATTGTAAGTGGTTTAAGATTTATTTCTATGGGGACACAAAAAATGCGTTGCTTTTTATTCTATTATAATGTTTAATGACCATTAATCCAAAAATAATCTGTGTATAGTCAATTAATTTTAAAATATCTCTTCATCTCGTTTGTATTGATATTGAATCGGTACTTAATCATGTTTTGTAGGTAGTACCAACCTCTTTTCATTCTTTATTTCTAGCCATCTTGGTGCCAACATCATCTTTTCTAATAATATATCTTAAGCTGCATACGGGTACTAGAAGATAATAGAAGGGTACAGGGAATGGGTACAAGAGAAATAATAGATATTATGGTTAACCTTATAGTTGACTTTAAATGACTACAAACTTATTTTCGTCCCAAAGTTCGGTGGGACTAGAAGATTATTAGTCATTATTTTTTTTGAACATCGAGAGACTAATTAATTGCTTACACAATTAGCACATAATGCTTCTATTCGTGTTGTAATGTTCGATATCAAGTTTCTTTTACAATTATTATATATATATATATATATGTACATTTGCGGTTGTGGTGTGTCATTAGCTTTGTATTGATTTGATAATCTGCAGAGATGTGTGCTATTATGTAATTAATGAATTATAATATTATTATGATAAATTATGCACACTGAAGTCGACTATTTTTCTATGAAAACGGGTCGATTTAGAAAGTACAATATTACTTAACCATATCGGATTGAGAATAATTCGTCATTCAGTTTTATAACTTATTATCTGGTTGATATTCGGCTCAAGAAACTTCCGTTCTATATTAATTGAGTACCGAATATGGATACCTTAATTGTTTAAACAGAACTTTCCTTTGGCAATTTAGTGCTTCTGTTTAGTTGTTTTTTTTAGTACAAGATATGTCTTGCTTATCTAAACTTCGGCGTGTTTATGACTTCCTTATATTAGGCATTATGATTATGTGTAATTAACCATGCATTACTCTAGTAGTCTAGTATAATATGCTTATATTAGCTTTCCGGCTACGGCTCCGCCCGAGTTACGTACACAAACTTTTTTACCGCCTCTCTCCCCTTAGGGATTGAACATCAAGAAAACGATGCTTACAATATAAAATCAAAACGCTCACAATTTTAAATTTCTAGCCATAACGGTTTGGGCTGGCTGATGAGCCATTTAGAACTTTGACTTTTAATTAAAGGTACTGTTTAGATATAAGCTAATGTATTGCACTGTTGTCTGTTAAAGTTTATAATTATTATAGTGAAAATATTTTGATTTAAATTTTTTGATGACAAACTTGTCACACAAAGATGCGACCAAGCGCAACCACTGTGGTCCGAACCGAGTTCTCCAGTTACAATGAGAATTAACATTATAAAGTATATCATGAAATAATATACTTTATTCTGCCGTGGGAGGCGGCCAGTTTTATACGAGGACAGTTATGTAACGCTATATATATATATAGTTCATTATATTCGCCTTGATCCACTTAGGGTATTAGAGATTACAATGAAAAAATATTTAGCTAATTAACTAGAGTAGATATCTTCACCGTGGTGGAATTCTGAAAGGTCTGAAGTACATAGGGCAAAAGTACCTAATTACATGCCTTTTTAAATTGGCTGACAAAAAATAAACCGTTTGCATTCATATGTCTGCAATCCGCATTATACAGATCCCTCACCCAAAATGTCTAAGAAGTTATAAAATAACATCGTACGATGTTTATGATATTTGCTACAGTTCTTTAATTACAATTATTGTCATTACACAAGACAACAAGACATTTTCCATACGTTGTAATTACTTTTGCATATGGAATATGAACATGTCGATTGTCGACATGTGTACTAATTATACACTTGCAGTACAATTTTATATTCGTACTGTCTTATAATTATCTAAATAGATTTTATCTTTCGTTATCAAAACACATCTGTAGCGATATTTACTTATCTATCGATATAATTGGACATTAACAAGTTTGTATATTTAGATTGCGGTCGTTCTTATACTACTTCCCAAACAATTCGATTATGAAACGATAAGACGATTTTTATTGCATGTGACAGTTTTATATGTGCGCTCGAATGTTAATCGTTGCGTATGTACCATAAAAACTCCATGGGTGCTAAAATCCATCAGACACGTCGCCCGGGACACCCTTGCATAAATCCCAGACGTCAGACCTCTTTCGTTTCCCGCCCTTCGACCCTCCCGTGTGCATTGTGTTGCAGACGGGCGGAGGGCAGCGACCGTCATGTAGGAAGCTCTCCCTCGTTGCCATAACAACGCCTCTTCCAACGCATTATTGACAGACGCCGATGTTGAGGATAAAACACAACCCCCGAGTCTCCATGTACCGACGCGTGCGTGATATCTTTGTGCAAATGGTCCCCCGCGCCGCCCCGCTTACTTGTTCATTTCCGATAAAGAGTCGTTGGCTTTGTGAGTTTTGTCAAGCTTTATTAGAATCTAATTTAGCCATTGTCTCTATATCTTTCCATTAATTCTTCTAAATAGTTAGACGTCCATAAAGATTAATACCTGGTAAATTCAACTTTTTTATCATAGCATGGGTGACAAACGAACAAGGAGTTCACCTGATTGTAAGAGATAACTGCTGCTAATGAAACCCCGCTAGGGGGCGTGCCGACCTTTGTGACAGTGGTACAATCAAATAAAATTAACTTTATTTTCATAGCCCCTACTGGGCACTTAAAAACGTCACCATTTACAATATTATTTATCTTATTATAACCAATAATCATTAAACACTTTAAATAAAATAGTTATTGCGCCATATTGCGCTAGCAACACCTTAACTCCATGGTTTCCTATCATTTAAGTAGTCTCTAATTTTATAATAACCTCTGCTAACGAGGTGTTCAGTTATTTTGAAATTGTGAAAGGGTATGCAAAATTAAAATGCAAAATTATTATAGAGTATGTGAAATTAGTACACGTTAATTATTATTGTCTTTTTAATGCGTTATTTGGTGGTTAAAGTTTAAACTTTAGACAATATATCTATTGTAAATAATAATCAATAAATTATATTTATTTCAGGCATGTGTAGCCATAATATCATATTAGATGAACGTCATGAATATTCGTATGTATATTAATATTTATAATCATATTATACCTACCAAGAATTATATAATATGTTCGATCGTATTGTTTAATAATAAATATTTATATAAGTCTGAAGTTTTTGAATGTGTGATACCCCAGGTATAGATAGATATTTTTGCGCAACCTCAATTCAATGTAGTCTGTTCAAATTTGTTATGGGTTCTTCACGTGTCATCATGGTGTCAAAACTAGAAGTAGTTTGGAAATCATGTATATATAATGGTAGATATAGAGAGGTAGAGCTACGCTGTAGAGAGTTTTGTCTGTAAAGTAGCGGCTAGCTGCTGTATTTCATACGGTGAGTTCTATCCGGAAGCCCAAATTCCCTCCCCTTCCCAATCCTGATTATCCTTTTTCGTTTAAGGTCGGCAACGCATCCTCAGATATTATGAATGTTCATGGGCGGTGGAGATCGGTAGCGGCTATAGAAAAAAATGTATATCATAGAGGTATCTTTGTGGCGCCAAACATCTAAATAAGCCCACATTGCTTTCTTGCGGGCTAGTAACAATTATTTTAAATGTCTAATAGTGATAAATCTTTAGGTTTTTCCGGAGTGTTGAACAAAAGCGGAGAACGGATGAATTTTATTACTGAATCAGTGAGTTTAATGTGGTCCGCATTGCGGGAGCCTGCTTTACTTCCTGATTTCCCGTTTTATTTTGTTGCACATGGCCGGTGCATTCATGTACTAGCTTATTTAGGTACCTATTAACTTCCCCGTTACCGTTTTTCTTATTAAATAACTCAACAGAACATGTACTTTATGCTCTCGTAAAATGAACTGTGGTTTTGTAACTATATTAATGGTTCGTACCTGATCCGTTGCGTTATTTTAATGTTAGACCCCTATACACCTACGTGATTTTTGCAATTGACTTACTTGATATTTCATAGTTGAATGTATGTTAAAAACCCATTTATATGGAGAGTTGGTATGACACAGGTAAAAATATAAAACTGTCTCTACAACCAGTCTCTTTAGATTTTCTGTAATATTCTCTTGTCTGTCGAGCGATTATAGCTCTTTCCGTGTAATGGGGGCTTTATGATGGTATGAACTACTTATACTTAGCACTTCATAGTGTTAGGTCGACACCGAGCACTAAATTGTTGCCTTTATATTAGTAATAGCGTTGTTTATTGGTGTTAGTGAAGACTCAGCAGAATAACTATGTAAAACTGGTAGATAATAAGATTGAAACATGGTGGAGGTGTTTTGCTGAGGTATATACTCGTAAGAGGGTGCGTTATTAATTGAGATAACTTAGTCGTGCTTAGAACTCTTACGTGGAAACGCTGGTCTAGTGGGGTTATAATTGTAATTAATCATACCAAGTATAATAAAAGTAATTTGTGAACAGTGATATAATTTTGCATTTGATTTAGTTAATGTGTAAAGACTATTAAACTTATTGAGCATCGTGACGATTTATCTTTGTTTTAGAAAAAAATATAGTGATCTTACAATATTGTGGCCAATTCTCATATTAACTGACACTGCGAATGAATTTTAACCGAACTGAGATTAGATTTTGATTTGACTAAGAAATTGTATTCTGTTCCTCTTTAAGTTCAGTCCGGTGTCAATATAATCTCATTTCGATATCATTGCAATCTCAATTCAGTCACAGTTTTGACGTTTATTTATGGATATGTGTCAATTCAAAATGTTAGCAGAATACCGTTTTGGCTTCAGTCAAATTTTATTCTACTTCCGATCTATGTAAACATTTTACGTTGATTATTGGTATTGAGAATACCATTTGCAACTTTTTTGACGCTGAGTCTAGATCTGAATGATATTTTGAACATTTTAAATTACGAGGATTGACCTCCAGGGTTTGACTCGGTAGTCATTTGCAATTAATATATCGCGTGATACTCACTTAATAATAATTGCTAGATTAGAATACCCTAAAGTAAAATTTGTAAAGGTAGGGTTTGTAACAAAGCTTTTAAGCTGTTTGTAATCTGTTTTATGGTGTTATGCAGATTTATAATAAGATTCTAACGGATGGTGTGAATATGGATTTCATGAATTGGAAAATGTGAATTTATTATATAACTTATATGATTTTATTACATAACTTTATTATTGGTGTCCAAAATGATGATTTTGCTCACCTATATAGCGAAATTAATCTCTTGTCAGCATGAAAAACATCAACAGTGACGTGATTTTATGATTTTAAGGCAACATAATATTTTGGTTAAGTCGCCCGCTTGTTTGCATACACCACCACACATTACGTTGAAGCGTATTGTGTACACGGCGAGTGATTGAATTTTATTGACATAAATAATTTTATTGTCCCTATGAAACCTTGACACAGATATTGATATGCACCTCAGCGGTTTAGCCGCTGCTCTGGCTCAGTTTGCGGTAAGTAGCACTGCCGTGGCGCCTCTTGACTGCCAATAAGTATTGTCAAAAACAAAGTTGATATAAAAAAATATATATATATATCTTCGTATTACCCTGATATAGACATATTGATCTCCTGACTGTGTGAGTTTTGTCATTAAAAGGTACACCCGACACCCAACAGTCACATGCAGTAGGATTTGCTATAAATAGGGATTTTGTCCAGTATGACTGTACGCTCGCCTCCTATAAAAAAATTAAAGGAGCCCTAAAGAAGCCGACATCTTTGGTAATATACTTTAGTTGTTAGAGAGTGTTAAGTCCCATTAATATGGAGAGAGTTTATCACAAGATCGAGACAAGCATTTTATGGAAATGTGTCATCCACGAGACCGCGTCACACTGTTGGAAAAGAGCCTTATGACACGTTCACGTAAATGACAGTTTTCTGTAATAGTGGTTCATTCGTTGTGTAATCAAGTATTGATTCCGAATGCTGCAGAAACAAATACCGCAGATATCTTGTAATATATTTTATTTTTGTTCCATTGCAAGATTATATGAAGATAATTCAGAGTTTAATTTATTTCAGTTCCGCATCCACCATTTATTTGTTAGTATAAATGTCGCGTCTTGATTATGCATACAATGTTTAATGTAATACGTTAGTTCATATAAAAAGTTTATAAATATCATGAGATTTCCGGTTATCTGGTAAACCTTGAAAAGTGATTGGTTGATTATTATTTAATCGTACGACCATTATGAATGATGACAGCCACTTCATTAAGGTCAAAAAGGTGATGATCTAAACCAATTTAAGAACTGGTAGAAATAATTGAATGTTTTTGTTCGCCTCAATAGAGAGCCTAGCAGGTCGCTCGGCTGATGGTAATCGTCACACACTTTAAATTACAAAGTTGTAGTACTTTGTAATTCAACTGTAATTTGGCAGTTTAAAGTGCTCGTTATCCCGTTACTTTCATAATGCCCAGTAATTTCACTAGCTTCAATATACTTCATGCCGGAACACACTTTGCAGCAGAATTGCATAAAGCTGTGTTATCTACCCAGAAAGTCTCTCGCACGAGGGATCTATCACCTGGATTACCTGATGGTAACGGCCCATGAACGCCCACAATACCAATAAAATCATTGATACGTTGCCGACCTTAAAGGAAAGAGATTGGGTACGTAAGGGAGATATGGGCCTCCGGTTATCTCACTCACCATACGAAACGCAGCAGCAAGCCGTTACTTTACGTCAACTTCTGTGAGACAGTGGTAACAAACCGGTCGAGCCGGCACATTCATGCAGTAGACAAAATTGTCTACAGCGTGGCTCAACAACTCAATAAACTTGAAATATATACTAGCTTATTTATAAATGTTTAATAGCGTTCACGTTTTGCCCATTGAATATAATGTAAGTATATTGTATACTATGGGTAGGAGTCGCAACTCGCATACAATTACACAGTACAAACTGTGCCATTGAACGTTTATGAATGAGGAATTATGAATTGGGCAAGGAAACAGGTTATAAACTTGTGATAATATTATTCCGCAATCATATACATTGGAATTATCTTTAATACATCTGTATTGATATCATCGTATGATAATGATGATTTAGAATATGCGTCATTTTCATTTTTGGCAATCAATTATTATGGCTATGAGTATTCTTTAATAATACACTGGAGAATACATTTTTTGTTTGTATATAAGCAGTTATGTCTTTCTTTCTGCCTGGCGTTATCCTGGCTTGATGGCAGCGTCTGCCTTCTCGTATTATAGATTTGACGGTATTTGGTATTATATGCGGCGATTCGCCGTCTTACCGTCACAACCCGCAACGGGAATCAAGTACCGCCATCAGCATAGTGTACCAATTGCAAGTGAAGTTGGTTTTGGGCCCAAGATGTTGGTGGCCCACTTACCTACACTCCAAAAACCAGATATTTCATTATAATTAATTTGTGTCAGTACTTTCTATATTCGATCGGATCATTACAATTCACATCGAAGAGTTTGAAATGATTTTACTATCATCTCAAACCAATTATTTCAATTACTATCATAAATATTTAACCACGTGATATGATTAAGTGAATTTGTTGAATGAAGTTTGTAAAATTTGCGTATTTTGCTTAGATATAAGTACATAGTTTCAGTCACTTGCCCGTATTTAAATATAAGGTTCATTAATTTCTTAAACAGTTGGCGTTCGAGGATTATACACTACCAAATTGTTTACATCTTCATAATATTGAAACAGGTTGAAAAGGGTTTTTTCTTGTATATTTTTATTTTCAATGGAGTTTTGCTGTTCGCCTGTTCAATGATAGTTTCCACATGCTTAGCGTGTTTTAGATTGAATCTTATTAAACATTTTTACAACATTTGGACGTTATTTTGAACCATAGTCGTTGCTGTAATCCGATAATTCGACTAACATAAACAAAATATATTTTTAACTTCGTGGTTAATATAGTTGGAACTTGGGATTGGGTAGAGGTGGGACGTACCGTGTTGGTTATATTGGGGCCACTGGGATATGTTTTCAGTATTCAATAAATACTACAAGGTAACCAGTAAACAAACTTTAATACTATTTAAGTTTACTCTTTGTAGTTAGAGTAAGTACGATGATTGTTGATCTTTACTGTCAGTATTTGATACAATATTTATTTAATATTAGTATATTGAAATGTCGTCACCGATTTAAAAATACATATACCTGGTATATGGCAAATAAATAGATAACTAACTGAACATGTTTGTAATTTTCAAATATTATACATCTTCTCGCTAAGGAAGACGTCGGTAGAGTCTGTAAAATGATTGTTTATATTTGGTACATCCGTGTAAAACAGTTTGTTTTGTGCACTAGATATTTAAGATAGTCTGGAGTTGACTATGGATACTACATGGTCTATCAACCAGCATGTGTTATCCATCGTTCTGTTTAACAGTACAAATGAGCGCCGCTGCAATGTCCGGCCTGACGTGTAACTCAATTTCTCTCGGGAATGGATTGCGTCCGCCCACTGTACAGTGTGCACTCTACGCCTGTCTCCCTACTTATTGTAAGAAATCCCGGACATAAGCATTTTTAAAATAGTGAACGGTAGCAACGATGAGTAACGCTTGAAAGAGATAAAACATATACCTATTTTCTTTTTTCTTTTTAGTAGGTATGTTCTGGCAGTAGACGCAGATAGTTATTATACGCTAGTAATTGTAATTATTGGTAATAAGCTGTAACTTTAATCGTCCATAACATATAGAAGAAGGTAGATCATCAAGAACCCAAGACCTCATCATCTTAGCATTTATTACGTTGCCACTAATATAGACCAATGAGGTGATTATATTAAATTTAAAAAAATTGACGATAAAATTGGCGATAGGTTCGCCCCCTATCACATAAGGGACGGAAATACGCTCGGCGAAATGTGGGTGTACTGGTTACACCTCTGCCTACCCCTTCGGGGATTATAGGCGTGAGTGCGTATGTATATGTTAAAAAAATGATTTGCAAAATATATGAGTGTTTCAGCACCGAATCTTAAAATAAGGTTTTTTTCTACGTTCCGCCAATATCGCTTTTATTAATTGATGCTACTAATGATTCATAATGCTTTAAAGTGTTTAATGTAAATATTTCTTTTTATACTTACATAAATCGATCGAATAGTAGTAAATCTTATTGTGGGCTTGGCAATATTTATTCTTTCTCACCTTTACACTTGCTAATTTATTCACAGAGTCACGGATCTTGGCCACAATGCTTTTAAATTATAATAAAACCATAAAAATAATATTTAATGTATTTGTGTGTTTGTTACTCATATTAATGCGTGGTTTTGAAGTTTGTACAAACTTAAACAAAAACAATTGAAACTGCTTAAATAAGGCTGTGGTGAACGGGCACCTAAATATGTCGCAAAAACCGTACGCACCGCAGTCATCGAATTTTAGATTTCTTTTTATGAAAATACGTGAGTGAGATTCACTATTTTTCATACAACGAATTCTAAAATTCGTGCGCGTGAGTGGTGTCGTGTGTCCGGCTCTTGTGGCATGTTTAGATGTATGGTCACCCTTAGGTATGTCTATATTACCAGTCACTAGATCGTGGTCGTCATGGTCACAAATTACTTTTAATTTTAAGCCTTTACCACTGTAAAGTTTATGAAATGCTGATTTTAATTAAGATAATCTGTAAACCAATATCTACTATTATTTCATATTATGCTGAGTTTAGTCAAATGGCAAATGTTGAAACGTACGTGCGGGGTCAACGCAGTCCGTTTCACACCAATTCTAGCGAAGACACTGGTTATGTATTCATAACAGTCTGCTGCGTGACGCGTACAAAGGATGTTAACTCTTTATAATTGATCATCCGTTATTATGAGTGCGGAGGACATTTAAGGTAGGAATTAATGATATTTAACAAAAGAACCTCCGCGAATTGTCTGTGTGTGGTTTGATCAAGTATACCAGGTAGTACTTTCCGGATTCATACAACGTGGATTTGCGCGTGCTCGGAGTTTAAAGGGATATCAACGAAAGTTACGTAGCTTAACCCAGTACCTACTACAAAGGTATATAAGAATTTCTCCCATTGATTTCATTAGGAGTTCTCCGTAAAGTGCGTTGTCTGATCAAGGGACCAAGGGTTAGTTAGAAATGTACGCTGGGCTAGGTAGAGGTAGAGTCAAGTACGTAGCTTTTGGTTTATTTCATTTGTCATAATTTATTCGTCGGAACACTAAATTAAACAGAATAAATAGAACACCTTCATTATGTAAAACAAGAAAATTGTATCCTGGGGAATAGAAAAAAACTACGTCCTAATCGAGGGGGGTGTCAAAAAAAAGTCAGAGATAGATATTGGGGAGGGAAGGGTTCAAAAGATGCCAAAATAGAACTACATAGTTTATAGTCACATACAGAACACATATATACTTTGACCATCTTATACTACTATTCTATATGATATTTATAACATAATTGCCATTATTTAAGACAGTCAATAAAGTAATACAATTATTGTAAAATGTATGTACCAACTGGAGATGTGTATTGCAGTTATTACAAATAAATTTATCTCACAAGATCCGTTATTTCCGGTATAAAATCATCCTATTTGTCATCTTATGATGTGAATAACCTTGTTGTGTAAAATTCCGCCGCTATCAGTTTTTATGACGACCCAAAGTAAGTACCATTTGATACCCTATGTCAAATTGTGGACAAGCAATTTATAACATCGGTTACGCGATTAAATGAGCGTGGTAAATCTATACGAACATTGTTATTTATCGCTGACCACTCATTAGTTCCATGTGCTGATGCCAGTTTTATGTCATTGACTTCGAACAATTGGTGTTTTCACATGTTCAATTCCAAGCAAACGTAATAGATTCCAAAACACACCGTTCCCAAAAACGGCGCAGCCACGATGTGCAAATAAGCTAACGGTACCGACGGAGGTCGTCTGATGTTAGCCGTGCCGGATGGGTGAGGAAGGACGCGCTGTGTCCTGCTTGCGATACGCGCCGGACGTATGGGACATCAGTAAAAACACTGACCTCATCGCAACCGTTACGCATTTAAAGCGCGAGTAATGAATATTCCTCATGATTTACTCTACATGCGTTATATATGCACGGAGAAACGAAAATAAAAGGATTGTTGCTGCCACCTGCTGTATTGCAGGCTTTAAATTTGAGCCAATCTAAGTCGATTATTATAAACTAGATTTCGCTTGCAGTTCCACAATGTGAAAGTTCTTTTCTAGAGTAAATAGTAGATTTTTAAAGCCTATGAAAAATATAACATTCAGGGATAATGAAAGTCCCTATTGGTGAAAGCACTGGCAGAATGGGATAGTACAGTAGTTACAGAGTTTACCTCTACAAAGTACAAACAAACTCACATACTCGCACATTTTATCTCTTTATAATATTAGTGTTAGTATTAAACTGTTGCGTTTCGGCAATCTTCCGCTATTTCGTAAATATAGGCGTGTGATGATGACCTAATACAGATTTGTTGTAACATTACATTATGTACTTATTTTTCTCCTGAGAGATTGACCGGATCCTGTTGGCCATGTATTCTTTGCATATTCAGATTCATTATTAAATCGTAAAAATCGAAATTGCCAAAGTGCCTAATTTAAATCGAAATACTGTAGTATATGTTGTTGATGATGATGATGTATTTCGTAAGAAAACACAAAATGACCATATGAGACTGTCGGACACACTATAAAACGTAAATTAAGGTTTATATCAACCAGTTACCATTGTAATCTTTAAAAACCAACCGATATAAAACTTAGTTTATGTTTAATAATAAGGCCTTGTAGGTTTGGAGTTAGATAGATTGAAGTTTTAAATTTAAAATTATTTTAATCTTTACCGGTGGGTTTGGATATACGTGTATATGTACTACATTCAGCATTATAATGTAATGTCTTGATTGGTTGTCTTTGTGTCGTCAAAACCTGTATGTTAGTCATTCGACCGCAAGTTGCATCATTTACCTTGTACATTAATATGAGACGAGAGACTCTGACTTAGGTCTTACAGTATTATATTGACTTCATTCTATTAGCACAGAAAACTTAATATGTAGTACTTCTTACATTATGTAGTACTTACTGTTGTTAAAAGAAGGGGGTATATTTTTATAATTAATGATACCACATTTTGAATGACTGTTCCCGGCTAACACAAATAGATGTAGATATTTAGAGGTGGTTAACGAGATTCTGGGGTGGATCCACCTGGTCATCTTATCTATGGCTATACACAAACACATTAATAACAGCAACAAGTGAATAATTACAACGTTGAGAATGTAATAATCGTGTGTAGTTAAATTGTCAATAACGCGATTTCGCATTCTTCTAATATTAATTAAGCGACTAAATAGGTAAAAAAAAGATAATGAGATAAATATGTATAATTAGATATGTAAATGAATTACTTAAATATGTATATAAAAAATCTTCACTTGTTTCCGTTAAGAGTTATATTTACGCGTTAAATAGCTTTTTTATGATGATGTTCTCTACAATTAGTTCCGATACATAAATTCCACATTTATTTTTAAGAGCCCTTACACAGTGGAGTTTGTTTCTTCGTTTTTTTATATTTTATATATATCGTAATACACGAATTCTACGTTTTGAAACCTTGGTGCTTCTTTGTGATTTTCGGCGTGACTGCGCCCACTCGACCCTGCACGTTCGTCTCCTTTGTGATAGCTAGTATTTTAGGGCTCTGGGGTCGACTTGTCCGACGATCCTTAATCGGTTTTACATAAGTAAAAGTTTCTTACGATTTGATGTTTCTTAAAGTGGTTTTAGTACCCACTTAATAATAAAGATACTTCAACTGCCATCTAGCGTGGCGTAGACTAATTATCTAATAAGCACGTTCTCAAAGACGTTCATCATTTTTCTCTAGATGGCGCTAGTATTGAAATGCTTAAAGTACTTGATGATAGATGGCGTTCATAACATACTATAACATCTTTTGTGGAACTGGAAATCAATCAGTAGATTTTATGTATTTACACTAATATAGATAAAACTAAAAAAAAAACTAATAAACGTTCCTAAATATAAAACCACCCTACAAAATACTTTGCTTTCCTACAATCGAATAATGTATGGACTTAATTCATGGTAATATTCATAAAATATGGCGCTGTCAGTTGAAATTTTAAGGAGAAAATATATAGAGTAGGTACCTAATAATATGTTCCCCACGTGTGACCTCAAAGTCACAAAATAGTTTATCTCCGTCGGTGAGGACATGATGGCTTGCGATTTAGTGGGGTCAATGACTTTAAAATTTGATTTGTGAAACGACTGCGGCACATGTGGGTGTTATTGTTAGAGCTAATTGCGATAGGGTCGAAGAGACTCGGGATCGCAGTTTTGCCAATTCGATTATAATACTGACACCGACTCTTGCATTATGTCAATGACATATTGATAAATCTGATTGGTATCTAATTCTTTTTATATGACTTCATAAAGCACTTGTCTCAGCGACGAGACACGGCGACGCGTAGCGGGGAGCGAATGTAGCGAGTGTTTTCGTTGATGTTTCTTTCACCGCATCCGTCGCATAGAACTCGTCGAAGGCAAGGAGAGTTCGCGACGGCGCGGGTGTGAACAGTCAGCGATTACTTATTAATATGATATGACGTATCTTTTATTTACATCGAATCCTACATCTATTGTACGTTGTAGAGCGAGAAATTATTCGATCGTATACATATCAGCCTTTATGTATCAAAAGCGGTGGGATAAATGCCTATTGCCTTATGTTTGTATTTGGAAGAAGCCGTCAAGTTTTGTTTATTGACTTTATGATTTTTGTTAATTGGGTATGTAAGGGGTCTAGCAAAATGTTTTGGACTTAACTTTAAGCTAATTTTACCGGTTCGTAGTACACTCAGCTGAGCGACAGAACTAACAACCAATCCTGTTTTAGACCAGCGTGATCTCGGTCCCCCCCCCCTCCCCATTATAATGGGGTAGCTAGGTTTTAACACAACAGTGTATCCCGTGACGTCACCCACTCAATGCTAACACTTCATAATAATACAGAATAAGTGGTTAGGCTTTAGTTCACCATGCTGCATGCTGGCCTAGTGCGGGTTCTTCTTCTCTAATCAAATATCGTTAATTTACTACATGAAATAAGGTAAATTAAACTATAGAAGTATTTTATTTATTTAAACTTTATATACTAAACATGTATAAAGGCGGACTTAATGCCAGAGGCATTCTCCAACAGTCAACTTACGGATGATGTAGAGACGAGACGATGTGGGTGTATATAAGTTGTAAAAGAAAAACACTATATATCAGATACTAATACATAAATCTACTTCTTTATTGAATATGTTCCGGTGCCAGTCAACTAAAATTGCATATCTCGCGTAACATACATACATAAAATACATCGACTTCAGAACCTCCTTTTTGTCAAGTCGGTTTTAAAATTGCCCTCTTGCAGCCGAACAATCTCTTTGTTCGCAAGTTTATGCCAATTTTCATAAACTATATTAGTCTGTGTCGCATGGCACACTATACGCTGTAATTTTGGTGGCGCCGCGGTGTAGTGAGCTTTGTTTACGGTATGAATTATCATGAAGTGACAGCTTTGCTCTTTGTTAATTCTCATATTTTCCTTAAGACAACACTACCACGATTTTCGAGACGTTACTCGTTGGGCAGTCAATTTTATTTTCATTCCTCTGGGTGAAAACGTCATTTTATATTATAGTGGGTAAATCGTATGTCTAAACAGACTTTTAATCCGATGAATTGGTATGCATGAATAAAGCCATACAGCTTTTCTTGACGCAAGTCAGTTGATCACCTTAAATAGAACCGTGTGATTCTACAGAATGACGCGCCGTATTGACATTAATTTTTTCAGTGTTTTTATAATATGTAATTTAATGAATAATAATATAATCCATAATTTATTAATGAATAATTTATTTAAATAAAGTTATGAATATTGCATATTAAATCAAACTATAATAATGCTTTTTACATACGAGTGTGATTATTAGAATGTGATGAGGAATAAGGCTTCATATTATACAAAGCTGTCATTACGGCAACTTTTTTATTTTGCCTTTGGAATCATTCCAACTGACCGCTCTCGATTTACTAACCGTAAATATATGGTGTCCGCAATTGGAACGACATATGCGGCTGTATTTAATGCCGGCACTCGTTAGTAGTGGCGTTTTTCTAAGCCAAGTCTAGTGTAGTTCTAAAAAGAACATGCATTTTATGTCTATATTTATCGTGATAACGTTGCGCCAGCTCCACTGCGTGTGGGATATGTGCAGGTGGAAGAAGAATGGCTGGTGGAGATGACTTACTATAAGATGACCCACTATAAGATGACCCATTTGCTCGTTTGAAGGCCTCTATTATAAAAATAATTGTGCTTTTCACAGTTCATTCAATAATTTATATTTTTATATAATAATAATATTAATTTGAATTAAAAAAATCGGTACCATAAATGAGCTTTGAAAATTGAAAAGCACGCATTTGCTTTGAGGATTTTTCAATTTTGTCAGCAGATCTGTAATCAAAATATTGATCCCCCTATGTAAATTTTATCAGATACTAAAATAATCATCAAACTCGGTCCACATTTGGCGGAGATATCGCATAACAAACATAAAAAACCGGCCAAGTAAGACTAGGACCTGTGGCTGGTTCCCTATCATTACCTTTTTAAAAAGTGTTTACACATTGTATTTATACATATTGGTAATAATTGCATGCGTTTCTGATTTTTATCCTTAACTTAAGCCACAAAGTGTGGTGTTAAGGCAGAACGAATTACTTAAGCCACAAAACCCCTTTCGTGCCAAATTTCATGATTCTAGGTCAACAGAATTTTTTCAAAAGTTATAGGTTTTCATGTATCAGTTTGCAAGTATCAAAATATGTGACATAAAAGGCCGTTTACCTTTGACTGTGTTGACTTTAAAGCTTGATTTATTGAAACCTATAAGGCACGTTTGTATACAGTTTAAACAGCTCCGTGACGCAGCCGGCAAGTAGCTGGCTATGAACCGAAAGGACGCGGGTACATTCCCGTACATAGATGAATATTTGTGTGATCCACAAATATTGGTTTTGGGGTCTGGGTGTTTTGGGACCGGACGGTTGGTCAAAGGTTGACCTAGTGTGGGATTGTTGAGTGTATTTATTTTTATTGTATTATTATTTTAATATTTTAAACTTGATAAGTTTGGCCGTTCCTGCTAAAACGGATATTGACAGAAGGACATACAGAAACAGCTGTCGATGAAAATTGAACCCTTATAAAGACTCCACTGCCACCAATAGTGATCCTACAAGGATACCAGGTACGGAACCCGAAAAAGACTTGTCTAATTGAGAACCAAATCGAACTGAAAAAGGAGGACCTTTTACGTAGTCGGTAATAGTAATTCCTAGTTGCAAAACACATAATTGTCACAAATTAGCACTTTTTATGAAGTGAACTGTACGTGTGTAATCATTGCTGACGAAATGTAACGGCCATAAGTAGTAGGTATTGTTGGTTTTTATAATTGATTGTATTTTTATATTATAACGTCTTTAGATTTTTGTTGTGTAAGCCTTTTATGTTACAGATAATAAACTATTGACTCTACTTTATGGAATAAAAGTTGTAATTTTAAATAGGTGAATAATATTTTTATTGATGCCTTTCGTATGTACAACATCACATTTATTACTATTATTAACGACTAAAGGACTAGTTTCCTAGATTGATGGGTTGTACCCAATATTCCGCAAATCATGATGTCGACTTATTCTCATCTAAATCAATAGCTTCCATTAAAAATAAACTTCAAGATATAATCTTTAATCTTTGAATTTCAGTACACCAAATGGTTGATTTGAGGGTTATTATTCTATTCTATTGTAACTGTAATAGTTTTTTATATTACATTGTAATAAATAATTTCAATTCACACTGAATAATATAATGTACAAACCTTGTTGTTAAGTATGTTGTGCCTACATGTAAAAGGTTATAGACATAGCACTTTCTTAATGTTTAGCTTTTTTTATTCTTATTTATTTTAGGGACTTTAAGTCAATTTTGACTATGTCAGTCCCATAGTAGGTATACACAATGATTATATATATAATGAACAATTATTAATAGTTTTTAAGTGTTTTACATGCGGATACATATACCAACTTAGCTGCATCCGATATTCGTTCAGAT
This sequence comes from Mimas tiliae, assembly GCA_905332985.1. Lineage (NCBI taxonomy): Eukaryota > Metazoa > Arthropoda > Insecta > Lepidoptera > Sphingidae > Mimas > Mimas tiliae. The sequence continues at coordinate 6,128,947 of HG995242.1, read as the reverse complement.
AAGATGGTTTGGAATATACCCACTTCCAACGGATTTACATTGACACAGGCATATAATTGCTGTCGCAAATTTACACTCGGAACAATGTTTAGCTTTGCCATGCAATATGATTGTCTGTATCTTTACTTATCCTTTTCCACCATCCAGGTGACCTACTTGCTAGTATGCCAGCATCCGCTATAAAAAATGCATATTAAGTCCATAGGTAGCAATTTAAATCATCTGGATCATGCTCTAGTTCGAATTATCATGATAATGCAAAGCTATATCAACCAATACAATCTTTAATTACCCCCAGAAAAAAAGGGGTGTTAAAAGTTTAACCCCTTGCTCTATCTGTGGGATGTCTGCATGTGTGTGAGTGTGTCTGAATCTGTCTTCGGCATCGTAGCATCTAAACGTATGGCCCGATTTAAATGCGGTTTTTGCTTGAAAGCTTGTTTAATCGGGATGGTACTTATACTTACCTATGTTTGAAGAAAATCTATTTAGCCGTTTAAAAGTTACAGATGTTTTTTTATTTGATATCAGGGGTTTTATCGGTTAAGTTATATGAAGCACGTTGATAGGAAGTATACACATTTAACAGTTACGATAATCCACAGAACACAGTAATCAAGAACTTATTATTTGGTAACAATTTTGCGTTGAAATAAAACAAGTTTATATGGATTTTATCGCGGTTTTATTTTTATTTTAGTCTCGACGTTTCGAAAGCTTTTCTGGCTTTGTGGTCATGGGAGAGACTGAAAACGAAGCACTGAAACACTGAAAAAGAGCCACGAAGGCTGAAAAGCGTCCGAGACGTCGGGGCTAAAATAAAAATTAAACCGCAATAAAATCCTTATAAACTAGTTTTATTTCAATGTGTAATATTTGCGTAAACATAAGAAATAACAATTAGCGATTAAATTTTTATAAAGATCAACAAAGTAAGTGTTAATTAGCAAATTAACGAATGAAACATTGTTCTTACCCACGACATCTTATTTAACTGGTTGGGAATTATGTATGAGATGATTCCGAATTCAAAATACGATATTAATATTTATTAAGATAATTACCGTGATAATTATCAATGATGATTATCGTTTCAAGTCCTGCTTAACCGTGAGAATTGAAGGAACTTAAACATAATAATCACGCTAACAGATTAGTTTATAGAAAACAAAAAAGCGTATGTTACTTCTACTATTGTTTATGTTACATTTTAATACAGTGATAATAAAACACACGTGCTCATATAGGTCAGTAGTGTAGGCTACGAGTGTAGGACAGTTTGTTTATAAATGCTATCTATTTCGGTGCGTATTTCCGTGGCATCTATCCCTAAATTAAATATTTCCCTATACATAATATCTCTTCGTAAATTTGTTTAGTGAACGGAATATCATGATCCCATTAAAATATTTGTTTTGTGACATGCTTTCAAGTTCAATATTTACGGAACCCGGCTACCTGATGTCTACGTCGAGAGCGTTCAACAAATACTAGCTTCCCGTGTGAAAGTGGAGTGCAATACAAATAAAAATGTATGGTAATCGAATGTTTGCGAAATGATTGCATCTTCACATTGACCCCTTAGTATGGTTCTACTTACATTTAGTATGATACTACTAAATGGATACTAATATGTTGGGGTTGGGACTATGATCGAGGAGATTCGCACTAGTTGTTATTTTTTGCTAGTTAGCGGCCATAAGTCGGACAAATATATCGCATCTTGCGACATCAATAGTTATGTCTAGATTTTATATTTTACGGCGTTGACATACTTACGTTGAGAAAATACATTTTTTTACTAAATACGTACTTAATATTAACATTAGGCAGCGGTAAACACGTTTCTACATATCTACCGCGCGTACAGCGCGTATTCTGGCGTAGCTCGGGCATACCAAACGAGCTTGCATGCGCGACTTATATATCCAATGTGTAAACTCAGTAATGTAACCTTTGGGTGTTGAATACAGGCAAGTGGCTAAACTCGATCCATGTAGGTACGATGTTTAGTAGGATTAAGAAAAACAATACACAAAAACTATTATGCTATACCACTGAGTTAAACACATTGTTGCGTTTGCGTTTTACATTTTACAATCTTCAGCCTACCTCATTATACTTGGTAATTTAAATTCGAAAGTAGAAGACCTTTAAAACCTAAAGTACGTTATTTTTATAACGTGGCCACATGAACCAACCACCGAACATTATAAAAATCTTGTGCAAACTCATCACAGTACTGTTGCGAACAATATTAATATTGTGTAATTATTAAATATGGAGTACCCTGGCGCCGCGTGTGCACTGCCATAATGTTTCTCTAATCATATAGGTCATAATGGTCCAAGATAAAGGGACCTTTGACTTTTCAATTAAGCCCTATTAGGCAATGCAATACCATTTACTTGCACAATTGCAGTAAACGTTTAGTGTGAAATAATTTCGTTCCAAGTTGCCCACGCTGCGCCTTTTGAAATTTATTTTCTGTGTACTATTTTTATCTCTGCTTCGACGACCATGGTTGGTACTATTCGTTGAGTCCAAGTGGTGTGGCCGCTACAAAATGCAAATATATTAAAGTCGAACCGGTCCGCACTGTTCAAAATCAACGATAAGCTTAACGCTTAATGTGTGAAATAGCAATACGTCGTGAATGTAACATTGTCATTCTTTCTCTACCGATAGTGGTATTGTGTGCATCACCCCTATGCTATCACACCCATGGAATATTAGTGGGATGAAAAAGAATAATGGCGATAGTTCGAGACCCTTCGTAGTTGACTGCTCCTAAGCGTGCAAACTGGTTTTAAAAAACGACGTGACGACAAGAGTACACCTTTGGAGTTAAAATTCAATAATAATAGCTTTGTTGGTCGTTTAATGCATGGCTCTCATGAATATGAAGCGGGATTTGTTTGTGACATTAAATTGGTGTCCCTCGCAAGTGGTAACGGTCCGTGCGTTGACGGCGAGTATGGCGACCAGCAGCGAACAGATGAGCAGCTCTCGTGGTTTGATCGCTTGCGCTCGGTGTAAGTGTAGAACCATAGCGTAGAGTATAGCTCTCCGGGCTCCGCGCAGCCGCAGCGCGCCCAGTCGGTTTGAGCGCGATCCGCCACGCGCACCTCTGCGCCTCCGCGCCGCGCCGCACCAAACGAATTGTAATCGAACACATTCGAATGAAACTGTCACCCGGCCCTCGAGTCTCGACTGATGTCCGATGGCATAAATGATAAGTGACTGGGATTGTGTCCAGTGTCAAGTTCAGTGTTTGTGTACGGTAAGAGTGTGCTAAACAGTGCTGATGATTATTAACTACGGTCCGCGTCTGATGTTTGTTTAAATTTAACGGATCAACCAAATGTATGAAATTTTAGGGACAACACCCATGAGACACTTTTAAGAGTGTCTTGTTATTGAAATTTTAATTATCTTCTTTAAACGTTTATTTAACGTTTTCATAAAACAATAAACTATTTAGCTGATGAAAACTTTCTGCACTTACTTTAAGTATAAACTTTCAATGTTTATAAATAAAGTATTAAGGACTTGCATGGAAAAATCCTTATGATCTATATTTCGAGCCATCATTCGAGTCTTTTCAAAATCCTGTTTGTCTTTTACAACTGCAATATGAATGTGCGAATGCGCAATCGAGTTGTGCACACACTTGCATGTCACCTCAGTTAACAGAATTTTGCGGAGCTATATATCTCGAACTGGTTAAATAAATAAAATGCGTATAGCATGGCGTAATCAAAGATTCCAAGTAGACGCTGTTTACAAACAAAACACATACGAACAATTGAAAGAATTTCACATTACAGTATCCAATAAAGTTAGAAACGATCGATACAAACGGTACGCATTGTTACCTGCACATAAGAAGGGTCACGTTGATGTGCCGTATTGATCTACGTTGCTAGGAGTCATCGGCTGCCAACAATCAACCTGGTTTATAATCCAGTCTGTACTCTGCAGCTCTCACCGGTTCGTGTCAGGCGACTTCTAGAACAGGCTTCCGTAAAATCTCTGGGGAGCTTTTCCAAGGTGGCCGGTCGGCCCGTCGAGTTCCACTTTCCATAACCACATTATGTATCCTCGATTCTATATCGAATTTTAATATTTAATTTTACAACAGGCTTGTTGATAAACCATAGTTGTGATATTAAAAACTGCAAATATATCACATGTTTACATATTGGGTATATACATATATATTATTTCTTGAATAACTCGAATAACATTTTATTTGTCTGTTTATCGTTCCCTAACTACGTAATTAAAATATTCGTTTAACTTATAATTACTATGTATATTTAAGTAAGAGGTAGGTAGTATGTTTATTATTTATTCATCTGACTCCTGTAGAGACTTATTTTGAGCAATTGACCATTCAAGAGTATTGGGTAATTATTATAGTCGGACGTATTTCACAAGGTTCTATCAGTTTAGAATTTTAATAGGTATTTGTAAATACGTGCAGTGTATTCTCACCGTCGCGTCGCGTCTATCACTTTAAATAGTTAGGAGTTTTTTATTTTGCATTGAAGTTAAAGTGTTATCCCTGCGTAATGTATTGATTTCATGGTAATTATCACATAAATAGTTCCATAATACAAAAGTTCGTCCTTAATATAAAGTCTAATACACTTCAATAATCACCTATTAAAAAAATATTGTAATGTTATTTGTTTCCGAACAAATTCTTCCTCTATAGTGATTTAAAAAGAGAAAATAAAATGCTGTAGTATCGTTTTATAGTTTTTAATTTATTCACATCTTTCACCCAGACGTTGATTTCTTTAATAATGCACGTGGAGAATTTCCTATTGATATCAGAGGCGAGCGGCTAGTATGGGAGTGAAATGGTTGGTTATTTTCGTTCGTTGACCGTGGTTAGCCGGTGTTTTTGTCGTCGGCCACAGTGATGCGTTGGTACAATTTAAGCACGTGCCTATATAACAACTTGTTGATGTAAATCCCATCCAATCTCACAATAAAACTTAAATACAAAGTGCCCGGCTATTTGAACGGTGCTAGAAATCGTTTTAATATTGTTTTCGTGAAAATGCGCGTCTTTAATTATACATTTTATTTTCTCGTCGAATTTCATTGATTGTGAAAGTTTATTTACATATATAGAGATTGTGTGTGATTTGAAGATAAAACTAGATTTATGTCCATCTCCATGAGCTTGTGTTGATTAAATGGTTTATGGTTAACTTTCTTTGATAGATTGTATTTCTAAAATGATCATCGGTTATGTTTGTAGGCCGTTTTCACTATAATAATAACTATTAATTATTTTCCATTTACCTTTCTGTGACCTTTACGTATTAGTGTCACGCGAGTTTATTCTGCAAGTGTAATGTTACTTTTTTAAAGGGAACTAGAATTTAAAGTTATAGGAAAATCCGTTTTATACATCCGTAAAGTTGAGTTACTTAATGAGCTATTTAGTTTTATTAACAAAAGAAAAATGCTTTTCCTACTTAACGCACTACAATAGTAAAGTGGTCACGAGCCGATACCGCATCAGTTATTATCAAGCCGCTATAACAATTTCCAAGTGCTTACAAAATAATTGCGTTTCCTAAGCACGACCATCAGCCATTGACCTTTTATTTACATTAATGGAAATATTTTATGCTATTTAACTTTATCATCGGCGGACGTGTATTTTTTCAACATACGTATATTGTAATTATCGTCGTTATACTCACTAAGTATAGGCTTAATGCAAGTGTAGTTTGTTCTGTGCACTAGAGTTCCTTCAACATTAAATCTTTTTTATTGACATGTAAAGTTAACTTATTGTAATGAAAAAAAGTGTCTGATGCAGAACCATACGAAGGATATTGACATCTTACTTATGTTTAAAACTAAATGTTTAAAACCCACATCACAAATTATAATTTTAGCACCACCGATCTGCAAATTAGGTAATTGAATGTCGAAAGCTCCATATAGCGATGTCCTATTTGATTCCACCCCCCAATTATTACTCAAAACATGATGCAGCATCATAATTTTACAACGCATCCATCAAAGCAATCGCTAAGATTTTCGCTAAGGCCGGCAAAAAGCCAGTGGGTCACCTGATGGTAAGTGATCTCCACCGCCCATGTACGCCCACAATACGAAAAGAATCATAGGCGCGTTGCCGACTTTAAAGGGAAGGGATAATTAAGGTATTGGGAATGGGAAGGGGATTTGGGCCTCCGGATATCTCACTCACCGTACGAAACGCAGCAGCAAGCTACTACTTTACGCCAGTTTTCTGTGAGACAGTGGTAACGACGCGGACGAGCCGGCCCATTCATGCTGTAGACAAAACTGTCTACAGCGTGGCTCTACCACTCTAAAACAAAAGTTAAACACTCTTTTGTCTTTCTCAATTAGCACGATTTATAAAGTGACTAGAAAGAGACGAAAACTGTTTAACTAAGCAGTGCTTAAGAAAGTTTATAAGTAAGGTCCTATAATGATAAGTAAAAGTTCGACGACTCGCAGTCTAATACCAACCGACTGTAGTTAAAACACTTGAAGAGGTGTAGTTGTGTCTTTACAAGTAGTGTTAGAACAGTAAAGTGTTTACGGGACTGTTTTGACAGTTTACTATAAACATGGAAATTATTTCTTTGCAGACGTTTATATGGATTATATTAAACCACGATTGCGAAATGGCGTAAAATTTCCTAAAACATACATATTAGCAAATTTATTATTTTCTGCAACTAAGCCAGTGAGATTTATTATCAATAATCATCCACTCCATGAGTACTGACAAAAAGTTTGTCGTTTATTTACAGATTGTATTCAACCGTTATTATTAAGGGGGAATGTTCAGCTAACAATAGCAACAGAGCAAATGACAATTAATCTGAACGTCGAGCCATCACTTTGATGGTATCAATCTATTATAGAAAGTTTGATACGGGCATAAGCTATTAGATCAATAGATACACGACACGACTTAGAAGATCATAGTCATAATAAAATCTTAATCTTGTACGTAAAGTGTATAATGTACATTGCATATTAGTTATTTGTAATAAGCAACTGTTCACGGTTTTAAAGGTGGTTTAATTTGTTTTCAGTACTAACAATACGAAATTTTTTTATTTTTTTTTACTAGCCCTTTATTATTTACGTCCCACTGCTGGGCACGGGCCTCCTCTACTGAATGAGAGGGGTTAGGCCTTAGTCTACCACACTGGCCTAATGTGGGTTGGCAGACTTCACCTACCTTCGAAATTCTTATGAAGAACTTCTCAGGTATGCAGGTTTCCTCACGATGTTTTTCCTTCACCGTTAAAGCAAGTGATAATTAACAATTAATATACACATAACTTAGAAAAGTCAGAGGTGTATGCACTTGGGGCTGGTTTCGAACCTGCGACTTTCGTCTCGACAGTCCATACCACTCCCCGCTGAGCTATCACTGCTACGAAATTTTTACTATTCGTTAAAATTTTATTATCCGTTGCTTCTTACGACCACTTTACGTAACGATAACTGAGTGTTTGAAACAATGCATCCTTAGACATTTAAAGAAGACTCTGAAATTATTATTATAATGTTTTTAAAGTTTGGAACCACGATAATACTTACATCAATCAATACTTTCTAATCTGCTACCGTTAAGAGACGTTATTTGCAATTTTTTTATTAGCGTTTGGTTAATATCGCCACCAAAGGCAATATAGATTGAAGGTAACGGGGCGCTTCAGTCAACATCGGTGATGGCGCGATACCGTAATAGTTTAGACTTGACAGACACCCACAGAGTACAGACTGAGACATGTTGAACATCATTTTAAAACGGCCACGTTTAGTCGCTGAAATCTCAAGCTCCTTTCGTATATCGGAGAGTACATTGAACCGTCGGTTCCGCTTGTTGATAAATAGGAGCAATTCTAAGACAAGTTAGAAGCTTATAGACGACCTAAAAAATTCGACCCTAGATAAAGTACTAAACCGGAGTGAAGAAGAGCGATTGAAGTGTCTAAGTGAGATTGCCGGATAACCAACAAGTCTCCTTCTACCCAATCTCCTCAATCCTTTCGTTATAATGTTGACAAGGACTCCTCAATTCCTCTGGCATTATGACTTGATAATAATAATTGATGAAAATTTGATTGCGGATTGTTGATTCTTTTGGAAGTATGCGCAAATAGATGAGATATCATTTATAGCTCATAATATGACAAAATTATGAATAAAATTGAGTTGCTTGTAAAATTACACGTTTAGATAATGTTTAACAAAAATAAAACCGATTCAAAAAACTGGGAAGCTAAAATAAAAAAATAACCAATTTTTGAGTTGATGCTCTAGCAATTAATGGTCAATAGGGTTTCCTATATTGAATTTTATACATTATTTTATAAGTAACAGAAAATGATACGCAAAAGAAACCCTTTTATTAAAACACAATCAAAATTGGTTCAGAAATGTGCCCGCAGTTATGACTTTAAATGTTGGTATGAAGAAAAGTGGGTGCGTAGTAGGGATATCTCACTATCTCGCTTGCACGCGTGCACTATAATGAACATTTTACACAGTGACGTCAAAGGTTGCATCGTCTGTCATTTGACAATTACCCCTTCTACAGGATTTGAATGGCTTCTATCTTATTTATTTTTGGTCCGACTTATAAAATTCTTTCTGCAATAGATTTTGAGTAACATAACTTATTGATTTAAATAATAAAAAAAAATCTAGTCAACTACCCTATTATTGATAGAAAGCACGGAAACAAAATTGATAATATTTTTTTAAGGCATGGTATTTTGCCTAATAAAGCTATTGTTTTACTATTTTTAATGGAAAAATCGTCAAAATCGGTACACAAATGACGAAGTTTTAGTTTTTCATCTCTGACTTCATCCTCTTAAAGATATAATTTATTCTTATAATTTAAATAGGGACAACTTTGACCCTTTCGCATAAAAAAAAAGAATCATCAAAATCTATACTTGTTTATACAGACAGAAAAAATATATACGCTTAGAATTTATAACCTCCGCCGTTTTTATTTGCCGGTTAAAAAACACGCTATTTACAGCACATCTCCGTTAATGTGTATAATTTCGAATATACGATATTGTTGATAATTACGTTTATCGTTGATACGATGAAAGTAACGTTGGATTGATTAATTGTCTTGCAAGTGGTGATCGATAGCGGTATTGTCATGCGAGTTTTTGCCCACATCTAACGTTGTAAATGCTTACTTTATGAATGTTAGAACATCATTGACAATATGTAGGTTAAACTAATTAAAGTTTTATTCGTTGTGAATGTTTTAAAAACTAAGAGAAATAGTTTTATTTGTGAACAGCGTGTAAGAATCTAAAAATACTTTTAGGGAGTTCATATCTTATGTATGACTAATTGTTTTGTTATGAGCAGGCGTGGCGCTTGCGATCAAGCGAGCGACCTGCTCGTCTCGTCTATAAGTAAAAAAAACTATGCATTCTATTTGTACTGTATATTTTACTATCAGTAATTGTGCAATATTTCTAGAATCTAGATGAATCTACCTATGAGATCATACTAATGACAATGTTGTATATGCATTGTTTCTATTTATGTACTATGACACGAATTATTTCGCACCAGTTAAAACTATTTATGCGTGGAACGGTTTACATTAGGTATTTGATAAACTGTATAATATCTCTATTGTTTAACTTATATGATACTAAAATGTATTGATCCTATTAAATGTTTTACTTTGGCACGTTGACCAAACAGAAAATACTAACCGTTTTATAGAAATTTAAAAGGCAGTAATCGCGTAGCGCTCCTTTTAAGTAAAATTGCGTTACTATTGCATAAAAATAGTACACATGTTTCACCTTGTACAATTTACTGCATGTTGTATGGAATTTGAAATGGTTGTAATTGTATTTAAACAGATGCCAACGCTGACCGTAGAGTAATTTAGTAATTTCCTTTAGATTGGACAAAGTATGTGACATAATAAATGTAGGTAGTGATTCAGCTCGTGGAAGTTGTGACTAAGTGTTAATAACAGCGGTTTATTCTGTTAAAGTTGTATAGTGATGGTGCCAGTGAAAGATGCCGGATTGGCGGTACAACGTGTTGTCGACAAACGAGGCGTACATAGACACGGAGAGCGTAGCCAGAGACCCCCTCGCTGCCAGCTATCCGAGGCGAGCGGATCGTACGCGACCTCTACACACGTGTCCTTATACTACCATATTTCACGGCGGTCGCCATCATACTTCTTATCGTCTACCGCCTCTACCGAGTGATTCAGGCGATCCTTACGCAGATGCCTATTCTGTTGACCGTTCATCAAATCTCACCGATACATCCAGTTTCGCGCGCTATGAAGACTGTCGACCACAGTTAGAGGACGTCCTGCCAGAAGAAAGCAATCATTCTTATTGTAGCGATAAATTGGACAACGTTACGCTACAGGTCCAGAAAGTGCCATATACCTCCAGTGTATTTTATATTTCAACAAAAACTGAGACCACCCATGCAGAAATTGTGCAGAATAATAATGTGTTTTTAGTCGAAGGTTCTGACTCAGATGCATTGTCGTCGTGCACTTGCGATAGTTTCGAGCGATGTGAATTCGACTGCAGGGACTTTGAACCTTTCTCGGATACTTGTTGTTGTGATCCTTTAACCGACGGTGTTTGCAGTCGCAGCCCTAAAGATGTCGATTCCCCGGAACATTTTTGCGATCGGGTGGTTGAAGAGGATGGTGCGTCGACACGAAGTGATATGGATGGCCTAGACTTGACACTATTCGAACCGGCACAAATTGATACAAATGAATGTCAAAACGAGACGTCCGAGGAAAACGTGACAGCTGTCGCCGCAGCTCTATGTGGAATATTGTACGCTCTACCGGATAGCAGCATCGGTAAGTACTGTCTTCACTAATTTAAATTGCAGTTAAGCGTGGGTAAGCTGGAACTGGCTTGTGATAATGTTCAATTATAGTGATTAGGAGCACGGTGAACCGCGTTGCGTAGCAGTTTAACTGGCACCCCGGCCGTGTGGCCTGCGTCAGTCTCATTCGTATCGGATACGGACAACGGTGTACTACAAATTACTATCGCGTCGATCATGGCGTTCATTGTTGTGCCCGCAATAGCAACAAAGCCATGTATCGGAAAGCATGTGTAATAAACCATAAAGAAGTATGACATAAAACACACAATCTAGCCGCATATTTTGCAAGCAGCGTTCTTGATTTGAAATATTATGTGGACTGACATAATGGTATTGTCTGCATAGACGTCTGTTATCTTAACGGCAAGTTAATGTAGGATGTCATTTACAATGCCGTCGCGTGGGTACAAAATATTTTGAATGCCTTTCTGTCGTGATTAATATTGATCATAGTTTTAAACAAGGTAAAGGTAACATCGTAAGGAAACCTGCATACCTGAGAAGTTCTCCTTAAGAATTTCGAAGGTATGTGAAGTCTGCCAACCCGCATTAAGCCAACGTGGTTGACTAAGACCTCACCCCTCTCATTCAGTAGAGGAGGTCCGTGTCCAGTAGTGGGACATGTATAATACAGGGCCAGTAAAAAAAAATAGATAAGAAACTAGTATACAGTGATTTTGCCATAACAAACCATGAACAGGTTTGATACATATGATTTGAAATTATTTAATCCACAAAATTTGACAAGACACGATTGCGGAAGCCACAATCGTAGCTTTTCTTCGAGTTGTATAGCTGCCTACAAATTGCGTACCGTTACTCGCAAGTTTCTAATTACCGGCGGAGATGGAGGGCGATTGTTGGCGCACATGCAAATCCGATGGATGCTGCATAGATAAGAGAAAACACAACAGGCGTACGCTATGTTGATAGATAGATTTTGAAACGCTCGTTGATTTAATTAGATATCAAAACATCTATTAGTGTTCGTGAGCCGTGCGCTATCTAATTATTTCTTTGAGAAGAAATAACTTTAATAATCCTTATATTTACGCAGGTTTAGAAATTAATTTGTAGTGTTATAATTAAGCCCGGTTTATGAAGATAAAAATTTACAATTATTTTAAGTCTAGAACATTTCACAGCTCTATGATTTTAGACAGCCTTGGTGGGGCAGTTATGATGTGTATGCGGTACTGCTGTGTTGATGGATCCCCAGGTCGGTTTTTAGGCCGGTAAACGAGCAAGTAGATCTCCTGATGGTAAGTGACCTCCACCGGCTATGTACGCCCACAATACCAAAAGAATCATGAGCGTGTTGCCGACCTTAAAGGAAAGGAATAATTAAGGGATTGGGAAGGGGAGGGTGATTTGGGCCTCCGGATACCTCACTCACCGTACGAAACGCAGCAACAAGGTACTGCTTTACTTCAGTTTTCTGTGAGACAGTGGTAACGACCCGGACGAGCCGGCCCATTCATGCTGTGGACAAAACTGTCTACAGCTTGGCTCTACCACTCTAAAAAGTAGTATTGGGCATTTTCTATCACGAAATGTATCAGCCCGGAGTCATTGTGCCTTTGTATGGCGATAGGCTCACCATCATCATATTATGGGCGGAAATAAGCTCGTCGAAATGTGGGTGTATTAGTTACACCTCTGCTTACCCCTTCGGGGATTACAGGCGGTAGTATGTATGATTTTGGTATAGCGTTATGGTGTTCCTCTCATTTTATCAAGAATTAAAAAATTAGGCATGTCACAAATTCAAGGCTCAAAGTGTATGGCGAGGTCACGCTTACGATGCTTAATCACTGCGTCGTTTGCACGGCTCGTATTCCAAGATTATCAGATAGCATATCGTTGTCTACGTAAACTAGGTTCGTTATGATTGTGAAATGTTATTTTCGTGACGGCACCACTCGTTTACATTAATTGCGAACGTGCTTATGTTCAGCGTTAAAAAAGAGCTATAAGTAACCCACCCGACGTCGTCGTGTTCCCAACATAAATATGTATATTTACAAACTCTCCAAGAAAGTTACGGGGTCAACAGTGAATATTTTACGCCGTTTTGTCCACTACCAAGTCAGTAAGGAGGAGGTTCTATATTCAATTGTATGTATGTTTTCCCTATTCTGTATGTCCACGCATAACTCCACCAAATATTGACCGATTTGGATGATTATTTTTGTATTCGAAAGGGTTTATTCTATAGTAATTCTATCCTGAAGGGGTTAAAATAGGGATGAAAAACTAAAACCTTTAAGTGCTGATTTATACACTGATTACGAATACTTTCTCTAAAAAATTGTAAAATAAAAACTACTTTAACAAAAAATAAACTGACATAAAAAAACTAAAAAGTTAAAAATAAAACCAAATAATTTTGAGTAGGTGGTATCAATCATTGAGCATTAAGTACACTGCAATAGCACCGACTCAAAATTGTTGTTTACTATTTTTTGTGAAATATTTATCAAAATCGGTGCACAAATGTCGTAGTTTCAGTCTTTCATCTCCGATTTAACCCCATTAGGTGTTTTTTTTTTAATATTTCAATGGGACCACCACCGAAGTAAGATTCATCCAAATCGGTCCACATTTGGCGGAGTTATACGTGAACAATGAACAGACATAAAAAATATATTATATGTATGAAAATATAGATTTGAAATGTTGTTTTGCTTCGGTTAAAAGAGACAAAACACGACCAACATAGTTTCTGTATTTAGTACAAAATATGTTCTTTGTAAGTTATATTTTGTCAAAATTCATTATTGACCATGAAATAACTAAAATGTAGTTTCTGTACGCTATTTCATAATAACAACATATGTATCGAAGTTTCTCTCAATGTAACCGAACGTGTATTTACTTGTCACCGTAATATTTTTCGCTTACTTTCGTTTGTTTAAGGTTTTTATTTAAACACTTGACTGTACTTGTGAGAGCGAACACCTTTTACGTCAACAACAGTACATGCACATAACGAGTACCCAAAACAAGCCGTTCATATACATTGATTTATTTAGCATTGTGTTTAAGTCAGAGAAAAAGACTCGAACTGACCTCTCGAGCCTTGCTTTGTAAGTTTTGTTTATTGTGCCAAATGACTCATATCGAATATTTGCTTCGCTTTCATTGTGGCACGGTTGGGATTAGCCTTTTTGAGTGACGTTTGCTAATGAACCTTAATTTACACTTCAAGGTTAATGTCTGGATTGTCGACGCGTCACTCTTTCGTCCAGTTTGTTATTATTCTACGCACTCACGCCTTTAATACTCTAACGGGTAGGCAGAGGTGTAACCAATACACCCACATTTTGCCGAGCTTATTTCCGTCCCATGATGTAATAGGGGGCGAGCCTATCGCCATACCGGGAGCAATTCCAGACTCCAGGCTGATACTAAGCATTTCGTGATAGCAAATCCAATATTATTTGATCATTGTAAATCTCTATTTAACATCTAATCAAAATAGTGTTGCATTTCTCTAGTCATTAAATGATCCGTAGCAACTAATCCATTGCGCCGAGTAATAAAATTACTTATGTTTCGAACGCTGCGATTTCTTGTACCTATATTTAAATTTAATATCGCCCTTGGCTCGAGATGCCGCTTCTTAAATACAATAACAGTATCAACTACCGGTATTGGATCCTATACAGTTGTACAGTCTAACAAGTTCTTCATGAGTTTTTTATATGGAGTCCGCAGTCAATAATCTCGCCAGACCTGATCAGGGACTATTGCGCATCCTTGTCTATTACGTATGTGAGATGCAACCCGTTGTTTATACTTTCTAATGAGTTCGCTTTTCCTGTAGGCAGTCTCTAACAGGAAGGCGTTTGTGTGCATTTAGCACTAGGCGACGTTTGGATGAAGCAACCTACGGCATATTAAAATATTTACCGCTTGATTACATGCTTTTGTAATTTGCAGATGTACTGGTGTCGAAAGTTTTGTGTAAATCGCGAAATCAAAGCGATCCATTCGTTCCATTCATTCGTTGGCCAATATGCAAATACCACAAAAGTATTTGTGCCAATGTTGCGTTACTAAGCTATAATTTGAATAATAAAACATAATAAAATTGGATAAAATTGACTGTAATTTAATCAATTAGAAAATGAAATCTGATTTCCTTATAGGGCATTGTAAGTGCTGTTCCTTTTAGACGCAAATTATGTTATATGTGTGCAATGTTGGGAATAAATACAAATTTAAGGGGTAGCATGTGTTGGAGCTTATTAGAATATTTTGGTAAAGTTTTTATCCCCTTACAGGATATTAACATTTGCATCAAGGTAAAATACTTGTCGTATTTAAACATGCCATAAAATATATTTTATCACAGTCACTAATGCATTTAAAAGTATGCTGCTAAGGGAATTTTAAAATTTTCATGCCTCGATTTCGGTTTTTCGAACTCCATATAGGTACACCCAACAGTCACACACATAGTCCTGACCTCACACTAGGTTAACCTGTATCGTGGGTATCAGGAACTACGAGGGACTTGCGGTCCCACAACACCCAGACCCGAAACAAATATATGTGGATCACAGAAAAATTTGTATCGGTGTGGGAATCGAACACACGGCCTCTCGCTTCGTAGTCGACTACTCGCCGCAGAAATTAAACCGAAATTACTGAAATATGTTTAGTATCTACACCAGAATTCTCGATCAATTTATATAAATAAGCGAGATAAAGTCAGCTGGATGGTAAGAATGCCAATACAAAAAAAACACGACGGTTACTGATGTAGCGTGGTTGTAATTTCACATAATAGAGAACAATTTATGTGAGAAACTAACAGACAATACGGAACGGACATAAAATTGAGTTTACGGTACATAATTATGTCGTAATGAACTTGCGCGGTTTTATAATTCGGTACGGGATGGAAATGTGTAACGAATTATGGTATCTGTTTGTACTATGAATGCGACTTCACCTCGCATCGTCTCCGGACCCGGTCACGTAACCGCGTTATCTACAAAATCATCGAAAGCTTGTGCTCAAATAGAACCCACTTCACAAGTGTGTTGGTTAATGGAGAAGGGAGATGACACGGATTTTACGACCAATTTTACTACCTTGTCATACTTTGTAAAGATGCGATAAAGTTGCGACGTTCACTTCGCTTGTAGCTTTTGTCATGATGGCTTATCAACTAATTATAGTAAGTGACTAGTGAAGCTTGGCATGGCATGGGAAACCGCGAAGTACCAATTTCACGGTAAAGAAAACATTACGTCACAAAATCTACTAGAGTAATCATTTCTAATGTGTTTTTAATTTCTCAGTTGAAGTGGCAAGTTGTATTTTAAGAAACGATTAGAACCTCAAGAAGTGGGCGCTGGTAATAAAGGATCCATATTTCTGCCATGTTGTCGGAAAAGATTCTCTTTTGCACCGTACTTGGTAATGTTAAAGTATTTTTAGTGATTTATACTAGAGTATTTAATATGGAACAGTACGTGAATGATAGTATTGTAAACCGAGTAACGAGTAGTGACTCAGGCTACCATTAATGATATTGCAGTTTGCTTTGATAAGGTTGGTGAATGCGTCCAAGGTGAGGGCGTATTTGTCGATCAGTATCGCATTATCGACTAAAGTGAACGCTCTGTATTTACCGGAAGTGGTAATAAGGTACACTTGTGTTTTTGTGACACGAAAATGATTAAATAAGCAGTTTAAAGGTTTCACTGTTGTAATTTCAATTTGACCTTTTGGCTTAATTTCTTATGTAAAGTAGGTCTAGCGAAAGGTAAAGAATTATGCAATTATATTTTGTATAATTATGGTAATTGATTCTTGTATAAAAGAAAAGAAACCGTGGTACGAGTATAAAAACAAATTATGGGCAGATACGAAATAAACACTAAATCAATGTGTAAGATTTATTTGTAAATTTTTGCTGCTGTAATAAACAGGTTTATTTTAATTAACTCCACATTTAAATTGAATATTGAAATTTCTTTCTAGAGTCGTCAGATTTGTCAACAGACTTGTGTGGTTTGCGTATACGGACTTGTATGAGTTATTAATCTCAAAGTATATTACAGTTAAATGAAAATTGATGAGCGTGGGTTGATGTAGCTAATAAAACGAAGTGTCCAAATAAAGAAATAAATTCGCATAAAAATTAATATGTATAGCCGTCAGTGCAAACCAAACACGTCACCCGTTCCGCACATATACTGCCCGCAAACTATAACTTTGTTATTCTGTGGTTAATGTTAACTAACTTGAGTAGTTTTTCCTTTAAATGGTATCCTACTTCAGAAAAAAAATATCGATCTGTATTGGAATTATAATAACCGAACGGACGGGACAAAATAACGATTTTAAGGGTTCCGTACTCAAGGGTTGCCACCACAACCATACTCGTATTACTAAGCCTATACTATTTTTTATCAAAAATAGTTAAGTATAGTCGTTTAACTACCTTATTATATCTGAGTGGCAGAGCCACGCAGTAGACAATTTAGTCTACAGCATGAATGGGCCGGCTCGTCCGGGTCGTTACCACTGTCTCACAGAAAACCGGCGTAAAGTAGCAGCTTGCTGCTGCGTTTCGTACGGTAAGTGAGATATCCGGAGGCCCAAATTCCCCTCCCTTCCCAATCTCTTACTTATCCCTTTCCTTTAAGGTCGGCAACGCGCCCATGATTATTTTAGCATTGTGGGCGTACATGGCGGTGGAGATCACTTACCATCAGATGACCCACTTGCTCGTTTGCCGGCCTATACTATAAAATAAAAAAAACCCTCTCGAATGCGGCACAGCTAAAATCTGATCAATCACCAATTCTAATTTATTTTCTAGTATTTCGCTTATATCTAGAAACTTGATTTTGTTATTTCGTCTCGTTTCAATTAGCGGAAGACAGTAATACAATCAGAGTTACCGGTATTGTACTTCTATAATATCTCAGAGGAAACTTTTACGACATAGGTACCAATGAATTGTGAATAAAAAATGAATTCTTTGAATTAAAAAGACAATCGTTCGCCGTTGTCTCACCTTACTGTATATCAATTTACATAAATTCTATATGAGTATCATATGTTGTGTGCATGGTGAATGTATCGACGTTTTCGGGCCATTGTCTTCTACATTCGAAGGCGAAAGTTCCAACTATTGCGTGTGCCGACGTGTTTTTGATATTGACATATTTTCATCGAGTTACACTGTATGGGAATTGATATTTAGACAGTGCGTGAAGATTCGCCATTAGATAGGTAAATAAAATAACAAAAGTCTTGGGGATTTTTACATAGAGGAAATGTAGAACCATAAGTGCAATTACAAGGCATTATGATACTTAATATATTATGTCTTGGAATGATGAGCGAATTTCAGCGCCATGCAATGCTTTGTAATTCAAAGTTCTAATTGCTATTGTTTATCGGTAGGCGTGGTGCTTACCATCAAGCAAGCGACTTGCTTCCCATGGCATTGAGTTGTATATAAATATTAGTAGACTTATGTCTGTCATTCTTTAATTACTAAATGGCTGAACAGTTTTTTTTCAAGCATAGGTTATCATCCCGAAACCAGCTTTCAATTTAAGCCAAACCAAATGGGTACATTCGTATGTCACAGACACAAACACAAAGGGGTCAAATTAATAACACCCCACTTTTTGTGGGGGATTAAAATGGTAGAAGAAGATAATAAGTTGGCCCAACACCAATAGTACCATAACCTTATGCCAGTTATAACTGATAATATTATGTATGTGCCCATTTGAATGTCTTGACTCTTGTGCATTCGCCGTCGATAGAAATTGCCGCGGCGCGTCGAGTTATTGTGAAACGCATGATTGAGACTAATTTAGACAATTTTTCATTTGGATGCGATCGAACGACCTTCATCGCTCGTTTGCGTTGAGATTGTGTAATGGTTTTAAATTGTTGGATGCTTTGTACTTTCCGATGGATTACTATATAACTTTCTTTCTGCTTGGCGTTATGCCGGCTTAGTACTAAAATCCGCCTTCCTAAGACGCCTCCACTTCGCCCGATATTGTGCATACTCCATAGTAGGACCATTGGCCCTCATATCTCCTTTTAATACGTCAGACCAGCGCTTTTTTGGGCCGTCTGCGGTATCGTACACACTACACATGGTGCTATGGGTTATTCGATAACTGATTGAAAATATTTCAAAATTCAGTCATGTACTTATTCAATAAGTGGTAGAGCCACGCTGTAGTGCATGTTGTCTACAGCATGCTGCCTTGATCTGGGTGGTACTAGTATCTAACAGAATAATCACCTGAAGTGGTTTAAAAATAATCCTCCCCAAATTCCTATTCATTAAAGTTAATATTGGAAATGTATATGGGTGGTTTTCACTAGATACTACTTAGTAGGTAGTAAGCTCCTCGCAAGCGAGACACAGTCTAGATTGTCTTTACTACCACTTTGTCTATTTCTGCCGCTAAGCAGTAGTGTGTAAGCACTATTGTTTCAATTTGGAGCATAATGAAGCAAGCGAAATTACTGGCTATTATGAAATTTAGCATTTTATGTCTTGGGGTGAAGAGTGCAGTCCAATGCGAGTAATGCTTTGTAATTCAAACTTCTGTTTGTAGGTAAACGCAGGCGTATTAAAATTAGGCGAGCGACCTGCTCGTTTCGTCATTGAGGCTAATTTAAAAGAACTTTAGATCCTAGGTACTTATTACGTTGCCGGTCGTATGTTGTAAAAAATTGTTTACAACTTCCTCCCAAGATTTTTTCCTTGTTTAGTTATGCTTGTTCCTTTTTTGGAAATCTATGTAAATAAAAAAAAACATAATATAATCATAGAAAACTTTTGATGTTAGATGAAAGCTAATAGAAATGAAAATAAAGTCATAACGTTCCATTAACTATATCACTAATTTCCGGAAAAGCTCACAAACGAACGTTATTAACTTAAAAAGTCTTATCTTATTTGACGCCTTCTGTTTTTAATAAACGTCTCATTTTTGGACATGACTAATATTAAAAAAGTTGTTATTATGAAATATATTAATATACACTTGTAAGGAAACAACATATCGTTCATATATTTTTGTCTGTTTATTTCTAAACATTTATTTGTATTAATAACTTTGCTCGCGGCTCCGCCAGCGTGAATGGTATTTTCCAGGATAAAAGTAGCCTATGTTCTAATTCTGTTCACCTGGTAAGGTGTGGTTGACTAACAAACATCCAAATTCACACACAAACATCCAAACTTTCACATTTATAATAGTAGCAGGAAGTAGGATAAGCAAATGTCTATAATTTACTTTTTGTACATTTTTCTGTTATTTACGCTTATTTTGAGTTCCAAAGAGAAATTAGCGTAAGTTAGCTGAAGTTGTCCATATGCGACATGTTTGTTGCTCAATAAAGCTTTAATGAGCGGGTATATGTTTAGACTCCTCTCATCTATTGCTAACTTTAGACACGAAGTATTTCTTTATTTTCCCGGTGGTCGGTCGGGTTCGTGTTTACTTTTCATCGTCGTGTGGAAACTGATTGTAATTTCTTCTTTTTATTTGCTTTATTTAAGCGAGCATACTTAATTTTATCTAATCTTGGTAAATGTGTATGTACCTATTTAAAGACTATTTTTTATTATGTACCTTTTCTATATGAACCAAGCCTCTGTAATGATATAGTTAAGTTTATGCATCGAGTATCTGGAAAGTTACTAAAGGTTTGTAATGATAATTTATAGCGATGTTTTGATAGATTTATTGCTTCCTAAAAAGACATTTATTATGCATATTGAAACTTATTTCCCAATGCATTTAATTTCGCAAAACTTCATTTGGCATTTATGATTTATCATAATATCTCTGACCTATAGAAGTCGAAAAAAGTGAAGTCCCCATTTAAAACGAATAATTAATTTCTGTTTGTCATTTGTTTCGATAGTTTTGGCAATAAATTAAGATAAATTAGTAGCTAATGGCCGTTCCCAATATTAATCTTCAATTTCACGATTGATAGCTATCGTCAAACATCCGCATTGTTCTATCTACTGCTTGGAATCGTCCCTATTTTTTAGATATGTACGTCGGATACTATGATAGCAATAGATAGGCAGTCTATCTGGGCCCTCTTGTGCGTTATGTTCATACAAGCTGAGAAAGAGGAACTATTGTTTAATTTATGTTAGAAAATATGAAGATATGATTTAGATTAGAAATATAAGTTTTAATTTAACATTTATCTATAATTCATAATTTTTACCACTGTAAATGAAATAATAGTAATGAGAAATACTTATTATGTTGCAAAACACAATGTAATAACGAAACGTTTTACTGTCAATACATTACGGCTCTGAATACAAGTCCTTTGAACAAAAATCCCAAGCGATTTTACTGAAGTGGGGAATTATTTTGTTCGCATTAACAAATATTTATATGTCTCTTGCACTTAATTTAATTATCAAAACGGTGCATTATTTTTATTTATAGGAATTTTAGATTTTTTTTATATTTTCTTTTAGATTTTTACATAGTTTATTTAGTTTTTTGTATTGCAGTGCAAGTGCCATGTAAGCCTTGTATACTCATGGCTATTTCTTCAAAATGCGTTATTTATTTCGTTTTTTTACAGCCGAGGATATCTGTTTATCGGTCAAAATCTACCGATAAAGAAAAAACTAAATAACTTTATCGATAGATAGCACATAAAAAATATTGGGACGCTTGAACTGTCATTTTCATAGTGTTGTATATCTGTAGTCAGCTATCAGTCCTCTCATCAGTAGACAGCAATGAAGAATAGGATTACCTATCATTAGTAAGTTTATTGGGACGGTAAAACGGTAAATAGATAAAATTTTCTATCGCCGGTATAGCAAAACTAGAGACAGACAGAATATAGGGAACGGCCATAAGTGTATAAGAAGTTCATTTAAGCAAACCAGGTACATAATTAATTCAATATTTTCAAACTTTTCAGTTTTTTACGCGCTTATTCATCGTTCATTTTGAATAAGATTCGTTCCTATTTATATGGCATAGTAAGTGTTGAAACTACTTACTATTTGTTTTGAGTGCTTATAAAACTCAAGTGTTAGTAAAAAATATAATGATTATTGATTCTCAAGCATTGAATTCGCTACACACTTTTGAAATGCCAGCATTAAGCAGCTGATGACGAGGCAAACGCGGCACGCGCCTCCGCTGCACAGCGCACCTGTATACCGGTCACTCGCCCGGCCGGTCCAGTTCTCCCAGTTTTGGAACAAATGACGTCACCTCAAACTATTTTATCGAATTCACACACAGTTGACAGTTATGATTTGAAGTCAAGTTGCTCGCAGCTGCCAGGCCTTTAATTACACTGCTGAATTTAATTATACTGCTCGGTCGATGGTGTCAACAAATTGTTATCAACAATAGTATCTTTATGTTATTTATATTAGTTGTTTCTTCCATTTCATAATTTTTATTTATACGTTTAGGGAGAGCATCATCAATATTGAACTACAAATGCAGGTATATGGTTATGGAAATATTTTATGCACCAATTGAAATATGAATCGCCATATTTGAATCGTTACTCTATATATTTCCCAAGTTATCTGAATAATATAAAAATTATATATGACGCAGTTGTATTGAGTACGCGTTACGATTGAGGCTGAGTTCTCGAGTTCGATCCCCGGATCGGGTAAAGTAGTATTGGGTTTTTCTATTACGAAATGCTCAGAATCAGTACGGAGTCTGAAATTTGTGCCCGGTATGGCGTTAGGCTCGCCCCCTATCACATCATGGGACGGAGATACGCTCGGTGAAATGTGTGTGTACTGTTTACACCTCTGCCTACTCCTTCGGGGATTATAGGGCTTAGTGCGTATGCATGTATATGATATACAGTATGTAACAAAAACCCTGTTGGCTCTTTTGAAGATAAACATATGGACAACTTAATAAAAATAGTTAAATTACACACGTAGCTTAGAAAAATGAACATATTTAAAACGCCTAACAGGGTTTTTGTTACACATTGTATAAACAAAAATTACCTAATTTACAAACAGACGTCACGGGTTTTACTAATTTAGCACATTTGACATTTTAAAGAAAATATTTTAGAACTCGTCTGTGTACTGGCTTAGTATCGATTGATATTCATATTAAACTTATTGCGTGCTGGCAACACTCGCATTCGCAATGTATCGTTTACTTGTACTTATGTGTGGTTTCTTCAGCGCAATACTTTGCATTTTTATTGTAATTAATACGATCATTATTCTATTTGCTACATTTCAATGCACAATTGTTTATATTGTATGCGTTTAGTAAATGTTCACAATGAAATTCTGACAAAGCTTTAAGTCGTTTATAAACTTATCTATTTTACCGTCGCCTTGTCGTAAACTCTTCAGTATATAGTTTCCATTCAAGAACCAGTTCGTATCCTGCCGTAGATATATGTTATTCACATTTAACTATACCTAATGGCAACACACACGCAAGTAGAATATAAAACTGTAGTTCATTCATTCGAATTATTTTTAAGGCGTATTTTTAACGTATTTTTATGACCTTCCGAAAGTTTTTTATGTGAGGCATTTTAAAAAACGACAAATTAATGTAAAACTGGTAATAATGCAGTGAGATTAGCATAGATTTACAAAATGTTAAGACGTTGTTCTGGTTAACGAACGGAGAAGTTTTAAATAAACATTAGATGTAGTAACACGATAAGCTGCGAATATTTTTGTTACCAAATAGATATGCATATTATAAAATAACATTTCTTTCATTACATATTAAACTGGTTGTGTAAGAGTGTGCAACACGAATTACATTAAATCTTTTACGGTTTTTAAGTTTGTGCAAAAATAACTTGAATATAAGTTATAATTATCCATCGAAATAAGATCGATTATCTGCATATATAATTTTAATATCCATTACTGCCTGGTTTTTTTTTTTTACTGTCTGGATAATTGAATGACGAGACGAGCAGGTCGCTCGCCTGATGGTAAGCATCACGCCTGCTCATAAACAGAAGCAACACCACACAGAACTTTTAATAACAAAGCACTGCAAGACACTGGACTGCGCTCGTCACCCCGAGACATAAGGTGTAAAGTCTCATAATGCCCAGTAATTTGACTGGCTTCAATGTCCTTCAAACCGGAACACAACAGTGCTTACACACTGTTGCTTGGCGGCAGAAATAGACAAAGCGGTGGTACCAACCCAGCCGGCCTCTCGCAAACGAGGGACCTACCATCTTGTAATAAATATCCATTACCTATCGAAATAAGATGACCATTACCACAGGAATGCGAGTGGGTCATGAAAATGTATGGCGAACTTAGAAATATACTCGAATTATCTAGAGAATATATACATTTCTGTATAATTGTATATTTTGTGAGGAAAAAAGCTCGTGGGTCACCTCATAGTAAGTGATCACGCGACGATTATCCCCAACATCCGTGACACCGTGTTAGGTTTTTTTATAGCATGGGCCGGCAAACGAGCAAATGGGTAACTTTATGGTAAGTAGTACACCGCTAATAAATGCTCCTAATACTAGAAGAACCGTGGACACGTTGCCGACCTTAAGGGAAAGAGATAAATAAAGGATTAGGAAGGGAAAGGGATTTAGGCCTCCGGGCATCTCACTCACCATGCGAAACGCAGTAGTACGACGCTTCTTTACATCAGTTATCCGTGCGACAGTGGTAACAACCCGGTCGAGCCGGCCCATTCATACTGTACAAACAAACCTGTCTACAGCGTGGCTCTATCACTCAAATGTTTATATTTGTGTTGCCGAGTTTTATGGACAGGAAAGGAGGATTTGGGGATGAGGTGGGATTTATTGGATCTCCGGTAATCTCATCTTTTTTATTCGTTTTATTATGGTTTTATTGAATCCATAAAATGTTATACATTGTTTAAATTGGTCAATAACTTTATCGCTAGTTAAGAAGGCATTTTCGCTACGAAAAAAACGGGCATGAAACCCTAGCGTTGCTCTGTTTAATACTAGTTTGTGATTATTATTGATAACATAAAAGTTTTACAATATTTCATTGGATATAGAGCAGCTGATTTTATTAGATTAACATGCATGACCTCCATATGCACAACTAACAAATTAAGATTACCATAAAAGAGTTTAAATGCACATAAAAAGCAACTGAAACGGTTTTCTTTAACATGGTTGTAAATCACTCGTATGCGCCCATACATGCTTTGCACAAAACTGACTTCCATGGGACCTGACTTGAGAAAGACAATTATTTAGCACCGATTTTACTTTTACCTGAAAAGGACAGATGTTTCTTCAATAACATTATCACGGCATTATCAATTACCCATTTATCAGTTATACTTAAACAAACACCGTATAATGGTTCAGTACACACATCTGCAGCCGACAGCTGTAGCGGACAAAAGTTTAATTCATGTTTTGAATGTTTAAGTGAAGGAGTTCGTGACTCGAGAGAACTAAACCATGGACTACGGGTAACGTACGGTTTGATTCTCACAAAGTCTCACGGCTCGCGTGTCGGTATGAATAGAGTATTCATGTGTTTATAATTGATTTCTTTTGATGTTATGAATGAATTCAGTTTTTCGGAAGAAGTGACCTCGTTAAGGCTTTATGCGCGTGGTGTTTGATTTATTAATTATACGCTGATTTTGTACATATGTTTAGGTCAGTAGGTAAATACAATTGTGTTTCAGTGATTTCTTAATTGAATAATATACAATAGAAAACGGGAGTCAGGTACGTATAATTGGCAAGGCCTTTATAAGAAGAGTCTAAGTAGATTACAATAAGCTTTTGACTATTTTTATAAAATAAAATTTATAAATGTACGTACATTTATATAAAAAACAAGCGTATTAATTAATTGATTTAAATTAATTGAATTTAACGTTTTATCATTTCATAAATAGGATGGCACATTAATTCCTGCAACACGGTCGGCTCTTATGACAATTAGTAAACATGCATAGTTAATATTTAATATGATCAAAGGGAAGGAAGTGTGAGTTAGTTCGTGGAAGCTCATACATGCAGTGCGCGTGCGCACACGAATGCATTTCCGTCGTCAGTTTCGACTCGAGCACAATCATCAATAGAGAAAGTTGTCAAGTATCTCCCGACAATGCATGTAACGCTGTCTTGCATAATCTTCGGAAGCTAATTTTTTCGATCAGCTTGTGGGAAGTAATTAAACAAAACACCCGCGATGTTATCTAAAACGAGTTTACCGTTTTTCTATATCCTATCTATGATTAGTTAACTAAATGTGGTTTTAAATATGAATTATGAGATTATTGAACTAAAAGAGTTATGACATGCAATTTTCTTTTTAAATGGTTGAGGTGATTAAGTTAATGGTCTGCATGATAATATAAGTTTATAGTACCTAATATAAGTATTGTATCACACACCAGGTGATGAGGTTGTACATTTTTTGGTTTGATCTACTTTTATACTACTTTGCAGAAGTTTACATTATTTTGGAATCACAAATGTTAGAGCTGTTCAGTCGCTAAAGCGTGATTAATTCACAAACCTCCACATTTAACAACTCGCAAACATCCAAACTGCGTCCTAGTTTAAAAAAATCACAAAATGAATAGTCTGCGTTTCGGTGTTATATAAAATACAATTACGGTACTTCCATCGTTAGGCACTATACACAATAGTGGGACAGTAATTCTACCCTCATTAAGAATCAATTTGTCCAATGTGATAGATAATTATTTAGGCCGTGAGCCACTGGTGCTTCCGCTGAAAAATAATGGATTATCAAACGCAGATGCATCTGGGTTATTTAGACCGTGCGGTTGTGGGATTCAGTGTACTACATCATAAGTATTACCTCAGACTTATAGTTTCTTTTCTGAGTTTTATAAGAGTTTGCTGAGTAAAAAACTGAAAACGTAGTTTCGTAGAAGTTTTTATTTATCATTCTTCTTATTCGATATTATTTCTGCTTTCAAACTGCGAGTTTGGTTTAATCAAATTTTATTATGGACAATTTGTAAAACACGCCTTGTATAGACAGTTCGGCTCATTTATGCAAGTTTTGCTATGTGTGCGTGAGAGATTGTAAATACTCGTAGGTATGTAGTTTTGATTTGTGTGGCAGTGACGCATCAGCTGTCGTCGTATACCTATTTGCTGGCACACGATTACGACCATGCAAATAATCACTAAGGTGATCCAAAAAATTGTTGAATTATCTTATAATTAATTTATATTATGGTATGAGCGGTAGAGCCACTCTGTAGACACTTTTGTCTACAGCATGTATGGGCCGGCTCGTCCGGGTCATTACCGCTGTCTCACAGAATACTGGCGTAAAGTAGCAGCTTGCTCCTGCGTTTCGTACGGTGAGTGAGATATCCGGAGGCCCAAATCCCCTCCCCTTCCCAATTCCTTAATTATCCCTTTCCTTTAAGGTCGGCAACGCACCCATGATTCTTTTGGTATTGTGGGCGTGGGCGGTGGAGATCACTTACCATCAGGTGACCCACTTGCTCGTTTGCCGGCCTAAGCCATAAAAAAATATAGACTAGAAATATATGAAATATACGTGTGAATAGACTTTTCTGAAATAAAACGTAGCCTATAATCGTCCCCAGGGTCCCATCTATCTCTACATCAAAATTCATCAAAAACGGTTCAGTGATTTAGGCGTGAAAGCGTAACAAACAAATATATTTATTTTTTTTCATAAAAAAGTATCCTATGTTACTTCTTATACCCCCAAGAATATGTGTACAAAGTTTCATGATGATCGGTTAAGTAGTTTTAGCGTAACAAACAAACTTACATTCACAATTATAATATGACTAGCTTTCCCGCGCGGTTTCACCCGCAGCATATAATTGATAGTAAGAACCCGATTGCAGCGCCATCTGCCGGGCTGATTTGTGAATCTAAACCATCCAGGGCGCCACCCAAACGCATACAAAAAAAATCATTCAAATCGGTCCAGCCGTTTAGGAGGAGTTCAGTGACATACACACGTATAGTAGAATTATATATATAAAAATTATGATGATGATTATATATTATATTTTTATATCTTATATTTACCTTATATAATTATATTGGAATATCTGGTGGGTTCCTGGCAACCCTACCACAATTTGCAAATGGATTCAATGCTGAATTGATATGAACGATGTCACGGCATGATGCTAAGTAACGATAAGTGTGAAGCTGTTTACCCCTTCATTGCTTCGATGAAGATCATTATTGTTACTGCCGTATTAAACGAAATTTCTAAGTACTAGCACGACCGCATAACAAAACAATTTATTGCATTGCACGCGACAATGCCCTTCTAATGGATTTGTTTTTTGTTACATTATTGTTGCTGTGATGATCTCTCAATAAATAGATACAAAAGGTACTCTTAATCAAAGTCTTCTATGCCTACATTCCAGTACTGTGTACATCGTCGGCGTCTAATACGCGTAGTCTGACGCGAGCCTTAGGAATAATTCCATTTTACACATCGCATTGTTGTTGTCAATTCACATGCCTATTACACAACGTGATATAATGAAAGCGCTCATCAACCTAATATTTTCTTAAATAGGAACACGACTCATTCAGACTTAAGTACTAATGATGGCAGTGAAGGAATCGTCAATTGTTTAAAGTACTAGCGAGCGCCTACGATTAACTTCCGTGTAATGTGTCCGTGTGCACATGTGTATCGTCTGGCGCAGTGTGGAGTTAAATGTGTCGTATGACAAATTGTGCCACTTTCTCTCCGTTACTCGCAGGGCCCTAGGGTCCGGTTTACGCGGGATGACGCCTACATACATTGTAAATTGCTACAGTAATGTCATTCGCTCTAAATAATGCTTTTATTCTAATGATACTTGATATTTATTGCGTGCTCATTGTTAAGCCACATGGCTGTGTCAGTCACTATATTAAACTGAGTTGTTAATTTTGCGTCCAAGTTAGGGGTGGTAAAGTAGTTTGAATTTAATATCAATGATAATAATGGATTTTGTAATATTGAGTTAGGAACTTTCTGACTGTGCGTATATAATATAGTGACATGTTTAAAAAAATAAAAACCACCTATTATTGCGATAATAGTCACTAATTAATTATTATTCCTTTATTATATTTAATTATACATTAATAACAATCTAAGCTTTGTTTAAGGCTTTCATTTACTAAATATTTTCTGCTTTATGCTTTAAAATTTATAGATTTTTTCTTCTCACATACATACGCACTCACTCATGCCTGTAATCCCCGAAGGGGTAGGCAGAGGTGTAACCAATACACCCACATTTCGCCGAGCGTATCTCCGTCCCACGTTGTGATAGGGGGCGAGCCTATCGCCATACCGGGCACAAAATTCCAGACTCCGGGCTGATACTGCGCATTTCGTAATAGAAAAACCCAATACCACTTTACCCGACCCCGGGATCAAACCCGAGACCTCAGCGTTGGACTCAATCGCAATGCGTACACATTACAACTGCGCCACCGAGGCAGTCTCACATACATAGTATATTAAGCATAAATATGTTCAAAACTTCGCAGAAGACATCTCGTCATTAAGCTTTGCATTTGTATTCGATGCACGGCGTCGCACCTCGTCGCGACTCAAACGAAATATTACTGTGAACTCGAGAAATGTTCATCGTCCCACCGCATATTGATATGTCAAAATGTATAGCCACGTAACATTAAAGAGATGGCTATATATATTATAAATGAAGTATCAGAAGTAATTATACTAGATTACATTATTACTACTTCTTAGACATACGTTCGATTAAGAACAACCAATGATTATACCATGTTCTAATAGATAATGTTCCAAATTCAGTTGCGTAGCAATTTGGATAAGTATTACTTATGAGCATGATTAAAGATACAGAGTACAAAAGGATTATAAAAACGTAATATTGAAAAATAAACTTGTATTGTCTGAAGAAAAGTAGATTTTGAACAGATAATACTCCTATACTTTATTTGCTGATGCCCAGAAGCGGGAATTTACTTTTACGAGTAAAGACGTTTAATTCATTCCTGATTATAAACCGATGTAAAAAGAAGATTCCATAAAGTGTGGGCATTAAATAAAAGTAATGGACCTGCTTTGAAAATATTATTTGATGCTTAGTTACACTAAGCTTAAGAGAAATAGTAGACTGGAATCGGTGTTCGTAAGTTTGTTAAAGTTAGAGATTATTTAACATGTTTTATTCAACAAGCAAGAGGTTATGGTAGTGGTAATAATAGCGCTGCTAAAGAATATATTAGAGCTGGCAACATAAACGGCTGCAGTGATAAATATACTGATCTGAGAAAGAGTATATTCAATGATCAAGTAACGGTATTCTGCAAATAGTAAATTAGATTAATATGTTTCCCTATAAATGTAGTCGAGAGTGTAACTTAGTTTTTAGTACATCTGAATGCGATTATAGCTTTTCTTACGTAGAAAGGGTATCGCCCACGCAGAAACTTGACAGGAAGCATTATTTTCTTCTTGATGAACAGTCGTACAAGATGTAAGTACGTCTATACATCATAATGTATTATGTAATGCAATGTATATTATGAACATACTATGAGCTATGAAAATACATGCAATCGTTTATAAAACACATTTACAATGAGAAAATGACGTAGAATTATGTACATACTGTTTCTCACGATGCGAAGCTAGTCTTGTATTTGAGAATCAATATTGAAATGAATGTTAGAAGTGTATAGAATGGTAATAGTAACAGTTGTCGGGGCCGTGCGTCCGCTGCGGGATGATTAGAATTTTTACTTTTCAACTGACGGAAGAGGTTTTCAATTCAAATCGGTTTCCGAAATGTTTAAAGTTGGTACCATTTTAATTTCAAGAAGAAATTACACCCCTAAGGGGCTGAAATCAGGGATGAAAGATTCAAAATTCGTCATTTATGCACCGATTTTGATAATTCTTTCACAAAAAATAGTAAAATAAAAGCTTTTTAACAATAATGATACTGATGACTCAAAAAACACAAATGCTAAAAATAATAAACAATTTTGAGTCAATGCTATTGCAATGTAGTGGTAGAAAGGTAGTAAGTAGGTAGAAAACACCGACTCGTATTAGCTTTTTAGTTTTTTCGAGCCGGTTTTATTGATGTCCTAATATAGGTACAATGCTGTAAGAGTTTATGGGGAAACGACATTTTGCCCTAAAACAATGTTGATTCAGATGATCTTATGAGCGTATTATTAGATAGCTGTTTGCAATGGTCTTAGGTATTCTAAGCTGGAGGTATAAGATTGTTTGCATTATCGCTCCCTCTTATGCACATTGTGGTCTATATTCTCATCTATACATTCAGTCTACTCAACACATAAAGTTATAAAAATAAAGGAGGACAATTGAGAAACTCCTGCTTCATGTCCCCGTGTTAATATACTCGTAACATAGCAAGCGTACGTTGGGCAGGTAGGTACATAATGAACATATAGATATAACTACTGCGTACCAGTAGGGCGACGCCCTGCACAACCGGTCGACAAGTGACCTTTACGTTTATAAGGGACCGAGAATCGCGATGTCAGGGTTCGTACTATGAAGCAGCTGACATTGTATAATAGATGATGGGCTATAAAGTTATATTAATATAAGTCGGTACTTGGTGGGGAATAATCTTTTTTAAGCACGATGGTGGTCGCATTAAAACTCTTCGTAATATCAATAATTTCTGGACCTTGTTTAAAAGATATTGATATCCTAAAATGTGTTAAACATATCTGAAAATCATCTAAGTAAACAAGAAAGAATGACAATTTTATTTTCAGGATAAGGTCCCGTTTAATTAGTCTCGTCTTGATATAATTTTAGGCCACGTTCCCTAGACGATAAGATTAAAAAAATATACTTTTATACACAGCGTAGTTTGATTTTTCGTATAGTCAACGAAAGGATAGAGTCAAGGATTTTTAAGGAATTTTGTTAAAGTTATTATGTGTAATTATTTTCATAAATATGACACGTCCAAATGTCACATTCTGGCATATCATTGGTGGTTAAATCTTACTGGAATATATGAAACAGGCCCTAAGTATTAAGAAATGAGTATAAATATAATTACTGCTAAGTTTCCGTTACATCAGCGAGGAATAGCTGCAAGTCCTTTGGAAGATTATGTTTGTACAATTATCATTATCTTATTGAAGAAGAGTCCTAATATATTACTATTCTAAATGTGAATGTTAATGTTTGTTAATCGATTACGCGTTATCGGCTTAACGATTTGTATGAAATTTTGCAAACAGGTAGACCATGACCAGGATTAGGATACAGGCTTTTATCCCGGGAAAAGATGTTCACGCAGGCGGAGTCGTGGCCTGTGAGCAAACGCTGCTAACTAAAATGTTGTATACCGCATAAATAGAATACTTTAAAATCGCCTCATTGATCCGACAGCAGCTGCTAGCGTACTCGGGCTGAGAAACCGGTAACATCTTGGCTTCAAATTCTAGGTCGGGCAATTTTGTGAGTTATACTATTTCACTCAAAAACAACTTAGGTTGAGTTGTTCGGGACCGATATGGTGATAGGCTCACCGTCCATTACAGTATAGGCCGGAAAAAGCCCGGCGAGCTGTGTGTGCACTACACTTCTGCCTACCCCGTTAGTGATACGAGAGTGAGCCTAGTATGTATGTGCTTTAAGAATATGCACATCTTATGATATGTAATTACACAAAGATGATGGAAGCTTATGGTAGGTAATAAGTACTTAATCTTCATATTCTATTAAAATGTCAGTATTGATAGTACCGGCATTTGGACTAAATGTGAGTTTATGTAATAAGTTAATAATTCCCTTGTATAAGCGAATTGCGACTTGAATGAAAGTGTACTTTTTATAATAATTACCGTAATAGCACAACCATTGCTATAATTATTACAAAAACAGTGGAAGCACTTGTAGAACGATAATTTTGCTGGTAAATTAATACTGATGAATAAACATAAAAAGTTTATAACGTATTTTAAGTACCGCATTAACATATATAATATGATGTGTCAGAACTTGTATCTAATAAAATAAATCTTTGATCGAGTAGGAGTGCATCTGGGGACTTATTCTCTATACCCGGGGGGATTTTTAACGTGCCCGCGTTAGCTTTACGCGACCACGTTTTTTTACCCTGGCTCGGCAAAGTGACTACGCTACACATGATACTAAGTGTAGCGCAGTTCAATAAAAGTGTCGACCAACGAAAGACATTGTATCTATCGTAGGTCGGCAGAATTATGCCGGCCTGCCTGATTTATTTCACATTCCGTTTAAAGGATCCCATGTTAGAGGTAGGCTTTATTAAGAAAGAAGAAGAAGTAAGATTTTGTTAACCTTTTAATTCGAACCGAAATGGAGGAGACTACGAAGCTGTGGTTCCACAAGGTGTTAACCCTGTATTTACATGCCCCACTGCTGGGTATGGGCCTCTTCTACTTAATGAGAGGGGTTAGACCTTAATTCATCACGCTGGCATAATACGGGTTGACAGACTTCACTTACTTTCATATTTCTTAGGTATATAAGTTTTCTCACGATGTTTCCTTCACCCTTAAGGCAAGCGATAACTAACAATGAATACACACGTAACTTAGAAAAGTTAGAGTGTCATGCTCTTGGGGCAGGTTTCGAACCTTCGTCTCGACAGTCCATGCCATTCCCCGCTGAGCAATAGTGAAGAAAAAAAAATGATTTAGGGATTAGATTCCGTAGGCTGATGTCTTGCAGGAGGCTGGTCATTAATACGAATTGACTGAATCGAGATCTCAAGGTACAAGTGATTTTCAAGGGTTTTTTAACATAGATACGTCGCTATCAACTATCAAGGTAAACTACAAGCGGAAGTTATTATTAGATGTAGTACTATGTGAATACACAGAGGGTTAACTGGGCCGTTTCAAGTTCATTGTTACGATCGTGTTGCACGACGTCGACTCTTGTCCGTCGCGTCAAGTCGCCGAGTTGCCGCGCCACCTCCCACGCGCCGCATCTTTCATTACCGAACGTTATAATTTTAAACCATATCCACATCATACAATGTTATTGTGCGGTTTGTATATGTCCTGGCAATTATTGATTTGGACGCTTGTGTGGCAAATAATATAGCTGCGTTACTGCAGGTTATTTTCTTTGCTTTCGGGAAAATATACTTTAGACTCAATCGACATGTCGTGACTAATTGTTAGGATTTCAAGCCTTTCACCAAATTTTGTTTTATGTCTATTTCGTGTATCACTTTTTGATTATAGTTGTCGTGAATCCAATTACGTATTTGAATTGTATACGTATGAATGTCGACTACATTTGCCGATTGATGACTACCATTAAACAAACAGCTTGTATCTCCTTTTTGCGGTGTATAAAGGACGTTTATGTTTTTCTATACCATTCATCCTGACTGCGACAAATTGATACCTAAGCGGAAAGCTGGCTAGCTTCAAGTTTAGTCATATCCCGGCGGGCGTCCGGTGAACGGTTGTATATTTTATAAGGTAACTTGTTATAAGTCAAGAAATTCTCGTTCACGTAACAACTTGGGTATGTTTGTTATTTAATGCGTATTAACCCGGTGTGAAATGAGTCGCTGATTATTTTGTTTAAATACTTATGTTTGCAGGAACACAATAACAAACAGGTCGAGAAGTTAAAGCTAAGAAGATTATTGTATAGATTCTTATTCGGTACGAGGTAATGAAGTCACAATACCAGGCTCCGTACATTTTTTGTTGTGAAAATATACACACGTATAAAAATTATGTTTTTCTATTTGTATACTGAAAAGGGATGAGCAAAAACAAGCCATTAAAGTCCCATTTAGATGATAAGAGTTTATCGCATGACAAATAATAAATACACCCAACAGGTTAACCTGTATCGTGGGTATCAGAAATTACGAAGGACTTGCGGTCACACAACACCCAGACCCGAAACAAATATTTGCGGATCACACAAATATTTGGCTCAGTGCGGGAATTCCCAGCCGGCTACTCGCGCGCTGCGCCACGGAGGTTATCAAGTATATATAAGTCATACATTATGAAAAATAATCGTATGACGCCCGCGTCATACGATTATAATACATACTCATAAATTACGGTTTCCTGTTTCGCTTATGTCGTACAAAACTCTTATCTAAATATCGTATCTAGGTAGAGCTTAAGAGAGTCAATGGTTCTTACAAAAATTCAATAATATTTAAAACAGTTAAAAACTCTTCATTTTAAACTTAATATTATTATGGGTTATTACATACGCACTCACGCCTGTAATCCCGAAGGGGTGGGCAGTGTAACCACTACACTCACATTACGCCGAGCTTATTTCTATCCCATGATGTGATAGGGGGTGAGCGTATCGATGGCGATACGCTCACCCGGTATGGACCGGGCTCAATCCTAGACTCCAGGCTGATACTGAGCATTTCGTAATAGAAAAACCTATAATCACTTTTATCCGATTCAGGGATCGAACCCGAGAGCTCAGTTCAGCAGTCGTACCGCGTACGCATTACAACTGTGCCGCTGAGGTAGTATGGGTTAAATATTTCAAAATATTCTAAATAAATTTGTGCTGAGGTGGTTTTTCTCTTGCCGCACAGGCCACAGCCGTATCATAGTGCAAGCAAAGCGTGCGTGACTCCGTCAGCGATAGTAGTTTCGATAGCCGCCGGCTATTTTCGAAGCACGAGGGGCTCTCGAAGGCAATTCTTGGTTTAACATTTATTTACTACAAATGTATATTTCATCATGACGTCGTAAAATATTTTATTTTACTATGAGGTTCATTTGATAATTAAGATGATGTCAAAATAAGTAGGTAGTAACTCATTTTATAATAGAACGTCGCGTGTAAATAAACTCACATTCTAGTTAATATTTATTACATATCACAAATTATCGTCTCGTATCGTGACGAGCGCAGTCCAGTGCCATGTACTTAGGGCTTTCTGATTGAAGGTTCTGCTGTTGTTGAAAAAAATAAACCTGGGTTTAAATCCTGTGTCTGCATTGTACAGCATTTGTGTTTGGGTTCTGGATATGAAAATAAAACTAGATGCCCGGGATTAGAATTTTCCCCGATATGGGGATAGGCTCGTCAATTATTACATCATGGGATGGAAATAAGCTCTGTGGACCGTGGGTGTACTTCTTGCATCTCTACTTACCTTTATAGATGTGAGCTTATGTATTAATATGTATATTATTAAATATAAATGTGTATGTGAACACTTAATTGTAGTCAAATTAAATCAAATCAAATAACCGTACCGTTAATTAGGTTTTTTGCCAGTTTTCTCAACATCACACCGAAGTATTGTTTTGTCTCTCAAAGTATAGGTAAATAGAGTAAAAGTGAGCGTAAGTTCTTTCTATTTTTGCAAAACTCGTTTTCTGCAATCTCATCAATCTCGCGCGAGCTCTAGCGTATTTGGAGAACTATTGCCATTGTTTATAGACATACATGGCCACTATAACTGCCTATCGTAAAATCTCATGAATTTCCACAAAGGCGTTCCGATTTCAAACGATAATTGCATGTATTAATGTTAATTAAAGCGAACAATGTGTTGAAAAGCATTGCATTGAGCATCGATTGTACGAACTAGCTTTTTATGTGTATGTCTTTATATTTTAATACGACATGAGCCACCAACATGTTAGACCCAAAGCCAACCTTATCTGCACGTGGTAAACTCTGCTGATTAACGGACGACGCAATGGCGAAACTTTGTTCCCATTGCGGGCTGTGGGGATCAGACGGCGAGTCGCCCCATATAATACCAAATACCGTCAAATCTAGGGTACGAGAAGCCGGAATCTGACATCAAGCTGGAATAACACCAGGCAGAAAGAAGTTCATGAACTACCTAGGTAGTAGAACTCTTGTACGCGAGAGGCCATCTGGGTTAGTACCACCGCTTTGTCTATTTCCGCCGCAAAGCAGCAGAGTGTAAACGCTGTTGTGTTTCGGTTTGAAGGACTTTGAAGCCAGTGAAATTTCTGGGCATTATGAGATTTAACAATTTATGTCTCGGGGTAAGAAATACAGTCCAGTGGCCGGCAGTGCTTTGTAATGTTAAGTTTTGTGTGGTGTTGTGACTGTTTATGGGCAGGCGTGGCGCTAACCATCAACCGAGCGAACTGCTAGTTGCGTCATTCAGGCTAATGTTAGGTTTTAATGAAAGACAAAGATAAGGATACTATATATTAATAATAATAAATAAGTGCAGTATTACGATTTAAATTATATGCTTCGGTAATCTTCGTCTATTCGGGAAATCCGAACGAGAAGATTGTATTTAATATTTATCAACATGATAAAGATAAATGTAGAGCACAACAGCGACCAATATTCAAAAGGATTTGTAATTCCTATATTAAGACAGGCCAGTATAAAAAGACAACAGCAGGAAATACTAACTAAAAATAGCTTTCATTGCACTTGTTTTAAAATGAGACATCGTATAAAAACATCTGCGAGTGTCACACTAAATTCGCTCTTGTTAACCTTTGGACAATGTATAATAAAACGTAATTTGTTGATCCAGAGTAGAAAGAAAGTTTTGTCCGGGCCAAGAATAGGTGTGTTCAAATTTTGTGACTAATCTAAGTTGGACTTTCAGAATATGTAACTTAGGTTTTGTATGGGACTCCGACTTTTATTTTATTTAGCAAATAAACAATTAAAGTCGATATTAAAACTGACAATACTGTCGCTTAGACTTTTATGCTGAGTGTCAGAACTTTGTTCGTGCATACCTTATTCATCACCCTAAAGTTACCTGGGAGATGATGCCTATGGCATTAAGTCTTTCGTTATACCACGTATATAAATACATAAATAAACTTTGTTCGTCCGAACACGCCTAACTGCGACAACAGTAGAGCCAATAGAGTT
This sequence comes from Mimas tiliae, assembly GCA_905332985.1. Taxonomy (NCBI): domain Eukaryota; kingdom Metazoa; phylum Arthropoda; class Insecta; order Lepidoptera; family Sphingidae; genus Mimas; species Mimas tiliae. The sequence continues at coordinate 6,091,032 of HG995242.1, read as the reverse complement.
GTTAATTTAATCTGTAGTGTTAGCTTACTTTTAATTCTATGTTCTTTAATTTACATAAAATATATATTTTTAGTGTAGTAAACTGAGACAACTATATTTTCTTAAAGAAAATCGTCGTTAACATGAAATATAGTTATTTTTTTTTCTGTAATCAGTGATCGTAGTAACTTAATGAAATAATATATTAGCCTGTCTTGAACGCAGTTAATATTTGTAAAGAAAACAATTATTCTAAACAATGTGTCTTTCAACTCCAATATAGATAACCTTTAAAAGATGAAGTAACTTGGGTACTCTATGTTGCGAATTGATGTATTCTATTTTTACACGGAGTCTATGTGGGCGTATACAAATGAACTTTCTATGTAATAAAATATTCTCGTCTATTCAATAAAACTGCCTGGAGCATTTGTGGGAATAGTTGGCGATAGATTATCACAAAAATTCCCTAGGTGAGCGCACTGTGAGTTACTCATAATATAACCTACAACGTAAAATGAGTTTTGTCGTGGTGAATTGTTAATTTTATGATCGAAATATGAGTTTATTTTTCATTAAAGTAGTGGGCCGCCAACATCTTAGGCTCAAAGCCAACCTCACCTGCACGTGGTATACTTTACTGATTAACGGACGAGGCAATGGCGAAAGTTGGTTCCTGTTGCGGGTTATGGGGGTCAGACGGCGGGTCGTCCCACACAATACCAAATGCATCGTCAAATCATGATGTGAAGGAAAGTCAGCTGACATTATGCCGGGATAAGGCCAGACAGAAAGAAAGAGTTAATAAATTTGTTTTGTTTGTTCCAAGTTGAAATAATCACGAAACTAGGCAAAGGTCGAATGAAACCATTAGTGAACGCTACATTCGCGTAAGGCTTCGGATTGTAGGTATTAGAAGTGCAGTGTACTACAGTTATTGAAACATTTAGTAACAAACTTGACTGTTGTGTTTATCGGTTTTATGGCGACCGTTTTAAATCGGTTACAAAAAGGGTGCAATTTTGATTTTGACTTAACTGTATTTATGGTTAAATGTAGTTATAGAATACATTGTTTGAAATCGTAATTGAAGCTTGTAAGATTACTACTATATACGAGACTTATGCCCGTTATCACCACTTTTTAAGTGTTCATTTTGGTTTCACAATCACTTAGGGGATGTTTGTAAGGTTTGTTCTCACTCACTATATTTCTAAGGTGGCCCTTAACTACGTGAAAACAAACTTAGGTAAGGAATAGATTTTTATGGAGTTACTTAGGTTAGAGACCCTTAGTTAGGAAGTATTTGAGGCTACGTTGGTGAAAACGGCATATTATGTCTTGGGGTGAGGAGCGCAGTGCAATGTCATGCAGTACTTTGAATAAAAATTCTGTGTGGTGGGGCTTCTTTACCTGCTCGTCTCATCGTTCAAGCTAATACAAAAATGCGTAGCCTAATGCCGCTAAAGATAACGAAAGCTGAGCAACTATCGTCAGATCAATAATATTGCATTAGTCACTTGTTACAAAACCACACATCTATGTTGATGAGACTTTTTTCCATACATGCATTGTTAACCCACGTCCTCCCACCGCACCGGCAAGCGGCAGCTTGATGTCTTATTCATCAATTTAGTGCAACGCGATGATTCAGCGGTTGCAATAATAATGCTATTTCAAACGTACGTTCAGTGCGTCTAGTCACAAAGAAAATAATATAAGTAAGATAGATTAATAGATTCTAAGACCTAAAAATACATAATGCAGTCGTATTGAGTGGTGATCGACAGTAACATAGAAGTATATTGCGTATTTAGATTAGTTTTGAATCAAAGCAACACAAATACACCCGACAGTCATACACATATTATGACAAACACTAAGAATAATATTTAAGACGATATAAATTATGCGCTTTTGCAAAGTTCGGTTTTTACAAATATACAAAGAATGCGTACGGTTCCAGTGAAAACTCAAGAAAAAATGAGACATTATCTAATTTTGTAGGTCCGTATAAGTACAGCAGCATCACACGTTAGTATTTCTGAAAAAAACGAACATTGCCGAAGCATTTAATTTAAATCGTCTTTTATCTTTTAAGTCTTTTATCCTGGGCAATAGGAACTTTCATTCCCACAATAGGCCCGAAACAGATAGACGGGCATTAGGTTACAGCGGACAGTTGATTAGTATTTTTTATTCGTATAAGCGACTAGGCGAGTAGGTTGTTCGCCTGATGGCAAGCTCCACGTCTGCCCAGTAACGGAAGCAACACCAATCAATAAATAGAGAGAATTACAAAGTACTGTATGTACACTGCGCGCTCGTCACCACGAGACAAGATGTTAAATCTCAGAATTCCTAGTAAAATCATTCACTTCATTATTCTTCAAACAGGAACACAAAATCTTACACACTGCTGATTGACTGCAGTAAAAGATAAAGTGGTTACAAAAATCTTCTACCCAAACTATAAAGGAGAATAGCACTAATTTGCATCCGCCTGCGCGCCGACTAGTAAATATACAAAAATGAATAGTTATAATTTGAAGAGTTTGATAACAATATCTATATAGGCACTCACGCCTGTAATCCTCGAAGGGGTGGCAGAGGTGTAACCAGTACATTCACATTTCGCCGAGCATATCTCCGTCCCCTATGTCCCTTGTGTCTATACTCTATAGGTATCTATTGTTAGTATCTATAACAATATCTATGAGTATTATAACAATATAACAACACTCATATACAAAGCTTTCTGAAATATGAACTGTAATGTGTTTGAATGCGTTCTGAGTCACTGTTTAATAGATTAAATGGAACGCTTTAATCCGTGTAGAGGCGAACGCCGTCGCTACGGGCTTTTATTGGTTGAATAAGTGCTTCAATTGTTGCTAATGTCGTCCACGGGGTTGCCTTGTGGATATTTACATCAATTATATACAAATTATGACGGCCTGGATATGTTTTGAACTACAGTGAGTTCACTGTTATTTATTCTGTTTGGTCCTTGTTCGTTTTAATGCTTTGATTTTTTTCTTTTTGCATCATAATTCATAAACATATCAAAAGGTATAATGGTAGTAAATAAAAGTGCAAGTTGTTGTAAGTTTTAGGAAAAAACTTGAATCTAAAATAGTACCGAACATTTGACACAATATATTCTTTTTAATAGGTTTATATTTGTTTTCATCAAATATTTATTAAATACTAGTTGTCCCCCGCGGTTTCACCCGCAACATCTATCGCCTTCAGTGCCACCTACCGGGCCCAATTGTAAATATAAACCATCCAGGGACCTACTCAAACACCCACAAAAAATTTCATCAAAATCGGTCCAACCGTTTTTAAGTTTTAGCGAGACTAACGAACAGCAATTGATTTTTATACATAAGATGAGTTGATTTTTTTACAACTCTGAACTTCTATTCAGCAGTAATTAGTAGACGTCGACGTCGATACTAAATGTTTGGGTTAATTGAAATAGTTAGTAATGTTGCATACACTCACACTCCTCCGTGCGCGCATATTGCATAAAAAGGGCTCCAAAGTTTTCTCTTCACGTTTAATACATACGTACACTGTAATCCCAAAGGGGTTAGCAAAGGTGTAACCAGTACACCCACATTTCACTGAGCATATTTGGCCTATGATGTAATGGGGGCGAAATTATTTCTATACTGGGCATAATTTCAGACTCCAGGCTGATACTGAGCATTTCGTAACAGAAAAACCCAATATCACTTTTTCCGACCCGGGAGCGAACCCGAGACCTCAGCACAGCAGTCGTACCGCGTACGCATTACAACTGCGCCATTGAGACAGTGACGTATTAATTAATACATAGAAGATTGTCAGTCTATCTGAGATTATTTGGTGATATATCTCCATTCCATACTAGCATCATAATAAACAAATCTCTCGGTGCAAACCAACAACTAACATCCCAGGGGGTAATAACATCACGAAGCGAAATTCTAAACATAATTTCGCACTTGAAGCTATTTTAGGTCGGTTCTGGAAAGCGTCGTATTGGTGTTAGTGGATTATATGATAAATACCGGTGAACTGACCATATGAGCATTATAAGGACAGGTTTGAGGGACATTGACGCCAATGATAAAATCCCAATAATAATAAAACAATTACCATATATACAATTTAAATTTGCTCTTAAAAAGTACCTTGTAAATAAATGTTATTACTCTTTAATAGAATATCTGAATGATGGAAATTATTAAAATGCTTGCCTATCCACAAATAAATGTAAAGGATGATATATTTTAAATTATTTCACTTTTTTATAATTAATCTTAATTATAGATAAGTATGTTTGAATTTGAATTACCATGTGTTTTCAAACTGTACCCATATTTGCAAAATAAATATATCTTTATCTTTATCTTATCTTTAAAAAAAATGAAATAACTGGGCATTATGAGACTCAACATATTATGTGTCGGGGTAATGAGCACAGTTCAATGCCATGCAGTGCTTTGTAATTCAAAGTTCAATGTGGTTTTACTTCTGTTTACGGACAAGCGTGACGCTTACCATTAGGCGAACTCCCTGCTCGTTTCGTCATTCAAGCTAATATAAGAACAAGCACAAAGGATTTATAAAATATATAAGTATCACTGCCTCGATGCCGTAGTTGTAAAGCGTACGCTGTACGACTGCTGTGCTAAGGTCTGGGGCTCGATTTCCGGGTCGGGTAAAAGTGATATTGGCTTATTCTACCATAAAATGCTTAGCCCGGAGTCTGGAATTATGCCCGGTAAGGAGATAGGTTATCATAAGGAGTGGAAATAAGCTCGGCCAAGTATTGGTTACATCTCTGCCTGCCTCTTTGGGGAATACGGGCGTGAGTCCGTATGTAATGTGCAGTATCATTAAATATCATTACATGTAATATTATGAGCTTCGCAAAGTACACAAAAAATAAGGAAGTCTTGTAAAACACGTTGCATAAATGTCACGACATGCTATAAGAAAACAAAAAAAACTTAAATGGCAATTGAAACAGGCTTACAACAAATAAAATCAAAAACCGATGAAAATCGAAGCTTTCCGTAGATAGGTCTAATTAACCTAAGGCCGCGGCCGCAGATATCGTGCTGTCATCGCCGCATCCAAGTCGACTCGTTTTTATACATCACCTCGGGCGATTGATGTCCCTATGTTTTGCATAACTAGTTATATTCTAGGAACGTGGGCGGTATGCTGGTTATGCTTATTTATGACGTTGTCTTTACTTCGTTTCCTGAAGGACTGATAAAGGATATTAATGATCACAATCCTACTTCCACTATTATAAATGTGAAAGTTTGGATATTTGTTAGGCAATCACGTCTTACCGGCTGGATGGTTTTGGCTGAAATCTGGCACAAAGATAGAATATCATCACCTGGATTAAGACATAGGCTACTTTTTATCCAGGAAGGCCGTTCACGCGGTCGGAGCCGCGAGATATAGCTAGTTGATATATATAATATAATATTTTGATTTGTATTGATAATTTGATAAGGATATTTGATGTTATGATCTGTGAGGCAGAGGTGCTACCCCGGTTGACCCATTTCACGCTGTAGATAAAAGTGTCTACCTACAGCATTGCTGAACCATTTTTTTTCCAAGGCATGATTTGCTCATGGTTTGTTTGTTTGCAGATGTGGCAACGAGCGCGGTGGGTGGCGCGGCCGTGGGGGTGCCGTTGTCCTGGGAGCCGTTCTACTGCGTCCTCCAACAAGACAGGCGAATCCTCACGGCCTACACCAGTGAAGAACTTGCTGTGAGTAACAAAAATTCATTATATAATTCGGAACAAGTTCCATATAATTAACAATATTTTTGTTATAGATTTAGATAAGTCTACTCAATCTTGGTCATCTTGTTGTGTATGCGTATAGATTTTATGTAAAGACAATGGTATGTCAACCTCTATTGACATCAGTGTATGAATGACTGCTGATTCATTACTATCAAGATAACATATTTACTAGCTATCACGCACACATAACAAAACCTGCAAAAATGGACTTCTCTATCTATAGGAATCAATATAAGTCGGAGGTAATTGATAATTAATAATTCAGTAAAGATTTAGGAGGAGTTTTGGCGGGAATTCTGAAAGTGCGGTTTATCTCATAATTCAATTATTTCCTAAACTAGTTGAAAGTTGTGTTTGTTGCTTAAAAGTCACAGCACTTTTATTTGTGCAATAATCATTGACGGTGATGAACAGTGTATGAAAACAAATGAATGAAATAAGTGAATTTAGGAGATTTTTGACCAAGGGTATTGTTTGACTTTAGTCGTTCGTTTCGTTTGGAGAAAATCGAAGCACCGTGCTGGAAAGAATTGACACCAACACTCCGACAAGACTTTGAAATCTGCCACACCGGTGTTTTATCGCTCTTGTGAAGACTTGAAAATATATAAATATTTGTTGTTGGTGAAATGCATAATAATGCTATTCCAAAAAATGATTTAGGTAATACTATTCTAACAGTAATTTTCTAACTCAAAGTTTGAAATTTCTATTAAAACACCAGTGTTTCAAATTTACCAACATTTTAAACTGGCGATAAAAACATTATTGATCAGATTTCAATAAAACTTTCACTAAAATTTGCTCAATGTACAGTATTAATGTTATATAACGAAGAAAGAACCACGCAACCTTAGTTCTTGCTGAATGGTAAAGTAGACACATTGTGAGAAATGAGAATAATTGAACAAATATTTTAGAGCAAAAAAAGCCTAACTTTTGTACAGAAAACATTTGGAACGTAGAGGAATAAAGGCAGTATAGCTAATTTATATGCTAGTATAGTATTTTTTGCTTTATAAGCTCTTTGTTAGTTAACCAGTAAAAACGAATTTGTAAATAATGCCTCTTATAAGTTTTTCTATGATTTATGACAGTGATATCAAGCACAAATCGGACGTTGGTATGTTGCTAAATTTGATTGCAATAGAACGTAAATTTTTGTATCACTACTTAAATATTCAGTCCGTGGCTACGCATATCTAGTTACTCACTTTTCAACAGGAATTATGAACGAACTACGGCAGCTTATCCATCCAGTTAATCCAGTTTGATTTGCCATAAATATTTTAGGTTTACGTACATTGTATATTAAAGTAACAAATTTTATTATTCAATTACTACCTTCTCTTTATTATCACTATTATTAGAAGCGAGCTTTAATTAATTATTTAGTTCTATAGTTGTACTCTTTCATTCGATTTTGTTATTTGTATTAAAGATCATAATTTGTCCCGGCGGCTGTCGAGCTCCGCTTTCGCTTGGTTGTGTCTCTAACAGACGTTAATGTTGGTATTTGGCACTATTCTTCTACTTGTACTAATGTTTTGTTCCCCACTGCATTATTTAGTCATATAAATTCCTAAACTCATAATTTTCAACTTATTCGAAGACCATTTGTGTGGCCTCAAATATTGGTTATTATTGTAACGTAGCTGCAATTTATCAGCAATTTTTGTTGTAATTATATTTCAATCACATCGCACATAAAAGTCTAGCGAAAATGATGTGTTAAACCTAAATTTCTTTTGTCAATACGTTAACATAACGTTACATGTGAGCTAATATTTTGGAAATCGGCAATTCGTGCTTTGTTGTTCCGCTTTCCTATTCTCACCATAGAGTCTTGTTATATGGCAATTGACGGAGAATAAAACCACATTAATAACATTTAATTGCTAGTTGTATAACGTTTTATTTAACGTTATAACACTGGGCTGTCAAGTACATGTTGTTATACTGATAACTGCGGTTTGTTAAACATGAAATTTTCGTGTATCCGTCTGTTAGTCCGTCACTTAACCTTCTCGGCGATATGTGCGGTCTTACATTATACTACGTACATATTAAACTGTTACGTTTAAAATGCGTAAGTAGATTATTAATTTATAATTTCAACTATTTTGTTTTCATTGTATCATAATATACTGTACAATCGGCTATATTAACACGTTTTTTGTACTGGGCTTGAAAAACCAGGTATCTCTTTAAGAATGTTTTTTCATTTTTCATTTAGAGTTCGTAAAGCATTAGTACCAAGTTTTTTTTCAAACTCCGGATGAGGGACGTTTTTGATGTTAATATGGTCCTTCTAATTCTCGTAGATCTTGTCCGAAAAGTTTGATAACCTCTTTTATTTCCTCTTATGTTATGTATGTATGTTTTTTTTACTTTGTCACAACATAAGAAAAGTTATATCCACACACGGTCTGCCTGTTTGGGAAGTTTACATTATTTAAATAAATGTTTGCAGTAAACAGTATGAAACACTTATCATATATTTTAGGTTTCTGGACTTGTAGACGTGAGCTTTATCCCGTAAATGGCTGAACAAAGATTGACATTTGGCAGTTTTCACTATTAGTGAACTTGCTCGCTCTGAAATACCATAGGCGTTGGACACGCTTTGACATTAGAATTTTTAATATCAATTTATTGCATTCAACTATTCATAGTATTCATTTTTTTATACAAACTATAATTTATAAATAGACATCAAAATTACTTTGTATAACGATTTATAAACAAGTTTTGTAGATATGCATAACTTAGACTAAGAGTAAATAGACGAGTTTAGTGTGGCTAAGATAAATAAAAAAAAAGATAAGTTGACCTTATTTGTTTTTTTGGGTAATCTTTTTTGTTTTAGTGAAAGGTAAATTAGGTAACAACAAATTAGGTACTTAGGAACAACTTAGTTGATATTATGGTTACATTAAATAGTTTAAAAGTCTCCAATTTACATTTTCAAGTTTATGTGAACAAGAGTCACTATAGTACTAGTTGTATTATCACAAATGTATGTATTTAAAATAATTAATTTAATTTTATATTTCTGTAAAATAAAAATCGAAATAATGATATTTCGACTTTTTACAATGCCGTTATATTATTCTAAACAGTATATTTTTATTAGTTGTATAAAATTTTGTTCGCGTGCAAAGGAGTTTTGTTCGCGTGATTTTAAGTCATCCGTGCAACGCGACGTAGCTTAGGGAACTTCGATACGCGACGGAATTTTATCAGTTAGGGCCATCTTTTGTATAAACTTAAATTATTATGTTACCTAATTTAATATGCGAATACACGATTTTTTCCAACGTCAATTATCTCTAAAGTACAAAATCATGTACAAAATATATTATGTAGAGTTGGCATGAAACCACTTTTCCACGGTGATTTTGATCCCTCAAACTATTAAATATTGTCCATATTATGCATACGAGTATCATATTTTTATATTGGTTTGAATGACGAAACGAGCAAGTCGCTCAAATGATGGAAAGCGCTACGACTGTCCATAAACAGAAGCAACACCACACATTTGAATTACAAAGCACTGCATGCTACTGGACTGCGCTCGTCACCCCGAGATATAAGTTGGCAAGTTTCATAATGCCCAGTAATTTCACTGGATCCAATGTCTTTCAAACGAAACCCAATAGTGTTTACACACTGCTGCTCGGCGGCAAAAATAGACAAAGCCCTGGTACCCACCCAGACGGCCTCTCGCATATGAGGGACCTGCCACCTAGTGTATTGATATATATTCAGCAAATAAGAAATGTTCTTATCTTCAAACCAAAAATAAAAATGAAAATGTATTAATCAAGTGGTTATGCTTCTGCGGTTAAGCTTAATATGAATGCGTAGAAACAGACGCCTCGTAGGAACTACACAACTTTATCAGAAAAGAAAGAAACAGACACCGTATGGGAAATCAGCTAGGACGATCATTATCATGCTTCAGCGGTAGCCGTCTAGGTCTAATTTTACTTTTATTTCCTTTCCTTTCTTAGTCAAACAAAATAGCCAATTAAAAATGTATAGCCATGTCTAACAATATTCGACAGCCTTAATTTAAGTGCAGTGAAAGTGGATTTAGTGGAGTGGTATCGATGCCAGTGTGTACGCACTGACGCGATATCTAAATTGCTCGACATTTTGGTTTTGATTATTATCATTATAGTAATCGTTGCCGTACGTTTACGTCAATATTTTGCCATAGCTCTTTGGCAACTTTGAAATACTCGACTGCAATTTGCTATATCATAAGTGCCGGTGTCAGTTTTTGTAGTTCATTTTATTAACTTGCGTAATTACACTGACTAATATTGTATCATCGCGTTTGCTGTCTGCCTACGCTCTGAATTTACAATTATTTAAATCAACGGACCGGGTGGTCTGTTTTGTAAATACATACATTGGATTGTCTTTTAATGTATTCCACTGCAATACGATCGTTATGATGATGTACCAAAAGATTTTGTTGTGTCTAATCAGTTTCTGCTATTTACGAGTATAGTCGTATAGTAACTTAAACTTAGTAGCAAAACTTTGTTCCTTGATGTATACGACGTAGGCTTACTTAGTGAGATGCGAGAAGATCTACCAATATTTTTATATTTTAGCATATATATGATAATCGTAATATGATTATTGTTTTGACAGCTCCGTGGCGCAGCGGGCGAGTAGTCGGCTGCGAAGCGAGAGGCCGTGGGTGCGATTCCCACACCGAGACAAATGTTTGTGTGAACCACAAATATTGGTCTCGGGTCTGGGTGTTGTGGGACCGCAAGTCCCTCGTAGTTCCTGATACCCATGACACAGGTTTACCTAATGTGGGGTGGTCAGAGCTATGTGTGTGACTGTTGGGTGTATTATATATATTATATTATTGTAAATCTTAAATTGTAATAAATCCCATAAGAATCGATATAATCCGGAAAAGTAGGTTTGTGTATGCGATAATCACGTCTCTAATTAAATTATTAATAAATTTTAATGTAATTCTCATTCAGTATAATCATATGATTGTGAATATGAATAAGACTAACATTTTAGTCGCGTCGCGCGTCGCTTGCGCATCGAATACAAAAAGAGTGGTACGATGCGTAGGCGGATGCGCTAAGCTCTCCGCATAATTCAAAATTAACCACACGCTTGGTTCACTTGCAAGTTTTTCGACCCGAACAAAAAGATTATTAAATTTTACTCTTACGTGCACGTTTTTGTTATTTTGTAGGATGAATACTGTACTTATGAAATCTAAAGTAACGTATATTTTGGTTATACTAGATGTTCCACTGTCTTAGAATATCTTCATTTGGTATGCTGGAATGTAAAGTCAAATGTTTAGCGTGGTCGTTATTTGCATAGATTGTCATTGCGTATTTAGTTTTTTTAGGTTTAACACTATTTGATTTGTATTGATACTTGTTAAATTTAGCGCCATCGTAAACTCAAGACTTTTAAGTGTAGATCTCTGATTTTGTTCGGCTTATCGTATATATTATGAGTGTTAGCGCTTGAAGTAAACCATTTGTATTTTAATGTAATAAACATTGTAGTAAGTACAATGCATTGAACTTTCTTTATTTATTCCGTGTGTATTTCCAACTTACTAATACGTATTCTATTCTCGTACACGACCACTTCAGTAAATTGATTGACGATAATTTTAGCGTTTGTCTGCCACTGCATTGCATTTTGCATTCACTTAATGTCAGTAACAGTCACATAGGATCTGTATTACAGATAGTACTAGTAGTATTATCGGTACAGACAGAAGGTGGTAGTTTGGGTGGTAGAGCTACGCTGTAGGCAGTTTTGTCTACAGCACGTTGGGGCTCGACCGGGTTGTTACCACTATCTCACAGAAAACCGACTTAAAGTAGTAGCTTGCTGCTGTGTTTCGGAAAGTGACAGATGTCCGGAGGCCCAAATCCCTCTACCCTTCCCAATCCCTTAATTATCCTTTTCTTTAAGGTAGGCAACGCGTCTGGTTTGGTATTTTGGGCGTACATGTGGAGATCACTTACAATCAGAGGGCCAATTCTGCTATTTTAACTGACACTGCGATTGAATTTTAACCGAACTGAGATTAGATTTTGAATTAATTAAAAATATGGCATTCTGCTCCTTTATAAATTCGATATCATCTCAGATAAATTGCATTTAAACTGTCAATTCGATCAACTTTCAATGTCTTTCTTTTGTTGAAATTATGGCTTCGCATTATTATGCATTTCACCAATGACAAGTATTTTGCCGAATTTTACGTATCAGCTGCCATAGACTAAATTCTAGAAATTAAAAATGACCTAAGCAACAAAATCAATGTTACCAACTCACAATAAAATACCCACAATATGACTAATTTCAGGGATTAAAAAATTACGTAACTGGAGGTTATGATTTTTTAATTAATTGATTTGACTAATTCCATGTATTTTATTTATTTAATTAATTTATCTATTCCATGGCATAACTGAAGGAAAACGGCACAACAGCACCACTGAGGCAGTCCTTTCCGGAAATAACCACAATCGCGAATATTTTATTGAAATTTGAAATTCTACCGAATTACGGTTTTGCAACACTGCTGAGGACATATTTATAATAATTATGAATTGTGCGAGAGTTTTGGCGGGAATTTTGACAGTGCGATTGATCTCATAATTTAATCTACACTAATATTCTAGAGAGGAAAGATTTTTTTGTATTTTTGTATGTCACAAATAAACTTAAAAACTACTGGGCCGATTTCAAACATAATTTGGCCGTTAGAAAGCTACATTATCACTGAGTAACATAGGCTGTAAACTCATTTCTAATACTTTACTGAAATAACGAGCACACAAAGTCGATCAATTTTGACTACTTTTAGTTGCTTGCAGTAAAAGATAAAGTATAAAGATAAAGTTAACTGAATTTATCTGCAGTTAACTCACAGTCACTTCACCTCAGTGTTGCCTAGTCAGATTTTTGAAAATACCGTGTTGTCCACATTAAAATACGGTATTTGCGCCAAAAATACAGTGCTTGATGGGAAAAAATACAGTGTATTTTACAGTGCAATAAAATGTCGTACAAAAAAGGAAATAATTAAATTATTAAGTAAAATATAAATTTATTTTAAACTTTATATCCTAAACTAACTTAACATTTTATTTGTATATATCGATCGCTGCAGAAATGCATGGCTGCGATGATGATGATATCGGTTTAGTTTTTTTAATGTGTTTCATCAAAGAGTTTTATGTATACTACTAGACAAGCTGCGCGGTACATAGAAATTGTAGTATAATAAAATAATTAAATTGTAGTATAGTAAATTAGTTGTATTACTAAGTTGCAGTCAATTGACCGTAACTCAATATTATCATCTCATTTACTCTCAACTAGAACCCCTATTGCGCTCCCTGTTTGTGAACTGTCAAACTCCCGCGTTATGTGACGCAGTTTTACTTCTAAATAACCTGTCTAGTAGTATACAATAATAATACGAAATTTTGACTGTAAAAAAATACTGTGTCTCCATATACGGTATTTATAAAAATACGGTGTCCAGTAGATAGCGTGAAAATATGGCAGATCTGCTGTAATTACAGTGCACTTGGCAACACTGCTTCACCTTCAGTCACATTTCGTTCTCAATTAATATTTTGACGTTTGTCTATAGACGAAATGCATTTTAAATAGTTAAGTGTCAAAATTGTTACCAGAATGCCGTTTTGGTTGTATTCTACTTACGATATCATTGCGATCTATGTTCACATTTGAACTTGAATATTGGTTTAACAGAATACCATTTGCAACTTTCTTGTCGCTGAGATTAGAACGGAATGATATTTTGAACATTTAAAATTACGAGAATTGGCCTTCAGGTGACCCACTTGCTTGTTTGCCGGCCTATCCTAAAAAAATACTAGTAGTAGGTCTAGACCGGAAGTTGGCACGTTATGGTAAACTCTGGTTTTAGTTACATTCCTAAAACGTAGCTTTAAACTGTTCCAGACAAATACAAATATTTGTTTAAACGTAAAAGTAATCGTTTAGTTCAATAAAAAATTAATTAATTTGTCATTTCATACTTGACTTAAAACAGGTTGATAAAAAGTCGTCTATGACTTTATTCTCTCGGTGCCAGTTTGCTGTATATAAATCTTTACGAGTTTTTATTAGCAAGTCCTCGTTGTTTTTTATTACATTTAAATATTTTTTTTCTAGGCTTACGTGTATAGATGTTCTTTAAATATACGTTCAATCTTAGGCAGGATGTCTCCTAATAAACGGATACACGAAGTGACCGAGTTCCGTTAGTCATGAAGATGTATGAGTTTTAAGATTGTTATGAGTATGTTGAACTCGATAAATAGTTATAATATATTTTATATAATGAATTACATAACATTACAGTCAGCAAATTTTAAAACGTATTTATAATTCTTCATGACTGAGAAAGTCAGGAAAATGCTTACTCAAATAAATATACATATTACTAGCTGTTGCCCGCGGCTCCGCCTGTGTGAATGCCTATTTCTAGGATTAAAGTAGTAGGGTTCATCAAGCGAGTCCCGGTGAGAAACGCGCTTGACAAAAATAGGGGGTTGATCGTAGAGGGTTGAAAATTTTGGGTTGTATGTATTTTTTAATGCTGTATCATAAAAAAATAAAAAGAAAATTTTTTGTCTAAAAAATAAAAGTATTAATTTAGGGGTGGACCACCCTTAACATTTAGGGGGATGAAAAATAGATGTTGGCCGATTCTCAGACCTACCCGATATGTACACAAAATTTCATACAAATCGGTCAAGCCGTTTCGGAGGAGTATGGGAACGAACATTGTGACTCGAGAATTTTATATATAAGATACTAATAATAACTTACTATATCATTCATAATCATATTCTGTTTACGTTACTTTAGTTTAATTTAAATGTGTTTATATACAAAATTGATTAACGAATGTTTATTTTATTTTTGCACGCGTCCGGACAGTCGTTCCCTGGATTCTATGTGGACAGTAAGGTAAGATGTGATAATATTTGATGGTTGTTGTGACAGTCCCTTGTTTTGTATCACAATGTATGTTTTAGTGTTTTATATTGAACTTGTAAATATTTACTTATCTATTTGGTTTTGTGTCGGTGTGCTTTAATTGTTGATTTAAAACTGTGGTTTGTGAGTTTTTAAAGATTTTTTTCCCATATGACACAAAACATACCAACCAGTTCATTGTATGTCCATAACGTATGCCCTGATATTTTGGCACAGATTTCATTACGTTCCTTGGTCTAAATGGAAACACATTGGATGATGTCATGAGCTCTAAAAATCCATACGCGACGGCCCATGGAGACCAAATGTTAAAACATATTAAAGGGGCACTGTTTACTTTTAAACTGGGTACCGCTTCACACACGAAACTCATAAAATCGACGGGTGTAATTGGGTTATCTCGCTGAATCGTGCGACTTAACCTGTTCGTAATTGGTGTTTCACCTTACTGCCACCGCTTGTTACAAACGACCCCACCAGGAGATACAATCAACAATAATAATACTGTTATGTATGGTTAATAGTAAACACCGTGCTGATGAAATATAGCATTCAAAATATTATTACAATAAGAGCATGGAAACATTTTTTGTCGCGGTACGGAAATCGAACCCGTGGCCTCTCACTTCACAGCCGGCTCCTCGCCCACTGTGCCACGGAGGCTGTCCTTGCAAGAGCTGTATTATTTTAAAATCTATGATGCAAAATAGTGTAGCATGTAAGCGTTTATTGTTCTTTTAGAAAATAAAACAACGAAGGGCAAATGTATTGTGAGCGGAGCGAGACACACGACAGTTGTTACATATAACTGCGATGTCCAAGAGTGTACGACAAGTATCTGCAGACCTCGTTTAAGTGATTCTCCAACAATACGAGCTATTTATAAATGGATTTCTTTTTACAACGACTGAAGTGCACTGGCTGAACGTGGAATAAACATAGTTGGCCACTTGCGACCATAGTGCAGTTCGGGAAATTAAATAATAAGACGAATATTATCTTGTATAATACCTACTGCAACAGAAAAATTATTGAATATAAACATTTAAATATAAAATATACAAAGCTTATACTAAAAAGTGTATGTATTCATAAACTTTAGGCGGATTAAGGGTGATAATAAGTTTCATGACTGTCTGCAATAACAATAAGATAAGGTCCAGACCGGGTTTTAAGTGATAATTCTTTCATGTTATTTGCTTTGCAATTAGCAATAAATTACTCAGATGTTCAGTCCATAATATCACAAATGTTTGGAATAGTGCTAAATTGTATGAGAAATAACAAAGATACGACATACGTACCCTTCTACAATGCATAAACTTATTGTTTTATGGGTGTAAGGTGCTATCAGTTTGCCTATTACAACATTGTTTTTGTATACTGAAGATAATGATTTAGAACATGGATGGCGTTAAGTCGTATAGAGAAAACGGCAGAAGCAATTTCTATAGATTAGGAGCCGAGAAATAAACAAAATGTTACTTCCTAATCAAAGTTCACATACTTACTGCACTCACGCCTGTAATCCCCGAAGAGGTAGACCGAGGTATAAGGGTGTGTAATGATGTGATAAGGGGCGAGCGTATCGCCATACCGAGCACAATTCGAGACTCTGGGCGTATAGATGATTACTAGAAAAACCCGATATCACTTTTACCCGGCCCGGGATTGAACCTCAGACCTTAGCACAGCAGTCGTAACGTGTACGCATTACAACTGCGATACCAAAGCAGTAAGTAATAAAGTTAGAAAATTAATATGTCTGTAAATTTAAATGAAGATGTATCTGCCACACACTCTGTGTGCCTGAGGCTTTCCCACCCCACGTACGCAACAAGATCAATGTCGTAAGGGTTCACAACCAAATCGCATAAAAAGGAACTGAATGCCTGTGCAAGTAAGTACAGTCGCGTATTTCTGTAACGGCATCCGCTAAGAATCAACAATGACGTGTTGATTGCATAGCTCGACAGTCGGCACACGTGTACACTGTGCATTATGCAACGCATTGTTCCTCTCCTATTTGAACGTTGTTCTTGCTGATCGTCGTTTGTCTGTCAGGCCCGTGCCGCGAGCCGTTCGATCAATCTGCTTGTCGACGTGAATGAAAAGCTTTTGTTTGACGTTTGACTCCAGTACATCCATTTGAATCTGTGTGTTGCTTCATGTTGCTGTGCTGTATATCGGATGAGGATCTAGCTCTGGTGAGCTACAATAGCATTGTTCATTTAGGAACGTTAAGATATATTGTTTAAATTGGTTTCTTTGTTACATGGTTTATGTAGAAAGGAGTCTGTATAATATTCTATATGCCACTTTTTTGCCTCGAATGGGTAAATAATTTGCACCACCCATGAACACCCACAATAATAGAAGAATCATGGCCGCTTTGCCGACCTTAAAGGAAAGGGATAATTAAAGGTTTGGAAAGGGGTGAGGGAATTAGACCGCCCGATATCTCACTCACCGTACGAAATGCAGCTGCAGCAAGATGCTGCTTTACGTCGATTTATTGTGACACAGTGGTAACAACCCGGCTGTAGAAAAGACTGTCTACAGCGTGGCTCTTTGTAAGTTTAAGAACGATGATGGAAACTTGGACTGAGAGAAACCATTATTTCTCGCAGTACGTAGTAGTATTTTATGGTATTCCGCGGGGTACCACCAGTGGGACTGAGCGGTGATACTTCGAAAAACATACATACACGCTCACGTCTGTAATACCCGAATGGGTACGCAGAGGTATAACCAATACACCCACATTTCGCCGAGCGTATCTCCGTCCCATAATGTGATAGGGGCGAGCCAGAACAAGCAAAACAACAAGGAAACGATCGAGGAACAAACGGATGAATTGCATTTGAAGTTTACGCAGCGATATTACAGCGTTTAACGTGTGCGTTAGTAAACACCATCTAATTTATTATAATGAGACTGAACTATTACGATGCTAACAATTGTCATTAACCTATTTGAACCTATCGTGCCATATGTTAAACAGTACCTTTTAGTATCCTCATTAAACTGATTACGGGTTTTTTGGCAACTTCCCACTGTGTTGTGGGATTCTTGAGGAAAAAAATATTAACGCGAGCAAAAATAATTAAACTTATATTATAAGTAACAAAATTAGGAAAAGAAGTATTTGGGGAAGCGTCTGCAAATTCAACAATTATTATTAGGCATATTCAAGTCAAATTAAACTAGTTTGCAAGATAAGTATCCCAAATCCTTCGCCGTAACGGGTCCCGTCAGAAGAGTTTGATATATTGCAATTAGATTACTAAGATCTAAGTTAAACATATTGCATTCGTGACAATAAAGCAAACTAAATAAAACAACATTCAGTCATGACATGTCAAAAGAAACTAAATTGGATTCTTCTATGAGTTTCCTAGATGCATCACGTACTGCTATATCTCTTTATATGATAGGCATAATGCACTTCCTCGTCCAGGCCACATATTATTCACAAATAGCCTTTCTTACATTGCGGACTGATTTCCAATGCATATGAAACGTGGATATCGTGATAAGAATGGCTATTTCAAGTAATTTGAACGCGGCAACCCGAGCTTGTGAATCAGTTGCAGTGCTTTATTGTGCATTTGTTTTGCTTCTTGCTTTATGCCTTCCTAGGTTGCTCGTGGGTTTGTAAACATTAAAAATACTGTCTATCTTAATTTCTTTTTTAATAACGGTGAGTAATCATACAACTTGTACAATTTTTTTTTTTATTAGCTTGACTAATGAAACGAGCAGGTCGCTCGCCTGATAATAAGTGCAAAGCTTGCCCATAAACGGTAACAACACACAGAGCTTTAAATTACAAAGCACTGCATGATACTGGACTGATCTCGTAAGTGTCTAGTTGCTCAGTACTTAAAGACTGCTGTTCGGCGTCAGAAATAGACAAACCGATTAACGGTGGTACCCCGACAGTCTCTCGGATACGAAGGACCTACCAGCCCAGCAAATTGTAGTGGTTTTTGTATCGTTTGCAGAATCATAAATGAATCAATAAAATAACGATTGTGTTTAAAACAATTAATATTAAATTAATACACAACCTGTAATTTGATATGATATTGGCTACTATTCAAAGCTCATCGTCATGTCAGTAGCTGCCACCTGGTATCGTGATGGACTATCGGCGAAATGTATCCGTATTCTAAGGGAAGTACATAGTTCAGTTGGTACCACTTAGTCCAGGTGGCCATTATACTCGAAGGTTGTGGGTTCGAATTTTAATAACTTGTGTATCCTACTCCTACTTCTATTATAAATGTGAAAGTTTGGATGTTTGTGAATTTGAATGTTTGTTGGTAAATCACGCCTTAACGTTTTATATGAAGTTTGTCTCGCAGTTATACCATGACCTGGATTAGTACATAAGAGCTTTTTTATCTCTGAAACGGCCGTGTACGCTGACAGATACGCGAGTAAAAGCTAGTAGGCATATAATTTTATGTTGCTGCTAGTTAATTGCTTTTATCTTGTTGTTCTGTGCAGATTAATGTTACATTGTTTAGCTCCCGGGTTATCGTTTAGAACAAACTAATCCTGTCTTATTGTTGGACGTTTATTAATGGTACCGTCAAATCTTATATAATTTAAGTTATATATGTTTAAGGGCATACTACGGCGTATCAGAAGCAGATTGTATATGGAAAAACTAAAAAAATGCCAAATGGAACAATGTCAGCACATTGGTGCGTACGTGATACGCCGTAGTGTGAGCCTAAATTGTCATTGCATATCCCTTAGTATTATAGCGCAAATATGAGTTTGTTCTTTTATAAAAAAGCTAACCTAAAGTTTTTAAAATGCTTTTAAATATGCATGATATTGTAACATGACCTTAAAGTCGTATTGTGTAAAAGAGGCATTTCATTAAGGAAAAATATACATATCCATTTATTATTATAAATACATAATACGATAATGTAAAATAATGTAGCGATAACCTTTGTATAGTTCGGACTATAATAGAGTTTTATGTTAATTAATTAATATGAAGAAAAAATAATCGAACAGTCAAAGACAACATTAAAATAATTTCAATGCTGGTAAATGTTACACGTCATCCTTGACCACACTGAACGTATTTGTTAAATGTCAATAAATTACTTACATTACACTCATATAATAATTATATCCTTGCCATTGAATGCACCTGAACTAAAGTTATATATATTTTTTCTTATATTAGTAATAGTTATTTATTAGTATGACAAATTGACATAAGAATTTTTATTTTGCAATATTAGATAGATTGAATTATTAAAAATTAAACTTAGTAAATAGCTAAACTTGTTGCATTGTGTAGTTTTGTGATCAAAAGGCACAAAATAATTAAAATTGTGATAATTATTAAAAACTGATATCTTAAAACTATTTGTCGTTATTAAGTTCCAACCCTGGTTGTCTACAGAATATGATATTTTAATAGGGAATAACACTAATTTTTCGCATAAAATCGGTCTTACTTTAGGCTTGCATGGCTTTGTTCATACCTAACAGGGCCGGGAACAATGAATTGGGGTCAACATGTCGTCAGACAGTCATAAAAATACCAATAAACCCAGTACATGACACACAACGATGAAAGTTAAAAATATACAATTTTTATAGGCAAACTAAACTTCTGGTGGTTAATCTTGTTGAGGTGCATTAAACGAGTCTTACGCGTAACGGATAACAGCTAACTTGTGACTCAATTAATATCATATGTTCTAGGCTTTACTTTATATACTTACTAGCTTTTGCTCGCGGCTCCGCTCGCGGAATGTCTTGTTCTGGGACAAAAATACCCTATGTCTTTCTCCAGGATGTAACCTATGTCCTTACCAAATTTCATACCGTTTAGCCATGACTACTTAAGACGACAGACAGAAAGTGTTACTTTCGCATTTTTAATATTATTATGCATTCATTGACTAAGGTAGGCAAGATATTTTTATGTATAATTTTATTAAGGTACTAATTACACAGTACACAACCCCGAACATCTGAAAAATAATAGAAACATTATTAGACAAAAAACAAAATGATTGCCTAAAAACCCTTCACTGCTCACTATGCCACAGGAATCATCGCTTATGGAATGAAATGGGCTTTGTACCTTCGGCCTTTCGCAAGAAAAAAATTATACCTCGTGCCATTATCACGAAACTGACTTCAACCAAGCTCTACTACATTATATGTATTTTATAATACAACAAAACAGCTCAAAAGGAAACTATTATATTTTATTGTTTCTTTAACAAGAATTAATTCTTGTTATGGAATAACAAAATTAATTGTCTATTATCCTTAAACCTATGTTTAGAACACTTAAATATAATGAAACTGGTGCATTTTCTGCGAAAATGATCCGTATTCTGAAGTTCCCAGAATTTCTAATAAGCATTCGCTAAGTTGGCGAGTTAAATTTAGGTAGAGCTGGAGCTAACGTCGCCATTAATTTATATTGAAGGTTTAGATGTCTGAAGTTGAGGAAATTTTAATAGATCTATAAAGGTTGCCACTCTTAATTATCTGCCTTCTAAAAATTTCAAAGGGCGGTATGTTCTCCGGCACGTTTCTAATTTCATAGAGCTTTCTCTGACCTATTTATAGGTATCCATTACTAGATGCAGTGTCTGTTTTCTATGGCACGTAATTAGAAATGAGACTAGGGGGTTAATGCCCCGTCAAAATAATGCATCTGTTAGTAAACATCCGGTGAAAAATTGGTTCCATGTAAATCAGTGGGTGGGCCAGGTTTTAAGGTGGCGAGATGACAAGTTGATAAAGCTTTTGCACTAGCAAAACAGTTATTAGTACACAACTCAAGCATGTATGCCCAAAGGGGTAGATAGAGGTACAACTAGCGCTGCCTCTGTTTCGCCGAGGTTATTTTCCTCCGATGATGTGATGGGGCCGGCGAATCTATCGCCATACTGGGTACAATTTTCAATGCCGGGCAACTCATGTGTGATTTTTCGTATTGAAAATTCAAACACAAAATTGTAATTACCCGATCTAGAATGTGGATCGCGACCCTCACGGTATCTCAACCTAAATAGGGTGCCAATATACTATTGAGGTGAGTTTAAAACTAATCTATATACAAGACTACGAAGAATTCAAGAAGAGAAGCAGCGATAGATCAGCATAGACTGACATGGCGAAAGTAGCAGGTTCGAAACCAACCCCAAGAATATGCAACTCTGACTTTTCTAAGTGACATGTGTATTCATTATTGCTTACCTGAGATTTCTCCTTAAGAATTTCGAAGGTGTGTGAAGTCTGCCAACCCGCATTAGGCCAGCGTGGTGGATTAAGGCCTAACCCCCTGTCATTAGTAGAGAAGCTCTATGCCTAGTAATAGAACAGTATAATACAAGGCTGATATTCTATACTAAATAAAGAGATTCTGTACCAATCTCATAGGGTCCTAATCGATAGAAACAAGAACAAGAAGATCAACCTAGAAGGTCTCACAAAGATTTGGGATTTGCCTTGTCGACAGTTAAAAAATGATTAGAATATCCGTTTCTGGGTAGAGGTTGTTAAGTACGTGCAGCGTGTCTTATGTGACATGTCACATCTCACTTGCAAGCATGTGCCTGCTGTCGACGCTGTAACGAGGAAGCTCCAAGTATAATTGGGTCACATTCGTTTCGTTCGTCCTCTTTCACGATGTTAATTTGTGTTACACACGACCGCCTTTTGTTCCTATTACATTTTTTTACACATAACAATTTACGAACGTACTCAAGGTTTTGTTATTCTCTAAGAAACATGAATATGCTTAAACTATGACTATAGGGAAGTACTTAGCGGTTTTTAAGTTAAATTAGACAATTTCAGTATTTTTTGTTGCACGGTTATATCATGTGTACACTATTTAAAGCCACGACTTATGCAACCGGAGATATATTTTTTGTACTGAATGGTTGGGTAGTTGTACATTTCATATATTTAAATCCATGTTTTCTTTTAACCGGCAGCCGTTCAGTACGTTATAGTTCATCAAATAACCAATAGTAAGCATTATTACATACTTATATTATGTTTCATCCTCAACCATATTTAGCCACTTCAAATAAACGCTAGGACAAAAAGCGAAGTAAAAACTATAACATTCATTCATGAATCACTGTTTAGCAAGTATGTGGGTGTTATGAATATGATTATATTAATCAATATTGGGACGTGTGTATGTGACAGTTACATTGCATCATTGATCCCAGCTCATAGTAATAGTACACCGCTGTAATATGTATATATGTTAATATCATGTTGCTTCACTAAACCCTTGAGTTGTTACAATATATACAAGTACTAAACGGGTACAGTTAAATATCTTAACATGTTGATTCTTAACGTGTTTGATGCATTCGTGGAAACTATTATAGAATCTCTAATCCCAAAAATTTGGTTGGACATGTTGATGGTAATTTTATTGTTTAATGAATATTTAGAATCGTTAAGTAAACTGAACTTTTTATAGTTGCCAGCACTAACATCGATATAGCTTAAAATTTTGCACAAAATGATAAAGTATATATAAAAAAATTAACGCAACTTGTTTATAGCCTTTTTTATTCTAAATACCACTAGTTCAACGGTCAACTTGACCTCTAGCGTTCTATACATAAAAGCACACATCAACCTACCGACTTACATTTTTAATTGTCAAAATTGGCGCTTTCATGAAATACTATTCCATTAGACTTAGCAGTAGAATGTTATCAGTTACTTGATCCAGGGCACATTAGAGAGGAAATGCAAGGACGTGAAGGTGTTAGGTGACAAAAGCACGCCGTCACGCTTGAGTTATGTCCACCGTTCTCATGCCACTTATCATGCTTCAAATACTACAGATTCTTTACGGGTTGTGTCATGACGTCATATGGCGTTGCTCTGGACATCTAATAGCTTCGTTATCGTTGTTAGCTTCGGTGGACTACCTATATGTTGTAAATACGAATAGTTTTGTACAATTTTGTAGAGAAGATAATTCGTGTAAGGCTAACACTTGAAAAACTCACCAGATTTTTCAATTTATTTAAATAATAAAATACACCCAACAGTCACACACATAGTCCTGACCCCACACTAGGTAAACCTGTATCGTGGGTATCAGGAACTACGAGGGACTTGCGGTCCCACAACACCCAGACCCGAGACAAACATTTGTCTATGTGCGGGAATCGAACCTACGACCTCACGCTTCGCAACCGGTTACTCGCCCGCTGCGCCACGGAGGCTGTCAAACATTTCACATACATATTTTTAATATTATTCTGTGTAGTAATTTCTTTTTGATGACTCTACTTTTCTGTCGTCTTTATGACCATTATTTAAATATAGGTCATAAATATGTATAAATACATACATCAATATTGATTGAACAATTACTATGAAGTCTTGAATATTTCATCATCATCATTCACAGCCTGCACGGTCCCATTACTCGAGAGGCCTATCTCAAATCATACCACAACCTATGGTCTGCTTCAGCACTTGAATGTTTATTAATTAAGATCATTCAAATTAAATAAATTCTGATTTACCAAATCAATCCTACAATAAAGTAGATGTTATGCCGACCTTATAATTTAAAATTACTAAAAAGCTATAGTCTATATATAAAACGTCGGCAACCAACAAGCTCCGTTGAAATGAAGATCCTTTTTTTCTCATTTATTTGTAGTGGCTCTTTGCTAAGTGGGTAAGATCTTTGAGCATTGAAAGCAAACCCGTAAAAGGTCTTGCCGTGATCTGGTACTAAGAGTTACGAGTTACGTATATAGCGCAATAAAGTTCCCACGGACACTGGCCAATCGGTTCGACCAGAACGTGTTATTTTTTATGCTGCCTTTAAGTAGGTCGTGTAGTTACAATGGCGGGGATGGGAATAGCTTAACTTTTAAATCAATTATTTTCAAGTAACTTTCATTGTGGAGTTGTTGCTTGTTTGTTTATTTGCTTATGACCTTTACGTTACACAATGTCTCTGCCTACCTTTGGTATCTAATGATTGTTTGGTTTTATGTAGTTTATGTGAATGTTGAGTAAGACGTAATGTACTTTTTTATATAGTATAATATTCAAAAAGGGGTCTTAATCGCGTAATATTTACAGGTATAATTATCAATTTATTCAACCCGAGAACACAGCCGATGACACTCGGTCTATACGTAGAGGAATATATAAATTGTTCTTTTTACTTTAAATATTACGCGATTAAGGCCTGTTCTTGTATAATATGGTATGTACATAAATCGCGAAAGTAGTATTTAGAGTCGTAAATTCAAGTTTCCTGACATCAAAATGTACGCAATTGCAAGTTCCACAATTATTACTCAGCTATTAAAATGCAATAAAAAGTAATATAAGACAATATTCAAAGGTGACTGAGGTATTAAAATTATTAAAGGTATGTAATATTCCCAACATTTTTTTTCATTTGTAATAAGATAAATTCTTTACGTGAATCGAGTTATAGCCATAACTTCACATAACTTATATGTTATTTTATTGCACTATCGTATTATAGAACAGGTATTAGTTGCTTTTCATTTTTTTTATTGTTTGGTTGATAGTTACTAGTACAAAAAAGTTGAATGTTTTATTTTGTTTTATATTATTCTGTGGGAATGACTGCATCCTATAACAAAGTTGTTATTAAATATTGGCAGCAAGTCAAAAAGGATTTCCAATGGAAGTTAGAGAAGCTGAATGTTCTGTAAATTCAAATAAGGCCCCTTATTAATATTGAGTTCATAACTCTAATGGCAATACACTGGTTGTGCAACTACAGCGATAGATTTGTGAGTTTGATATTTAGGTGGGGAATGACTACGCTTACTACTATAATGAGTGGCTTGAGTACTTACTTCATTGCCTATCCGATGGTCGTGTCAAGTGTTAGACACTGTGTGTTAATGACAGTTTCGTCTGTTAACAGTATGCCAATTTTACATTGACTACCAGTGACGCTGTGAAAATATCATAGATTTACATAGTATAGATGTACCAAATTAAGTGTGAAATGGCAGAAAATGGAAATATAGACAGTGGAATTATCCCCAGATTTGGTTGGTTGGACCCACCGCTAGTGTTCAGATTCATGTTGCTATCTAGTGGGTAGTGGATGTTTTAGTGGTTTCGTTAACTACTTAGTTAGTGTAAAAAAATCTTTTTCTCCATTAAACAAACAAATTAATATACCTAGGTTTTCTCATCATGGGTATACAATTTCACTGTTCATATCCAGTCATTTTTTTAATGACGATGTTGACATTGAAGGTATACTTTATTTCGTATCCTGAAAGTCACTTTTATAAATTCCCGAATTTGGATGAAAATAAACGAATTAATTAATATGAGACTTAACACCTCATGTCTCGGGGTGACGAGCGCAGTCCAGTGTCATGCAGTGCTTTATTTGGAGTTCTGTGTGGCGTTGCTTCTGTTTATGAGCAGGCGTGGCGCTTACCATGAGGCGAGCGACCTGCTCGTCTCGTCATTCAATGTAATAAAAAAAAATTAATAATAATAATATATCCCTAAATGATAATTAGTAAAATGTCAATATTGAAACGAACAGAGCGACGGCAGCACTCTTCAATTAGCAATACAGTTAGCTTGTTACTGATAATACATAATTCCTCCACGACGCCCCAAACATGTTTTGGCAGATCCCAACGACTCCATCACAGTCGCTATCGAAGCAGCACTTTCCTTGCCCAACCCGAATCGCAACAATAATACGCGACCCCGACATAGGACACGCCTGCGAGTCCGAAGAGCTCCTACAACTGGCCCTCGGCATAATGATATGCAGAGACGGCCCTAAACTATACTCCCCAGCGATTGCTCAAGCTGAGGTCTAAGCCTTCTATAAGGCGCCTCTGTGCTTAATCGCTACTAAATAGAGCGCCATAAGCGCTGGCTTTATTTTCAGGTGAAGCTGTAAAAGCAATATAGGCTAACAGCACAAATCCATTCGAAAAAAAAACAATACATAATACTACCGTGCAGATGCGTCAGTCGTCACTGATGCCGGTGTCGCGACCATCGGAAGTTTACCTTTAAAAAGGCATTATGCTATCAAACGACTGCAAACCTTAATCCAAGCCAGAAACCATATGGGCTTGTGTTATATGGTGTTAAGATTGATCCCTCATTTAATCTAATCTACCAATTTGTATTGGGGCAGCGGGGCAGATTAAAAATGAGTGGAAACTTGGGACAAACAGGAGCATATGATATAATTGCTTATAAATATCATGAGTCATGATAAAAAGTACTACGACCTTGGCGTTGGGTTCTCCATGTAACTCATATAAATATAAATCAATTTATCTTCTATACAGTTTAATAAAATATAATACCCAACGGTTCTGACCTCACAGTACGATAGGTATAATTATTTTGTCTCATGAGTATCAGGTATTACCAGAGACTTGGGTCTTACCAAGACCGAAAACATATATTTGTGAACCTGCGGCCTGTAATTTCACAGTCTGCTACTCGCCTACTGTGCCACGGCGGCTGTCATTTCTTTATTATTATTTGGTTAAAGGGGAAAATGGGGCATCCACACCGCCCTACGTAGCTATCGTGCTGACCATGCTGTAAGCAATCGCAGACCTTTTGCTTATCTAAAAACAAACATATAACACGATGCAGTTGTTCGGATGAGTCACAGTATCGACAAAGGCAGCGGGTGGTATCTTGGAGTGCCGTTTGCGTATGCGGGCCAATAGTAACTGTGGAATCAGCGCCGTCTGATTGTTGTTTATGATTGGGATTAACTAACTGACTGTGAAGGTAAATTGCGGTATTTTGACTGAGTTTATAATAATGTGATATTATTAATAAAACTTTATTTCAAACAACAAATCCATAGAGTGTTAGTAACCTAAGGAAAACTTATTACCTACTTTTAGTACCGATAACTCCTCGCACAATTTTTCTGCGTTCTAAGTTGCAAGTCTGCGTGCTTCAAGTTCTTTTGTTTTTGTGTTTCGTTTCCTTTTATATGCTTTCATTTTTGATGTTAACTGTTATTGTCCTACTATAGGTACTGATAAAACTTTATAAAGTACCTATGTAGATGATAATATTATGAAAATAGCGGACGAATGAATTAGGGACTTATGAAGATTGACGTAATTTCGGGTTCACATGGTTTGATTCGTTAATCGTCTGGGATTTGAATCATTTGAACAGACTTTCAATCCAATTCAAGTCAATTGATCGACTAAAATCGAACCGTCTTAACCCGCTATAAGTCTCCCTTCTTTACAGGGGTGTAAAGCTTATGTAATTTACTGAAGATACATTAAAGAACATCAATCATTTACGTTACTCATTTCTTCGTAAGTCACATACGTGATTAAGTTACTTTAGTAAACATTTGTAAAACAAATGAAACCCAGGCTTTATAACTACTACTACTAGTATGACAATTGTGTTAATGTTATTGAAACACGTGGTATGAGTGGAGATAACGTTTACGCTTGGCTCTACAACTTCTACCAGACCATAAATGGATCCTTATAATGCTGAAAATGTGTTATGGCCGGTGTTGTTGCTCCCTTAGAAAAACCATTTCGTTTTAAACCTCTTCTTTTAACAATACGCGCAAAATTAGTTGGCCGGGCTGAAGTTAGTTAAATCGCCTTAAACAACGCATGGTACGCATGGTTCGTATCAACCTCCCTTAAAGTTAAATATATGACTTTTTCTTTCCCTAAATAACTTATATTAAAAAACCGGACCAAAAACTAACTTAACTTGCCTATAGTCCATATCGACTCAAAATATTTACCAATTCTGGACGTTTCTATAATAAAAACATTGCAAAATTAAAAGACAAATAAATAGATTTAGTGAAATAGCCTATAAAAAAAATAGTGTATTTTGATGATGCTAAGTATGTTATGTATACATTATTTGATTTGATTTCTATACATAAGTTTCTTTATTTTGTAATGACTTGTCCTAAGCGCTATTTTAATTGCCCATATTATAATAAACTATTTCTTTTAATTTCAAACACCTCATTTCAGGCCAGACAAGTTATTTTGCGCGGGTTTTCATACGCTATGTCTATAAGCGTGTTCATTATTATGTTGGTTCTAAAAAATGTACTCGTTGAATGTGGGTGCTTTTTGTTAATGATCCTATTCCCAGTAAAATCTGTGCTTAGTTCCGTTTTAAAACTCAGTTTTGTTTTTCTCGCAATTAATAAAACATACTTTCGTCAGGTCAATAACAATAACGGAGAGTACACATCGCGGAGTTTACCTCGAGTGCGGCTCGACAACGGCACGCAGGTGACCAACACTGGGGTAAGGCTCCGGTGTTGGGCGGCACCGCCGTCCATCACCGAGGAGGAAATAGAAGACGAAGTTGAAGAAGACGCAGTTTCCTTGAGAGCTATTCAAGCGCAAGGTGAGTTTCGTTTGTATTTTTTACATTATACGTACTTTTATTTACATACTCGGCGTTGTAGATGATCAACGGCGATTTGCTAGCTATTTTCAGTCAATGTGTGGATATGGCATATTAGTAGCCAGTGCTGTCAATCAAAGTTACTGTTGTGTACTCGGCTTAACAGTCCCAAGCTCGTATCGTGTGTGGTATGAATAGATATGTGTGGACAAACCCCACAATATGAACGACTAAATCCGAGACATAAATGTTTGCCCCAATCAAATGTTATGCGTATTAAAACGACTAATACTAAAATGAGTTACCGGTATTATACTAAAACTACAAGTTTAATTTAATAAGTCCACGACGATATCAACAGCATTTTTACATGTACAGTAACGTTATTTTTCGGTAATACTGCCATCTACCGGTAAAAGGTTACATTGATGATGCCCCAATGTCTATGCAACATGGCGTTAGCTATTTGACACTAGATGGCCTTGTTTCTGGTAGAAGTACACATGATGAATAATAGATGGCGTTGTATTACGAAAACGTAGATACGTTTTAACTTTGTTACACAAAGGCTTACCTAATAAATTGTTAAGTTTTTAACTCAATTTTGCGTTCATGTAGGAGTGTAACGTTAGTCCTTACCTACGACTACGAGTTTCATGTCGTGTCGGTTATTTAATGGATGGATTGTTTTAAGAGTTTCTTACGCTATAGCTTAGTTATACACTTAATTTATTATTAGAACAATCTTTATGTCTATAAGCACTCACAATTAGAGGCTCACAACCTCGTTTGCATTGTTTCTGGTATAAAATGAAGCAGTAACCGGGGGTGCCGTGAACTCGACACAGTATGACGTATCATTAACTGCACCGAGAATAGAACCGGCAGCGATGCGTCGTGCCGGTCGCCACAGCGCCATGCGTGCGCGACTCCGCTGGGCGTGCATCATGATCCGTGACGCGCCTGCTCCCGCGCACCCACTCGACGCCAATCGATTCACTCCCGGTTTCATGCTCCTGCATATTTGTCACTTCTTTTTATGTTGATTTTTGTCATTTGATGTTTCGTTTTGTGGTCCATATTTTAAGTGGAAAGTAGAAATTGAGGGATGTTACGAAATTTCGTAAAGCCCATGTTATTACAATTGAGTGTTTAAACTTTATGATACATACATACGCACTCACGCCTGTAATTCCCGAAGGGGTAGGCAGAGGTGTAACCAGTTCACCCACTTTTCGCCGAACGTATCTCCGTCCCTTGATGTAATAGGGGGCGAGCCTATCGCCGTTTATGATATTTCTGATTATATTGAAAATATTTATATAAATTATGCGTTATTTGTTATACTAGCTGGACCTCTGCTTATTTCTTTGCAGATAAAGGTATGAGTTTATTTAGATATGGTTATGTTATTATAATATAAATAAAACAGATAATTATTTTATACGCGTATCTCTTCTGTTCAAATTGCACGAAATTAAAAAAATAAGTAAATAATACTAAAAATAATTGTGGGAATAACTTTTAGTACATAATATTTTCCCGCACACAGAAGGCAAATAGATTTTAGCTCATATAGCCATAAAAATTATAGATTTAATACAACTTTTAATCTCTGAATGTCTTAATATTTAGGATTACCATTATGTTATTGAGATTTGAAAGTAAACCAAAAGATAGTGATGTATTTTTTAATTCAGATTATAACATGATGTGTAGGTATAACTTCATCAAACATAATTATATTTTTAAGGATATGTAGACATGATGCTTGTTTATGTTAGCGACATTAATTTGTAATGCTAATAAAATAGATAATAGATGAGTATTGTTTAGGAATATGATGCGCATTTAAAACCTAACTACCATATTTAGCTCTCAAATAACGCGCCAGTCCTACTTGCACTTGACCGGTTTTCGTACATAATATAAATGAAATTGACATTTGTAAGCTTTTGGTGTGTAACAAAAATGAACATGTTTCCCTTGAAACATTAATTATCATGTATATCAAGGCGATGCAGCAATATCGCAATTCAACACACGACAGGGCCCTCTGTGCCTTCGCCCCCGTCTGGCGTAATCGAGCTAAAATGGGCACAATTAGGGCCGGGCAGTTTTTAATTGACATCGCTCCCTCGAGTTATATCTGCTGTGACACTGCGACAATCAATCTCTTCAAACTTCAAGCTTCGGGTGTAAGCGATTACACGGCTCTATCGCCTCGCTGCAAGTAATTTCATATGATGCATATAGGGAATCGGGAGCAAACCGTCAATTAAATGAAGTTCATAATGTTCAAACGCTCTAACATATTATAATACTTGACATGTTTTTTTACTGTATATAAAATACTAACTTTTCGTTGCAATTTCTCCCGCGCGCATTATACTGCTTGCGTCCTCTGCTTCTGCCTCTATAATGACGAAAGTAGAGACATCTATCTGCTTTTTGTTTATGATACCATAACCCCAGACAATACTGTTCAACAACGTGGAATCTAATTTGATGGAACTCTATTTTAGGGCACGACAAAAACTGTAGTTTCTTTTTCGAAACTACCTAGCTTGTTTCCCGCAGAATACCAATTCTTTTACAAAACTAGTAACATGGCAAGAGGCGCGAGGCAGCGCGGCGTGCTAAAGGTATTTTTTTGTGAAATGAAGATTGCCATGATGTGTGGACGTATATATAAATCAGGGAAATATGAATTCTAGTTAGTTCTTAAGATGTGGTAGTCTTACTCAAATATATACTTATAATTATTTTTAACCGGCTTCAAAACAGAAGGAGATTCTCAATTCGGCGCGTATAATTTTTTCCTTTTAGATAAGCTTTCGCTCGCGAATCGTAAACGTTCCATGACAAAAATTAGCCTATGTTCTACTCCAGGCCATTGTCTATGTGTACCAAATTTCATCCAATACCATTTAGCCGTTACGTTACGGAGTGATGGACTAACATCCAAATTCACAATCTCATAACATCCAAACTTTCACATTTATAATAGTAGTAGCAAATAGTATAGGTTTAATAGGTATTAGGTATAGGATAGTATTAGCAATGTGGTTTATTGTTAAAGCAATTTGTATCACACTATTGACGCATTCAGAAGTCTAGAAGTTTTATATTATACACTGAGCAATAATTGCTCGCGCACCGTGCATAGTGTTTATTTACTTGACTTGATGAATCACAAAGTATTAATGACTTTAAAATGTAGACTCAATGTCTACTTTACCTTTGAAGTGCTTCAAGTTTATACTTATGTTTTTGAATTAAGTAAGATAAACGGTATTGAAAATGTAAATGTGAAATAAAAATATAAAATAATAAATATAATAATTTTCTGATTTAATTACTTACTTTATCTTAGTAGGTATAAAAATTATAAACATACTTCAATATAATATTTATATTACTCATTTTAACACACATTTCAAGCTTAGCCGTTGCTTGCTACTATCCTGTTTGTCTATTTGAGTTGTTCTAAATGTGGCGTGAGGAAAGAGTTTAAAAACTATAATTCTGGTTAACCTGTCTTTCGGCAACACGAACTCTGTCAGTAAGAAAATACGGAGTTTGATGTCTCACAAATAGCGGTCGGCAGCGGGCCACAACGATATTCTAATTTTGTGAGAAAGTGTGTTTTTTTGTTTTGTGCCCGCCGGTGTCATGTTAATTCTTCCATACTCCATTTAAAAGAGTCACAGTTCCTCGAGTGTCAGTAAACATTTCATCAAAGGTCGTGATATTATGTTATATTTTCAACATAAATATAATTTTTATTATAAAAACGTGTCAAAATTTGTTTGCGTCTCTTCATAATGTATCGGATGTCCTCGATGTTTGTGGTTTATTTATAAATACGGGGATGTTTTGTCTGTTCATGTGGGAGGTTTTACAGATGCGGTTGGGGCTCGCCATGATCGATTTTACCTCTCCAGACTAATCTATTATTGGTTTTGTCTTTCTGTTCCTAACGCGAATCACTTTAACATCTTGTTTACCGTTCAATTATTGACTTTTCTAGACTTCTTCGAACTATAATATTCTTGCTACTAAAATATTAGTATATTCCATAATGGGTATGCATTTTAGCAAATAAAAGAAGAAATTATTTTTGAGTGGTAGATCCACGCTTTAGACACTTTTGTCTACAGCATGAATGGGCCGGCTCGTCCAGGTCGTTACCACTGTCTCACAGAAAACTGACGTAAAGTAGCAGCTTATGGTTTAAGACATTTATTCCTCAAAAAGAATTACATTACAATTCATTTGCATGAGAAATACAAGAATAAATACAGTAATGCTTACATTCGAGTGAACATACGACGGGACGTTTTTTTATTTTATTTTTTTATTTATATTTATACAATTACATGATTAGTGTTACTCAATTAAACTCTTAATTACCAATAATACAAACACAAAAGTAAATTTGGCTTAAGATTTGTTGTGATTGTGTATGTAGTTTGGCATTATGTTTATTTTTTATTTATTTATTTATTTAAACTTTATATACATAACATGTATAAAGGCGGACTTAATGCCGAAGGCATTCTCTACCAGTCTACCTGTGGGTGATGCAGAGACGAGATAATGTGGGTGTATATAAATCGTCGAATAAAACAAACGAACAAGAAAAAATAAGTAGACAAGATACTACTTAATACATAAATCTACATATATAGAAGACTATGATACAACATTACTTACATAAATACATATAAATGTATTATATTATATACACTAGTACTTACATAAATATTGTAATATATACATAATACATATAGTATGAATCTACTATTGTCGTGATTCAGCCAATAGCGCCCGCACTTTAAATTTAAAAGTGAGTCGGTTGGTAGACGTCCTGATTTCGAGTGGGAGCGCATTCCAAAGAAGTATAGATTGGACAGTGAAGGAGGAATGAATAAAGTCAGAATTGTGAGGAGGGCACTGTAGAAGAAGATTGCATGAAGAGCGAAGGTTTCTTTCGTGATTAGATCCAAGATACTGAAAGTTAGAAGTTAAATAAGAAGGGGGATTAAGTGAAGTTAGAATAGAAAAGAGTGTAGTAAGTGCGCGCAGATTTCGGCGCTGACGAATGGGTAACCATTTGAGTTGGGAGCGGTAAGAAGACACATGGTCATACTTACGGAGATTGAAAATGAATCGAATGCAGTTATTGAGAAGACGGTCAAGTTTGTTGAGTAAATCTGCATTCAGATCAAAATAACACACGTCACCATAGTCGATAATAGGAAGGATTAAGGTCTGCACAAGCATTGTCTTGGTTTTACACGGGAGAAAGTTCTTCAAGCGATAGAGAGCGCGAAGAGTGCCTGTGACTCTTTGGCAAACAGAAGTAACATGGGCCTGCCAGTTGAAGGTAGAGTCTATGTTCAACCCTAGGTTTTTTACATTAGGACACAGAGCGATGACCAAACCATCATACAGGATTGGAGGAAGAGTTGTTGTGTCCAGTCTGTTAATCATTCGCGAGCTACCTATTACTATCGCCTGACATTTATCCGGGTTCACACCCAAACCGAACCGGTCCGACCAGTTTTTGATATGATCCAGATCCCTGATTTATTGAGATTATGTTGTGTGTGGGTAGATTAAAACTAAATTCTAACAAAATTGATAGCGAGTGCCGTCAGTGCGCAGTGTTACGGCCTTATTAAGTATACGGATGGAATAGCAGCTTGCTGCTGCCTTTCCTACGGTAAGTGAGACATCCGGGGGACCAAATCCCTTCCCTTTCCATTCCCTTAATTATCCCTTTCCTTTAAAGTCGGCAACGCGCCCATAATTCTTTTGGTATTGCGGGCGTTCATGGGCGGTGGAGATCACTTACCATCAGGTGACCCACTTGCTCGGCATATGCTATAAAAACTGATTCTTTCATCCGCACATTTGCACCTTTTTACATATTTTAGTTCCTTATGTGTTACGTTCTTTTGTTGGGAATTTCTAAGAATATAAATCATCTAAAGTGACGTTCTTTCTACAGCGGGTCGATGGCATCAATTTAGTCGACGTCGCATCGTGTCAGCGTGTTACTTGTGGTCATGATTCACAAGGACTAATAGGGAAGCTAAAAGGCCTTCGGCTTACACATTGACTATTCCTGCAAACTGTGATGCTCAACCTGAATATTAACTAATCAATGCATATTGTTTGTCCACATATACGAGTATATATCTTACTCATTCGTTTTGAAGTCAAATGTCTTAGTTAATCACTAACCCAAGGTATGATTTGTATCCTTTTTTATAAATGGGAAAACCTATTGTATTTAATTTTGCGGAAATTCATATTTATATTGCGGATTTCATAATAATAACATCACATTTAACAGGAAAATTGTCTTTTATGAGGAAACTAATGTGAATTAGTTAATTACTGTTCAATAAGGTAATATTGTGGCCTAAGCCCGTGTAAAATTAGTTAATTAATGATTTAGACAAAGAGAGTGTGAAAGATGTTCTCTTTGTTCCAAGTGTTTTCAAGGTCTTACGTAATTCACTGGATAATGCATAGTGATTCCGTAGTGTTGCTTGAAACGGTTGTTGCGTATCCGTCGCGGTTCAATGCGAACTGATCTTCCACCAGTTTTTTTTTCATGAATTTCAATTATTTTTATATAATTAGGATGTGATCGAGTTTTGTTTTATTACCTATAGGTACAGAATAAATCGTAATGGTGAAGTTCACGCTTTAAGGTCATCTTTATTGCGTCTTTAAATTATTATTTAATAAATATAATAATTGTAATATTTTACCTATAAATAACAGTTTAACAATTAAAGGAATTCCAGTATTTCTACATAAATATAAATGTTCTCTGTAGATTAAGTTAAATGATACGTTTTATCTTTACGGACTTTTTTTTAAAAGCAGATCCTTTATTTTGTCATTTAGTCACGTACTACACATTTAATACTTTGTTTGATGGAAACATTTGAAACTCTAATAAAAACACCTCGATAAATATGTAGAATTCTTAATGTTTATTCTATTGAGCATCAGTCAGCATAACTTATTCCGAGGAATATCCAAGTAAGCTTTTAATCCATCTAAATATCACCTCAGAATATCAAGAGTCAATTGAAAAGTTAAAAACGTTCGTGTTGCTGCCTTATAAGGTGCGGTACTTTTCGGTCCGTTTCGTGCTTCGTGCCAGGCGAGTGTTGTTGGACAGATGCCGCAATGAATCAGTATCTTTACAAAAAAGGTATGGATGTGTGCAGTAAATCCATAATTTGGATGATCATACAAATGAAATATGACTTTGATATTACAAGTTTTTTTTAGAAAGGATTGGGATATTTTTATGTAAGTGGATTAATTTATTTAAATCCGAATAATAGTTTATAGTTCACCGTTTTGTTGTAATGATAGATGTTTGAAGTAAGCGCTACAGCATTAAATATTTTATCACTTTCCTGACTCTACCATAGATTTTATTTGAGCATCACTGTAATCATTATAGATAAAAATGCACAATGGTTATGCAGATCACGATTTGTATTAAGTTATAAACCGTCTTGTGGGAGTTACAATGAATCTCTATGTGAGTAAGCCAGGCATTCGTGGGCCGATGTAGTCGATACATCCTCAGCGATTTGTATTCGTATTTCGTGGGTGGGTTTTTATTGCTTCAATGCTACGGAAGTAACGGGCAGAACACAGATTACAATCATTTTTGGCTACATCTTATACCGATTTTGCAAAAACTACTCCATATAGAACGAATTTAAAAAATAAACGTGGTTTATTGTATTTTTATTGAACGTGAGGTATATTTCATTTAATCTTTTCAAATCGAACTGCATAAAGCAAGAACATAAATTAACAGTGCTTTTATTGCAATGCCATATTAAAGTGTTTACGGTCACCGATGCATAAATAACCGAAAGGGTGTTATGCAAATGTAACTGCGCCAAAATAGGAAGTGGTCGCAACTCTCAACTCGCAGGCACCGACGCGACGATGTGGACGATCATCGACCGGAATGAATCATCACAATATTTTCAATATTCCATAGCGTCGCTTCACTATCAGACGCTGCAGTACGATGCGTCAGCCGGGTGCCGCTTTGATAATGTACAAGTATATCCCTGTATTGCCTATTGTCTCTCGCAGGGTTGGCAAGTCGGATATATTAATGCATTGTATTTTTTATTTATCGTTATTATTCATTATTATATAATGCGCTAATTACTTGGAGGTGTAACTCTTTAATAGTATGGATTTTGCCTAATAAATAAATATATGCACACTCACGCCTGAAAACCCCAAAGGGGTAGGCAGGTAAATCCTATAAGAGACAGCCGAGAGATACCCCGCATTCATAATTAAAGTTAGTTTTATACTTAGTATTTTATGAAGAATATTGTGAAAATGTAAAAACTTTTATATTAAAATAAAACTAGTTTATACGGATTTTATCGCGGTTTAATTTTTATTTAAGTCCCGACGTTTCGAAAGCTTTTCAGCCTTCGTGGTCACGGGAGAGACTGAGGTGTAGGTCGTCTCGAAAAGTTAATGTTACAATGGCCATTGTAACATGCCATGCCAATTGTAAAAATTAAACCGCGATAAAATCCGTATAAACTAGTTTTATTTCAATGTGTAATATTCGCGTAAACCTAAGAAATCACTTTTATATTATATTATGAGTTTGGTAGCATCAAATAAATTATATTTTCTGGCTACTACTCTTATTTAAAATATGCTACGTAATACGATGTCCAACGACTTTCTTTTAGAATGATATAATTTTATTTTGATTAAATAAGTCTTATACATGCATAATTTATAATTGTTACATAACATTAACGTACCGTTAACGAAATACCAAAGCGTGTAATTTTATAAACAGAAAAATAACCCCATTTGTAAGTAACGAGAGGAAATCAAGACTGTCATTAGTATCATTACTTTTCTCGACAAATATACCGTCACATTTTAATTGTCAACAAGCGGAAAATTATACGCGTTCATTAAATGCAGTGACTCCCCTAGTTTTCTCTGACTCAATGGCAGAGGCAGTCGGTAGACGCGGAGCGGGCACGCGCCTCCGCCGCGTCGCGAGTCGCGAGTCGCTCGACGCTCAGTCGCGCCAGACCCAGTGTGTTCCGCGCTGCTTCCGACTCGACACACTCCCGACAATCGGCAACGCGTTCTCAATATTTATTATGATCGGCCGCGATTTGACCGCTCCTTAACTGGACCCAGCGTACCCTATACTTTTGTGAAAAAGTATTCAGTGCAGTGCGTGTGTACAACCTTTATGTTCATGTGTAGTGTTGTGTTTGGAATTCAATCAGCTGGTTGACTAAAAGCATAAGATTCTTGTTGGATTTTTATTTGGTAAACAACGTGTTCTTCTATTTAAATCAATGTTTCTCAATTGTTAAATCAATAAATAATTAAAACAATGCAACTATTTATACATTGTCATGAATGGAATGCATTTGATAATGAAAAGTAAACAAACAAATCATTGTTACTATCATATCGATTGTATTTTCTTGTATGTCATTGTGAATGAATTCTATACTGATAGTAGCAACACGTTTGCAAGCAAAAATTGTAATCGTTTTATACACTTGCATATTGTGTCTTCAGTCGGTACACTTGTACATACCCACCCACCCCTTTTGAATTTGGCAACGCAAATGCATGCAAAAGGGGCCTCGCCTCCGCCCTATGCGATGCACCACGGCTTTATGCAGTGAATCACTGGGTATTATCAAAAGTTATTCGTTTATGAAGCATTTACCACATGCAAATTTACTGACGTAGTTTTGCCCGTGACTTTGGTCATCATAGACATCATACACATACACTATGGGGAATATTTTCTTTTTGAGTATATTGATTGCTTAAATTTTAGTATTTGCAAGCATTAACGATGTATATAATAAATCCTCCTAAGTATATTAAGACGCATAAAGGCTTTCTTTTCTTCTTTCTACCTATCCCGTTATTACGGCTAGTGTCAGGGTCCGCCTTCCTACTAAGACGCCTCCACTTCGCTCGTTCTTCAGAATTCTCAATAGTGTGACCATATTCTCTACATCATCATGCTTCAAGGCTAATAATAATAAATAAGCAAAACTTGCAAATAAATATTTCCTAGTTTATTTTACTAAGCAAAAATATATTTGTCAATTATATAGGTTGAATATTACATATTGTTTATTATTACAAAACATGTAATAAGGTAAATAGCAAATAATATTAAATGCTATAAATATATTTCCTAGTAGATGTTTGTAAAACGAGGCCTTTGATTATTTGGAATTGAAACCCTTTGTTTTCTAAAAAGTACATCGTAATACAATGTTGTACGAGTATATGGATAGTTTAATGTGATGTACGATGTGATGTATGTATTAAAAATGAAGTCAGTAAGCCGATTTGTATACAATGACTAATACTAGGGGACATATGTTTTCCTCATTTCGGAAATTTTCCTTTTTTTACGTCAAATCGAACTTTAATTTTAATTCTAATTCATTGAATGAGTAATCTTGTTTATATGAAATTATTCATAAAACATCTGTATCACCATGTATAAATATTCCTATATTTTCTTTACGGTTGAAAGACATGAGTTACATATATTCAAATTGGAGTATTAATGACATCAGTATTATTACGTTTAAGACGTAGATTTCATTTATATACACCTTTAATAAAAACAGTAATTAATCTTGGGCATCCGTTTCTCGCGATTCAAGAGCATGTGGCGCGTAGGAGTCCATCAACATGTTCTCACCGTCCGATATCCTTGTGTTAATTGAATGTACATTATAAATTATGTACATATACTTTATAGTATTTGTTGGTAAAGTTGATACTCTTTTACAATCATTGTAGTATTTATTATAAGTACAAGTAGTAGACATTCATGCCAGTATTTACAGTGAAAACTAAAAAAATGCTGGAATTGGGAGTTGGTATTGAGACTCGACTGTCCATACAGTTATATCTTTATTTTCGTGTTTTTTAATTAGCTTGAACGATGTAACGAGCAGGTGGCTCGCCTGATGGTAAGCGCAACCCTTGTCGATTATCAGACGCAACCCCACATAGAACTTGGTCTTACATAGCACTGCAGTTTGCAAGGCCTTTGACTGCGCTCCTCACCCCGAGACATAAGATGTTAGTTTCAGAATGCCTTGTAACTTCACTGGCTTCAATATACTTCAAACCGAAACATACAGTGCTTTCACATTGCTGCTTTGCGGCAGAAACAGACAAAAAATACCAACCTAGACGGCCTCTCGCATGCGAGGGACTTACCCGTTAGGAAT
The DNA here is from genome assembly GCA_905332985.1 of Mimas tiliae. NCBI lineage: Eukaryota > Metazoa > Arthropoda > Insecta > Lepidoptera > Sphingidae > Mimas > Mimas tiliae. The sequence continues at coordinate 6,050,361 of HG995242.1, read as the reverse complement.
AGGGACCTACTTGCCCAATATCTGCGTAAACAAATTTTAAAGACATTAACTTTGGATGTGACTTTTAAGTACTAAAGCCACATCGTCGACAGTTTGGCTACAGCATGAATTTACCGGGTTGTTAATACTGTCTCACAAAAAACTGACGAAGTAGAAGCTTGTTGCTGCTTTTAGTAGGGTGAGTGAGATATCCGGAGGCCCAAATACTCCCTCTTCTTCCCCATCCCTTAAAGAGAACGACACTTTAAGGGCGGCAACGCGTCCATAATGCTTCTGGTGATGGGCGGTGGAGATCACTTGCCATCAGACCCACGTGCTCGTTTGTCGACTTATGCTATAAAAATCCATGGTTAAAATATCATCATTAGTGCCTGGTATCTACAAAAGTTGATTACCTTGATGACAGTCATAATACAACACTCCTCGTTATGAAGATTGAACATTTAGATCAAACAGTATTAACTTTAGTATCTCAGATTTACAACATGTAAATAAACATGTTATGTTTCATTCATATGCTATCGTACCGTGTGAAATGTTAATTATTGTGCGATTATATTGCAATTATCTAATCACGCGAGCAAACAGAAATATTCTCATAATTGCCGATGCCACTAATTGAGCTGATTCCATTCTAATTGTACAGCACAATGGATTCTGTAGCTTCTCATCCACATAACGTTATGACACAATTATCGATTTCATAGTACGTGCGATATTGTGATGATGCGACGTTGTTATTGCATAAAATGTATCGTGCGATTGTCGAGTTTCGTGTCAAAGTCGATCGGATTCTCTCGCTTGCTGTTTTTTGGCCGAGCACACTTCCTGACGTGGTGTGATGCAATGAACTGTTCGTGAATTCGTTCCAACAGTACTTAATTCGTACATATCGGTGCTGACTCCATATCGGTTTCTATTGGAAACATCTGCGCGGGCAATCGGAGATGTGGTCACGCAAGGGGAAACTATTGCAATACGTGAGACCGCTTTCTGTACTGTTCGTATCTATAGATAACTTTTTCACAGAAATCAAACACTGAATTACTAGTATAAGTAAAGTGAAGTACTAGAGTGAAATTTTTGAGTGGTAGAGTCACGTTGAAGACAGTTTTGTCTACAACACGAATAGTCGGCTCGTGACACAATCAGACATGAACTGCCCGGGATTGACTGCCTCGGTGGCGCAGTTGTAATGCGTACGCGTTACGATTGAGGCCAACTCTGAGGTCTCAGGTTCGATCCCCGGGTCGGGTAAAGTGGTATTGGGTTTTTCTATTACGAAATGCTCAGTATCAGCCCGGAGTCTGGAATTTGTGCCCGGTATGGCGATAGGCTCGCCCCCTATCACATAAGGGACGGAGATACGCTCGGCGAAATGTGGGTGTACTGGTTACACCTCTGCCTACCCCTTCGGGGATTACATGCGTGAGTGCGTATGAACTGCCCGGGATTGAAATTTATGTCCAGTGTGGTGATAGGTTTTCCCCCTATCACATAAGTTATGGAACGGGAATAAGCTCAACAAAACGTGGGTGCACTTGTTGCCCCTCTGCTTACCCCTTGGGGGATAAAGGTGTGAGCTTATGTAATTAAGTCTTAAATACAACAAAATCAATTTCATTTAATTATTTAGTTTATTGTTCTGTGCGGTAGGTGAAAACCATGAAAAAAATGTTATACTCTGTCAGTTTCGCACTTTAACTGCACAGTGCACACATCATTTAAAATTAAATTAATTGCCAGATTAAATCTTTGAAGCGCAAACGAACCACTTTCTTAAACAAAAACCGAATTAATATACGCCCATTATTGCGCAACAGTCAAATTGCTAATTTAATTTAACTTTACTCTCTTCTAATTTCAATATTTTATAGAAACACCAACACACATGTCTTACCGCATTCATTTTTCGTCGGTGGAGAAATCTGTATCTTCCAGAGAAAGTTGCCCAAGCTGGATTTGTAAATATGCACGTTGACATTATGGAAATTCAGTTTTCTTTTCCATTACATAGATTGCATAAACGTGTTGACAAGTTGTTCAGTGTCTGAGGGACGCCCAGGCAGCCCTGTTGCGACACCGTTAATCAATTTTTACCTTTTGTAATATACTTGAATTTTATGACCAACTTTTTCTGTTACGTTTTTGTGCATCGATAAAAGTGAAGTAATATTCATGAAGTATTATAGAATGAATAATAAATTATGTGATTTTGCGAATTGCTATTTACGTAACTGTGGATTTAACTTTCAAACGAAACACTGTAGTAAAATATTTTCTGAATAGTAAATCGTGTATCATTCCTTACTTATATCAGCAGTGGAATATGACACAAATAAACTTCCGAGACAATATGGACGACCATTTCCGCCATCCGCATACAAGATTAAGTACATCGAAACCAATAAACATGTCAGCATTCATATTTACTTTTACTGTTATAGCCTACAATATTGTATGTGGTAACATTTCTGTAAGATTTACACGCAACTCTTGTTACAATAAGTGGCAGAGGGCCAAAGCTGGTTCACCATTCACTATCGTTAGCACAAGTTTATTGTCTTAATTTAGATGTCTGGCGGATAAGGAAAGGCTACGTTCGATACTATCTAAACGTATGCATTAAAAGCTTCTGTGCGTACTGCCGACTGTGTTACATGAACTTTGTGGATTAATTATCGTGTCTACGATCTTGTTTAAAGATTCTCCGGCTTGGTTCATGCATAAGGTATTCGGGTAATACATACAAATATGTACAGTCTTCTTCTTCTTCCACTTGCACTTATCCCACTCGTAGTGGGGTCGGCGCAACATGCACACATGGTCCGGTAGATTTAGCTTGTCGTTTTTACGACCGGCCACCTGCTTGACATCAACCCCTCTGGGGAGAATCATAATTACAATTATGCGCTTCGGCTATCTGCAACAATATCCATTCTTCGGTGCCTCGTTAGGAAATTAAGTCAAAAATAAGTACGTTAACTAATGTTGTTACCGCCCTGTATTGGACTATCATCGCGCCTTTATATTTCCTATGATAAACGATGATTGCCTAAGCGTAATTGAAATGGTTGTACTGTATGTCTATTTAAATTCAAGTCATTGTGTACTAATTATCTCAAATTATAACAGCGGTAACATTTAACGTAACTTTGTTTTTCTATTCATGTCTTTACTTTTCCCTTAACTAGTACTCCATTATTAGTGTTCCGAGTAGGACCAAAATAAATGGCGCGCATTCTCACTTTAGTTAAAATATAGCCAACCGTTTTAGTAACATAATTACCATAGCAATCCTTAATATCGATACACACACTCGGCTCACTATTAGTCTGTCGGTTAATTTAGTTCTCCCCTTCCGTTAAGACCAACCGTGTTGTAGCACCCTTAATATAATTAATGCGCATTACTGCAATAGCGTGTCCTAGGAATCTCCCCATGTCTGTGTGGGGAATGGACCTACGCCGTACCATTTACGATAGGTAAATATATGCTTATATAACTACATATGGTAGTAAATGTTGTACAGACTACTTATTGAAGGTGTCTGTTGTTTTTGACTTATTTGTTTTTTAAATCTGCGTCATACTTTACGGATTGATTCTCATTGAAATAAAACTAGTTTATACGGATTTTATCGCGGTTTAATTTTTAGATTGATAGATTGTGACTGTGGACTCTCCTATATCGGACAAACTAAAAGAAGCATAGGGACCCGCGTAAAAGAACACATAGCTGATGTTAAACACCGACGCTCTACGAAGTCTGCAGTTGCTGAACATTCAGATGAAGGCTCCAAACAAAGGGACAAATTTCAAGCGGTGACAGAGTCCTTTACAAACTGTAGTGTATTGTATGAAGAAGCCTTGTGTAAGATTAGAGATTTAGAGTGTGAGCTTAATAGTGCTAATGATCACATAAATAGGCTTAATAATGAAAAAGAGTGCTCAGAGACAGTGGTGAACCAAAGCCTTTATGATGAACTTGTTCATTGTGGTTCAGACCCTCTCCCACTCAGGACAGTTACCACTATTAATCTCACTAGGAATGAGTCAGTTAGAACTCAGCATAGTTTACAGTATTTAAGCCATAATAAGATAAAAAAATATATTAAATTAAGCAGATTTTTAAAGCAATACAAAAAGTTAAGTTTAAAACAAAAACGCATTCATAAAAACATAGGGTTAATTAAGGAACGCAGAGCTTTATTAAATAAGTTAAATAATTATGAAATCAAATTAGAAGATAGTAAGAAAATTTATGAGGTTGACACCCAGCATCTATTATGTGAAATTAAGTCGCTGGAAGAGTCTCTTAGTCTGACTTACAGTAAATACAAAATAGCTAAAAATAAATTAGAGGAATTATTAAATCAATGCAACAATAATGAAGAAATTGTATCATCAGGTCTCAAAAATAATAAAAATATTTTATGTAGTAGTCTTACAAATTCTGAGAGCATTGCATCTGTGGTTGGGGCCCACAACCCTGCCACAGTGAACTCTGTGATTACCAGACAGGAAACTTATCAATTGATAAACCATAACATTAAATCTAACACAGAGGCACCTTGTATACAGTCTCCCAAAGTTGTTATGTTTTCAGACCACATAGGGAAGGGCTTTGGTACACTAATTAGCAGTACCCTGGAACATTCCGTTACAAACAACTGCCTGCCAGGGATGAATTATAGGGACATAGTTAGAGAAGTTTTAAGTAAAGAACATAGCCCCCAATCGTGTGTCATACTTATGGTAGGAAATAGTGAAAATTTAAGTAAAAATTACATAACAAAAAGCATAGTCTCTATGGCTGACTTGAAATGTAGTAGAATAATATTAAGCGCTTTTCCCTATCTTGAGAATGTGGCAGATAGCGTAAATAACCATATTTATATGTTAAATAACCAAATGCAATTTGTAGCCAGTCAGTACACTGACAAATTTATATTTTTTGACATCAATAGTTTTATTGAGAAATGTAGATTTAAGTTGACTAGGGATATTGTGTACCTATCAAAGAAAATAAAACATGACATTGCTACATTGTTAGCTTATAATATTAATTCAGTCATAAGTACTATGACGATGTCTCAGACTACTGCATGTTACAGTAGTAATACTAATATTACTGTAGTAAATAATCATTTAAACCATTAGATTCGACAACAGAGAACGATGATAATTATTTAATATTAACTCATCAAAATATTAATCGTTTCTCTGGCAAAATCCTAGATGTAGAATTACTTATAGAAAAATATAATGTTAATATTTTGTGTTTTTCTGAGACCTGGTTAAAACCAAATAGAATGGCGTTCAATGTCAATGGTTACAGTGTTGCCAGCTCGTTTAATAGAATTTCAGCTGAAGGTGGGGGCACTTTGATCCTCATCAAGGATGGTATCTCATTCAAGGAAAGACGGGATATCACTAATCTATCTGTTGAACGAGTCTGTGAAGTTGCGTGTGCAGAGACCAAAGAGTATATTATTTTATGTGTTTATAGGCCTCCATCAGCAAATGTTTTTTCATTTTTTTCGAAATTTGAGGATATCCTTAGGAAAACTAAAATAAACAAAAATATCTTAGTTTGTGGCGATTTTAATATTGATATGTTAATAAACTCCACGGATAAATGTAATTTTCTGTCACTACTAAAATCATTTAATCTGAAATGTCAATTTTTTGAGCCTACTAGAGTAACTTATAATTCAGCTACCTGCATTGATAATGTCATAAGTAACTTTAAAATAAAGCATAAGGAGCTAGTATCAGGTGTCCGTTCAGATCACAGATGTCAGATGGTCAGACTAAGGTGTAATAAAATACATAACAAAAAAACTGTACAAATTAGGATATTGTCAAAACATAATTTGGAGAAGTTTAGTACTAGAGTAAATTCACTCTTAACTTCATTTTCAACTACATCAGACAACCCGAATGATATGTTTAAAACTTGTTTTGATAGTATCGCAACAGAATTTAATAAAATATGTAAAACTAAGTTCATTACATACAAAAATAAATTAATGTTTAGTGCTTGGGCTACAAAAGGTATTAGGCGTAGTAGAGACGTTCTTTACGAGTTATATGACAAAAGGTCATATATACCTGATGTCAACTTCAATAATTATGTAAGGACATATTCGAAAATCTTTAAGAGAGTATGTAAGCTAGCAAAAGCAGCCTACGTTAGTGATTATATTGAAAATTCCGACAGCAAAATTAAAAGTACCTGGAAAATAATAAACACTGAAACCGGAAAAAATAGGATTAAGGACGATAAAATAGTTTTAAACATAAATGACGAACTGGTTTCAGACAAAAATACTGTTGCGGATTTTCTAGATAGTTATTTTACTAACATACCTTTTGAGACCACGAAATATCTCTCGTCATCTCCAAAAGCAGCTGAATTACTCTTAAAGCAAAATGTTAAATTATCATTGCCAAATTTTGATTTTCAATTTGTTACACATTGTGACATTGTAAAAGTTTTCAAAAGCTTAAAATTGAAAAGTACTGAAGATATTTGGGGACTGTCCATAAAAGCTTTAGAATCAATAATTGTTAACATTGCCCCAATACTAGCAAATATATTTAATGGTTGTATAAAATATGGTATATTTCCTAATCTTATGAAAATAAGTAAAGTAGTACCAATACACAAAGCAGGCTGTTCAAATACTCCTTCAAACTATAGGCCGATATCTATACTTCCAGCATTTAGTAAAATTTTTGAAAAACTAATGCTCAATCAATTGCTGATACACTTTAATAAAAATAATATTTTACATAGTAAACAGTTTGGCTTTACCAAAGGCCGGTCCACTCAAGATGCTGGCTATGCCTTAATTAAGTCTGTATTAGAAGCCTGGGAGGGATCACAAGATGCTTTTGGAGTATTTTGTGATCTCTCTAAGGCATTTGATTGCGTTGATCATAGAACTCTTATTTCGAAACTTGATTTCTATGGAATCCGCGGCACAGCTCTAAAATTTTTGTCGTCATACTTATCAGATCGTACACAAAAAGTTTATATTGATAATGTTTCTTCTAAGGGTTCCTCTGTTAGGATAGGAGTGCCACAAGGATCTATATTGGGCCCTTTCCTATTTTTAGTATATATCAATGACTTCCCATACATGATCAATAACATGGCAGATGTAGTCTTATTTGCTGACGATACGTCACTTATATTTAGAGTAGACAGGAAGGATAAAAATCTTGTAAAACCAAATAAAGTCCTTAGTTTAACATCAGATTGGTTTTCTGCGAATAATTTACTTTTAAATGCAACAAAGACAAAATGTGTTAAGTTCTCTTTGCTAAATGTGACCCAAGATAAATCAAATATTGTCTTAGATAATAAAACATTAGATTTAACCCCAACAACAGTATTCCTTGGAGTGACAATAGATGTTAAATTGCAGTGGGGTCCACACATACAAATAATTTCTGGTAAATTAAGCTCGGCTGTTTTTGCAATAAGAAAAATTAGACAGTTGACAGATGTTGCAACGGCTAGATTGATATATTTTGCCTACTTTCACAGCATTATGGCCTATTGCGTTTTGCTGTGGGGTTCTGCGGCCGATCTGCAGACAATATTTATACTACAGAAGAGAGCGGTTCGCGCGATTTACAACCTCCGATCCCGCGACTCTCTGCGAGAACTCTTTAAGGATATTAATATTCTTACTCTACCAGCCGAATACATCTTTCAAAACATAGTGTATGTCCGCAGAAATTTAGATAATTTTGTAAAAAACAGTAGCGTACATAGTATAAATACAAGGAGTAAGAACAAACTTACAGTTCCCAAAGTAAGACTTTGCAAGACAAATAAATCGTCTTTGGTAAACTGTGTCAAATTTTATAATAAACTTCCCTCGGAAGTAACAAACTTGCCGGAAAATAAATTTAAGTCTCACGTCAAACGAGCATTAATGTCTAGAGCCTATTACAACGTTTCAGACTATTTAACTGATAGGGAAGTCTGGAGTCAGTCCTGCACACTGCACCAAGACACTGTGACCTTTACCTGAATTGCTTATAGAGCACTAATATTGGAAATAATTTTATTAGAGAACTTATTTTTCTTTTGCTAATCTTATTTAATGTTGTACTTTGACTTATCATAAGCGCTTTTTAATATGCCTACGTGATCAATAAAGAATTTTATTTTATTTTATTTAAACATTACCTTAGATTTGACAAACCACAAATCCTTGCCAAAGAACACCGATTCCTACCTAGGATGATTCGCGAGGCTATTGAAATTAAGAAACACCAAAATTTCAATAGAGAAGATGGTTGGAAGCTTGCACAAGCCTGGGATCCAATTATACATTTAATTAAATCGGAACCCAAAAGACCAACTGCCAGACCTCAAGATACCGTGAGCTCTTTCTGCGTAGATCGGACTAGTGTCAACTAACTTTTTTAAATAATTAAAAATCTACACCTCAGTCTCTCCCGTGACCACGAAGGCTGAAAAGCTTTCGAAACGTCGGGACTAAAATAAAAATTAAACCGCGATAAAATCCGTATAAACTAGTTTTATTTCAATGTGTAATATTCGCGTAAACCTAAGAAATCACTATGGATTGATTCTCATTTGTTCGACTACGTTGAAGCTAAAATTACGCACATGAGCGAACAATAATATGATGTTAGACTCTATTTATTTAGTTTTTGTGATAACTTAGCTGGTTCGCATCATCTGTGTTCGTAATTAACAGTTAATCTGACAGTACTTTAGTACTCTATCAGTAGCTTAGACCTTTATGCCGAGTGTTTAACGTAGCTACTCAGAATTTTGCAATGCAAATGCAATTAGACAATAAATCTACTTGCATTTTCTACTGTTAATTTCTGTATTGAATCTTTCCCAACCCAATTTATTATTTCCATTTGATCAATTCACTCACAAAGCCGAAGTACGAAGATGTAACTGCAAAGCAAGTATTGCGCTTATAGTGTTATTGTAGAAAACTACTTGGAGAAACTGACACATCATTACAAAGTAATTTGTAATATGTAATGGAATTAAATGTAATATAATGATTTTCTTTCTAATGGTGTAACTTCGCTATAGTGAAAGGTGTATTCGTTGCCACGTGCTGTGTACGAAACTCTAATTACTGGAGTTCTATGCTACTTACTGCTCTTGATCATTTCTACACAGTTCTTTAATTTTTTTTATAATGCTGGACGTCAGCTGGATGTTTTTATTGCAAACTGATTGAAAACTTTATTGAATGCTTAGATCAAAACGTTACCACTTTTATTCCGTCTAATCATGTATATACATATCACATAATAATAATGATGTAGACCTATAGGTTAGCTTTCTTGCCTGCCTAATGGCAGAATTCATTCAGAAAGAATTCATACTTAATAGTATGAAAATTTTAAATGTCACTTCATCCCAAGATATGTGCCGTATGTTATTGATGCCAAGGTTTGGCAGTAAATATTTATTTGTTTTAGTCTAACACCGGAATATTAAGTATGCCATACATAGTCTACTCTGTTTGTACAAGTGCGTTTAGTAATGTCATTATCGTAAAAACTTGTTAAAGCCTATCCTTAAAACGTAAACGGTATTAACGTCTTAAAGTCTATTCTTGTAAGGAAATACCAATTTGAAGAACAAATTTTTTTGTTCTTAGTCGGGCACTCTTCGATCGAAGAGTGGTCAACGCAAGGTTTTTCACCAGGATAAAAACTACAAATGGACGGAATGCGTGCTGCGATCATTCATCCCGGAAGCGCTGACGTGCGCAAAGAAATGACATTGATTACCTGTGGCTGTGCCTATTGCACTCGGCTCAGTATAGATGTTTTTCGTTTTAGTGGTAAAGTGAACGTGTTATTTCATACGTTCATACTTGCAGTTAGATATCAATGTTTATATGGTAACTAATTGGTGAAATTTGAAGTAATACTGAAAATAAGTTGGTTGTAAAAACAAGCATAAATAGTAATTTATTTATTTATTTAGTACATGGAAAATTGACAGACAATATTAAAAATAGCCATAATATATCTTATAACAACAAGTTCTCACATATAGAAATATATGAGGTTTACATATTACAAATGTGAACAGACACAACAACAAAAACACAACACCTACGGACTAGCGAAATTAATGCTCTAAAATTATAATCAAGGTAAATAGATAAAAGTAATGTAATAATATCAGCTATATTATTATAATTTTATCTTAATTCGTATTTTTCCATACAAATGTGAACGGGCGTTGAAATATAATTAACATTACCTACTCATTATATTTAATGTGTCAGAATTTTTTATATCCTTTTGCGAAACTTTAGCTTTACTTTAGCAAGATTATCATAGTTTTGCAATAATATGTCTGTCAGCTTTTGCAATAATGCCAACACGAGTACACTTTATCTTTGTATGTTTGTATTGTACGCAATGATAAAGACCATTAGCAGAGTTCTCAAGAAAATAACTAAAGTACATTAATCAAAGTGTAGAATGTATCAAAGAGAACTTGGTCTCTTCATTTCTCAACGGGTTCACCAAAGAAATTAGTTCGTGGAACGATGTATGTTTGGTACAGAAAAAGCTGCCCACCGGTTTACGTCAAGTACACGGCTGTTTGCATTCTCCGATGGGACGCAAAAGGAACAGAATGTGCATGAAAATAAAACAAGGTGGTGTTGTTCGCTTATGCTCCATGCGCTTTTGACGTCGTGCAAGCCGTCAGTAGTCAGCACGTGTACCGCAGACTGATACGATTCCCTACATACATAAGGATATAAATATTAATTAATTTGCTGCTTTAGAAATATATTACAATAATTTTAATATATACTCACGCCTGTATTCCCCTAAGGGGTAGTCAGAGTTATAGCTGTAGGTAGGTACACCCACATTTCGCCGAGCTTATTTACGTCTCGAGATGTGATAGGGGGCGGGCCTATCGCCATACCGGATACAATTCCAGACTTCGAGCTGATACTGAGCATTTCGTGATTCGTCACTTTTATCCGACCCGCGTATCGAACCTGAGACCTCAGCAGAGCAGTCGTACCGTGTAGTAATTTTGTTTAATGAATATGCTGCCTTTTCCAATATCAATAATAATTATCGATGCTATACGCCTCATTGCTCTAGTGGCAACACTGCCACAATTATAAAAGCCTAAGTACACACTTAGGCTAAAAAATTCGCGAGGTGCTGGCGAGTAGGTATACGATATAATTATGTGTAATTTTAAGCAGAAACATCCTTTTTGATACGTCTGTTACAGTAGAGCACCCAGATGTGTTGTTTCGTTCAGTAGACTAATGATAGCTGCAATGATGTTGATAAGGCATTTTCCGGGTCAAACGAAAAGATAAACTCACAGTTTAAATTAATTCGCATAATTATTATTGTCAATACATTTTACTAGGTGTTAGGTCCCTCGTTTGCGAGATGCCGTCTGGGTTGGTACCATCGCTTTGTCTATTTCTGATGCTAAACAGCAGTGTGCAAGCATTATTGTGTTTTGGTTTGAGGTACATTGAAGCTAGTGAAAATACTGGACATTATGAGACTTAACATCTTATGTCTCGGGGTGACGAACGCAGTCCAATGCCATGTGCTTTGTAATTGAAAGTTCTGTATTGTGTTGCCTTTGTTTATGGGCAGGCGTAGCGTTTACCATCAGGCGAGCGATCTGCTCGTCTCGTCATTCAAGCTAGTAAAATAAAAACATAACGTACAAATTAATATTCGCGCGAGGACGTATGGCAGGTGCTGTTTGTCATGTTTTGCATGGGTGTGTCCTATGATATCATTGCAGTAGTCCGTTTAAAGCGAGTTTTTTATTGATTGAAATCATCATCAACCTGTTTTACTATATTATTATTTTCCTGCGGTCATGTTTTAATTCGAAAATATCCTAACAAATGAATTGCGTGTTCTAAATAATTGCCTACTATGATTGGTACTGTATTGTCTCCCATTGTATAGAACATGTATAGTTTAGTTTGTTTTGTTGGTACTATCTGATATGGTCTGTTTATTAATTTTTTTGCAGTTCATTTAAATTGCTAATGGGCAACTAATAAACATTCACAGTTTAATGTCAAAGTATTAAAGACCAGGTTGGTGGATTGGAATCATATCCGCCATTTCTTTTAATAACACAATAAAACAATAATAAAAGCCCTATATTTTGTTGGTTTTGGCGCCACACACGCCTATCAAAAGTCCGGGACTCAATAATCCCGAGATATTGTAAGACATACATGAAAGCCACAGCTGTATCACATTTTCACGGACTTCCTCTACCAAAAAGAGGGAATACGCTTTAGTCCACCACGCTGGGCTAATGCGGGTTGGTAGACTTCATAAACCATCGAAATTCTTATGAGAACACAGGTATGCCGGTTTCCTTATGATGTTTTCCTTCGCGGTGTTTACGTAAACAATAATTATTGATTTCATTTTTCCGCCTTTAACGTTGGCATTTTCTGTTACTGTTGTTGAAAACCGCAATTGAAAGGCTGAAGAAAAAAAAAAAATATATAAAAGGTGACGTTATATCAAATGTTTTAAAATGTTATGAGACATGGTTCTTTGGTTTTTTTTACTACCGATTCTATTTTTCACGCGTGTTTATTTTTGCTTTACTCAAGTCACCATTAACGCAACTAAACAGTGTTTTTTATGAAACTTCGTTAATGGTGGTCTCTACATAACAAAAGTTATTAACCATCATTATATCTGTAACGTGAATGTTTCAACCAGGTCAAGGCATGTTTGTGCCTTGTGGTAGGTTTTGTACAAGCATAGGGGTATCATGTAGGATAGTACTATGCGTTGTTTTTTTATGGAAGAGTGGGCAAACGACCAAGAGTGTCACCTTATGGTCACTGGATACATTATTACCAGTGTTAGTCTCTAAGGAATGATGCATATAAGAATTTTATTAACAAATTGTTTAAATGTGATTGTATTTCAAAGTGATATAATCCATGAGTTTCAAATATGACATACTTTGGAAACATTCACTTTCTCGAGAAAACATATTTGTGATTTTCAACAGCGATGATGTAAACGAGAGAGCTTATCAGCTGTCGATTTAACGCCTTACTTCATAGTCTGTTATTTTTATTCATTGATGAACTCGCGGCGTGCGTCGACGCGCTTCCTTAGCATTACGCATCCTTATTTCGGTTTTATGAGGATGGTTATTGTAAACAATAGAGTCTGGAGTTGGCAATGGGCCACCTGCGAGCGATTAGCAACCAGTCTCAAGTCGACGTCAATATCTGATTACTGACACAAGGTTAATGCAGAGGACGTGACGTTAATCAACACAATTATCACTATTAATTAACGGGTCTAGGTGTTATCCGAGTAATTTGCACACTCGGTCGAAAGTCTACTTTGATTAGCGCGCTTGGTTATATAATGTTCTTGTAATCGGTGTTATAAGTAGTGTTAGTTTGAATATTTTAACAACACCCAACACTTACACACATAGTCTTGTCTACAGGGTACGGTTAATGTCTTGTGTCGTGGGTTTTAAGAACTACGATAAACATTCGGTCTCGTATCACCTTGGTGTTGCGAGTCCTAACCGAGCGATCTTTGACAGCCTCTGTGGCGCAGTGGACGAGTAGCGAGAGGTCGTGGGGTCAATTCCCACACCGAGACAAATGTTTGTGTGATCCACAAATATTTATTTTGCGTCTAGGTGTTGTGGGACAGCAAGTCCCTCGTAGTTTCTGATACCCACGATAAAGGTTAACCTAGTGTGCCGTCAGGACTATGCCAGTGCATGTTAGGTGTATTTGTCTATGTCTCTATTCGAAATAAATATACTTGCAGATCATACAAAAAAAAACTTGGTACAAGGTTCGAATCCGTGGCCGCCCTTTTCGAAGTCAGTTTTTTTTTATATAGTATAGGCCGGCAAACGAACAAGTGGGTCACCTGATGGTAAGCGATCTCCACCGCCCATGTACGCCCACAATACAAAAGAATTATGGGCGCGTTGCCGACCTTAAAGGAAAGGGATAATAAGGGATTAGGAAGGGGAGGGGGATTTGGGCCTCCGGATATCTCACTCACCGTACGAAACGCAGCAGCAAGCTGCTACTTTACGCCGGTTTTCTGTGAGACAGTGGTAACGACCCGGATGAGCCGGCCCATTCATGCTGTAGACAAAATTGTCTACAGCGTGGCTCTACCACTCGTGAAATACTCTGCACTGCGCAATGGAGGCTGTCATAGAAAAATATATATCTAATTTGGTGGTTTATTATCGGTAACTAAAAGAAAACGGTTTTGTTCATGCTCCTTTGAAACCCTTTTGTTTTGAGTATGATTTAAAAACAGATGCTTTTAAAATATTTTCGGTATCAGGTTTTACCGCGCCTAATCTTTATGTTTTAAAGCGCTCCTGAACGGTAAAATATTCGACTTTATTTATTTTATTGTATTCTTGAGGCGATTGTACTTCATCATCATAACGAAATCATTCATTCAGCTACCTACTACATTATTTTTGAAGTTTGTGATATATGTTTGTTTTGTCATTATAAATTGATCTGTTTTATTATATAAATGTTTCACAACGTGAAAATTGGCGGCAATTGAACATAGACTTCATGTATATTTGGGTTTCTCTGTATTTTAATTTATTTTATAAGTAACATTAATATTGATAATGTGAAACAAGAGCTTATTAAAATATCGTTGAGAGGTCAGCCAAATTAGATATTACTCATAACTCGATTAGGTTGAAGTTCATCGCGTATTAATTTGCCTTACATTTGCCAAATTATAAGGTATATAATAAGTGGCGTGTGGGCTGATGAGTGAGGTTATACGCCTCCGCGCATCCGATGGGTCTTGATGACTCATATTACATATAAATAACTTGTAATCAACGCCGATAACTTTAATGTATGCGAAGTTTTTTTTCTATTTGGCATGGCAAAGTGACTACACTACACTGAGTATGTGTGTACAGTCCAAATATAGTGTCGACAGTCGAGAGACATTGGGATCCTCGACTGTCGGGGATACACTGGCCACTGTGGCCGGCTTTTGACCTATTGGCCTAATTTAAGAAAATATTACTTATCTATTTTCTATCTTTATAAAGAAAAAGAAAAGTCTTGACTGGCTCATCAACGTCCAGCCGAAACCCTTGGACCTAGAAAGCTAAAATTTCGCACAGACGATCCCGAAAATGAACCCGTTAGGATGTGAATTGCTTTAAACGAGCGGAGGTTGTTCCGGATAAAGCCATTCACACGGGCGCAGCCGCGAGTAAAAGCTAGATGTTACCATAAACTCACAATAGCTAAAAAGTGACATCTAAATCCAACATAGGTTAAGTAGTTAAATATTCGCAGAACCGCTATTCAAAACGTTTACATACTTCCTTTAAATAAAACATTGGCTAATGTTTAACAACTGCGTAGATATTAGATGTATACAACGGTCATTCTGTAATTCTTCCTCATTTACATGTTATGGTAATTAACTTAAATCATGTAGTAGTAAAGCATTCCACTATCATTGAAAGGAAAAAATGAAGCTAACCTATTATGTCACTTTCAGCGATGCAACAATGCATACTAAGGTTGAGAACCGTGAGGTCCTGGGTTTATCCCAGTTCGGGAAATCACAATATGTATTTAAGTTATCTATTCGAATAATCATATATGATTTTTTTCCCGATACAGCGATAGGCTCCCCCCTTATCACATCATGGGCTGGAAACTCGACGAACATAGGTGCATTAGTTGCACCTCTGCTTACTCCTTCGAGGATAAAGACGTGAGATTACAAAGCACCTCTCGTGCCTTTGGTCGGCAACGATTCCATGATTCTTCTAGTATTGCGGGCGGACATAGACGGTGGAGACCACTTACCATCAGGTGACACACTTGTTCGTTTACCGGCCAATGTTATAAATAAAGCAACCGTGATCTATGATAACAGTCATCAGCGGCTTTTTCGTGATTTCTCCCAGGTACATACATAGTCTTATTAATTGTACCAAAGTCTTCCTTGTTATTCAGAGCACATCACTACGCTTCGGGTTATTCCAGTAACCGATTTTCGCTTCCTTGCGAACTTTTGAGTTCATCATTATTGTTTAAAAATATTAATGCAGCAACACAAAGATATTCGCAAGTGATGTACCGTTGAATCATCATATTCTGTACCATTGTATGCAAAATGTTTGTGACGTACGCGACTAGATTTGGCGCGAACAATGGCGAGTAAAGAACACTAAAATTCGTAACACCATATGCACACCATAGCTGTGTAGTTTAAACACTCATATGAAATCATTATTTTCCGCTAAAGATGCTTTTATCTGATTTCACAGCCGCATAGGTCGCAGCGATTGGTTGTTGTCAGCATTTTAATTTCTTTACACACGTATCTATAATATATCTGTAATGATTGTTTGTAGAATTCATTTTATTTTATTTATACAATTCTTTGTATTGACGTAATAATTTTAAAGATACCTTATTAAATATATTCAATGAAAATCATAGAATATTCCCTAATGTGATATAAATTTTGAGTGGTAGAGCCACGCTGTAGAAAGTCTAGTCTACCGCATGAATGAGCCAGCTCGATCGAGTCGTTACCACTGTCGTTACCGATGTAAAATAGCGACGTGCTGCTGTTTTTCTTACGGCAAATGAGTAATCCGGAGGCCCAAATCCCGCTACCCTTCCGAATCCCTTAATCATTCCTTTCTTTTAAGATCAGCCACGCGCCCTTGAATCTTCTGGTATTGTGGGCGTACATCACTTGTGCAGATCACTTATCATCAGGTGAGCAACGTGCGCGTTCGTTGGACTATGCTAGAAAAAAATATCAAATATAAACTTCCTTAAATCCAAGTACAACAAACACAATCATTTTTAGCAGGCCACAATCAACGCTTATTTACGTTATCTTATGCCGCAATTTAGCATCGTTGGTTTGTAATATTCCTTCCTACAGTTTTAATTTTACACAAAACAAAGCTCTGCTCCTGCAATTCACTCACATTGTACCAAATAAATTTGTCCACGTATTTTTAGAAATTACTTTGTGAATAATGAATAGAAATTTCACTTTAATTTAATGAAACAGGTTGTGTTAGACAGAAACGGTTTTGAATTTCACTCGTAATAATTAAGCGTTCAGTTGTCGACTTAAATTTTCGCACCGAAAATTGCTTTGTTCATATTGTGTATTCATTAAGATTTCCCATGAGTCTCTGGAATTAATCACAAATATAAAGAGTTCTCTATATTCTTTATTTTATCTCATAAGTGACTTATTATATTTTCTGTGAATCGTTATGATGGGTTTCACACTTGCACAACTGCGGGCATTAAAGCGGTAACGATAATGCTGTGAAAAGATTTTATCGTTTCATATTTTTAATTAAAGCTTGTTGGCCGCCGTCCAGGGCTGCAGACTCAACGGGAAACGTAACAATACATGACCTCAGATTTCTAATTGTTAAACAAACAAAATTTAAAAGTCGCTGCTAAAGTATACATACATACATACGCACTCACGCCTGTAATCCCCGAAGGGGTAGGCAGAGGTGTAACCAGTACACCCACACTTCGCCGAGCGTATCTCCGTCCCTTATGTGATAGAGGGGGCGAGCCTATCGCCATACCATGCTAAACGATATATACAATTATTGTTGTTCAGTACCTATTGCCATTGGTTACTTAACTTTTATAGACTGTTCCAAAGCCCACTTGCTGAAGCTGAGTTTAGACCCGAAATTTAAAAAATCAATAGCATTTTTAACACGTATTTTTAATGCATTTAAAATGATGCACACCACAATTTCAACAACTGCGTTACGCCGTTTGAACTTTGAAGCTTCACGTGTCAAAAAAATTACAGGAGATGGCACTCAAAATAGAAGATGTCAATTTGCGTGTCAAATAGAATGACTTTTCAAGTGGAGTTAATATTTTCACTTGTTCTTATAACGGAAACTGATGCTGATGTCACTATACTGAACTGTTTAATACTTGTTAATTTTAATAGTTGAGGCCTTAGTTACCTACCGCACGTTAGATTACAATAGTTGCGATTAACCGTGGGTGATCTTCGTGTGCGGTCTTACTATAACTAGACCTATTTAAGGAGTTACTTTACTTTTTGTATATCAAATACTTAACTTGAATTAACAATTATCATTAACCCTCAAAAGCTATTATGATTGAAATAAGTATTGAGAAAAGCAAATCAACATGTTAAATAATTTACGTAGAGTTTGAGATAATCTCTCTAACATAAATTACACCCTTTAATTGCTCAGGAGTAATTATAGGAATATTTATCGTCCGAACCCATTACTCAGTACTCTCTCTCTTGTACTCTTGTATGAGGTACTACATTCCAGTACTACAATAAAAGTTATGCACTTCGGCAATTTTCGCCTATTTTGGAAATGGGAACGTGTGATGATAATCTAATATGGCCCTGGTTACCGGTACAAACTTGTTAGATCTTATAATTTATCCTATTAGGTAGATGACCAGGTGTGGATGATGGGGCATTGGTTGCATTATCGTACTAATTCGAAAAAAAATAAGATTGACGCATCGTATAAATGTATTCGTACTAGTATTGTACACTAGCCGCCATACTTGTTCTAAAAAAATATCCAGTTTGGTATTAGACTTAGTATACGTACATACGCACTCACGCCTGTAATCCCCGAAAGGATAGGCAGAGGTGTAACCAGTACACCCACATTTCGCCGAGCTTATTTCCGTCCTATGATGTAATGGGGATAAGCCAATCGCCATACCGGGCACAATTCCAGACGCCGTGCTGCAATTCTTAATAAAAAAAAAACAATATCACTTTTACCCGACCCGGAGATCGAACCAGAGACCTCAGCACACCAGTCGTAACGCGTACGCATTACAACTGCGTCACCGAGGCAGTCTATGTGTTGTATATATTGTGTTGTATTTAAATGGTTGTATGGTCGAATGCTGTACTGTTTTACTTTTCTTTTTAAATAAAACGCTAGCCGCTAAGCAGCGAGCACTGGATATATTATTGTTGCAAGTGTCACGCACTGTTATGTGATCTGATTTCTTTGTGCTGCCATAAGGTATGCCGAATGCCGTTCATTATCGATATGATGCCATACGAAATAATTATCGTAACATCGAATTACGGTACCGCTACTATTGAATCAGATAAGCCGATCAATTAGATTTCCTCTATAAATATTTATTAATCACCAAAACGGTTTTAGGTTAACTCAGTTTTGGTTTAGGTTAACGATTTTGTGATGTGTGGCTTTAGAATGCGTCTGTTCAACCAATTTGGATATTCTTCATTTTGTTTAGTTTTAGTTCAAAGTAATCTGCAGTGTCCTGGGTTTGGAAATAGAATTCGCGAATAGGCAGATAGAATCGGCACTAGTATCATTAAGGCGTTTCTCTGCTGTAGTGTAAAATGGTTAACATTATGTTTAAGTCAGTGTTTAAGTGATACTTGAGTCACTTCTACGTCTAAACTCTAATGACAAACCAACATGTCCTGCTTTTTCAGATATGTTATTTCCATTTCCATTATCTTTACCATAAAAACACTTTACCATGTTGTTTATCTATATAGATTAGTCTAGTATTTATCTAACCATTGAAATACTCCATTAAAACCACTGATTCACCGTTATTGGGCGATGATGTGTAGAATGGTGAAGGCGAGGGCAGCGCCCCTATATTCATTGAACCTCGTTAGAGGCCTGTTGCACTGTCGACTAGTGATTTACACGCCAATTGTTGCATCTATTCGATGAATGACCGTTATTTGCCAATTTATCCGACATAAATTTTATTTTAATCTTACACTGCAATATTCTAGTTCATGAACAATGAAAGAATAAAAATAATTGACAAACCCTATGTGTGTATTCAGTGATTAAATAGTGATATAAAAAAACAATGTGATGAGTCTCCAAAGAGAAAAGAGGCCGAAATTTAATATGTGGAAGGCCATTATTCATAGGAAGAGGAAGTACAGTGAAGTGATTGCATGTGACCGCGAGTCATACTCCGCCCTAGCGGCGATGCAGGGAGGTAGTGCGGCGACTCTACCGCCATCTCTGGACGCGTTGCGAGCATGTGAGTATTGTTGCTATTCAATGATAGGTGGCAGCAGTTTAATTTAGTATGTGTAATTGTAATCCAAAAATGTACAAGTCTTTAATGTGTCGATAGATTTGGACGTAACATATATCAAATAAGTATGTTTATTTAAAACGAACATATTTCACGTATATTACTAAAATATATTAATCACCACTCAGCATAAAATAATATTGAAAATGTAAAGTGATAGATGTCAAGTGGTAGAGCCACGGCCCACGACGTGGAATCTATGGGTGTTCATGGGTGGTGGTAGTCACTTACCATGAGCTGATATTCATTTGCCGTCTTGTTGCTATAAAAATCATGTTAGTGTTAGTTTGAATATGTTTTTATATTTATTTTTAAGAAAATATCTTGAATGTGATAAAATTACCAGCGACCGCGACAGTCTAAAACATCAAGGACTTTAATTGTGACAAAATAATATGAGTCCAGTATTGTGTTTAGCATACCGACCGCAACAAACGTTTCAACCTCTGTAAAGGCAATCTTACTAACGTTTTTGCTGGCTTTACCTCTAAGTTGTCAAGTGTTTCTACTACAATACGTTTGGTTTGGTTGTATTCTATAGCGGGCCATTTTTATGTTTAATGGTTTTTTTCAACATCATAATATATTCTTTATAAACATTTTTTTAACAATATAATTTTAATCACCAAACCAAATCCCTTTCGTAATATTAATCCCTTAATAATCCCTTTCGTTTAAGGTCGCAACGCATCCATGATTCTTCAGGTGTTGTGGATATTATGGGCGATGGAAATCACTTACGATCAAGTAACCTACTTGTTCGTTTGCCTGCCTCTGCAATAAAAAGAAAATTAAAGCAATAACATTCTTGTTCTTTACAACCTCAAAAAAATATTTTAGTCGTATATGGAAATAATACTTTTCAACCAGCTCAAAATAAATCGGCAAAGGACATCGCTTGTCAATGCCATAATAAAAGTCCAGCGTAATCTTTTATAGCATCACAAGTAACAATAAGGTCTGGTAAATACAAGACCGTCTATTCATTCTCTCCATAGACAAAGAGTCTCACGGCACAGTTTCCATGGGTTTACGTAAATCTTGCTAATTATCTTCCATTTGTACATAATAATGACGTTTCCTCACTGCGCCGAAAGCTATAACAATAGAAAATATAAAAATATTAAGCAACATCCCGCGTGAATTAAATTATGAACTTTTACAAAGAAAATTAAAAATTGTGGAAATCTTAATAGGTAGAATTCGTTCTCAACAACTTTCCCTGTTACAAAATAATATTTAAAATATTCTTTTTATGTTTCAATAGCCTCCGTGACGCAGTGGGCGAGTAGGCGGCTGCGAAGCCAGAGGTCGTGAGTTCAATTCCCGCACCGAGGCAAATATTGGTGTGATCCATAAATATGTTTGGTGTTGGAATAACGTAGAAACAACCTTGTGTCACAATATAAATTAATACACACACAAGGTTAACCAGTATCGTGGATATCAGGAACTATGAGGGCCCTTGCGGTCCTACAACACCCAGACCGGAAAAAACAGACGTAGATCACACAAAATATTTATTGAATTTTATCCTATTTGTCTTGTTATAAAATTACAAACTTTTGTTTTAAAACCCTCATAGATAGTCTCGGTATCGCCGTTATTGCTGCGTTTTTCGTACATTTTTAATTGCTGAAGTAATTTTGAGCCGTGTCTCTTAAAGTTACTCACGAGCTTTATTAATCAGGTTTGGGCACCTGAATCGTTTGCCACACCGTCTACGCCAGGTGGCATTGTAAAACGAATTTAATGCCAACAGCTGCCAAAATAAAAAAGGTATTGGATTTCTTCGATAAAATTACCTCTAAAATTTTGTTATTTATTTACATTATGGTACATTATCAATGTATTATGTAGTGTTATCCTGTTCTCTTGTAAACGGTCTCAATATATCTCATCAGAACCAACTCCTACTCATATTAGCTACAAATTAGCGCATTGTTGGACCAAAAACGTAATATCTTATCGAATGAAAAAAATATAAAAATAGGCCGCAAACTACTAAAACCTCTTTTTTGAAGTTAGTTAAAAATGACAGATTTGTATTATATCAGAAATTGTCAAGCCACCCGTGGTAGGCTGTAGGTTACATAGTAACCTTGCGTGTAGGTTAGACTGCCTCGGTGGCGCAGTTGTAATGGGTACCTACGCGTTATGGCTGAGGCTGACGCTGAGGTCTCGGGTTCGATCCCCGGGTCGGGTAAAAGTGATATTGGGTTTTTTCTATTACGAAAAGCTCAGTATCAGCCCGGAGTCTTTGGAATTTTTGCCCGGTATGGCGATAGGCTCGCCCCCTATCACATCATGGGATGTAGATACGCTCGGCGAAATGTGGGTGTACTGGTTACACCTCTGCCTACCCATTCGGGGATTACAGGCGTGAGTGCGTATGTATGTATGATTCACAATAACAAAGAATATGCAAGCTGAACTAAATGGTGAATAACGAGGACGACGAGGCTCCTTTACACACAAGTTGAAAAAAAAACTGCAATTCTGACATTTAGTTAGGCAGTATTTGTAATAACAGTTTGGTACATTTCGCCTGGGCTCATGTAGCGTGTCGCGTCACAATGAGCGGGTCCTGTCTTTGTGCACGGAACGGTGTCAGCGCGTCCGTCGGCTTAGCACCCAAATGGCAAAACCTAGGGTTGCCACGTTGTTGGGAACTATCACTACATTATTTGTTACTGGGTAGGACAAGATAGTACTGGACACAATCATATTTTAAATTTCAATAAATGTAACGTTACATCGTAGGTAAAATATCTTACTTTTTATCGTCTGTTGGTAAGCGTCAAGCCTGCCCATAAACAGAATCAAGACTAATCAGAACTTCGAATTGTGAAGAACATGGTACTGGACTGCGCACGGCATCCTGAGGGCGGAAACATAAGTTGTTATGTCTCATAATGCTCAGTTATTTCACAATGTCATTCAAACCAGAACACATGAGAGCTTACACGCTGCTGGTAACTACTCAGACGGCCTCTCGCATACGAGGGACTACCACCTAATTTTATTGTGCTTATACCATATTATAACGAAATATGAGTCGTTGGTAAACTTAACTACCCAATTCGGTTGTAATTTTAAGTCATAACCATTATTCTTCACTTATGTTATAATACAAAATATAACGCATGGCAACCCTAATTAAGACTCGTCATAATCAGGTCAGCTCTTAGCCTTGTCTTTTTGGACATACGCATAGACGAAGTTCAAAAGCGGGTTTTGTTCATCCTACTTCATACTACTATTATAAATACGAAAGTTTGGATGTTTGTGAGTTGATGAATTTGGATATTTGTTAGTCAATCACGCCGGAGAACAGTTTTGGATTCAATTTTGTACACAGGTAGACCATGACCGGGATTGCGACATATATCGGGGATCGAACCCGAGACCTCAGCACAGTAGTCGTACTTCGTACACATTATTACAACTGCGCCACCGAGGCAGTCAAATTACAGTGGTCTGTTATATTCACGCTTATATCGTACGAGAACTTCTCTCGATCTAGATGAGGTTTTAGTATTTAATTATATTGTTAAACAAAGAGAATATACATTGTTGATGTTTTTCTATAATCGGCAGGTTAATCCGCTCATATAATATAAACATGAACATTATGTAATCACTGTTGTTCAGTACGTAGAATTGTAATTGAATTATATTGCTCATTAGGAAAACAATGTATTAAAACGAGGATAAATAGGTTCGTCATTTCCATGAAATATAGAGATAAATTTGTAGCGACTAGCGTATATTCCCGTGCTGATTGAATTGTAACGAACGCAATATTCCCCAGCGATAAATCCACCCAATGATGTAATTATAAGCGACTACATCATCATAATGGGTACATCAAATAATCGCCTTCTAAACTAATACTTCACATAAAGAACATTTTGTCCATAGAATCGAGACCAGAATCTCAAGGGTTTTTTATTCGCCTGAATGACGAGACGAGAAGCTCGCTCGTCTGATGTAATTCCATTCCCACTATCAGTAGCAACACCACTCAGAACATCAATACATAGTATAAAACAAAGTTACTATCTGTGTCTGTCTGTATTTCTCCTAAACTATGCAACGGATTAAGATGACGTTTTCGCTTTAATTTAGAGCTTTTATTCCGGAAGGTTTATATGTATACCACACTACGAACCATGAAAGCAGGGCAGTAACACGCCTGCGGTGAAACCGCGAGGGGCAGCTGGTTCAATTATAAAGTACTGCCTGGCATTGCACTGCGCTCGTCAGCCCGAGACGTAATATGTTTTATATATACAACATGTTATAGAAAGGGGCGGGCAAATTCAAGCAATGTATAGTATAGCATATAAGTATTTTATCTCCCATAGTACCCAAATCCGATTGCATTGCTAGTACAATAATTATAGAATTTTCTTTTTTATCGAATGAGTAACATGTCGATATCGACTTTCAACTTTGGACAACACTAAATGATAAACAATGATACTATAGACCTCCTTTCATTTAATTATTTTATAATTAAAAAAAACATTAAACAGTTGTCAAATGTCAATATTTATTTGACGCAGTCAGTTCGGCAATTTCTTTATGAAGTATGATTACGAGTTCAAAAAATATTTTGTATGTGACTAAAAACAAGTATTGTTACTTTGTGTTGGTGTCATTGATAACAGCTTTTAAGAGGATCGTCGACTGTATTAAGCCAAATTCATAGATGGAAGACGCGAGAATAAAGTCTTTAAAATGCTTCTATTCTTGGTACCAATATCGTCTTCAGCACAGAATCTCTTTCAGGTGTTCATTTGTGTTTAAATTACAAGTTACGTACGTATGTTCGTAGAATTACGTACATCTTTTCAATTTTAAAAGTGAGTGTCGTACATATTATTTAATAGCGATATCACCAATCTTATAGATGTTAATAAACGAGTGATTAATATTAACGTGAAATTTTTGGATGTCTTGGTATTGAAAAGATCCGGTACATAAGTACGCATTGTAAGGTATATGTAATGACCCTAAAATATGACCACACCTTTCTATAACACGTTGTATATATATTCCTCTTAGTGTCCATTAATTTCAAGGAACTACACCATTGTTTACAGTACGTTGCTGCTCTGTAACAGACATAGACGAAGTGGTGGTACTAATCACAGACGGACTCTCTCATACAAGAGACCTCCGTTTTTCTACATAATAAAATTCATAGTGGACACTACCATTTCATGAGTTTTTATATAGATAATTTCCCATGGTAGGATAATCCTATTCATAGTTCGAAAGCTGCAATCGGCCATACTTCCATATTTCCATATTTAATTAGTAACACCCATGTTTTCATTTCTCCACGATCTTCGGTTCGTTTTCGATAACCATATTCACCTAACTGGGTAGCGGACCTCGTCTAATAGACCTACAGTCAGTAATGGTAATGGAAGTGAGAGCCAAGTAGTTTTCAGGAAAAAACTAGTCGAGTACGCTCGGTTGGCCGTCATTACTAAATTCTTTGTAGTTTTTATCCATCTCTGCGAAGTAATTCTCGACGTTCTTTCGATAAATAGGGGGTAATATCCCTGCGGTACCTATATGTACTCGTAGGAAGGGAAATGCGTTACATTCATTACTAGTATGTACTGGATTAATGTCGTCTATGTTTTAATCTTCGACTTATCTGAAAGCATTTCGTAATAGAAAAACTCAATATCACTTTTACCCGACCCGGGGATCGAACCCGAGACCTCAGCACAGCAGTCGTACCGCGTACGCATTACAACTTCAACAAATATATATATTTTTATTGCTTATTAAACAAACTTAGTAAACAAATAACGTCGCATCGTGGGCTCGCGGCAATTACATTTCATTATCTTGATTAAAACAATGAATCAGCTAGGTGCTCATTAGCAGTGACTCAGCTACGGGGCGGGGGCGGGATCTGCAGTTCATCTGACGTGGAAACGCTAACTGACAATAGATGTCCTTTCACATTTTATCCTAACAATAATGCCATTGTCACTAGATGTTTCATCAAAATTGAGATGTTTAATAATCGAGGTCCTTCATTGCGTTATTGTATGGAAAGTATTTAGAAACTTGACACAATAACAATGTATTTTCCGTATTTGGTTTTTATAGTTATTAAAATAATTGCATTTTATCTGAATCATAACGGGAAGGCAGACCCTGGCATTAAGCCGGAATAAAGCCAGGCGTAAAGAAAGAAAGAAATTTAGGCTTTGCACTGTTATGCATTTCGCCAATGATAAGTAATTAATATATTTTCAAATCTTAAGTAGATTGATCAAACACGGGTGTGACTGATTTTAAGGTCTTGTCGGAGTTTTGGTCTTACAGTACGATGCATCTTAGATGTTTTCTCCAAGTAAATCGAACGACGAAGCACAGATCAACCCGGCCGGACAAAATTTTAATTATAAATACAATTTTAATTACAAAATGATTTTGGTCTTCGTCTGCGATGTCAGGATTTTCGCCAAATACCTTGACTAATATTATTTTCATTTTTTTTTCAGGTAAGTGTCTGCCAATATTTCATTCCTGTATGGGTAAGTAAGTAAACAATTACAAAATGAAAGTAACTGAACGGTTCACGCTCTCTAATATAAGGTCCTAATTTGATCTTATCTTATTCACACCGAGTGAATATGTTATAATTCACCGGGCAGGCAAACAGTATGGTAATATTGTTTTTTTCCTTTCATCAAGATACACATCTGGATCTGCGTGGTTGTCCGTGGTTGTGCTCTGTTACATTGAAAGGTATTTACGTTAAGTGATACATTGGGTATGTGATTTAAATTGTTATTGAGGGTTCCGTAGCCAAATGACAAAAACGGATAGCCTTATAATATTTTACAAGTCTAAAATAGTGTACTCAGTATCATTTTATATAGGTTATTCTAAATATTAACGACATATATCTGCAAATAGTTAAAGTACTTTAATTTATAAGACTCAACCAATCAATAGGTATGCAACGATGTTACATAAAAACATATTATTACAACAAATTTTCTTGCAAACACCAGTCGCATCACGAAGCCCATCAAGCATTTAACAATAGAGGATAATGTCCCATGATTGTTTGTGCGTTGCAATTAGTCGGTGCACGTATTGAATATCGGCTGGCGCGGCGGCGGTGGCGGCAAGCGGCAGTCCGGTTTGTCGACCGGATGCCTCTGTTACTGTGGATGCAGCAAGCTCACTACACCGCATCACGCCTCTACATCCGCTTGCGTCAGTAACATCAACACTGGCAACACTACCAGACGTATTTGAAGCTATTTTAGTCGCCGCCGCTTGAGGCTGAGAGCTGTCGACGTTTGAGTATGTAATTTGGACGTTAAGATGTACTCCCGTGCTGAAATGGTAGTGTTACGTCCACGCTGTTTATTAGTTGCCGACAGATTGTATTTCATGTACATGTATTTGGAATCAAGTAGGATTCGAGACGTAGAATCCTACTTATCTTCTCATATGACGATAAGAGAAGATCTGATCAAAGATTAGTTACATATGTGAGTGTGCATTAATTTAAAATGACGAAATTTATGACAGCGAAAACAATTTAAATTTTATATGTTCAGTTTCAGACATTGCCTAAATAAGTAGAAAAATTTCAACATTTGCCTACTTACACCCCTCGAACCGTACGTCGAACAGTCTGACTGAATTAGGTCATATCAACAAACGTTAATATAAGCTCCCAGCGTTATTATGATACGTTTGTAACGTGCACTTAATCACCTATTTACATATGAACAATCTTGCAGAGCTCCTCAAAGGCGATGCAAACAGAGTTGCTCCTTCATATCACCATATTTATCTTCTCGTTTATCCGAGCCTGTTCCGTTGGCGTTTGCTTTTTCCGTAATTCTGATATTGTTTAGTCTACTTGAAATAGTTGAAGGTTAGGTTGTTTCATCTTGCTATTAGGCGTCTATCTTGTACATGTAAAATCTGCTTCACCGGTAGTCCACTGTCGTCTCCATCACTGTGTCACATAAAATAGTCGTGAGCTTGCTGTAGCGTTTCTTACGATGAGTGAGATTTCCGGAGGCCCAAGACTCTCTTCCTTAAACCTGTCCTTATATCGGCTACGCATCCATAATTCGTCTGGTATTAAGGGCCAAGGAGATTACTTACCATCAGGTGAATTGCACGTTAACCGACCTATGCTATGCTGAAAAAAATACCTATGCTAAAAAAGATAATAAGGTAATCCCAACTGAACTCAGCCAAAATTGTATTGCTATTATTCTAAAATAAACTTTAAAGGGAGTACGGCGTTGTCGGATTTAATGAACGGTTAATTTTATTGCATGATTAAAATCTTATCGAATTTATAATAAAACTTGTTTTGAACTAATACCAGCTCGAAAAGATAATATTCTTTATGTTAAATTATGTTTAAATCTACCTTTTTGTTTGTTTACCAATGTAATTGTCATAATACATGCAATTTCGAACGCAAGGTTTACATTGTTTTCGTCTACATGGGTATTAGACGCAGAACTATATCCTAGTTTATTCACATAACATAAATGAATACCAGTTCCGTCAGCCGAGCTCGGTGATTAAGTCATGTTTTAATTGCACGAAGAGTGTTGTATTGCTCTGAGTGCATCTTGCTTCTCAGTCGAGACTCGAGTCCGAGTCTGGTGTTGATTCGATACGCCCACGCTTTGACTGCACAGGACTGCACCGTTATTGTATCAGTTATTGAATAAGTCATCATTGTTACCGTCCGTATCGATTTGTTTATCCGTAGCTTTTATGACATCTCCCTTTCTATTATTAAGTTCTATATCTTTGTTGAATGATATTTCAATATTGTTTGCGTTTATTAATAATATCATATTATTATGGGTTAGTGATCAATAAAAAAACGTGCATTTTTCTTGGATTTGATTTATTTGAATGTTTTTTTTTTGGAACTCAAAGTAAACTGAACATCAATTGTGTAATTGGATCAACGTAACTCGTTTTTGGTCCAATAAGTATTTCTATCCGCACATAGACGATGTGGTAAGAAATCTTTAGGACACATAAATAATATTTAATGTAATCATTACATAATACTCGCACTGTGGTAAGAACACGAACTACAACTAATACACGAAGGGTTTGTAATTATGTTATTCACATATGCTAATGTGTTGGCAGACGGCGCATGTTTCTTCTGGGAATTGTTACACGGCCGGTACTTCCAATTTTCACTATAAACCATAGTTCATGCACATTAACAATTCTATGCGCATCTAAAACTGTGGGAGACTCAGGGTACTTCGCATTAAAACACGCGTGTGTTTGAAGAACTCAGAAAATAATATATTTTTCAAAGTTTATTTTTATTTTAAACCAGGCTTGTTTTTAAATTAAGTTAAATACAAAAAAAATTGGTGTTACAAAAAAGCCGTTCCGTGTTTAGGTGATTTGGCCCAAATTTCAAACTTCCGTGCCAAAAATATTATTCCCGCGCTGAACGGCAATGCAGATGTGCCATTTCACGCATACAAATTGGAACGAGAACCGCTTTCCATCGCTTCACAAGCATTATTCGAATCGTGTTTCGACACTTGGATTACAAATTGGACATTTTTTATTAAATTTAAATTCAAGCGATAGAAATACGTGATCTCTACCCAAAAAGTGCAAAGATAAAAGTGCTTCCCGAATACAAAGTTACTTACGTTTACTCTCTGATCAGTTTAAAAATATTAGTACTTCCTACAGCAAAATCTTTTTATGGATATCGTGGCCATCATTGTAGAAAAAGGCTCCGTTATACAGTTCCGTGCAATCATTATCGTATCGCCATATTTCACGGGTTATCTCCAACGTGTCTGCCCACGTGCGTCGACACTCGTAAAATCATACAAGAACTGTGACTCAACTCGCTCCAACGTTCTGTCCATATTTTTATTTCCCCTTTTTGTATTGTTTACACCTTCGACGACGGTTCAAAGCCAACCTTTTACACAAGAATATATGTTAATTTTAGCTTTGATATGTTTACATATCTCTTCCGGCGTTTGGGGTCGTAAATCTTGCCCTGAGGTGTTGTACACTTTCTTTGTCTATCTTTGCATACGTTATAGTTCACGTAGTTTCTTTAATTGCTGTGCTGTGAAAAGTTTATGGTAATAGCTAGGTCACGATATCGTTATGATTTCGTAACGGTGCCACCCCGGTATCGATGCGTGGCTATCTGTATTGCTCAATTTTATTATTATTGCTTGTGAATATCGCGTGTTACTACCGTTGTGTCCGAGCACATTTTCCGATATTTACATATATAAATGATACCGTTTTGTGTAAGTAATTGTGATATAAGTTATCACTTTCGCACAGGGTTTATTAACAATGTTTGTAGTATGCAAATATATCTACTGATAATCACATCCCTTTTTTCCCTCGGGGAAAATCACGTTTATGGATACCTTTTCTACGTCAAGGGAAGAGAAATGGTTATGTCGGACTCACTAGCCTTATGACCCAGTTGTCTTTCCGAACGTGTGCTGGATCGGATGCCTAACCAAAATGCCTACGCTGCTATAAAGACTAAAAACCCCGCTGAAAAGCATTGGTCTTCTTTGGTTCAATTGACCCGGTTCCGGGGGATCCTGAGTGTAGTCGTACTCTGGATTACTACCGGTATGACCTCTGTGCTATGCCGCTTTGCGGTCCGTCTCTCGAGGGACTCAGAAGTTCCTCACAATAGTGATGTCTGCGGCAGCACGATGTTTCCACTGCCGTCCATTTCGGGGTCTCACCGTAAACGTACATACGTCTTACGACAGGCAGGGGGATACTAATTCTGCAAAGGCCCCTAGTCCACAGGGCAGGAGGCGTTAGTCAGTTGTCAACGCACCGTCTCTTTCTCCTTTGGCGGTGAGCGGGATTGGTTCATTTCTGATCCCGCTCAGCACTCTCCTTCTGCGAAAAGACGCGGTCGCAGATAACAATTGCATGCCAAGACCTCCGTCTCCACAATGGTGGCGGCAGATTCTTCCTTTTCGATCTGACAAAGGAACAAATCAATAAAACCGTGCCCCGTTAGCATCTGCGTCAGACGGATCGTCGGCACATGATCACATCACATGCCTTCATTTACATATTATTATATTGTACCTGATGACTGTAGTTTGTGCGGATGGTGCTGTGCAAGTAGGCGTATTATGCAGAATGTCAGATATTGTCTATATTCTTTTTTTATCTTAATGAATTCTAAGTTAACACCGAAAAAATTAAATTACAGTGGTCCAACCAACTGTATATTAACAATTTGGCTACGAATTGTAAATCAATCCCTGGTTATAGTTAATTAATTGTTGCTTAATTAAGTTAAGCTTACACAAATATGTATTTCTGCCCCTATAAGTTATTTAAAATAAATAAATAGTCACACACATAGTCTTGACCCCACACTAGGTAAACCTGTATCGTGGGTATCAGGAACGACGAGGAACTTGCGGTCCCACAACAAAAAAACATAACAATATCGAAACAATAATATTTGATACATAGTTTTTACATTTCATGTCCGAAAATGAAGCCAACATAAAAATAGGTTTGTATGAAATTAAATTTCCTTTATCCTCGTTTTACATTGTCAAAAGTATTACTTACCATTATTTTAATTATTTTACCTCGTAATTTTATACTATTACAATTATTATTTCTAAGAACTACTGTGTCATTGCACTACGTTTCATAATTGCTACAATTTTAATTATTTCTACATAGAAAGACTTAAAGGTTTTGTTTTGCGTTATAATAAAAAGTTTTGTTATAAATTTGTGGAAAATTCTGGCTAAGGAATACAAAAAGATCAGCAATCTGTAACAAGGCGACTCTCATCGAGCCCAATATCTATGCCGACCTACATACAGTACAATCCAACAAGAGCTTTTTAGATTCACGCGGAACGCGGTAGGACAAATGTTTACACAAGTTGCGTGTATTACTTCCAAGTCTGGGTTATGTGGGACCATGTCCACTTAACATTCAACGTGTATGGTCTCAGTCTGATGGCATTAACATTAAGCACAGCCGAGAGTTCGTTGACATCCTAACACCGGATCATTTGTGTTAAATCATAATTCAGAAATGAGTCATTTTCAAGAACATTTTCGTATCTGTACGGTTAAAGGCAGGGTATTAATTCAGCTCATTACGGCCAAACACGGCATTCCGTCGGTAAAGCTGGTTAGATTATATGTGGCGTGTTTCTCACAAAACACAACATGTGTGATAAAAGCACAAGTTTCGAAGTCCCGAGCGATAACGTGATAGTGCTTATCGCGTGGCCAAGTTTTTTTCTATGAAACTAGTAAGCTCCGTGCAGGGCGGTGCGATTAGGGTTGGCGGTTGTTTATCATTGATTTATATTATTTATTTATACGTTTTATTTTAGAAGGCACATTGTTATAGATTTTTCAAGGGATATAAATATTATGTTTCGTGTATTCTCTAGTAATGGTGCTACGCAGTTCTCATTTCTCATGTTTGATGTCACATTGAAAACTAAATCCATTATCACGGCGACTTCTTGTTTCTCAGTTAATTTATTTGGGGAATATTTTCTTTTATTGTAATAAATTTTAATTATCAATACAAAGTGCATTTGTAATATTGGGGGTTATATTACAAAACAAAACTGATTATAATGAAGTGTATAGTAATTAATCTGTCGGTAAATATAACATCAATTTAAGACTG
Source organism: Mimas tiliae (assembly GCA_905332985.1). NCBI lineage: Eukaryota > Metazoa > Arthropoda > Insecta > Lepidoptera > Sphingidae > Mimas > Mimas tiliae. Next base: position 6,017,372 of record HG995242.1, on the reverse strand, counting down.
TACCCCACGCCAATGACCATGACAATTTGCGGCGTTAAAAAAATGTACCCGAATGGAGGTTTTGCTAAACCGAAACGGATGTGGTTTTTATTTGTTATTTAAACTTTTTGTTTGAAATCTAAAATATGTCGCTTTTTTATTCGACCACAAAGATTATTTCGGTTAAGGATTCATTTCTTTTTTATAGCAAAGGCCGGCAATCGAGCAAGTGGGTCACCTGATGGTAAGTGATCTCCACCGCCCATGTACACCCATAATACTAAAAGAATTATGGGTGCGTTGCCGACATAAAAGGAAAGGGATAATTAAGGGATTGGGAAGGGGAGGGGGTTTGGGCCTCCGGATATCTCTCACCGTACGAAACGCAGCAGCAAGCTACTACTTTACGCCGGTTTTCTGTGAGACAGTGGTAACGACCCGGACGAGCCGGCCCATTCGTGCTGTAGACACAAGTGTCTACAGCGTGGCTCTACCACTCTAAAAAATCAATATGTTGCTTCACTAAAATGTTGCGTAAAAAATGAGCGTACTCATACAAATCTGCGTTGACTGAAATTTCCATAACAAAACTATATTACACATATATTCTTTGAGCAGCAATTAGTTCAGCAGGTTTCACAGAATTCTCTTGGAACACAACCTAATTATTACGATTTTATGTTTATTAACAACATTATATTGACAACCTTATATTTATTAAATTTACAGGATAATTATTGAACTATTTCATACCTTGAAATAAAACTAGTTTATACGGATTTTATCGCGGTTTAATTTTTATTTTAGTCCCGACGTTTCGAAAGCTTTTCAGCCTTCGTGGTCACGGAAGAGACTGAGGTGTAGGTCGTCTCGAAAAGTTAATGTTACAATGGCTACCATCATTTTAAAATTATACATTTATTTTTAATTATTTAAAAAAGTTAGTTGACACTAGTCCGATCTACGCAGAAAGAGCTCACGGTATCTTGAGGTCTGGCAGTTGGTCTTTTGGGTTCCGATTTAATTAAATGTATAATTGGATCCCAGGCTTGTGCAAGCTTCCAACCATCTTCTCTATTGAAATTTGGGTGTTTCTTAATTTCAATAGCCTCGCGAATCATCCTAGGTAGGAATCGGTGTTCTTTGGCAAGGATTTGTGGTTTGTCAAATCTAAGGTAATGTTTGGAGCCTTCATCTGAATGTTCAGCAACTGCAGACTTCGTAAAGTTTAAAAAGACAATTATACATTAAATTAAATCGGAACCCAAAAGACCAACTGCCAGACCTCAAGATACCGTGAGCTCTTTCTGCGTAGATCGGACTAATGTCAACTAACTTTTTTAAATAATTAAAAATAAATGTATAATTTTAAAATGAAGGTAGCCATTGTAACATTAACTTTTTGAGACGACCTACACCTCAGTCTCTCCCGTGACCACGAAGGCTGAAAAGCTTTCGAAACGTCGGGACTAAAATAAAAATTAAACCGCGATAAAATCCGTATAAACTAGTTTTATTTCAATGTGTAATATTCGCGTAAACCTAAGAAATCACTATTTCATACCTCATTAACATGTTATAACTGGAATATGAACGTATATTTTTATGTTATGTTTTTATTTAGCGTACAAAGGCGCAGTTAAAAGATAGCGGTGCGTACGGATTATGAGTAGGCAACCCTACCGCTTGGATGCACACCGGGCCGGTGCGGCACCGACGTTAGTAAACAGTCGCTAGCAGTCCGTGTCGCGCGCGCGTCGCACTCGTGCGCCTCAGCTCTGTAGCGTTCCATGCCATTGTGTTAACTCTGAATACTTGCTCTACTGCTGGCTTTTTAACCACAATGAGCAGGAACTCCGCGGTCGGTACCGGCTGAAACACCGGGCCCCATTGTGCCAGTTTCGTGGATTCATTACGTTTGTACATGTACTACTCATTACTCTATGTGAAACAGTGTGGTTTGTTCAGTGACCATTTACGTGTTACGTTCGTGTTGTGTTTTGTGCATTTATAGTAAGTTTCTATGCATAGTGGTCTACGTGTAAATTGAACGAGACATGTGTTGATAAGTTGTACTTGAATTACATGAATTTGCAACTTGGATTGTGCTTGCAAGCGTTGCTCTACAGACATACCTGCTCTATATTGTAACAATACAACAGTTCTTTAAGTATATATTAGAATAACTTCCAAGCTTAAGCAAGAAATAAAGAGCTGCATTAAATTATCAAACATATATATCCTTCAAACCCACGTTGTGATTATTATACGTGATTAGCGGGAGCACTGGAGTCAGACGTCGCGAACTACTTAAAGAAAGCTTATAAACAAGTTTTAACTACTTACGTAACTGCAAAATTCGAAATCTGAACTTTAAATGCAGCGCAAACTTTCGAAAACGATGAATCGTGTCGCCAATCGCGTTGATTCTTTACCTGTTTAAATGCCAGCTTTCATAAAGTATAAGTTCAATGGATAGCGGTGACAGTGGCCCTGGGGATCACTGTTCTGTGATAAATCAATTATTTACTCGGTATATTGATTGGCATCACTCTCCAGTTGGTTAGCTTCATATCACACGTCGTTGGTTCGCTACCGTGCGAGCAGCCTAAATATAACTTGTAACTACTGCAGTGGCCACGTCCATCCACCCCTAGCGGTACAAATTATTATAAATGTGAAGGTCTAACAAAATATATTACCCTTACTTCGGCCTACGTTATTGCTACAAAACATATCAAATCCAAATTTTACTGACTCTATTTTGTTTTGTTATTATATTTCAATGTTAATTGCAAAACATCTATCGGCATGGCGATAGGCTCGCCATCTGTCATATTATGGAACGGAAATAAGCTTGACGAACGGTAGATACAGAGGGGCTAGCACGAATAACTTGCGAGGACGTATTTGTATCGAAATGTCAAAAAATTGTTTGAACCTTCATACAAATGCTAGCGTTCTCGATTCGAATACTTATTCGTAAGTTTTTCGTGCTCGCCCCCTGTACTTGTATTTATACAGGTTAACCTAGTGTTGGGTCAGGACTTTGTGTGTAACTGTTGGGTGTATTTATTATTATTGTTATTTCTGCCTACCCCTTTGAAGATACAGGTTCAGTTATGTTTTTGTTACATAAGTATAATTTAGCGAAGTTGATGGTATTCCCTATTGAAAATCTGCGACAGATAATTTTGTGGTATTTCGTTAAACTCTCGGGTTTACCTTCCAGTGGTGTGTTATTACTTTTTTTTAATAAAAAGCTCCAGTCATTGTGACTTGATATAAAATTAGTCTCAGCAGTTAACGTGATTCCATATCGTGTTTTATTTTCAAATATTGAACAACATTCCACGAGATAAATCTTGTGATCCAGTGGCGTGACTGAGAGGCCAACACTTCGCGGTTGGATTGTCTTCAATGAATAAAACCTTTTGATACACCCGAACGAATTCTGTATTAAATGTGATTTTAACAATACTGTTCGTGCTCGTTGCTCTCTGACTACCGATAATTCACAAAAAAGTTGATAAACTCTCCGTCTGTAATGAATATTATGTTCATCGCCGCACTTTACAGTATTCTGAAAAACAAGTAAAGTGAGGATCTGTCTCCCTGTGTGGTTTCAAATCACACCCGCACGTGTTTTTCTGTTTTTCGGCATTGCAGCAAAATCTTGCTCGATGTGACCCGCATCCCGCTACCTGCTCCAATACTCTATTGTTATCTTTCCTCAAACAATATCTTACTCCCTCTGTTTTCTTCCACGAATAATAATGACCATTTGTTTTGTTTTCAAGTACGCCATCATTGTCGTGTTCGAGTGTAGGAATTTTAAGTAACTAATTTATTTATAGTCCACAAAATACTCGTATTTTGTCCTCAATGCGTTCTTTACTAATTAATGCAATTACAAAAAGCGAATCAAATGCTTTATGTTGTCATGCGCTTGCAAAAGGCCTGCAAACATCGGTTGAATATCAAATCGGTTGACGGACACAGGTAACGATTCATAATAGGCCAATGGGCTGTGTTTGTCAAACGAGCCACGTCTTTCACCCACCGTGCATCAACCGTCGAATGCGCTGAGAATTTGATTCGAACTCTACCTACATGTGTTGGAATTTTAATCGCCTATATTTAAAAAAAAGTGTTCTTTGCAAAAAAAGTTCACAGCTGTATCAAATTCCTGAGATGTTTGTATGCGAAAGATGAAAGGGGGTTGAAATCTTGTAGATGTACCTTCGCGTAAACGTAATGATGATTTATTTAAGGTGACTTTTATATCCTAACAGCTATTCCAATTTTACAGCGCGTTAAATGTCATCGTATAAATTCGGTGAGCACGGTCGACAGATAGGTGTGGTTATCGTCACGGAATTCCTTAAGAAGTCGATAAAGTGCCGTGAGAACACGCACGGCATGGATAATCCTGGATATTTAGGGAAACATTTGGGTTGAATAAACATTAGTCAAATTGACTAGAATAAATATATTTGACTGCCTCGGAGGCGCAGTTGTAATGCGTACGCGTTACGATTGAGGCCAACGCTCGGGTTCGATCCCCGGGTCGGGTAAAGTGGTATTGGGTTTTTCTATTACGAAATGCTCAGTATCAGCCCGGAGTCTGGAATTCGTGCCCGGTATGGCGATAGGCTCGCCCTCTATCACATCGTGGGACGGAGATACGCTCGGCGAAATGTGGGTGTACTGGTTACACCTCTGCTTACCCCTTCGAGGATTACAGGCGTGAGTGCGTATGTATGTATGTAAATATATTACTTTTTTAACGGTTGAAATATTTTGTTAATGCAAAGCATTTATGTCAGTCTTATAATACAAATAATATGACCTGGGAACGGTGCCATTGTATAAATTTGTATTGATTCAGATGCTAACAGTATATTAATTCTGAGCTGTTGTAAAATAAGGTATATTATTTAACCATTTAATTATGTTATCCAAAACCTATTCATATCACAAGAATTTTATAAATCAGGTCAAAATTATTTAAGTTATACGTCTTTTAAATCCGATGGAATGGGGTAATAGTCCAATGACCGAAGAAGGATGCATCACATATCTTGTGACGTCACGAGATATATTACGTCTTTACTATGCATGCGTGCGAGGGAGACAGTGACATTTCCCCACTACGCGCCCACCTTTGGTCATAACTATATTTAATGCCCTGCGACCTCATTTTTTGCCCAATTTTAATTCTGTTTGTGCAAAACAGTTTCTTTTCGTATTATTTTTTGTTGCATATAAAATAATGTATGAATTAAAACATAGTGCACAATACCCTATTCCTGGCGGTTATTTTTGATTAATTACCAGATGAATCCTTATATTTTTCTTAGTTATACATTTTTTTATGCCCAGCAAAATATAAAATTTCGCTTAAATTACTCGGTCGCCAGATGTTGTACACAGCTGATGCGATGTCCTCGGTTTATTGGTTTTCAGTGCATGTTGGCACATTAATTTGTGCGGTGAAGTGTGTCTGTAACACGAGACTTGTTAATCACGGCCAGGGGACCCTGTTTACTCATAAAGTGCGATCGACCTCATCGTGTTCAGGACCCTCATAACCTTCATAATATATCGACCACGGCTGCGGATTGATTTCTCTGAGAACGAAACATTCATGTATTTTTTTTTAATTGTACGTGAATACTAACAACCCATATTAGCACAGTGTAGTGGACTAAGGCTTAACCCCTTCCATTAATAGAGGAGCTCCGTGACTAGTAGTAAGTCAGTTGGTTTTTAAATTCGAAATTAAAAAGGTTTGAACGACTGCCACGGTGGCGCAGTTGTATTGTGTATGCGGTACGACTGTGCTGTGCTAAGGTCTTGGGTTCGATCCCCGGGTGGGTAAAGTGATATTGGGATTTTCTATCTATAATGCTTAGTATCAGCCCGGAGTCTGGAATTGTGCCCGGAATGGCGATAGGCTTGCCCCGTATCACATCATGGGACGGAAGTGGGCTTGGCGAAATGTGGGTGTACTAGTTCCACTTCTGCCTACTCCTTCGGAGTGTTCAGCTCTTTGTGTTGCGTATGTATGCATGTAATAAGGTTTTTTAAAGTAGTTGCAGTTGCTAATAAATTCCTTATTTATGTGGTAATACGCTTCTAATTAAGATTCTCGACATTGCGACTTAATTAACAGTGGTGTTCTGCCAGAGATTTTATGTTAAATCTATCTTTATACTCCACGAGGCTTACGTTGATTGAAAGATTGTAAGCCAGCATTCAAAGTAATAAATGCAAATGCATTGTAATTATTTTTGACTTAATATAAACTGCATACCAAGATACATAAGTTCACGCCTTCATCCTCGAAGAGGTAGGCGAAAATGCAACTAGTGCACCCACTATTACTTGACCTTATTAACACTGGTAATATGGAAGACTGGCTGGGTTGGTACCACTCAAATTAATTATTAAAAAACTAGGGGCGATGCTCATGTTTTTCCACAAAACATAAAAAAAAAACTTAATGTCCGACGAATACGAGACATATCTTACTTTCTTCCCCACATTATTCTGCATCGATTGGTATCGGTCTCGACCCCATACCCCCAGCGGTTTCGGAGGAGATAGCGTGACAAGCTTTTGGCAGCGGCGGCGGCGTCAGTTACTTTTTTTAGAATAGAGAGTATTACCTATCGCTATATCGGGCAACCGCAGTCCACTCATGTATGATGTTGAATCTAAAACTCGTAACATAAGTTCTGATTGCTCGGACCTTCTAAGTACGCTGTAAATTGGGCAATTTCTTTAATATTTTTAATTAGTTTAAATGACGAAATAAGCAAGTTCCTCACCTGATGATAAGCACCTGCCCATACCAGACACAACACCACAAAGAACTTTGAATAACAAAGCATGGCACTGGACTGCGTCCATCATCACGAGACATAAGTTGCTAATTCTCATAATGCCCAGTAATTTTACTGGCTTCAATGTCCTACAAACAGAAACTCAATAGAACTTACACACTGCTGCTTGGTGGGCGAAATAGACAAGGCAATGGTACCAGTCCAGACGGCTTCTCGCATACGAGCGACCTACCTACCTACCTTGTTAATGTTAATTATTGTTTTCATTCAAGAAATTATAACAGATAATTTATTTCGTTATCATATAATATATGCTTACGCAAGTATACGTAGCAAAGTAGTTAAGGTGTCAGTATTCGCATTGCCCTGTCAATACTAATGTGCATGGGTGGCAGTGATAATCGCGGTCATTCCCCTAAAGTTCCGGTGGTTAAGTTACCGCCCGGAAATCGATGTATTGCTAGTCATTTGACAACTGTAATCCTGGGATATAAAGGGTTTCCTACTAACAGAATTATTGTTAGCTGTATTATGTTTCGTTAGTCAAGTGCGTACTTAAGCGGAGAAATCAGTGAGGTCCTGACTTCTAATTCCAGGACGGGTGGTCACAATAAGGTATTACTATGTTGAATATTAAATTTAAATTTTACTGGGATTAATGGTCTAAGTTTTGTATGCAACAGAAAAAAATACGAAGAAGAAACCCTTTGAAGCCTAAAATGGGCCTGGAGTTATGATTTAAGTTATGAGGAAATGTTGACGCGTAGTGGGGACATTTTGGTATCTCACTCGCACGCATGCACCGTAATGGCCGTTTTATACGGTGACGTCATGGTTTGCGTCGTCTGTCATTTGACAAGTATTCCTTCCACCAGATTTGAATGGTTTAAATGGCCTCTAAAAACCGGGCTTAGTAACAACTACATCAATTTTAATTTGAAATGCACTTGAATACGATTTGATTTCAATACGAAACATCTTTCAAAGCTTCATCACGGTCTCCTACGCAAGTTATTTATTTCAATTATCTCGTAAACAACATTTTGAACGTGTTTGGTGATTATGTGTACGGTTTAGAAGCTGCTTCCACAAATGGTTACAAGATAATAAACTTTACCTATTCAATTAAACGGGAATTAATTGTCGGATATGATACACCAATAACATCGAGAAAACTGCACGTGAATAACAGTTGCAGACGGCAGTTCTTGACACGGTTGCAAGAAATAGGAACGTGACGAAAACAAAACTACGTTTTTTATTGATATTACCCTTAATATTAATGTCAATAGATATCGCATTTCGAAAATGGAAAGTAGTGAGAAATTTATATTCGCTTTCGAACGTAATTCACTACTGTGCCTGATAGAAACACACGGCGAAAAGCTGTCTAGATTGTATTTACAGTTGCCGTATCAATTATATTTGAAGTACAGGAAATAATTATGGTGATGAAAATGTTTGATTTCTCATTTTATATATGTTGCACTCACAATTCTGATACAGGGTTTTACGGGACTGTAATGTTTAGTTGTTGTATTTGTATAATGAAATGTTTAAGAAATGTCAGTCTCCGTGTCGCAGTGGGCGAGTAGCTGGCTACTCTACAAAGCGAGAGGCCGGGGATTCGATTCCCGTGCTCGATTGCCTTTTATTATGCAATTTTTTTTATAATTATGATGTCCTTTATAATAAGTATTTATTGTTACTTCCGATAAAATTGAAGGCATGGTTGGGTCTATTTTAAAAAGGAGTTTCTATATCGGTTGGTGTAAGTAGGAAACATTGCACGAACTGAGTCTTGTACCGATTTCGTACCGTTTAGTGATAGTCACGAATACGATCTTGTTTAGGATTGCTTGGTTAATTTGAGCGATTAGTATAATCATTCATAATGGATGGGAAAATGTTCGTGAATGCGTACAAGTGTAGTCTGTTTCGATTTACACCACTGTACATTTTATCGGTGACTTTTAAAAGATTAGTGTATGAAGTGAAATATAAATGTTTAATAAATAGGTACCCTAGTGCACAAAAGCGATTTAAGGAACATGTATAAAGACAGAATAGAACAATTTAATATTAATATAGCAATCGAAACCAACATTTGAGGCCTGAAACCAACTACCCTTGCACGCGGTACACTCTGCTGGTTAACAAACGAGACAATGACGAAATTTGATTCCCGTTGCGGGTCGTGAGGGTCAGACGGTGGGTTGCTCTACATAATACCAAATCCACCGTCATATCATGATGAGAAGGCGAACCTGGTATTAAGCCAGGATAACGCCTGGCAGGATGACTGCCTCGATGGCGCAGTTGTAATGCGTACGCGTTACGGTTGAGGCCAACGCCGAGGTCTCGGGTTCGATCCCCGGGTCGGGTAAAGTGGTATTGGGTTTTTCTATTACGAAATACTCACTATCAGCCCGGAGTCTGAAATTTGTGCCCGGTATGGCGATAGGTTCGCCCCCTATCACATAAGGGACGGAGATACGCTCGGCGATATGTGGGTGTACTGGTTACACCTCTGCCTACCCCTTCGGGGATTACAGGCGTGAGTGCGTAAGTATGTATGTAACACCAGGCAGAAAGATAAATAGCGATCGAATAGTTTCTATACAGATAGCAACAACAACTAAGAATAACAATAATAATTATTAATGTCCACTGGTTAAAGGTGTTTCTTGCACCTTGTTGATATATTATAGGACATGATGATATCTATATCATAAATAAGGCGACACGCATATAAAAGTCGTTTAATAGCATTTATATAAGCCGAAGTTTACGTACATAATATACTTTCACTTTATACCGCTTGGTCATATATTTATATTAATAAAAAATAACTACCGGTGGCTTGGATGATATTTTTATATCTATGAATGTTTAATTTTCTATAAGTGTAAAAAAATGTAAATAAAACCTTATAAAATGAAGAGTACTTAATAAATAATAATATCAGCTTTGTATTACGCACGTCCCACTGCTGGGCAAAAGGTTGGCTACTCTATGAATGAAAGGGGTTAGGCCTTAGTCCACCACGCTGACCTAATTCGGTTTGGCAGACTTCTCATTCCTTCGGAATTCTAAGGGAGAACTTCTCAGGCATATCTCAGATTATCTCACGATGCGATAATTAACAATAAATACACACGTAATTTAGAAAAATCAGAGTTACACGCTCTTGTGGCTGGTATCGAAACTGCGACTTTCTGTCTCGGCAGTGCGTATTACTCCCGCTGAGCTATCGCTGCTTACTAATATTATATCAATTAGTAAATTAATTTCTTCTTTACTTTCCTTATGCAGTATAAGTGTGTACAACTGATTCGGGAAAAAGAAGAATAATGAAAGAAAAAATAGCTCCCAGCCAAAGACTATTGGTAAAAGAAATCTAATAAAAATGCAAAACTGATGTAAAACTGCAAAATTGATGTAAAACTGCAAAATTGATGTAAAACTGCTTCAAATTGATGTGAGCACTTAATGACAAAAGCGATAGCGCACACAGTGAAAAAAAAACCATATTTTGAGTGTACGGCGAGTAACATAATATGGCATTATTTCAAGCATTTCTACTAACTTTTAGAACTAATACGGAATTACTAGTAGAAATAAGGCTTTAATGGTACTTCCTCTTTAAGTTTATTAGTCTATTGCTCTACAACTCTTTTTGATCGTTAACTTCCAGCGTTCTTGTTTGCAGACACAAAGATGTTAGATAGAATTTTATGCTGTAGATTTATATCAGAATCACGTTAATGATTTTATTGTTTACTTTTTTATTTATTGTTTATGTTTACACTTTTTTGATTTTTTACGTGACGTTTTTATGATCTGTTTGATGTTTGTTTACCATTATGTCATCTAAGCTATTATATTTCAAAGTTAATGTAAGTAATTATATAATTTTAATCGTGATTAATTTTGGCTAATGATGTGATCGTAAATCATAATGTATACCGTTCAAGTATCGTAATTCAGAACGTTGGCAGAAACAGCTACAAATAATACAGAAGGATCATAAATAATACCGTTCAAACCAAATCACTTAATTAGTGTCTCCCCTACATTGACAATATAAAATTATCTTTAATTGTATTTTTTCAAAGACTTTAATGTATACTACTAGACAAGCTGCGCGGTACATAAAAATTGCGCCACTAAGTTATGGTTAATTGACCGTAACTCAATATTACCATCTCGCTTCCTCTCAACTAGAACCCCTCTTGCGCTCTCTGTCTGTGAGCTGTCAAACTCCCTCGTTATGTGACGAAATTTTACTTCTATACAGCCCGTCTAGTAGTGTACACTATAGTCTTTGTATTTTTTACATGAAACTTATTAAAAACCATAAAGGCGTATTGGAAATGCACATTACCTTTGTAAATAACGTATTATGTTTCATCGAGCGGGACGCGCGCTGCACCCGATCGGGATACGGGCTGGCGTCCATCCAAACAACAGTTTATAGCTGACACTGTTTACCAATCCGACGCGTCACCTAAATATGCCTCTGCACTAAACTACAGCTTTACAAGCTTTTATCTGAACCGAATACGGCCGAAACGGTTCGTCGTTCGCGTCCCTACAGCGGATGCGGAAATGTTAACTGCAATTCCACATAAATGAGCCGTGATGAGCGCCGAATGACAACGATGTGTCATTATATATTATGTTTAGTCTAAGCTTCGGTCTAATTTTATTTCGGTTTTGTTTATGGTCATGTAAGTAATGAGAAATGTTTGTAGTCATGCATCATAAAGTTATTTTAATTATTAAATCTGTTTCAATGCGATTCACTTTATCTTCATTATATTTTCATTTACAGAGAATATAACGATGTGTGTCAGTGTACTTGAACATATCCGCAACAGTAGGTAGATGGAACAGTAATGCGTCGTCCGAGTGTGCTAAGCACGTTGCGTGCTTAATCTCTTTCATTGAGCATTTGTATGGCGGCGCTACATTCTTTTGTTCTACACCCCACTACACTACTATATACTAGTGGTAATAAATATTTCGACTAAAAATCATTTCGTTTAATGTAGTTCTCGTCATTTATATTCATCAAACCGTGCACTCGTGTTTTGTTTATATCAACAGTTTCACGGTTCGGTGGTGTTACATATTCTTGACCTCTTTTGATTTACAGTAACAAATCGATTTTCTTTGATGGCTTTGACATTCTGTCCGTATTACGTCGGTTCTTCGTCACCAGTTTCACTAGCTACCGTTGTGGTAATTACACATGCAGTTATTCGGTGCATTTCCACAGCTTGTGTCGGTCGGTCGATCTGGGCGCACGCACATTAGCTCGCATTCTATTGGCACACTTCTCTCCAACGAAAGTTCGTTACTTAATCAACTTTTTGTTCTTTTGCTCAACAGTGGCGGCATCAATGAAACAAAAACTAAAAAACAAACAAAACTAACTAACTAACTAAAACTGTTTTGTTTTGTAATGGATCGCTACCGTTGTATCGCTTTATCAGGAAATACTAATTGGACTGCCTCGGTGGCGCAGTTGTAATGCGTATGCGGTACGACTGCTGTGCTGAGGTATCGGGCTCGATCCCCGGCTCGGGTAAAAGTGATATTGTGTTTTCTATTACGAAATGCTCAGTATTAGCCCGTCTGGAACTGTGCCCGGTATGGCGATAGGCTCACCGCGTATCACAATCAATATCTGAAATTCCTAGATATAGAAGTAATTATTGGAGTGCTTTTCATAATTATATTTAATCAACATTCGTTTTTTAAAATAATGTGCGGATTTAATTTAATTGCCGCTTGGTCGTGATAGGTTTCAATTTTAGTTCTTTTGTTGTGCTATATATGTGTGTGTAGAAAAAATAAATGGTTTAGTTAATTCCGTTGTGTAAAAAGGCTGACTTTCAACTAAAACCAGAAAAAATACTTAATTTGATTTTAATTTAGTCGGGTGATAACAGAATAGTAATATATAGCGCAACAGAGAGAGAGAGAGAGAGAGTAGTTATTGTATGATAAACCAATTTTCTGACGAAACGGTTAAAAATGGTATGAGCTTTGGTATTTGTAAGTCTTGTTCCTCGACTAAAATGGATGATCTCAATCAATTAGTTCATTTTTCGTACCCTGAATAGACAAAAGCATGTTCTATGATACAATGACTTCATATCATTGGTGTTGTCAAAATATTGTCTTCATCTTCATGTTGTAAAGTCGTTTTAAATTGTGCGACCAAGACAATGGAATTGTATTGGTAGGTGCGTTTTGAGGTTCGCGACCAAAATAGAAGCGACCATTGCCATACAAAACGGACGTGTCAGTATCGCCTGATTCGGGTCACACGTGACGCGTCGCGGTCTCCCTGTCTCGGTCGCGTACGAGTACCTCAAAATAGGCTGTACTGTTGTATTTATAAGCGCTTCTAATACTGCAACGTTTGTGGCTAGTTGCACAATTGTGGCCAAGTTCAGCCGCCCACTATCATACGCTGCACCTACGCGTTGCTGATAAGCCGGTCTTGTTACTGAATCTGTTGGCGACTATGATCTCACAGACTAATTGCCTACTTGATAAATTGGATTGCATTCTGTTGGAAATGTCGGTGCACTGAGGGATTAGCGTGGGTTGATCATACTTAGAACAGCAATAAAAGTAAGCTTAGAAGGCATTTACTCTTTTATTTTTAATCTTCATGCGGTATTTTGTTGTGTGCTGTTTTTTTATCGACTAGAGGAACTATGTCGAGATTGAAATTGGAACTAAATATTCCGGATTAAAAGCGAAAAGTATTTGAGTTTACAACTTGGGCTATCACGCACAGAAAAAATAACAGATATAAAAGAGTTTTAAAAAAGCAACGGCTACTGCTACTCACAATATACATTCTTCACGTACTCAAGCTGCATTATTTTTATATTCGCCTTGTGTACTCGCTTTGCGCATATCTTTGAAAATAAAGACCGAGAACTAGTCTGGTGGTATAAAACAACGTAAGTGTATCATCGTTCTAGTCAAGGTCGACCTCTCTGAGTTACTAGCGTGCATCGAACGTTTACAGTAATCACTTATATGTAACGCCACAAAGTTTTGCACTTTTTCGATAAGCAACAGTTGTAACATCTACAGTTGTTTTTGGGTCTGCTATCTGATTCTAGTTGTTGTATTTATAATATCTATAATACAAAGTAATCCTACACGATATTCCGCGTGAGGGTGTGTGAACACTGTTTATAATTAACAGAACCTCACCTTATGTGTGATTATAATAATTATGTAATTACATATTTCTGTATTAAAGTAGGCGAAAGGTCAGGCGGCCCACTTGTTTGTAGGTGTTGACAATTACGAGCCTTATAAGCCGGCTGTATCTGTTCATTATCATCAATAATGATTATGTAATCTGTTCTGATCTCCAATCTCTTCGTTTTTGAGGTCTTTCCCTTATGAAGCTTGCAACGTAATCACCGCCCAGCGGTGTAGGCCATGTGACTTTTATCTCTATGGCATAATAAAGCTAACTCATCTTCTTCTATTATATAGTGCTATTCGAAGTAGCGTTAATTACCTGTCGGGGCTATTACAAAATCTATATTTTACATAGTCAGCAATTATACACATAAGCCCTTAGTATATATAGGCCCTTGTATTTTAGAAAATACAATAATATATTAACTACGAGCAAAATTCATTTTCTCTATACGTGTTTATTGCAGATTTCTCCAAATGAATTTTTATTTATTTATTTAGTAAAGACGCAAAACAGAGTACAATCGTTACATTATTACAACTTATAATGCTTATTAGGCTTCTACATGTAGAGACACAACTATCAAGTGTATTTAGTGCCCGCAGTCTGATAAATCTTCAAAACAGTTTAAATTAAGCCGTGCTGTGCTCCTTACGTAATTTTAGTATTTACTTTATAGCGCGGAGGTATCTTTGTACACAAGATAGACATTCCAGCCGCCTCCCTGTTTACTCGTCCCCGTCTAGCGAGCTTAAAATAATTACACAAGTGCGTGTGCACAACGGCACACCCTACTCTCTGGAGCTCGATGTGTTCCTAGTATAGTTTATCTTCATCATCATTATCGTCTTAATTGAAAGTAAAGTATACTTAAACGTTTATATTCTGAGAGTAAGAAACGTTATCGATATTAATCTTCAATGGTTAACCAAATTCGTCACTGTCGATTTCGATTTAATTATCGTTTTTTTCTTATCTGTTCAATTAGATGTCTGTGTGTATCCGATCTCCGCCATCCTAATATGCAGCCCTGTCTTCGCACTCTGCTACACCATATATTACCTATATACTATGCACTAGAGAGATATTTTTTTTTATTGCTAAGGTAGACAGGCGAGCGTACGGCCCATCTGATAGCCCTTGAACTTTAGTAATGCCAGGGCATAGCCAAGCCGCTGCCTACCATTAAAACTGAGAATGTGGTCCTAGTAGCTGCATTTCTAAGGTCTTCTCCGTTGTCAATGTCACGCTATTGTACTGCCACTGTAGAGGTGCCATGATAGTTATAATACCGGGGGTATGTTTATACAATCGCACAGGCATATCTACAATGTTGTTCTACCCAACATGCACTAACACTACAAGTTGTGTAAGGAGTGCAACCAGTTTTTATCCGAAAAAAAAATATTACAGTTAATTATTGCTAATGATTCTTCTGAATCGTACGTAAACTCTTACAGTTGTCCTGATAGCCTCAATATTATATTTCTTTAATTGGTCTTTATTGGCCCCTACTTTTACTTTAATGGATGTACTATAATAACACACAGTGAAATGCATATGACGTCGTGATGATTATATGAGTAATTTAATTTGAAATTCAAAATTAAATTAATAATTTAGTAGGTAACTAAACGGACCGCACCATGCCGTGCGCGCCACGGAGAGCGTGCGGCGCGGCGCGGCATGCGCGTACGCAGATCATGTGCGCTGGCAGCTCGACAGTCGAATTCAGTCGACTAGTGAGTAGTAGTGACTACGCGCCTCCGTTCAGTATATTGCTATCTGTGAATGGAGGTAGTCACGCGCTTGTCCGTCTCCAGTTTACATCATAGAACGAAAGTGGAGACGTCCCGTGTAAAAGGGAATGTGAAACCAAGTGACGAACGCGATCTTAGTTCCATGGATGCTAAGTGTTGTGCGAGTGCTTGCCGTTTGTGTTATATTTATGACGTGTATGTTTATTTTGGTGCGATTCTATTTTGGCCGCGTTGCTCTCCATGTGAATAAACAGTGTGTTATTTATTGCTAAACTTCCAACGTCTTAATTAGATTTTGAAGGAAAATACGAGGTTTACTTCATCTAAACTGAAGTTACAATGTATCATACGATATTATGTTGAGTTACTACGATAGGCAATGTGCGACGTTTGTTGGCAGTATGTCAATCATTTTCCATTGTATATTGTTTTAATATGACCCCAATAGACTATTTTATGTCATGATTGTCAAGTATGATGTAATGGTATATGCCTAATGCAGAGAAAATAAATATCAATCTAATGATGAAAAAACATACTCCAGAATGAATCTATTAAAAATACATTAAAGAATTAATAAATTTATTATTCACTTATTGCAATATCAATGCATATTAAGCGTAAGACACGATTTAGCTGCGCATGATTTTGATGTTAATGCAATCATTAGGCCGCGGCTGTGCCACAACGATGCCATTGTAGAAGAGCTACATAATGAGTGAGATTAATAACTGAGTTCAAGGGTTCACTCAGCACTTTGCTCTACTTATCCAAATGGCGATATCCGTCGCAAATCGGCTGCTTCCTTTGGACGTCTTCGTGTCGACTGCTCTCTATTATAAGAATGATTTATACCTGTACTGTAGTGTCATTAGTCACTGAGTCTCTGTCGACAGCGGATATGCTTTATTCGCTACAATCTTTTGAGCCGCTTCTTTTGTACTCTATGGGATGAAAGAACGCTAATTGTACAGTGAGTCGGTTATATGGCAAATGGAATGTTTATGGCAGTACATAGTGCATGATGAAACATAAACAAACATAAGATTATGCTAAAGAATGAAGATACGAAAAGATAAGGATTATTATAAAAGTTTATGTTGACGGATTGAGAAAAAATAACACAACTTCAAGATAGCTAGTATGTAGTGTTTTTTTTGGATGGTATACCATCCGAAAAGCCTAGAGTACAATATAATATAATTTGGCAAGTCTTATATATTCAATACAGTAACGAAGTACAAAAAGAATTTGTAGAAAACAGATTTTCTCTTTCACATAAGAATATTTTTTTGCTTTCCAAGCAAAAATCTCTTTACGTTCCCGGATTTTCCAAGTGCTTGCCAACTGCAACGGCTTAAATGAACATCTTGAGAACATCTCGGTGTTGCGGCACGACGGCGTTTCCTATTTTATGTGAATACATGTTCTTGTACCATCTTGGTTAGATGTTTGTACAACATGACTTAACTGTAAAAACAGGGTCAATGACGAAGCTAATTATCTTTCTTTTCGCTATCATTATTATTGTTATCAAGATATCATGACATGTAGGTACTAGGTAGGTATATTGAATCACGGTCAACCGACTCATGTCAAGATTTGCAAAGTTTGAAAGCATCCGTTTCGTACTTTATCTGAACATTCAAGATAACGAGTTATTTTCAAGACCTTTCTGTATTATGTGGTTTCAATAAAGATGATTCAATCTGAAACATACCTTTTGTATATTGCAATAACATTACCTCTTCGAATCAATACTTTTTATCTTGAGTGATGTATAGTTTTCATCGATGCTTTACTTAAACCTGAAGCAAATTAAACTTAAGTACACAAATATATTAGGTATTTTCCAATATGTTCTATAAATTTCCTCCAACATTTCAAACATGCGAAACATATACAAACAGACAAAACTTTCTAATTAACTACGTTAGATAGTTATAAATTTTGTCTTAACGAGCTTTTTAATCCAAAAGTAAACATCGAGAAAACGAATACAAGATCAAAACAATGTATCAGAGAGTTGTGGCAGTTTATGTCCCAAATTTATAGAGAAGTGTTTTCGTAGCCCCAGACTTTGCGAGCTAATAATCTTTTAGATTTAGATGATTTTAACGTTAGTGTTGGCACACCAGTCATGCAGTGGATGTTAAATGTGGTGCTTTGTTGTTATTTATTTGTGTGGCGAGCCTAGATCGATTAAACGCAGAATCGATTGTTTGCTATATAAAAACTATTATTTGATCGATCTAAAATACTGTCTTAGTTTAGATTTTAGATAATCTATTTCGGAGCCCTACAACTTATTATATACAAATATCTACGTAAGACACAGACGTTTTATTGCTATAAGTATATTTAAATGTAATGTCGGGAGTCGCTTCAAAATAGGTGTTTCAAAGAGTCTTGACGGATTTATTAATTTCTGATTAATAAAGTAGGAAGGAAGAAGTAGAATAGAGGAGAATTAATCAGGAATTGTTCGAACGCTGTTTATTTGAATAAAAGACCGATTCTGTGACCTTCAAGTCGAATAGATTATTTCCAAGAAGAATAGACATCCCCAGACATCCCTATCCTTTACGACGAGAAAATATCGGTCTCGTTTCTGGCATCGGGCCAGCTTCTGAACTTCTGGCATTTCTACCATTATGTCGCGATTAATAAAAAATACAGTTCATAAATTTTGTGCTCCTAATAGGTACTCGGATGCAATGTTTACAGAATATTGTGGCATGAATGATAAAGATGAGGCGCTTTATTTTCAGAATTAATATAATTTCGTAATGAACAGTTTGAAACTACTGACATCCAATTAGGTAACTCAAAATTTTAAAAGTCAATGTAAATAGGAGTATTAAATCTCCAAAAAATAATCTATGTTGCATCTCTATTCGTCTTTGGACGTTTAAAAATAGTATTTTTACATAACAAACATCGATAGTTGTAAGAAAGATAAACATGGAGGAAAAATCGCAGAACGATCTGGTATTTAAAAAAATAACAAACCGCACCAATGTTTAGAATACCGGAAAAATCTCATGAATCATCATGTTACACAAACCGATATAAAAACATAAACATTGATAGACCAAAAGGCAAATAAACACGTCACAGATATCCGATTTTTGCCGATTGCGATACGTGATCAAACAAAATTGAGTAAATGTGTTAATGTATGGGTAATATATTATGATCTACATCGAGTTTTTATGCAACTTTATTACCGATCGCTTTGGCAATAAACAGACACAATTGGTGACCATAGTTTAGCTCAATTCTCGCTAATCGACACTTAAACAATAACAAAATGCAATAGAAGTTAATAAGCTGGCGCAGCAACATCTTCTCTTTCTAATGGTATGCATTAAATTAGAGTCGATATTTATAATTTATTAATCGATACATTCTACTGCTATTATAAATGTAAAATTTGGATGTTTGTGAATTTGGATGTTTGTTAGTCAATCACGCCTTAACAGGTGAACGGGTTTGGTTGAAATTTGGCATACAGGTAGACCATGACCTGGATTAAGACGGGCTACTTTTTAGCCTGAAAAGGCCAATCACGCGGGCGGAGTCGCGAGCAAAAGCTAGTATGTAATAAAGAAATGCAATATCTACATAATACTCTCAGAAAGATGTTGCTTTCCGAGCGATAAAAACTTTAGACGAAATCGAGTAAATCTACAGACACATTTACACATCACAGTTCTCTATTCGATTCCGCAACTGTCTGCCTACTCAAAAAACGTCAACATAAGTCTCCCACAGTGAACTTTCCATTGAAACAATGGATCGTTGAAGATTTCACTCTTTTTGTCAAGCCTTCTAAGCAATCCGGCGTTAATTGAATTCAAATGCATTTTAATAACATCTTCCTGAACGTCGCTCTTTGTACTCAATTCATTGAATGTGTTATGTAAAAACAATGCTCCCATATTCTGTTCATTTGATGTAACATGTCATTGACGGAACATATTTCTTTTTGTTATCTCGTGTCCGGACAATTCTCTAACTTAAATGACGTTGAGCGCTTGTTAATGAAGGATTACATATTTAGATAAATTTAATGAGTTAGACCATTCATACGACTCATTAACAAAATGACGGATGTGTTTTAACTAGCCATGAAAATACAAGTAATTTAGGAAGGCGTCAAACCCAGACAGATATTTTTATTTCTCATTAGTTGGATTGTCCTTTATGATTACGTGCTACTTTCCAAATGGCGAAATAATTCTTTTTTGAGATACGTTGTCATTCTCAGCCAAGCTTGCTTGTTTTTTGCCAAAGTAATAAAAATATACTATATTTTCGCCTATTTGGAACTTAAGATATATAAATATTTGATACAGATTGCTTTCAATATTGATATATGATTATGCTTTCACATAAAAATCAAAGTGCTAGGTATAAAAATCCGTTCTATGCGCTGAAGCAACTTAACGTGCGCGTCTAATGAAAAAAATCTTATCGACAAGCACTCATTGAGCAAACTCTTTATGGTTGAATTGTACGATTTGTTTCGTCTTATTTACCTAATCGCCAGCACTTTGGAAACTCACCTTGGTCTGCTAATTATGGCCTAAAAAGAAACATAATGCGGACTTTTCACATTGACATAACGAAGTTTCTGTTCAACCAGAAGTAAATAATATTATTATATTCGTTTTTATTATGAGTATAGACGTTGGGTTAGAACGTTACAATACAAATACGAGTATTACACCCATAGGGTTGCCACAGGAAAGCAAGATATTTCCGGAAGCATAGTATAGAGATAATTTCTGTCATTCTTTTCGTTTATGTTTGCAATTTGCAAGTTTGATATGATGAAATTTTGGATGTATGTTATGGGTTAACTATTGGGATTGTTGATTTAATTTTCGTTCTCTACCCAAGATACTTTAAACTTTAGCGCTCACTTTTCTGTTCCAAAATGTCTGGTACATTATCCCTGTCTTTCTTGTAAAATATTAAAAATTCCGGATGTGTGGCAACCGCTTACGTGAACATGAAAGCTACTGCGCTCAACAAAGACGAGCTCCTTTGTTCCTCTGCCATTCATTAAACAGAATGCAGCTTTGGTAGGCCTCATTCTTCTGGAGTGCAATGAACTGACGATTGTCATGTTCCTTGGTGTCTCCGCGTGTAACATGTTTTACGGGTTGCCGAGGCGTTTTTGGTACTCCAAGTGGAATGTTGCAATGGCTCACACAGCACAGACTCGTCATACGCGTTTCGTTTCCCTTACTTGACGTATATGACTCGTTTGATTTGTTTCTCCTATAAAATTGTTTCACTTATAATGCTAAATAAAGGTGGTTTGATCATGTTATATTATGCCCATGTGATGGCGATATTGAAATGCATTAAAATGTTTTATATGTTAACTAGGTGTCGCTCGCGGTTCCACCGCAGGCATGTTACTGTCCTGCTTCCATGGGTCCATAGCGTTATATACATATACATCTTCCGGAATAAATTGTCTTAATTATAGTGAAAACCGCAACAAAATCCGTTGCGTTGGCTTAAGGCGTCTCATGCAAGGTCTAGATGATGGTCATCGTGAAGGAAAAAAATAAAGAACTCAACCATGACTATATTATGACTATATTATTATGACTCATATTATTAGTAAGTAAAGTAAATAGACCGTGTGTAAAAGGATAATATTTTTAAAACGTGTACTAAGTATAAAATATTACTTTTATCATAAATTTTATGATATTGAAAATCATGACATTTTCCCTATGGTATAAACATAACGTTTAATTGTATGTAGACCACTAACGCATTGCCTATCTCAATCTTAACAACAGAGTCCTTCGTGATAAGAAAAAGATAAAGAATTGACAATGTGAAACAACACTGCAATCTATGAAGGCGTGTACATGATACGCTATAAGTGATTAATACGATACATAGAAGTGCAAATATTGGGTGTTTCTCGCTAATAAGTGACGTAGTAATGCAAATAAGCGATGATTCAATCATCTCAGCTAAGTTCTCCAAAGATGATGTACACCAAGTGAAAGTGCAATAGAGATATAAAACATAAATTGTGTAACTTATTTCTAAAGTGATACGGTTTGGATTCGCGTGGTGTGCATGGACATGAGTGAGGATGAGTACAGAGCGCCGCCTTTCCCGGAGTTTTCACTCGTGTCTAAAAGGATCTTCGACTGAGGAAGCCGCTGATGATGAAGACAGTTGCTACCACTCTCTAGGAGGGAGGCACTCGTTGAACAGACAACCGCAGGTCTACGTCGAGGACTTATCAAATATTTCCTTGGCAGATTTTGAATCAACACAAGGTGAAGCTAATGGTTCGTATTCATTTACTTTCTGTGTTAATTGAAGCAATTATGTATTTATTAATATTAGCCTAAATTACTTTTGGATGCGGTTACATACATATTCATTCAGTTTGAAAATATAATTGACAAGACCAATGAGGTGATTTAAATTCTGTTATTTCTATAAAACACATTGCACGTGTAGTGTCACCAAGTTTTTGGGTCTTTGTATCAATGTAGGATGTTTATAAATTATTTATTGGCTCAATTATGTAAGTATGCTCTAAACTACTTTCGGTGTGCACTTATTGATTATGTAAAATATTACTTTTTATTATTCGAAACGTATTATTATCAGTATTATTGAGGACAGCTGATACGTGCCTACAATTAATTGAAAACGCGTGTGCGTACCAATATTATTGTTTGTACAGTTATCTTTTTGGTTATGTGTATGAGCTTCATACACATGTATGTATGAAGAAAATTCTGTGAATTGAAATTATGTTATAATTATGATTTGTTGATTCTGATTTGTGGAAATACAATATATTTCTATTATGAATTATCAGATCTTTCTAACGACTTTCCTTATGTAAATTGAGTGTCTGATGTGATGCATACAGATGATAACATATATATAGATACATCCATTTCATCCATTGATTCCAGGTATTCGTTTATTTAATTTGGAAATGCTTTTAGTGCTATTTCATCGTAACGGACGCTGGGTATAAACAGTTTTGACTGTACTCTTTGGCGCGTTTATAACATACAAGGAAGATATTATGATCGCTGATTGCGTACCATTTGTCGGCGATCTACCATGATCTAACTGTTAGCGATCTGACCGCGAACCGCAGCGTATAAATTGTACCTATATACATGCAGCTATGATCAAGCACTTACATAATCCTGTTATTATTACAAGTAAGTAACTAAATCCGCAATCCAGGCAAAGCAGTTTAGAGACTTCTTCATTCGTAGATACTGAAGTATCGAGGTTGTCCTGTCTGTATATAGTAGTTCCCTATTTACAAACATTCCTGTCCGTTTAACGTAAAATAACTAGAAACAAACCTGGCATGAGGCCTTCTTTAGGCAACGGACGCTTTAGGTATTCCTAATAACCCTGATAGTCGAAAATTAGGATAAAGGTTGGACTAAATACGGTAGGCAGCGGCTTTGCTGTACCCTGGCATTGCAGAAGTCTATGGGCGGCGGTGACTACTTACCATCAGGTGGCCCGTTTGCTCGTCTGCCTATCCAGGCAGTAAAAAAAAAACTTCATTCAGTAAACAAACTTTTGAATAGACTATAACTGGCATCAGTAAAATAATGGAATACTAAAAATTCTAAAATAAAAATTTACATAATTATGTTGCAACTGTAATCTCGCACATACTTACCATGATTTATAAAATTCAATAGATTGGACGTGGAAAATCAGTGTCTCCTAACAGAGGTATTTCATTTTAAAAGGAGAGACACCAAAACTATAATAGATTAAGTTAGTGCCGTATAAACTATTTTGTATTTTAGATTCTGGGTATTTTCATTTCAGGGGGGCGAGCACGAACAACTTACGAATAGGTAAGTATTCGAATCGAGAACGCTAGTATTTGTATGAAGGTTCAAACAATTTTTTGACATTTCGATACGAATACGTTCTCGCAAGTTATTCGTGCTAGCCCCTCAGGTCATGTCGCGTTTTTAATGAGATCACTTTGCTCATTGATATTGTATAGTTGTTGACTTGTTTTTTACTATCTTTGAAAATAAGCTTATTCCCTTTAATGTACCATAACTAGAGCTTAAAGTAACTATCCGGCCTATCCTTCTCAAGGCCATACAACTGTCGTGAAGGCCTCGGCGATTGTTCTCAACATATCATCTTACCAATAAGATACCAGTTTATCTGACTTTCATGATTTATAAATAATAGCTTACGTATCGACTACATCTACTTGAGGTACTGACTGATGTTAATTGTATTATTTAGTGATGAAATATGATGTCAATCAATAACAAAAGTGTATTTGATAATTTTACAAAGTTTTAATAATGGAATTTTCTTTTATGGTACTTGATATTTAATATTACTGCTGTTTTCATTTTACTACATACTAGTCATTAGTAACTCATGTAGTGTGCTTTTTTACCCAGGAGGGCTGTCACCAACCCATGACGACGTATTGTAATGGAAAATTATAAACCGTTTAATATCCATTGATGGCTATAGTTATAAGGACTTTGACCCCTGCCGAAGGAAACGGAATATGTATGGTATTATAGTATTTGCATCTAATACACAGACAGTATCCTTGGTAGCCGATCTTGACATTCATTCGTTAAGATATTCGCTTATGCTTGCGAAGCGTGACTCACATGTACCGGAACACGTACATTATCTACCTCCGTTTCTCGCCTTGTTGATTTTTACTTGTATGTGTGTTTGTGTGCACGTGTGTGCGTAGCGTGACATGAACGCCTACTGACAACCACACGTATTACGAATTTATTCTCAACACGATTGTTCAAAACATAAATCGGTCAAGGTGCGAACGAACACTTGTGGGATTTCTGGTCGGTGTTGGTAGGTACACGCGTGTTTTATAAAATTAGTAGTTTTAACAACAAACATTTATATTATTATACTGGAATTTAGTTAGAACGGAATTACAATGGTGTGTAATTTTCACGGTCGTTGATTTTGTTGGAATGATTGTTTCGATAATTAATAAATTCCATTTTCACGAATTTCAATAAAATAAAATACCTACTACACCTAGACATCTTTGTTTTGGTACAGAGAGTGATTTTCTTTATTTTTACTTTTTATATTTTGGTAAATATTTAATCAGAGGCAATGAAACAGGCGCTAAACATTAGTAAATACTCAACTAATATTATCCAATACCAATCTATCATTATCTGTCAGGGCTATTGTGATAATTATGGCATTATCAAGTAACGTGTTGGTTTTTACTCTTGACGGATCTTACGTTTATTTGAAATATTTTTGTTTTGTTCCCGTTGCGCGTTTTGGGGTTCAGACGGCGGTCGCCCCACATCATGCCAAATCAACCGTCAAATCATGATGGGAAGGCGCACCCTGGCATTAAGCCAGCATAACGCCAGGCAGAAAAAATAATGCCATAAAGTTTAAAATATCGCGGCTATATAAGGTTCACACACAAAATATATTCGTAAACACTTGTCACATCCCACCCACATAACCTCAAAAACGTGATAACCGCATTACAAGATGAGGAATTAATATTTTAACACACGGCGCTGGGGGCTTTCTTAAAAAGTTACAAAGCTCATGATGATTTTATTTTGATATAAATTCTTCTTCCACCTGCTCTTATCCCACTCGCAGTGGGGTCGGTGCAACATGCTTTATACATGTTAGAGAATGATTTGTATTGTAGTTTCTGTGTTCAAACCCCAGACAATTTGTGTTTGAGTTATCGATTCCTAAAATCACACATGTAATGTCCGGGATTGGAATTTGTGTCCTGTATGGCGATAGACTCATTATGTTACATCATGTGATGGAAATAAGCTCGGCAAAACGTCGACAGCATTATTTGCGCCTGTGCCCACACCTTCGGGAATAATGTCGTGAGCTTATTTATGTATTCGTACCATTTCGTTAAACCGAAGATTGCCGAGGCACGTAATTTAAATAGCACTGTACTTGTGAGGTATTCTAAAATAGCCATATGTCTTAAATATTTATTAAGTAGACTACCTGTTCAAGGTTAATGAATCCACGTTTTATTGCGCACCTGTTGTGATCTCGGCCGTGGTCGCTGGCATCCGCTTCCTGTCCCCTCCCGCTCGGATAACCCCTTTCGTTTCCAGGTACTGCTTCCGTTCTTTTAAACCAAAGCCAAACAGGATTTCATGGAATTCACATATCTCGTTTGAGTTTGTAAGCAATGTGTCTATGTACTGATGATAGTATGAAATGTTAATATTAAAATTTTGTGAGTGAAAAATGTGCCGGTCCGTTTATGGTGTAGACAAGTGTCTTGTGCGTGGCCCTACCAATTATTAAGTATCCAAGAATCCAATGACATTCAGAGATATAATACATGAAAAATATTCATACATACGCACTCACGCCTATAATCCTCAAAAGGGTAGGCAAAGGTGTAACTAGTACACTCACATTTCTCCGAGCTTATTTCTTTCTCATGATGTAATAAGGGGGAGCCTATCGCCATCCCGGCCACAATTCCAGATATTCCAGGCTGATACTAAGCATTTCGTGATAGAAAAACCCAGCAACCCTTTTACCCGACCCGGGGATCGAACCCGAGACCTCAGCACAGCAGTTGTAACGCGTAAGCATTATGACTGCGCCACCGAGGCAGTCAAAAATATACAGTATCACGATTTCTCAAATCACTTAATTTAAACAATCGTGTGGAAAGACACACGGCGCCGACATACACATTTTGTGAATGTTAATACATTTAGGGTTATTTGGTTAAGAACTTTTTTTATCGAAGGTCACGTGTTAAACCAGTAGTACTACTTTAGTAGCCCTTGTTGGTTCGGTCTTCGGTGTAAACTCATTCGTAATACGTATGGTCTATTGTTTACTTTAAACGTTCGAGTAGTTGAATTGCCTTTTATGTTTTCTATATTTAAGGCGTTAATGTATTTTTAAGGAAGGTCCACATTAAAAGTTACGATGCCTGGATGTAATAATGTGTGCGAGAGACTAATTGCCTCTTGTCAGTGAGGTCAGGGCGTATTAGGATGTTTTCTTTTATAAAACCAGATGGTGCGTAGATGTTAGGACAATTTTTTTTGCTGACGTTTAAGGAGTATTCTTATGGTGATGTTACAGGATTTTCTACATCAGCTTTCATCCGTGTTTGAGGAATGCCTTCTTCTAGTTGAACTTGTGCGAGCCTATCGCCATATCGGGCACAAATTTCATTCCAATGCAGTTTATGTGTGATTTTTCGAATCAAGAAAGTCATATTGTGTTTTTTTATGTAGCATAGGCGGCAGATGAGCAAGTGGTTCACCTGGTGGTAAGTGATCTCCACCGCCCATATACGCCCACAATACCAGAAGAATCATGGGCGCGTTGCCCACCTTAAAGGAAAGGGATTGGGATGGGAAGGGTATTTTGGCCTCCGGATATCTCACTTTGATTACTCGTCCTCGGATTTAAACCTAGGACATCCCCGGTTTACCCAAAGTACCTACGCTGCCATATAGATCAATGACACCATAAGATTTCTAATCGGCAAAATTAACGCTATCATCATGATGACAATTGGATATCTATCTCACACAGTTATTGTAAAAGTTAGAGAGTGTAATTATGATGTTTATTCACTTTCAAAAATTAACACGTTCCTCGTACATTATATCTTTCATAATTTTATCTTTCACGACACATATCGTTCGAGTAAGTAAGTACAAATTCGTGTTCATATCGCGTGAAATAATTTATCTATTAAAGTGCTAACTCTATTGTGGCTTCAGCGTGCGGAGATATTTTATTATTATTATAGTCCGTTCATTGTATCTGTCAACGTCGATAATCTAGTACATCGTCATTATCGTCGGCACGATATCTCGTTTGTCGCGGGGGCTGGTTTTTGTGTGCACCATCCATTACGGACGGAAACCGAGTGGGCTGCGTGTGTGCCGCATACCGCCTGCTCTTTGTCATTTTGTACGCGACTCGAATAAAACCCTTCGCCTCCAGGAAACAGGTATGAGGTACACGTGCTAATTGCACGGCAAACGGGCTAAGCAATCGACGCTTCCAGTTCATTTCTCACAGGTATTTATAGAGGTCCTTATCACATTTCAAGCGCGTCGTGATAAAGGTTTAATATCGACGCGTCACACGGGAAGGCCGTCAGACGCGAGTAAGCGCCACTGTCCCTCGTTATTTCCATGTTTTATGGGCTGTACGTGTCAGAAAATTTAAGTAGCTCAATGCGGCGTTTTGGCCATTGCCTACTTTAAAATACTTTTTCAAAGCGGCTTTATAATATTTCCAAGTGTATGAAATATTATGTTTTATACGTCCTGTTCAAGGATGTTGACACATAAAACACAAACTTATGGGTATATTTTATGTACTGAACAATTACCACGGCACGTCTTTGCACTTTGTCAAGTCATATTGCTAAGCCCTTACCGGTGCAAACGACCAGTCTACGTTGACTTTTCATTTGGTCGGGTTTCGTCTTGTCTTACAGTTATTTTTATGCGGCGCGCTGCGTTCAATTACAAAGCAAATTGTGACAATTAAAACGTTCGTTTCACTCGAATGGTACATGCTCGGTGTTGCATGAGATCACTCATGAGCTCATCAGAGTATAACAATCAACATAGTATTTGATTAGCATCTCATTTATTTATTTCTACATGTCGAATATCGCTCGGATAATATTCATTATTTGAGAGTGAAGTTGGTGCCGAGTGATTAAGGTATCACCACATACTAGGGAAGCTGATTGCATGCCGCTTTGTTGCTAACGTCGTGTGCGAATATGGCGGTTAAGCAGCATTTGTGTGGTCGAGTCCCGGATGAGGGATTATGTTCAGTAGCAAAAATGTCAAGATAATTTGTAACTCCGAGAACAAGTTAAGCCGCAGGTCTCACTTATTGTTTAATTAACATTCTGCGACATCACATCTACAAAATAATTCTTAATAATGGGGAACATGTCTATCTGTGGTTCTGGTTGAAAATATTAGTACCTAGGTATGTATTTTTTATTATCATATATCACACAAACGATTTACAAGTGTCATCTAGACACGTTTATATATTTGTGATTGAGTAACAAACTTTCGCGTTTACTTGTATAATATTGGTATGATGGTCGAAGTCGTTAAGGCGCATGAAAAAGCTGATGCGTGTCAGAGAAATATTGACATTAGACCACACTGGACTAAATCTATCTGTCCATTAACTCTCATTTGTCCCCTACATAAATCTTCGCTAATATAAGCTTATATGCATATAGATTTATGAGTGGTAGAGCCACGCTGTAAGCACTATTGTCTACAGCATGAATGGGCCGGTTCGTCCAAGCCTTAACACTGTCTCACAAAAAACCGACGTAAAGTATCAGCTTGCTGCTGCGTTTCGTACGGCGACTGAGATATCCGGAGGCCCAAATCCCTCTGCACTTCCCAATCCCTTAATTATCACTATCCTTTAAGGTCGGCAACGCGCCCATAGTTCTTTTGGTATTGTAGGCGTACATGGGCGGTAGAGATCACTTACCATCAGGTGCACCACTTGCTCGTTTGCCGGCCTATGCTATAAAAAAAACGAAGATGTTTCAGTTCGGCTTTGCTCGTCTTGCTATCGTGTGTGAGCTTATGTGAGTAAAAGTGAAGTAAGAAGTGTTTATTTGTATGAGTGTGACAGTAAAGCAGTATGCTGAGTGGTCACCTACCTATCACAGCTTCTTCTACTGCCACCTGCCCTTATCCCAGTCCCAGTGGGGTTGGCGAAACATGCATTATAAACCATGTTACAGTAAGATTTGGCTTGTAGTTTTTACAATCGGCCGCCTGTCTGACGTCAACCCCTCACAACTACCTGTCACAGCTGCGACACGTAAATGTCATTATCGTAGCTCTTAACTTGAATAGTAATTCTAAATTGTATGTTTAATTTCGTGTTATGTACTGTGCAAATAAAATGAAGTTCTTTTCATTATTTTATTTCTTTTTATTATACGTTTAACTCATTTGTGAAATGAACGCGCAGTCACTGTCTCCATCACGCACACATCAATACGTGCAAAGATGATAAGAAATATCGTACGTTTGTATTTAAATATAGGCCGTCGATGTTACGTAAAAATTTATATTCATTGAGTATAATGTTCTGCAATGATAGTGAAGGCAAGTTTTTTCTGGTGTAGTGTATACGATTTTATCTTGATTGTCAACACACCCGGTGAATTGTCCCGGACATTGCACTCTGTCGTTCTATTTATATCATGTTCTTGGCAACATTTAAGCTTTTCATAATAATTGTCATATCTTCGCGCACATTTGCGTTCGGTCATATACAACATAAAGAGCATTCAGACAAACCGAAGTACGCGACTAGGTTATAAAATATCATTACGGGTATTTTTAAGAACCCTTTAATCGCCTTACTAAATAACCAACTTACTTAATATATTTTGTATACGTATGTAATATTTATATAATCTTTTGTTTTGCTTTGTTGAGCGGTATTCAACATTAGCGGAAGCTAGACAAAACACTGTATCATCGCAGCCTGTTGTCGACTACTGTTGGGCGTAAACACTATAATCCATGACATATTGGCCCAGTGGCCCACACAACAGCGGCCAATGTTACGGACTGCTCTCAATATTTTACTAAGATCACAATTTTTCACTTATATAAATCATAATTTGCAATAAATTTTCGCCATTAGCTCGTCCGGTAACCAGCAGAGTGTACCATATACTGGTGAAATTGGCTATGAGTCTAAGATGTTGATGGCGCACTTACACTCCCGTGTTATGTAATATTTATATCACATTTTTTTACTTATATAATAATATAAACATGACATAAGCTCACGCCTGTGGAAGTGCTACTGCTAGTGCTGGGCACCCACGATTTACCGAGCTTATATCCGTCTTGTGACGTGAAAGCTGGCGAGCCTATCACCATATCGGGCATAAATTCCAATCCTGGGTAACTCATATGTGATATTTCGAATCGTAAAACTCTATCATAGTATGATATTCTTCAGCCAAAACTGCTACTAGGCCAATGAGGCCATTTGTCTACTTATATTCTAAATAAAGAGTAGGTATATAAATGTTATGTAAATGTAATATAATTTTTTATTATTAATTATTTGCCAGGAAAATAAAGATTATCCTAATATTGTGCCACATTGCAGCATTAGGTAAAATCTAAAACGCAAGTAAAATGCGCGCCCTGGGAGAGTGTGCTCCCCGCTGACAAATTGCACGTCCTAACATCTGTTGTCCGTTCCTTGTAAAAGTACTTTAGGTACCGCATATTGTCTATGACAAGTCACTGAGCTACGTTAGAAACAGTTTGAACAATAATTTGTAAACCGAAAAACCTAAGTAAACTGCAATTCTTATTCAAATGTGGAGTAAAAATTAAGTATACCCATTTATATAGAATAGTCCACTGGTGTGTTCCTTCAAGACAGACACGTCAATTGTCAGTTTTTTTTACTCAAACCACGTTTCTTTTTGCCTGTTTCGGTGTCGTAGTTGTAAGGCGTACGCGGTACGACTGCTGTGTTCTCGGGTTCGATCCCCGGGTCGTGTAAAAGTGATATTGGCTTTTTCTAACACGAAATGCCCAGTATCAGCCTAGAGTCTAGGTATGGCGATAGGCTCGCCCATCATCACATTGTGCGACGGAAATAAACCCGACGAAATGCGGGTGTACTGGTTACACCTGTGCCTGCCCCTTCGGGGATTACAAGCGTGGGTGCGTGTTTATGTACGATTCATTTTTTAGATTTGCTTGTCACTTAAATCTTAAAAAAATACATGAATGAGCATATTTGTTACATCTTTTAAATGATCACGTTCAAACTGTGAACCAACGTCTACACACAGTATTATGGAGTATGGTGTTTGTACTGTGTTATCGCATGTAAAAGTATGTCGTACGCAGGAAGTGATAGTTTGCATGCAAATTGCCACACACGTACTAGCTGATACTACGCTCGTAATCTGCATAATAAGTCACTAATTTGTGTACATTAGCCATTTCTAAAAACATTTAACGTCCCACCCTAAAGGCGGAATTGACCCAGAAATTAAAATCGGGACGCGTGTCGCTGTGCCCGCTTTGCGATATGATGAAACTGTAGTAGGTTACTAGTAACCAACTAGTAAAATTTGGTTTATAAAATTAATATAATTCGTAAAATAGTTGATAAGTATGTGTGCCGGTCGGTCACTCAGCCTATCATAACTTTTGGAAATTGTAAAAGCTTGCATATTGACTTTAATAGCGTATCTAATCAAGTCATAATCATTTATTTGTATGCAACGGTGGTGTATCGGTCATAGTAAAGTATTGCACAAGTTCACTGTGCTTTGCTGTTAAAGTCTGCATAAAAATTATTTATACGATATTATTGTTTTTATTGTAATATTTTTATAATTGTTGATACAACCGAATTTATAAACGATGAAAACCAATGATAAGTTTTAATATTATCACTTATTAAGAAATTCAAAATCTATTATTATCTTTATGTACAATAGTTCGCTACCGCCCTCTATCGTCGTTGATATTAAACTATGTTTTTATTGTTACAATATAAGATCGCCTAACGTGGAAAATAAATTATTAATATTATTTTATTGTGTACTAATATAACATTTTATTTTGTTACAGGTAAGTTCAGAATGGTACATCAACATAACTAAGAAACTAATGCCCTCTGTGACACATCACAGGTCTTGCCACTCGACGCTAGGTGGCGCTTATTGTCGGAGTATGTAAGTTACGTTGAGATCGTTTATTTTAAATGTTTAATCGGATAATTAGGAACCAAACACGTATATCAACCTAAATTATTAATTAAATGGTTTTCTTTGTCCATTCGTCAATTACTACAAGTTAACGTACTCTGGAGCCGTTTCACAAATACGTAGTTCCCTTTTCACAATAATATTACTGGCATTTGTGTTATCGATGTAACCTCATTAATATCGTTAGAAGCATTATAGCATGAAGCCATAGCCTTGATATGAACTCAGAACAATACCACCAAGAACCAGTTTAGTAGGTTCATGACCGAAGCGATCGCCTCTCGCATAATGCCGTGCCTTCGTAACGTGATTTATTCACGTACTCATGCCTTAAGCAGAGCAAAAACAGGCCGAGTAAGAATGAATTACAACCAACTTCATACACACTGTTTGTAAAGATAAAACTAAATGACATCGGCGTAGCTAGGTATTTACATAGGGTCGGCAAGGAGGCTTCTAATATAGGCAGCGGTTGCCTTTGCCCCTTCCTAGTTGAACTTATTATTGTAGACAAAAATAGCGGGTGAGCAATAAGATTTCTTTGGTGTGCAATGCTCACTCTTACCCCTATCTAGCTATGCCCATGCTAAATGGCTTAGGATGCGAAAATGTATGTCGTCAGTTTTTGTAGAGCCAAACACCAGCTTACATACATAATATGCTCACGTCTGTATTCTCGAAGGGTCGAGAGGCGCAGTTAGTGCACCCACGGTTCACCGAACTTATTTTCGTCCCATGATGTGATAGATGGCAAGCCTATCGTCATTTCATGCGGGAGGATTCACTAGCAAAATTTGTGACAGCATGTTCTAAATGAGACCTAAATATGCTCGATGACCACTGTTTTATCTATTTCTGCCACCGAGCATCAGAATGTTAGCATTGTAGTGTTTCGATTTGAAGGACATTGACGCCAGTGAAATTATTAGTCGTTATGAGACTTACCATCTTATGTCTCGGGGTGATGAACGCAGCCCAGTGCCATGCAGTGCTTTGTAATTCAAAGTTCGGTGTGGCGTTGCTTCTGTTTATGGGCAGGCGGGGCGCTTAACATCAAGCGAGCGACTTGCTCGCCTCGTCTTTGAACTATAAACAACAAACATAAAGTTTAAATTATATTCTCATACCAAAGTAACTTCTGTTAGTAGTACTCGATAATGTTCAAATTATCGATAATAATCACGGATATTGATTGACATAATAATATTCTTCTGTATCAATCATCGAAATAAGATGACAAGAAACGTAACTCAAGCAAAAAAATTACCCCACCAAAACTTTGTGCAATCGGGCGGGGCTATAAAAGTCTGTGCATAATAATTGTCACTTGATACGTAATTTTTTTTGCGCGGTGCAGAACGTCGTATCTCGATCTAGAAATTTAATATTTAGACATTAACATTAATCTTTGTTGCGTGTATGAGTGTTACGTGTGATTACCTTTGCATGTGTAAATGAGTGGAGCCGTATTTTTAAGCAGATTCATATGAGAGTTATCGTTGTAGTTATATTATGTCGATGTTATCTATCTACAAGCCTTCCTGTGTCACCAGGTTTATTCAATTAGCGTTTGGCTCATAATAAAATACAGCTCTAGTAACAAAATATAAAGGCATTATAATATGCTAACAAACATTAGCTTGTAATAAGCAATTTATAAGGCTAGCATGCAGTTTGTTGTGAACGCAGATAAAGTTGCCTCTCGCTAGCGTCAAGTTACCGCGTCATATAGACGAGTACATGCTATGCACTTGTGATTGTCTAGCCCTGAACCCGTCACGTTCACAGCCACCAGGGCCGAAGCTCCGAGCTTAAAAGAGCAGTGGGGGTCATTTATAGCAGTATTATGTCCGACTTGTACTTATCTTTAGTTTTTTTTTATATCATAGGATGGTAAACGAGCAACTGTGTTACCTGATGGTAAGTGATCTCCACCGCCCATGTATGCCCAAAATACCAAAAGGATCATGGACGCGTTGCCAACCTTAAAGGAAATGTATAATTAAGAGATTGGGAGGGGGATTTGGGCCTTCGGATAGAGATATAGAACTGAGTGAGAACTCACCGCACGAAACTGCTGTGTTGCTTGCTTGCTGTTACTACTAATATTTGCAATTGTGGTAAATGTTTATTAATTGTCGCTAAATATCACTAATTTATTATTAATTTTATAACGCCAGATTTAGCTACAACGTGTATTACAAATATAAAATAAATAAATACACCCAACAATTACACACACGATGTACGGGTTGTGGTGTCCGTACAGGGATTTACGTATGGTTCGTAAATGTAAAGATATAATGGTTTGGTAAATATGGTTTATTTAAACTGAACTAGTCTAAATGGTATGGTAAAAATGGTAATGGTAATGGTTATGAGAGCACGCGAACTGGTCGATGTTCGGACGTGAACTGATTGGTGAAATCCATGCAATTAATAATATTTAATACGTGTGGCGTAAAGCGCTGACACAGCGCAGCGCGATGTAGGTCGCTAGCACCGTACATGCTCCCACAGCGAGAAAGAGAAGATGGTTCTGATGGTTATGAATGATGATGAGACAAGGTGATAGACAATTTTTATTCTACACTCTAGTGTCCTTATGGTTTAGAACTACTCACTACATTAAAACTGTGTTTATAAAAAGTAGGCGAAGAAGATTTATTTACGCGGACTTCGGCATTGGTTTAGCGTAAATCGATTCACTCGCGCACACATTTTGATCACAATGCTCTGCTTTTTCACATGCACTAACACATTGGTCACTGACACTATAATGGTACGCGGCGTTGGTTAGACCGCGTAGAATCGGGCGCGGGCGGCTGCCCAGGCGGCTCGGGCGCGCAGGTAGCGTCGGCCCCGGCGTCGCTGGCTCCAGCGCCGCTTCCGCAGCCACCGCAGCACGCGGGGCGCGGGACGCGATGCGCGCGCGCCACGGCCGCGTGACGTACGCTATGATCACTGCACCCACGACACTCATCAGCAAGTAAATCGTGACGTAATGATGCACGTCGTGATATGAAATATCGTTTATTAAGCCTGTCTCTGATTTCAATTGCCTAACTTTAGAGCCTATGTTCTCTAATTCTTTTTCATGACCACTCATTATTGGTTCCGCTTCTGTGATCGGCTTGAGGTTAACTAATTCTTCTTGCAAAACTCGATTCGCTTTTATGAAATTTGTCCCGTTGTCACTGTATAAGTGACCGGGAGCTCCCCGCCTAGCTGCGAGTCTGCGAAGTGCGGCTATAAAAGCCGAGGAGGTGAGGTCAGACACTAGTTCCAGATGTATAGCCTTGGTTGCCATACAAACAAAAACTGCGATATAGCCTTTAGTGCACCTTATCCCTCGCCCCTTTGCAGACTTGACGTCTACAAAGCCTGTAAAATCTACACCCGTATGGTAAAACGGTCGAGACATGTTCGTTCTAGCCGCAGGTAAGGATCCCATCAACTGTTCGTGTTTGATAGGATTCTGTCTTCTACATACAACGCATTTTCGGAGCCTTTTCTTAACAGCACTATTTCCACTAACTATCCAATATTGTTGACGTAGCCAAGCTAAGGTCAATCGTGCACCTCCGTGGAAAGTCATTTTGTGTGCTTGGTCAATAAGCATATCTGTTAAATAATGGTTATGTGGTAAGATATAGGGATGTTTCATGTTCTCCTGTATATTCGCGTTCATGATACGCCCGCCGACTCTTAGTAAGCCTTGGTCATCAATAAATGGTCTTAAATTTGCTAAATTGCTTTTTGGGTTTATCTGGTTATAGACATTAATGTAATTAATGTCCTCTGTAAACTCCAATTTCTGGACATGTCTAATTAACATGTTATTAGCCTTTCTTAATTCTGTTATGGTTAAGAATGACGGCTTATTACGTATGCGTGACGTCATACGTAGCGCCCAGGCTAGCACTCGCGATGCCCGCGTAAAATCGCTGTGTTTGCGTAAAATGTAATCAATAACATTATTTTCATAATTTGTTATTGAAACATGTATTTGTATTGGTTTTCTAACATCTTCATTTGTATTGTAAGTACATTTTTTTATTAACTTCTTCTCATCAAACGATGACAGCCAAGTTGGTCCATTCCACCAAATATTGTGAGTAATCAGTTGGTCAGCGGTGATGCCTCGGCTGGCACAGTCCGCTGGATTCTCCTTTGACGGTACATAATGCCAACAACTTGGTTTTATAACATCGACAACTTGTTTTACTCTATTAGCGACGAAAGGTTTCCAGCGACTAATGTCTCCGTTTAGCCAACCTAGGACCGCCGTTGAATCGGACCAACTAAACATTTTAATTGTAAATTCTGACAAGCATTGACATATGGTACTCATTAGTTTTGACAATAAAACGGCAGCACATAATTCTAATCTCGGCAGTGAAGTGGTTTTCTTTACCGGAACAAGTCGAGATTTGGCAGCTATAATGACAACTGATGATCCCTTCTGCAAAGGGTTATTGATTTTGCAATAAACAACACAGGCATATGCCTTTTCGGAGGCATCACAGAATCCATGCAACTCTATGGTGTTCCTTGTATCGCATTGCAACCATCGCTTTATTTTAATGTGGTTAATATTCTTAATGTCCTCTGCCATGGTTTTCCATTTAAAAATGATGCCATCTGGTAAGGCATCGTCCCATTGTAAATCTAATAGCCAAACTTCTTGAAAAAGCAACTTAAGCTTCGTGGTAATTGGTGAAAGCCATCCAAGAGGGTCAAATATTTTTGACATATTAGAAAGAAGAATTCTTTTGGTAAATTTGTCTGATGGTTCTAACTTTAACTGGAACATAAAATGGTCTTCCCGTGGGTGCCACTGCAATCCCAAGGCCTTCGTCGACTCTTGGTGTCTAAATATGAAAGTCTGGTCATTGCTCTCGGTTGATTCGTGATCTTCCAATAGTTCTGGTTTATTGGATGACCACTTTCTTAGGTTGAATCCACCTGACTTTAAAAGAGCTATAAGATTTGTTTTTAACTTTTTCGCAGATTGCAGGTCGTGATGTCCATGCAGAAGATCGTCCATGTAAAAACTGTTTTCCACAACCTCTGCAGCTTCTGGAAAGTTTTGACCTTCATCGCGGGCCAATTGTTTTAGCGTCATCATCGCTAGAAATGGTGCGGCCTTTGTGCCGTAAGTTACAGTGGCTAATTGGTATTCCCGTAGTGGTTGTTTCGGGTGATCACGCCATATAATTTTCTGGAGAGCTTGATCGTCTTTATGGACAAGTATCTGCCGAAACATTTTCTCGATGTCAGCAGTGAAGGCTATTTGGTATTGCCTCCATCTTATTATGAGTGACAACAAATCTTGTTGTAGATTTGGTCCGCGGTGCATTAAGTCATTCAACGAATAACCCGTCGATGTTTCTGCTGACGCGTTAAAAACGACGCGTGTCGCAGTGGTCGTTGACTCCGCGCGTACTACACAGTGGTGAGGTAAATATGCTGCGAGTGTCTGGTTACTCGTGCACTTAATCATATGGTTTATATATATACATTCACGTATAAAATCCTTATATGTCTCAGAAATATACTTATTTTTTGCGAATCTTTTTTCTAGTTGTCGAAATTGGGCTATGGCTTTGGTTTTAGACTCCCCCAATTTCTCCGTTACCTCTGGTTTGAGTGGTAATCGGACAACATAACGTCCATCTGGTTGGCGTGTTGTTTGTGACTGGTATTGTTGTATACATTGGTAGTCATCACTAGAAATATTTATTAAATTATCTGGGATGTCCTCAATCTCCCAGAACTTGTGTAAATCTTTTAAATCAATTACGACAACATTGCAATAATTTTGGTTGGGTTTGACTGTGCCGCTTATAATCCATCCCAGCTCCGTTTGTTGCGCTATTGGTTGAGAGGCATCTCTATGGATTAGGCCAGGTAGAATTATCAGTTCATATACCCCTACACTTAATATCAAATCAACCGGTCGGCTTCTGTTGAATTCCGGGTCTGCAAGTGGTAGATTGTTTATTTGCGGCCAAGATGGTCTTGCGAATGATTGATATGGTAAATTGCTGACTACATGTGTCATTACATATGCCT
The DNA here is from genome assembly GCA_905332985.1 of Mimas tiliae. Taxonomy (NCBI): domain Eukaryota; kingdom Metazoa; phylum Arthropoda; class Insecta; order Lepidoptera; family Sphingidae; genus Mimas; species Mimas tiliae. The sequence continues at coordinate 5,978,588 of HG995242.1, read as the reverse complement.
CTGTATTAAACGTATAATTGTTATGTAAAGAGGATATGGTAAGCTTGATGACTCCCTTGCTGTTGTTAGCTTTGTCGCCAACTCCTATTACCACACAATTGCGTTTTATTCGTGGTAGGCCTAATATTTGCGCAGCATTTTCCGTGATTAGAGATGATTCTGCACAAGGATCGACAAGAGCGCGCATGATATGGTAACAACCGTCTCTTGTTTTAATTCTTATCATGGCCGTGGCTAGCAACTTCGGCATTGACTCCAATGGTGTGTTTGCGACGCATACATTCGATTTCTGCGTGCACTGCTTATCTTGCTGATTAATGGTAGATGTAGATGGTAAGTAGGTTATATAAGCATTGTGTAGCAATGTGTTATGTCGGTCATTGCAAAATCGACATGTTTTTACTGATGTGCAGTCTTTGCCTGCGTGATTTACTAAACAAATTTTGCATAAATTGTTTTTGTCAATTATTTGTAATCGATTTTCTGGCATAGATTCTAAAAATGCTTTACAGTGAAATAACGCATGGTTGTTATTGCAAAGCACACATTTTCTTTGCGTAACAAAGGTGGCCTGTTTTGTTGTTGAGTGATTAATTGCTGGTCTATGTTGGAAAAATTGATTGTTATAATTATTATATGGTGTTTTGTAGGTCACTCGTTTTTGGTTTTCATTATTTTGAGAACGCTGATGATTTGACTTAGCTAAATCTTGTTTGCGCCCTGAGGCGTGCTTCGCCTCTGGATCCTCCAATGAAGTAAATTTTGTTTCTAAGAAGTTTAGAAACTCTTTTAAGTTTGGTAAGGCTTTGGAATCCTGCATCGACTCAACATATTCCTGCTTTGTTTCGGAATCTAATTTTTGAGTCAGAATGTAAACGATCAGTGGATCCCAATGGGATATGTCTACTCCCATTGCCTCTATAGAATTTAGACTCTCAGTGGCAGTATCATGAATTGTCTTAATGAGTACAGCAGATTTTTGTTGCATGGTTGGAATATTTAAGAGCATGTGTACATGTGAGTTAAATATCAACCGCATATTATTGTACCTTTTGTTTAATATGTCCCAACAAACTTGGTAATTGTCGGATTTAATGCGCAAATGTTGAACTAATCTCTCGGCTTCGCCTCTGAGTTTGTTTTTTAACAATTGCATTTTTTGTCCATTTGGAAGGGAATTGTTTGTATGTATGGCTTCGCAAAACAAATCTTTGAAGGATAACCATTGATGGTAATTTCCGCTAAATATTGGTATTTCAGTTTTTGGAGTGGATTTCTCCTTATATGAAACTGACCACATTTTCCCGTTAACTCCTCTTTTTATTTTGTTATATTGTTTTTCATATTCACAAAAAGCTAGTTCATATTCATCGTTATCTATAAGAGCTTCACTGTCTATCTCCCAGTGTAAAGAATCGATTACCGACCACCTCGACTGGATAGTTTTCAAAATGTCTTCAAATTCCCATCGTTCGGAAGCGGTCTCGAGATCGACAGAATCTAAGGTACGAGAAAATGCTTTAAAGTTACTTTTCTGCTTCCGTAACATTTCTTCCACCTTGCTAGAATTACCTTGAGTGGTTGGGTACAAGGTAAACGAACTGTGGGAAGCACCTCCCACGCCAGGAGTAGTAGGAGTCTCCTGACGCTCGGAGGCGAGTGGTGTAGCTGGTCTCAGTAATGGTTTGTTTGGTTCAGTGGTCATATGTTTTCTAATAAGTAATTTGACATCATTGTAAAAGCGAAGCGATTTCTGGTAATAATTTTCACTAAAATACTTATGGTTCACATCCTCGAATTCAGCACATAATCTGGTATGATTAGTCTGAAATTCGTTCCAATAGGCATGTAAAGTGTTCAGGCGTTTTTCAATGTAGGCTGGAGTCTTACGCTCCGCCCCATCTTTCTTGAAATTACTACAAAGGCTTTCCATTGCGGAAATAATTTGATCTTGTGTGGCCAAGATCTTCTCCATTGTGGCTGACATTGGTAAATTAAGTGTAAAAAAGGAAAGATCTTACTCTGAGACTGGCACGTGGTGACCTGGTTTTGTCCCGGAATAGTTGATCTTGGTTGGTTTTTCGTCAACGAAATTGGTGATCCGCTTGACGCTGGTTACTGGTAAATTGTCTATGTGTATACGCGAAACTGGTTACACCGTAAGTCTGAGACACTGACACGTGTACTGACGACACTCGCGCAGATCCCGCCGTTACGGAGGCTCGAAGGACCACGGTGTACGGGTTGTGGTGTCCGTACAGGGATTTACGTATGGTTCGTAAATGTAAAGATATAATGGTTTGGTAAATATGGTTTATTTAAACTGAACTAGTCTAAATGGTATGGTAAAAATGGTAATGGTAATGGTTATGAGAGCACGCGAACTGGTCGATGTTCGGACGTGAACTGATTGGTGAAATCCATGCAATTAATAATATTTAATACGTGTGGCGTAAAGCGCTGACACAGCGCAGCGCGATGTAGGTCGCTAGCACCGTACACATAGCCTTGGCCCCCACACTAGGTTAACCTGTATCGCGGTTATCAGGGACTTCAAGGGAATTGCGGTGCCACAACACCCAGATCTAAAACAAATATTTGTGGATCACACAAATATCGGGAATCGAACCCACGGCCTCTCGCTTCGCAGCCGACTACTCACCCACTGCGCCACAGAGGTTGTCAAATATTTCATGACTATAATGCGTTCAATTATGCAGCAGCAATAACTGCAAAATCAAAGTAGTATGTACTTTGGTGTACTTCATACTAATCAGTTTAAGAATGTGTAAACTAACACAGACCTTTAGTTCACTATTTCTCAATTGAAGTTCTCCATAAACGAATTCACCGCCCTATTTATACCCTGAATACGACAAGAACTTGGTATTCTTCCAAACATTATTATTTCTATAGGTCATGCCTTTTGTGCGTCTCGTGTATCTTTGTATCAGCGTAATAAAACGTCGGAACTTTTCCATGGGGAGGCTTTAACATTTCATGGATAAGCTTTCGCGTTCATAATGTTAAATCCTTTTCGATGACGCGACGTAAGGCTTTATAGTTGAAGTATTATTGTTAGATATTTAGTTTGACTTTGCTGAGAGTTCATTTAGATTTAAGCTCAGTAAGCTTACTACTACCTTACTGCTAAGAGTAGAGTTGACTAGATATTAATATTGAAGTGTAAAATGTATGTATGTAATTATAAATCATGAGTAATTTTAAATAACTTATCTAGTTTAACTATGTGATTTTACGAGGTTTTAGATCCCTCGTATGCGAGAGGCTGTCTGGGTAGGTACCCACTACTATGTCTATTTCTACCGCCAAGCAGCAGTGTTTAAGCACTGTTGTGTTCCGGTCTGAAAGACATTAAAGCTATTAAAATTATGAGACTTAACATCTTATGTCTCGGGGGGACGAGCGCTGTCTAGTGATGCAGTGCTTTGAAATTCAAAGTTCTGTGTGGTGTTGTTTCTGTTTATGGGCAGGCATGGCGCTTACCATCAGACGAGCAACTTGCTCCTCTTGTCATTAACGCTAATAAAAAAATGCATTTATTAAGTATATTTTTTGCTGCAATATAATCGCATACTAAATTCAATGCGTGGGTAACAGAAACAACTGGTTCTGCGGTTATCTTGTGCAAGAGCTACTGCACGTGATTGTCATTCGTCAGTTGTAGTTAGTTTTGTTGGTTAATATGCTTTTCTTTGCGTGACACCAAGGATATTACTTGGTGTTGTAAAATTACAGAATTAAATTTATTTTTAAGTTTCAATTACCTACAACATTTTTTAAGTAAATAAACGAATATTGGGAGACAAGTTGTAAAGCGAGTTAAGAAATATTTAAGTATTACCATTAAGTGATTAGGTACAAAATTATTGAAATACTCACCAAATCGTTTAGAAATTTTGAGAATACCAGTATATCTCAGCACTTATAGCGGCGAAAGGCTCTATCAATAATAATAATCATGTTTTTCGAGACGGCGACCCATTTTTATGTCCCTTGGAATATTCAAACAAAGGCATTTTGAATAGGAGGGCTGGTTAACTCAAACAGGCCAGTGAGTAACGTTAGTAATCCTCCGCCGAAGACTGCCGAACGCTGACGGAGATAGCCGAAGGTTTCAAACATGGCGGCGGGAGTGCGCTTGACGCTTGTCAACAAAGTTACTCGACTCTGAGTGACTCCGAGTGTGCGGCCGGTCGTGATCGCGCGCTTTCGTGTTCTTCCCATAGTATCGGTACGTTGGCGCGGACAACAAAAGTGCATTTTTCTGTGAAAGTGTGTGTATATGGATGCAATATAAATATTGGAGTGCATTAATGGAATTTATTTATTATATCGTTCAATTCATATGGTATGTTAACGATGTAAAAGTAAATGTTGGCGTATTGGAACACGTTAAAGTTTTTGCATGTCGCATGTCAAATAAGAATTTAATATTAATCTACAACAATATTTATAACACAAAAAGACGCAGTAATATCATAAAAATAACTTGTAATTATTGTGAACGCAAAAGCTCATTAAGATTCGCCCATTAATTTCTATTACACAACTGACGCATTTTATTATGTTAAGCTGCATCGATGCTGTGGTAACTTTCACCGAATCATCCGAAAGCATCGCTCGTATCCAGTATTCACTCGTAGGTGGAAACTGATTATCATACTGGTCCGTGTGTACGCTCAAATAAGTTTCCCCATTCCCCAGAACCCCATTTTCTACAGGCGGTGAGCGGACCCTAATGTTGTTATTTTAACACTAGCTGAGTTATTTCGCACGTGCTCACGTTTCAACTTGTTGGCTGTTGCATAAAAACGCATACACTGGTCACGTATTGTCATGGAAACACAATAGCCCATGTTTCTTTTAAATGTTTGCTAAGCTTCTTTAATCTTGCAAAGCATTTATTTACGAACTAGCATTTCCTTGCAGCTCCGCCCGCGTGAAAGTCTTTTTGTTATAGCTTAGTATTATGATTTGTTATTTAAAAATTTGTTAAATCAAAATAAAAATTGCTTATAGCACTCAGGGATAATGTAGTGTGGTATTGGTGATAGAATTTTCAGAAATGGACTGTATTTGTAATTGTATTTATGGTGAGGACGTCTGCGAGTTGCACAAATGGGTGAACAGTTAACGTTAGTGGAACTATTTCACTCTTAATCCCAGTTTGAATGGCACTCCATTTTCGCTTCTGATCGGCTCGATTTACCAGCAGCTCTCTGAGAAGGTATTCTCTACCGTTGGGGTGTTGGTTGCCACTCAGGCATGTCTGTCCAATCGGGTTGGTTGTTATTTAAAAAAAAAAAGTCAGCCTATAACCACCATCAGGGTCCCATTTATCTCTGTACCAAAATTAATTAAAATCGGTTGAGCGATTTAGGTGTGAAAGCGAAAAAAACAAACAAACTCACTTTCCCATTTATAATATTAGTAAGGATCTGTTTTGCAAGCTTATGCTTAAATTGCTGTTGATTAATGTCAGGATTAATAAACTGTTGAAACAAAATAATAATTCTCCAATATTACATAGACTCTGAAGTTATTACTGAGACAGGCCAGTCTTAGATACAAATTAAATTAGATAAAGTTTAGCCCAACGACATTTATTTCTTGGACGTCCGGAGTACTAGAATAATAGCGTCGTTTGTTTTATATGAAATCGTTATAAGTCTGGCTAGATATTCGTGATGTTTGCGTCTAGACGAGGCCGGCGCGGGGCGGCGGCATGCCACGAGAATTCGCAATTCCTCCCCCAGAAGGCAACCTTTGTTTAGACTGACAACTCCTTGAGGAATGCGTGGGATGTCTTGCGTCACATTCAAGGGCATACGAAAGCCTCTGTTTAGATAGCTGTTGAATAGTGACAGTTTTTGCAAACATATAGCAGCGGAGACGAAATATATCGCATGTCACTGGGACAAATGTTTGTGATTCGCATATAGATCTTGATAGCCAAGGATTTTTTATGACTGTATCAATGCGTCTGTTGTAGGTATGTGTAATACAACCATAAAGATGGAACTATTATATATACCTATTTAGTTTTTGTTGTTAACTTGTTACTAATTAACTTTTGTTGATTATAATTGCCCGTTTGCGTTATATATTAATTGTTTTGATGAAGCATATGCACAGGTATATATTTGTATTTATACGTATTTTTCCTTTTATAATCAAGGACTATTATATTTATTAAGTATTGTTTACATTTTCATGCTTCTTTTGTTGATCCTCTTATCCTTAATTTGCTCATAATGCTAAGCTTTCAATCGATTGAAAATAATGTAATATTTTTAGAAATCATTATATTATAGAGTGTAAGTGGGCCGGGCCACCAACATCTCTCATCTACACGTTATATAGGTACTTTGCTGATTAACTGACGGAGCAATGACGAACCTATGGCGAAAGTTGGTTGCATCCATAGTTGATTGGTCCTATTCCAGGTTGTGGGGGTCAGGCGGCGGGTCGCTCTATATACATACTGAATATTATCAAATAGTACGAGAAGACAGTACCTGGAATTAAGTCGGGATAACGCCAGGTATAAATAAAGTTTATATTCTAGAAATATATACCTAAATTATGATTTCATCATTCTAAAATACATACACCCAACAACAGTCATACACATAGTCCTGACCCCGCACTAGGTTAACCTGTATCGTGGGTATCAGGAATTACGAGGGACTTGCGGTTTCACAACACCCAGACCCGAAACAAATATTTGTGGATTAGGAAAACATTTGTCTCGGTGTGTGAATCGAACCCACGGCCTCTCGCTTCGCAGCCGGCTACTCGCCCACTGCGCCACGGAGGCTGATTACATATATTATTATAATATACCCCTAAATTTTGATAATGGGTATTAATAAATCCACGTATTTGCTATCCGAAAGTCTTTGTGGTTTAATCTATTTTGGCGAGTTTGCAGTTTCCAGTTTTAAAAGATCTCTGAATCCCTTCGAGATAATACAGATTTGCTTTGTATTTCAATAGAAATACGAAAACAAAGTTTTGACGATACTGCTTCTGTAGAGCTGAAAGCAGGTCGCGATATTTCGTAAAGTTTCTGAAGCTTTTGGAACATTTATCTAACTTAACATTTAACGCAGAAGTTATTTTTTGTCAGTTACTTTTTACTTAAAACAACTTAATAGTTTGGATAATTGAAAACATAATATGTAGATTTGCCATAAAGCAAACTTAATGTAGGAGGTGTGACTGAAACGTGAAAAAGCTATGTAGGCGCTGTACAGTCCCATTTACCTATGCACCCACGCCGTGTGTGAACTTTCTAAAAAGCCAGGGCCGTTGTCGGCAAACTGTTATTAAAAAAAGTGCGCTCGCATGAGTCACTGGCTGGGTTCCATCGGGGTCTGGGTCACATTCCAGGCTGGTGCCGCCGCCGGCGTATCGTAACCGGACCACGCAGCTCGATTCATGAAGTTTTCGTTTTATTTTCAAGTCTTTTCCGTTTACGTAACAACGTTCAACGAAAATGCCTTTTGCAGGGTAACGAACTCCCAGGATCATTATTTGCGGGGAAAAAACAAAAGGACGTGATAAATAAATGGTGTACACGTGCCTCATTACCTAAGTCAAATTAGAGTTTTGTTGCGGGCGAAAATAGATATTTTTGGAACATTACGTCGATTTGTTTTGGGGTCTATTAAACCAAAAGATAATCTGAGTCCTAAGTGAAATATGCCGCTCAGTATTTAATAAAAATGTACTTAATTGAATGACTGAATTCAAAAGGCACCGTTCCAAACTTTTACTTAGGTACGCAGTGAGTGCATTTTGTGGTAGGCTTCGGTTCCCGCCTGGGCAAGGGGACGGTTGTCTTTTTTTGTTCGTTTACCATCTGCCGTCGTGCAGGTGTCGCTTTACATACTAAGCAGGTGATTTGAATTCGCTTTTCTTTAGTTTTTTTACTATTTATGACCGTGTATTAGTGAGCTATGGCTGTGTATCTGGTTGAATTGCTCTCACTTCCGTTCGAATACAAGATTTGATTGGTGTTTCGTGTGATACCTATATTGTTTAAAAAATGTTGATTTATACTAACAAATTGAAATAAAATACCGGGGAAAATATACACAAAATGAAATTAAATTTGAATTCTAAACGTTTTGTGTTGTTAGATAAATGCCGTATGGAATAAATAACGGTATTAGTTATTTGTTTGCAAGCTCAATTATTATCATTCTATGGGCAAATAAATAAGTTAAATCAGTTTTGTTGCGTTTACTCATTAATTAACAAAAAATACACGAATATTGTTATCTATATTCAAACCTTAGGAGCTACAAACAACGAAATTATGAAGAAATCGTTTGTTTATTAAACTAAACAAACAACAAGCGAGCATCACCTCATTAGTTCTACAAAAGTTTGATATCGTCCCTATTTTACGCTCGATCAAACTGTGAAACACAGTAATCGTCTTGATTGCTGTTGGAAAGACGTGTGCGGCGACACGAAACGAAATCTATTTATTAGGCACAATGCATTCAATCCAAAATTGCTGACGAAATCTTTGAGCTGTCGGTGAGTCTAAGAAATAGTTTAATAACAAGGAAGTTTTGTAGGAGCCAAAGGTTTGAATGGATGCAAACGTTCAAACCAACATACTTACCGTCTATGTTTACCGTTCATACTATTTGTCATACCAAAATCGAATTATTTGGTTTGGTGTGCCGCTCTAAATCTACACAAAAAATACATTTTCAAACAGCACCTGTCGGGTACCATTTGCACCATTCACTGCAGCTTTATTTTTTCTAAACATCTGACGACGACAGGTGGCACGTGGGCTTAAATTTAAATCATTGTAATGATTTTTTATACTCATCTTAAACATCTGGACATCAAAATACAAATTATATATATTCGACAGGAAATCGTGTTTGTATAAGTAACTACTAGATTGCCTTACGCATCCTCCCGATATTTACAATTTAGGGGAATGTGCAATGTATATGGACATTCATTAACAATTCACAATTCATCATCGTGTTGTTCGCATCGTTTGCATCATCATGTTCTTTTATTCCTGTATCGATGGTGTGTGAATCATTCGAACCTTCCTCGCGTTCATCTTAAAAGTTTTATTGATTCATTTTGAACTCTGCGGCGAACATGCGTTAATATAGTACAGCCGGAACTGAGTTTGGACCAAGTATTTTTGTAGTCGCCAGTTATGAGCATTTTATAATTATTGCGTATGTACACGTTTCTTAAATATGGCGCATAAAGAAATTAGAATTTGGGGTCTATACCCATCATAATAAAGAATACAGATTGAATTTGCTTGTTTGTAAAATTTGTCCTATACCCCGATACAATATATGTGAAATAATACAATATATATGTATTTATACAGTTTATAGTAAGACATTATTATTATCTTCAATAAGAAAATATTTCTTATTTTATTTATTTATTTCTACATATACATACATGGTTGTGTATGTAACGGTGCTATGCGGTACCGAAATAATAACAAACATCAAACGTTCGTGTCTGATAGAGAGCGCAAACACGTAATACCGTATCAAATAACTTGTCTCTTAACTCCAAAGGTAGGTAGGTACGAGTATAAGGTAAACAGAAAACAGTTGGTAATCACAGATGGTCCAGACATATCCAGTATGTCAGAAGTTTTACCCATTATAATCCTTCTTGTACGGTTTCTTAGACATAGTTAAACACTTTAGTATTTGTTAGATCGAAAGGGGTCCTTTTTACTACGTTCAGGTTTAATTTTTAACAATCTGTTAAAAATTACTTAACTGATACAATAATTGTTTAACTGAAACAAAGTAAAACACACGATAAAATAACAAATTTCTATAAAGCTGAAATGCATCGATAGCTTTCAATGGTGGCGGGCGTCTGGTTAACCGACTAAATGTAGTATCGATTATTTTTGTTGATGCGCTACGTTACAGTTGTACCTTCTATTTTGTAATGTTGTGTACTTCCGTGAATGTTTTGAGTGCCTATCTTTTAGGTTCTTTGCGTCGTTAAAGAGTACTGTTTATAGGTTGCAATACTTTTTACCAATATTGTTCCCTTGCATAAAAAAACCATTATAATAGCCTTTTACGGAAGTAGTTAAATAAATAAGAATAAAAAAGAAAAATGTGGTATAAATTACACAGACATTTATTTTGGAAACAATGTATTTCGTAACGAGAAATGGCCATTCAAAAAACTATTTATGGTTTGTTTACATTTAGTTATGTATCTAAACCTTTGGAGATATTCGATCTCATGTTTACAAATATAAATATTGACAAAACTGGTTTGTATCAGTTATTTCATAATGCGAGAATGTGTGTTTGTAAGTCCTGTGTTGTGATATTGACCTTTTGCGCCGCTCTACCTTTGGGTAGCATTTACATCGGTGCGTAGATAAACTGTCGTCGGACAGTCTGCTCATGACCTTATTTCGGTGAACGTATCAGGCTATCTGGAGCTAAGAGCCGAGCCTCGTCACGATAATTTACTAGACTTAGATCGACTGCATCTGTTTATGTTACTTCTTTAGTGCATATTCTCATTTACTTCTTTATCAGAACTATTGATGGAATGTGTGGATGCTATCTATTGTTAATATTTGCTTTATATTTTAATGTACGCTAATACGCTTGTCCGTACTTAAAAATTGTTTACCTTCAACATCATGAAGCTTTTGTATATTTTTTCACCGGAAGAGCAGTTTGATTAACGTTGTTCACATCCTTCCTAACAATCTTAATTATTAACGCGTCAGTACTTTATATTTAGACGTGATGCTGTTATGCATCCTCATCAAAGTACAATAAGATCTCTGGGAATGAACGTAAATATTTACCTCTACGTCTTTCTGTTTCCAAACATAGATTATCGTGGCGTATAAAATCGTTATTGCACAACGCACCCGCGCCGCTGCCTCCCAAACACGTTTCACTACTCACATTGCTTTGTTAGTATCATTCTGACTTTGTTCACGTTTGTCACCTTTAAACTTTACTACCATTTCAACTTCCATATAAATACTTTTTGTTTCCTCACAAGGAGCACCCTTATTTTAAAAATGCGTTGTTAGCAACTCTCAAAATAAGGTTTATTTTTTAATAAAGCACTTAGCAGCGGTGCTGTTGTCCCCATTTCGTTGTCTTGCATGTAAAAGTTGCGCCACGGTAACTAAGAGCTTTCATCTTGACCTCCCGTCTGCCCTATATCCCGGGGGCATGATGACACTACATGTATTCCTTCATATTTGTTAAGCGACCCGTTTCCGGAACATTGCACTCCAAAGTAACCGAACATTGGCACAACGTTAGTCAATTTTGTCGTCAAATCGATTGAATAAAATATTACGAGTTTGTGTTAATAGTCTGTCAAGAAATGGTAGACATGATTCATTTCTGTAATCAAATTATATATTTCTCTGTCTATCGAAGTAACAGCACTTACGGGTTACTTAATCATCGTTAGTTACTGGACGTGCCTCGCGTACGTCGTTTTGAGATGAGACTATGACTTATGAAGTAATATATAGAAAAATACTGTAGTAGTTTAAGTTAATGTGTAATTTTGCATTTTAATGTATCATTTCAAAGTAACTCATATTATAGAAGTAATGGAACTTAATGGAAGTAACTGTTTACTTAGTGACAAAGTAAGATATTTAAAGCTCGTGTCGTAAGTTAACGTCACCAGCAAATTACAACTCTTGTACATCATTTATCACTGCAAAAATCTTGCACTCCATGCAGGTAGCGTGACTAAGGTTTTCACACTTTCAATTACTGTGGAGTTAGTTAACGGACATTCGCCAGACTTCCTTGTACTGGGAGAGGTTTTTAATTTGTTCACACTATAATATCCTGTTTGTCTACTGAATACTGGTTTATTTATTTATTTTGTGTAACTCCAATTACAGATTGAAAATATTTTACTCTATATAGTTTGTTATCTTTTGGTCCATACACTTTATGTATTCATTCTGACTTAATACTATATTTCATTAGCACATTTGCTCTGATAACATGAAAGTTCCGGTGATGCAGTTAGAGATGGATTGTGAAAATCCTTTCTTAACAACCTGCAAGGAACCTACGTGCTTAATTTAAGGTGTAGTCTTTATATTATTTGATATTTAATTAGAAAATTATATATATATATATATATATATATATGTATAATAATATCTAGAAAATTGTTATCGCATTCACTTTTGTTTTCGAGGAAATGTACCAGTAGGTACCCGAGGTAAAGTAGAAAGGGAAAATTAGGATATTTGTTTTAATATTTTTCTAACATTGGCGGAAATCAAAGAGATATATAAAAGTCACGCGGACTCAAATTATGGTGTATTTTTATCGCAGGAAGTGAGCGCAATTATGTTATATTATGTTATGTTCGATGTTCACATATTGTCTCCTGATAACAATTGTATATTTTTAAAATTGAATAATTTACTGTTATTCATTATCTGTTTCCTTCAGTTTATTTAATACATTTTATTATTACCTACTAACTCGTTTTATAGCAAAATTTCACCAGACTTTCAGTATAGTTGCAAGATTAAGATTACATATTAAGATGATAGTATTTTTAAACAACCTATTTTTGATTAGCGTTAATGACGAGACAACCTTCTTGATTGCCTGATGGTAAGCGCCACGCCTGCCCATAAACAGAAGTAACACCAATTAGAACTTAAGAAGTACGATTATGAAGTACCTGCATGGCACTGGACCGCACATCACCCCGAGACATAAAATGTCTTGTAATTGTGTAAACAGAAATTTCTATTCAATCAAAATCATTAAAACAATACAGTCGATATGCTATAAAATATTATTTATTATTCATGCAATACCTAACCGAATGCAACATGAATTCCTCAATGAACATTAACATTTAAATAAATTAACCATTAACACGTACTCTTTGTAGTTTATACCCCGAAAGTTTTACAAGCTATTATAACATTACTCCAAACATATTCGTCTCTATAATAACAGCTCACATAAGTTACATTTACATCTAAAACCACAGCGAGCCGTAGCTTATTTAACCACATACATAAGCTCATGAGGTCCGGTCAACAAACCTGTATGTTGGTGGTGTTCTCGCATCCCGCCTGTCCGGTTGTCCCGAGGAAGTAAAAGTACCACTACGAATCGATACACACTGATGTACTCTCATTATAATTGTAAGAAAATTATCGAAATGTACTATTCTTTCTTTGTATTATTTTTCAGATCCAAACACGACAATTTAATAATGGTACTTTTTCTTCTTCTTTCTTTCTGCTGGGCATTATCCCGGCTTAGTGCAAGGGTCCGCCTTTTATATTGATTCGACGGAGATAGATATTAGGTGGGGCGACCCGTCATCTGTCCCCCACAACCCACAATGCTAGTTGACCATTGCCTCTTCCGTTAACCAGCAGAGTGTACCACGTTGGTTGGCTTTGTGCCTAAGATATTGGTGGTCCACAATTTATAAATAGTAGCATTTCATATATTATTATTAAATCTTATGTTTTTAATCTTCTCATTTGTTTAGTGGCAGCTTGTGTACGTTGAAAAACCTATAAGGTACTAAGTTCAAATCCTAGTTCGAAAAATCAGAATTTGTAGTTGAGTTTTCGAGTCAAAAATATCAAAAATGAGTTGCCTGGAATTGGAAACTGTGTCCGACATGCCATATATAAGCTATTATGTCATTACGGAAATAAACTCTGCGAACTGTGGGTTTACTAGCTGCACCTCTGTCTACCCGTTCGGAATTACAAGCGTGAGCTTATGTATGCATTGTTTTTCAATTTACAAGTAATCTCGATTAGATATATAATAGAGTTGCCTATTAGGGATTATACTATAGGGAAGTTTAAAAGTTTATTAATAGTTTGTAATCTGTTATATATTTTATGTTGGTTTTAAAGACGCCGGCGAAATGGAAGAGCTTTTAAAATGTTATAACCAGAATAAAGTTGGAAGCAACTAGTATAATGGCACTTCTGGGAGATAGGGAGTCTAGTTGGTGTCATTTCTCGAGCTTTTATTACCAATGAAGCGAAAGTTATCGACATTAAATAGACGTGTCTTAGAATATAAATGCAAATTAATAAATGTTTTTTGTACGCATATGTGTTGTAGGTTTGACTATACTTTGGCATTAAAACTAATTATTCACTGATATAGCGAACACACATTATTTGACGGAAATACTTATTTTTATTAGCCTGAATGATGAGACGAGCAGGTCACACGCCTGAAAGGTAAGCACCACGCTTCCCATAAATAGTAACAATGCTACCCAGAACTTTGAATTACAAAATACTGCATGGAACTGTACTTCGCTCATTACACATCGATACATTTAGACTGCCTCGTTGGCGCAGTTGTAATGCGTACGCGTTACGACTAAGGCTGACGCTGAGGTCTCAGGTTCGATCCCTAGGTCGGGTAAAAGTGATATTGGTGGGTAAATTGAATGGTGTATTGGTTACATCTCCGCCTACCCCTTTGGGGATTACAGGCGTGAGTGCGTATGTATGTAAATAAGATAATAATAATAATAATAAGCCCGCAGGGCAGCTTGTGGCGAGCTGTTGGGGAGTAGCGACCCTACGTACTCGAGTGCTCCCGGGGGAGGCTCCTGTTCTTCATCTCTGGCTCACCTTCACTGGCCGGCTGGAGTGAACACTGATGAGGAACAGGTCCCCCATCTCTGGCTTGCCTTCACCGGCCGGTCAGAGTGGAGTCGCGAGAGCTTCATGCTCGAAGAGTGGATGTAAAACGTAAGTGGTGAGTGGGCAACGTGATGGGACCCTAAGGGAGCAAATGATCGTTGTATAAAGCCCAGTGACACCTCTCCGCCCTTTAGCCACTCATCTGGGTGTTGCTCCCTTGTCGCTTTTTCTAGTGACTATTTCGGGGAGCCCATCTACCTGAGTTGGCGAGTCACCACCTGCCTATTTTATCCATGTTTTTAACATAGGTCAGGCAGGTGCCATAGTCTTTTCCATAGACCCGGTTATCTAATTCACCAACACCTCATCTCAATAAAACAGAATATATTAATTTTTACCCATCCCTACAATAGTCCTACACCAACCGGGGGCTGTCCTTGGATACACTTCTATAGTGTATACAAGGATAGCTGTCGGGCGGTGTCACATCACCTTATTAAATTAAAAATGTCTAACGGGCCTCTACGTGTTGGCTTCGGCCCCACGCACGCCTTCCAAAAGTCCGTGACTCTGTAGTCCCGAGATTATGGCATGACAAACATAATAATAATAATAATACACCCAACAGTCACACACATAGTCCTGACCTAGGTACTAGGTAAACCTGTGTCGTGGGTATCAGGAACTACGAGGGACTTGCGGTCCCACAACACCCAGACCCGAGACCAATATTTGTGGTTCACACAAACATTTGTCTCGGTGTGGGAATCGAACCCACGGCCTCTCGCTTCGTAGCCGACTACACGCCCGCTGCGCCACGGAGCTGTCAAGCACAGTTATTTCATTGGCTTTATTGTCCTTGAGCCGGAACAAAGCAGTGCTTATACACTACTGCTTTAGAATTAGATAAAGAGGTGGTTCCCATCCCGATAAACTCTCGAATAGGAGAGACCTACCACCTAGTGAACATTGGTGAAACTGTTAACGAAATGCGGACCCGTTCTTTTTTTACCCTGTCACGGTAATGTGACGCAGGATCTGAGGTTCAGTACAGAGCAGGCCAAATATATTGTCGACAGGCATGATACACTGCATTCCTCGACGGTCGACAGAATTATGCCAGTCTAAAGTTCTGGATATACACTGAGCCGGAACGCAACTCGCCTGATCATCATAGTCGCCATAGTGGCTCTTATGGCGGGTTTATCACCTTGTGGTGGTACCTTCCCACCAGCATTCATAACATCTGCCTACACCTTTATAAAACAGCCGTAACGATACTGTATAATATGAAATAGGTTGTGGTCAGAACTGCGAAACATGGAAAACAACTTCATTATCAGTTCCTAATTAAACCAAAGTGCGGTTAGATCTATATGAATCACTGCCACGAAAACATGAGCTATGTTATTAATTACGGATGCAAGATGGTGAGGACCTTGTAATGCTCATACTATCTTACGCGGTTTTAAGGTCCCGTACCCAAAAGTTGCCAACCGAATCCTATTACAAAACCAACACCGTTTGTCTGGCGTCTATGGGCATTATCTTTTGAACTAACCCCACTGCGAGTGTGATAAAGAGTGTATAATGTATAAGGTGTGAGAGAAAGGATAATTTTTAGCTATTTGGCGGTACGTGCACTCTACATCAAATAATTTTACTGAGGCACTTATATTAAGCAATACCTTTTGTAATGGAACAACATAATATCATCACGCTCAGGAACAAAACATAGCATTAATTTTAACCTACATTTAAAGCAAGAAAACATTTTTCTTTGAATTTACTCGTGAACAAATTTGTAGAATTAAGTCAGAACAAAATCATTTGCATGAATAATAAGCGTCGTGGGCATTCACGCTAATGATGGCCACTGTATAATGTTTGAAGGAAATTGTTATATTCTGTTTTTTTATGAAGATCTGTATAAATCAAGTTGTGTGTATTTGTGAACAATGCTAACAGGGTTAACTCAGATCATCGAAAACGTGCGCAATTTTTTTTTGAGAAATATATATTTATTACGTTTGATATTTCTATAACCATGCTTTACAAAACTAGTTTCTTAGCTTAATTGGTCAGTTGATTAGATCTACATCTTCCATGTGTTGAAAATCATATATAGATTTGTATGCCTTGGTTGGGAAGAATTTCTCGAATAGCGATCGGAACTCTATGGGTAACTTAACATTCTAACTGCAGTCACTAGAACCGAACGAATTACTTTTGAATGACCAATGATTAACTATTATTAGTTGACAATAAAGTTAAAGAAAAATATAAAAATGATTATTACAAACTGTTTAAAATTTGTAGAATATTACCAGTTAGTCTTAAACATAAATTACTTCTTGCTGCTAACAACTTTGGTAAACGAGAGCATAACTCATTATTAGTAAATGTACATAACAGTTATAATACAAGGACTGCGTGTAAATATGTGGTACCCAGAGTCACTAATGTATATGGTGATAGAACACTTAGAAAGCGTATTCCTTATATACTTAACAGCTTACCCAAGGATATAAGAGGGGAATGTAAAAAACATAAGTTTAAAGTTAATTTAAAGAAATACTTATTAGATACCCTACCTTAATAAATTATTTTGTAATTTATAAGAACATAACACTATGAAGGTTCTCGTAGTATAATATAATTTGTATTGTTTTCTACTTTAATAAATTCTTTTGTAATTTATAAGAACATATGCACTATGAAGTTACTCGTAGTGTATTATATCTCGTAGTATATACTTTGTGTTGTTTTCTACTTTAATAAATTCTTTTGTAATTTATAAGAACTTAACACTATGAAGGTACTCGTAGTGTATTATATATCGTAGTATATTCTTTGTATAGTTTTGCTGATCCTGCAGTCAAACTGTTTGTACAGTTTTGTGGGACATTGTAGTAGCTCATAAGTTTTTCTTTTCTTGTATTTTAATAATTAAATAAATAAATAATAAATAACTATCGTAAAAACTGGATATTAAGGTTACTAGAAACTAGAATTTAATAAACTAGAATTGGTGCTGACTCAACACTAGTAAGATAGCAAAATTATATTAATGGTCAGTCATTGGTTTCGTTTTCTGACCGCAGTGAAACAATAAAAAATATATTTCAAGTGCGTCTGGCCTTAATAAAGTGTTAGATTAAGTTAATTTGGATTACGCAACCTCAACGGTTTATGGTTTTATGGTATTTGTTGCATTCAACAAGCACGCGGTCGGAATTACTTGCAAAATCACTGAGGAACTTTCGCAACTGTTTCAGTTTACTCGACTTTGATCATTGTCAGATAATTATGATTAGCTGTTTGCTCATGGCTTTGCTCGCGTAAATAACTAATAAATATAAAATAAAGGTGAAAAAATTCATAGAAAAATCGCTGAAAGAATGATCTACTAAAAAGTAGCGATTTTATGAATGTGATGTTGAGGTACTATAGCGTCGAATAATGTGTTAACAACATTAGAAATTCAAAAAGCTTGCGTAACAGAGGAAGTAATTATAGTGATAAAAATATTTGTCTCGTTTGGTGATTAGCTACGTGTGTACATAATTTGATTGAACCGCGTTGTTTAAATTTTGTAGTAATATGTAACTAATTTATTTCTCGCACTTGATTGAAACGCATGTTCTATTGAATCAGTATATTCAATAGAACATGCGTTTCAATTGCTACATATTATATAATATTGTAGTGATTATAAACAATAAATTATAAATAAAAATAATAATGCAACAATTAACTGGAGTAAAATTTGTCGTGGTTGCGATAATTTTAATGGTCGATTATACAATACTAATGGTTATATAACTTAAAGTATAGAAACTGATTAATCAATAACAGATATTATTATCCGAATAAACTATCGAAACTAACTTCCAAACTAAACTAAGTTGTGACTAATTCAAAGTAACTTTGCAACGTAAATAAATGTTCCCCATTGCTCGGCATAAATTATAATCGAGCGTAGAAGGGACAACGCACGATATTTGTTATTCTATCATACAAACTCGACGAGTAAACTGCGTAAATAATTCCATGTTGATCCGAGAGAGTTCCGTGAGAATATATATCCTGCGCAAGTCGCCACATTGTGCTGTATTATTTTGGTCTTCATATTTCACACACTCGGTGCTAACCGCGTATGATGAGTCGGGATGGGATGATTATATGTTGTTATGTTTTGACGTTTTTTGTTGTGAAGTCGGCGATCTCTATAGAAGCGGTGTAATGATGTCGTTCTGTAAAATGAGGAATATATAGTATAAAGAAGCTCTAGAGTTATATTGTGGTTGCGAATGGGTACCAGCCTGCTTAGCATGAGCCCACAAGATATCTTGCGCGAAGGAAACTTTTATCGTGCACTCAACGATGTAGAGAGAGTGATAGAAAAGCGAGTCGGCAAAATTATCTCGAGCCCGGCATTTCTTTGGATGAATATCAAGGGATACAACCTCACTGGCTGGTCGATATTATATATGGACAGGCGAAATGTCAAAGAATTTATATTTTTATCTACATTGTTGCAATTGACAACTGTGACAGCCATTACAAATGTTTACATTAAAATACACAATTAATTTTCGCATATAAATACTAAATAGATATTTATTTCCCTTGAGCACGGTTATTGCGCGTAATGGCGAGTTGAAGGACCCATGCACGCTCATATACAGAGATATAAGTAGCGACCGCAGTGTTCGCCTTGCATCATGATTTTCAAAAATGCCACCTCACTTCAGCTAGCACATAGCTTTATTTATTACGAGTACTAGCTTTGGCGTGAACGTAAGAAACTACAAACAAATTTGCTTTCGCATTTATATTAGTTAGGATTTAGCAAAAGATTTGTCGAGTAGTACGGAGTAACCTAGTATCAAAAAAGTCACCTGAGGGGCTAGCACGAATAACTTGCGAGAACGTATTCGTATCGAACTGTCAAAAAATTGTTTGAACCTTCATACAAATGCTAGCGTTTTCGATTCGAATACTTATTCCTAAGTGGTTCGTGGTCGCAACACTGAATTCTTTCTCAAAAAAAAATTGTACAAATTCTTGTTCCAATGTCAATTATAATATATTTTATGCCGATCTATTCGAAAAACTATCAGTACTAAAGTTTCGTTAAATGTGCCAAATACTAAGTAGAAACTGATACTCAGACCATCTGTTTTTTTACATCAAGATTTGTTTTTTCAAACGAGTGAAACGAATGTCGCGGGTCGAAGCCAACCCCAAGAGCATGTACCTCCGAGTGCGTAAATCTTTATTTTGAATTAGAATATTACATAAAACACGAAGCGTCCTAATTTGTCATCTGGGTAAAGTTGTTGTAGACTTGGGTTTATTAAGCTCCCCATCTATAAATACACTCTTTGGGCGAAACTCAATATTTGCTTAGGACCAAAATCTAATTTGGTGCAAAGCTCAAGAACTCTATTAAATTAGTATGGGCGGTCTTAATTCCAAGGGATATTGTCTGAAGATTGTATCGGAGTCTTAGTATTAAGAAGTAAAATGCTTGAAGGATTTAAAAAGTGTTGACTTTGTGTGCTGTGTAAACAGTTATGTCTATAACACGATTAGGCCTGCTCGACCGGATTGTTACCACTGTCTCAGAGTCGTCTCAAACCGACGTAAAATAGCGGCTTGCTGCTGCGTTTCGTACGGTGAGTGAGATATCCAGAGGCCAAAATCGCCCCACCCCTGCCCAATCCTTTAATTATCCCTTTCCTTTATGGTTGGCAACGTGTCTTCTGTTATTGTAGGCATTAATGTTCGGTGGAGGTCTCTCAGGTGACCCATTTGCTCGTCTGCCGGGCTATGCTATAAAAAAATCATATTGTATGTTGTTTGTACGTCCTTAATTCACCATTTTGACCACATTCGTTCCGCTAGGTTCGTTCTCGTCGTGCACACGATCTCGATTGCGAGTTAAGATCTCCTGCATGACTCGCTACTGCACCGGTACATCCGGTACTTTATTTTGCGTTTCTTTGAATTCAGTACGTCGAACCTAGTTAAGAATTAAAATAATATACCACCACGTCTGTATAGGCAGAGGCAGAGTGCAATAAGTATTACATTTTGTAACCTGTAGTCAATCACACGATATGTTAAGCGAGCTTGTCTCTACAAATTTCATATAACTATTGTATGTAAGTACATGTTGGCTTTGTTCAAAAATAATGTTTTCCCTATAAAATGTATTTATTTATTAAAATACATTATCGGAGTGGTAACTCATTGTAGTTCTCAGAAAATTGGTATTGATCTGCCTGCCTTTATTTGGTTTTTATCCCATAAAACAATGTAAAGGTAAATCAATGTTTGCCTTATATTTCTGTTATGGATTATAACTGAATTGTATGTAAATATATGTCGATAGCCTCTGTGGCGCATTGGGCGCGTAGCCGGCTGTGAAGCGAGAGGACGAGGATTCGATTCCCACACCAAGTCAAAATGTTTGTGTGAGCCGCAAATATGTTTCGGGTCTAGGTGATTGGTCTGGCAAGCGGCCAGTCGTAAAAACTACAAGCCAAATCTTTCTGCAAAAAAAAAACCAAAATCCAAATCTTTCTTAAAAAGCTTTCTTGAAAGGAGGAAGATTTCATGAATTAATTGTGTTTAAATGTGACCAATATGTTTATAGTTCTGATAAAGGTTTTATTTCTGATTATTTAGTTATCGTTTATTGTTAGTTTAATTTGCATGTTTGATAAACACGCGGACCGTCATATAACATTACGTTTATGTTTTGTTTCCAAATGTTCAGGACGCACGCACATGTTAATTAAATTAACTGATTCGCTAATTGCGGTATTTACGCATACATTCAAATAACGAACTTCAGGGAGTCTCTAAATATATTCACGACTCGACAACACGCCACTCCTCGCACTACACAGTATACGTTCATATTGCCTTTTTGTTCATAATTTACAAGGGAATTGTCATGTGTTTTGTTTATGTCGTGGTCTATTTTACATAGATTGAGGGTTATTTATTAGAATTGTCAACGCGGTCTGTTATGTTCATGTTTTAAAACAATATATTTTGTCTACGTGCTATTATCATCGGACATAAGTTATTCGCGTAATCTTAGTTTTTTTTGTCTCAAATGATAAAAAATATATATTTTTGTAGTAAATAAGAGGGATTTAAAACGTTTGTTGTTTACGCAAGCAGATAATCCTCTATCTCGCAATCATAATGCAACAACGTTATCTTTCGTACGGTTTGTTTACCTTGAAAAGAAATGTGTCGCCGCTCTTTTCTGTTTGCTTTTATTTATCATGTTTATTATCATTGAGAATGAGTTAGGAAATGTTAAAATGGATTAATTATAATCTATTAAGCATATTTTCCGATTTAATTGTGTTCTATTTGTGTCCTACTTCATAAGTGAATCTGATTGGTTGTTTTTGCACATAATCTTATCGCTCTATGATAAAACAAAAGTCAACATTTATAATGATCAATACTATGTGTATATGCGATCAATAAGTATGTTGTCTTTACGTCAATTTACAGTTATTATGTAATTTGTGTCACGAGACACAAAATCTCAATATGTTTTATCTTACCAAAAGTGTTACGTGTCTTATATTGTCATTATAATACAGTTAGATAAATAAACACGTATTCCAATGCTCCAACATCTCTAATTTCCGTTTGTAGAATGCAGTGATAAAAATGTTTGAACAAAACTGACCACCTAGAACTGGAAAAATCGTGCGCGTACTGTATAGAGGTTGAATATGACGTGAATACAAAACAGTGTTTTACAGAAAGAAATAGTGAGACGAATGGATGCGGTGATGCAGTGGAATAATTTTGTTGAGGGCAAGCGTTAACGCAGCGTATATCCGTCGCGTCGACGCGACATCACCGCGTGAGCACTATGTCAAGTGCGCTGTCACCGGACGCCTCGGCCACCAGCGACGACCAGCCACGACGGCGCTCCGTCTTCTACGTGCCATTGTTCGAGAGCTTCGACAACTATTTACCACTGACGGCAGAAGAAAAAGAAGCTCTCATCACTGGAAGGAATATAGAACACGTCACCGCTAAACCTAAAAGGCGGGATGCCTCGGCTAACGGACGATTGCAAATCCCGTCTCGAGGTGATTCATCCTTTACAGAAAGTGAAAGCGAGGTTAGCTTATTCAGTTCAGAACGACGTTTCCGACGGCCTCTCTCATCGACGGCGAGCTCTAGTGAGGCATTGACTAGAGTGTGCCAGCGTGATCTCACTAGTCCACGGCTCGTTGTTGAAAGTGGTCTCATTAGATCGTCAAAACCAAGACTACGAAGTACCACTTCGTGTGAGCCTCGATATGATAGAATATACACACCATTAGGTGCTTCGATTTCATCGCGTAATTTAAATACTTCTACTAACAATATTGGAAATAAGTCTTCAATGATGGATTCAAATCTATCTTTAATACCAGATTCCCCAAAACTTATGTCACCTGATAAAGAGAAATCAAAGACACTACCTCAAAACCTCATTGTGCCATCACCTATTAGGGGAAGTAGCAGTTCCACTTCTATATTTAGAACACCCCGGATAACTGTTACACCTGAAAGTCCAAACAAGAGTCCAGGTAAAATGTCCGGGTTGAGTTTTATTCGTCGATCTCGAAGTACAAAATTGTCGCGAAGTAATTCATTACTTCGGAGTATAACTGCGAGGCATATAGATGAAGGATTAGAGGAGCAATTGGCGGTGGTGACAGACTTGATTGAAGATTATGATAAGTTCGTTAACATTAACGGTGGTGAAACTGAAGTGATCGGTGCTCTCATTAAAAAGAATGACGCCCAGATCGCCAATAGTCCCCTTAGTATTCGGAGAGCATACCTCGACGTGGACGACGACGTCGCCGTACATTCCGGTAAGATATTAAATTAAAATTTATTATTGTCTTCGAACAAATTGAAATTTACTCTACAACGTACATTAGGCTATAATTTATATTGTAATAGAAAACAGCCCATTTATCCTTGTTGCACAAAATGGAATATTAAATATGTTTTTAGACGGCGCTATAAATGTCTCCCCATACTATTGATCATAACATGTTACGTTCGGACAGTAATTTTGACGCGTCATTATACCTGCCGGAACATTTACTAACACTTGTTAGATAACACGACCTTTTAGTTTCTGTTCGAAGGAATTAGAGAGCCCTTACAAAGCAATTTCTTTAGACGTTGCGCAACGAATGACTGGCGTGTTGTGTATGTAATGGTAGACAATGATCACTAATTGCGGGTTAAGCAGTGAATGCAAAGCGATCCATGTTATCGTACCTCACGTTTTGTAATTTCGAGAAGTGGAAGTCATCTTGCTCATTAACCTAACAAAGGTTTGATAAATAATTAATAATGACTCTTGCGAAGTGATTTATTGCTATTAGTATAATAACGTGTTCGGAAGTAGTTATGATTACTTAGGTAAGTACTTATAGACGTAGGGAACGCGCACGAGTAGATAAACTTATTGTAGGGCATAGTTTCTGATAAAGGCGAACATTGGGTACTTTCACTCAAATAAACTTTGTACTCTTATATTATGTTGCGTGTTATGATACTATTATATTAAATTTTGACATAAATAACGTTTATAAACTGGCTTTAGTTTAGTAATTTTTATATTAATGTCAACTTAACTACATCACTCATATATCTTCAGTAGGTAGCATGTGTGGCAGGCTTGGCACTCTTTGGACAAATTAACTCGTCCCTTGTGTTTAAACTTTTATATGTAATTTATTAATTTACTATATAATTTATATAGTATTCCTATATTTGTCGGTATATGTCAGTATAGAAGTTTTATTTTAAGAGTTTTTATATTTTTTATTAGATTGAATGACGAATCGAGCAGGTCGCTCGCCTGATGGTAAGCGCCACGCCTGCCCATGCACAGAAGCAACACCACACAGAACTTAGAATTACCACGCACTAAATGGCATTGGACTGCGCCGTCACCCCGAGACATACGATGTTAAGTCGCATAATGCCCAGCGATTTCACTGGCTTCACTGTCACCGTCAATGTCAAACCGGAACACAACAGTGCTTACACACTGCTTCTTGGCGGCAGAAATAGACAAAGCGGTGGTACCAACCCAGGTGGTGCCTCTCGCATACGAGGACCTACCACCTTGTCCATATGTATGAACATAGCCTCTGAAAACAGTTTATTTCAAATGTATCACACTGAAATATTGACATGTTAAAAAATAAAAACAATGTTTCGCTAATGCGCTATCTCAATGCGTGGTAGTTCGTCGTGGGCGTTTATCGTCGCCTTATCAATATGTGCATTGTGATTGTGTCTCATATCGGTTCGCTCGCTTAAATATCTCTTATATGGACAGTTTGTACTTATGAGGAGAGATAAGATTGATTTAAAGCCTATTAATCATAGGTTGTTTCCCCTACACTAGAATAGCAACTTCGCAAATACGGGCTTAATTTATCGTATGGGCACTTCTAAACAAAGTTGCCACATAGTTTAGTGTACTTCGATAATTTACGATGTGAATAAAGAAATTGTTCGAGTTGCTCGTATGGAAGAGCTATTCTCAGCTGACAAAATATTTGGAAGTATCGATAAAACGCGCACCATATGTTTAATCCGCGATATGACCTACTTTTAAAACTTTATTTGAGTTAACGACACGCGGACTGTGTTTTATTACATAACTGGATGTTGAACAAAACAGTTTTTTTTTGTTACGCTCAATATTTTATTATGTTAACCAGATAATGAACTAAATATCTCAAGAAAAAGAAAAGAAAAGCATTTGTTTTCAATCTAAAATTAGTGTAGTGAGACCAACGTTTCTTATCATTCTCAGACACGTGATAAATTAGCCTAGTGCTAAATGAAAAGTATAAATGCGACTACTGGATGCATTTATTTATTACTAGTTTTTGCTTGCGCCTCCGCCCGCGTGAATGTAAAGTTCAAACCCACTCACCTTTGAAATATAAATTCCCAAAGATCCTTTCTTAGCGGACCCCGACAATACCCCAATCATGTGACCAAATTTCATGATCTTAACTTTAGTAGTTTTTGAGATTTCGCGATTAATCAGTCAGTGAGTGAGTGAGTGAGTGGTATTTTGCATAAAAATGTATACATTTTAAATCTCTTTCTTAGCTCGTAGTTTTCACCGCTGCTTTTAAAATCTTTAGAGGCATTTTATTATGCGGAATGCAGTGACTTACTGCCCATGCCTCAGGTATATGGGCATGTGCAGTGCATTCTTGCAATACTGTAAGTCGCTGCAATTTTATTGTTCGTGTCATTCACCTCTTCGAAGTATTTGTTGCCCTTTCCTACTGCAACATTGTAATGAATAACATTGCTTATTTTATAGCTGGCCGGTAATGTAGGGACGTTACTCGTTGTCAAAGAAGTTACTAATTAGTGACGGAATCAAGGATTTATAAGGGTACTAGACCACCGTGTAACAATTTTTACGGCAGTTTTGTAACGCCCTTCTTTATTCTCTTGTTGCAGATCTTTCTGAAAGTTAATTTTATTATCTCGTAATAGACTTGTTTATTAATCGTTACTTTTTGAAATTCGGGCGTTGGACACCATTGATGTTAGTAAAGATTTTAAATCGTCAATTATATTTTTGACTACTTAGCGGCAAAGAGTTATCAAATAATATTCATTAATGACATTACATTTACTATTTCCTGTGTATTCAAAACAGTTTGCTACACTTTTAGAACTGTTAACACAGATTTTCTAGGGGAGATCGATTAACGGCAACGTCATTAACGCACGGTGTGCCCATGACCATGAAAACGCTGCCTTTATAAAATGCAGGAACCACATAAGCGGCAATGTACCACCATTCTGCACACAAAAAAACACCGTTCCGTATATCTATATAGAGCATCGATAAAGCAAATATAGCTCGCACCAACGGTAATGGGATCGAAAGAACATCTGTGATGTTCACACGTGGTGTCAACTTGTGTCGTTGACATTGTTGTGGTGTTACCTTTATGTAACAAGTAAACGGAGACACCAATATATTTACGTTGTATTACTTCTTAGAATAATTTTAGAACTGGAAACTGGGTTGTTTGTCCCGCAAGTTAAAGATGCTCCGCGAAGTGTCACACTTTCCGGAATTGTGTGTGTTTTACATTATGTTACGTAAATTAATGTCGAATATGGTATGTGAAGACTACCAACCAGCATAAGCCAACATGCTGAACTAAAACCTACCCTTCTCATTAGTAGAGCAGGCCCGTGTCTAGCAGTGAGATAATGTGTAATGCAAGGTTAATATTATTATTAATATTAACATCTCTAGTTTTCAAATTAATATTTTCTAATGGAGTAATAAAATATGACTTGTTAACCCTGCTATATGAATGAATAAAACAAATTAAGTAAGAAAAAAAACCATTTGCTGATTTTTATTAGCACACAATACAACGCATTTGCTGGTATCATCGGTATATGGTGTCATGTATTAATTCATTTGTTATTAATATTAAAAAAGATTTCAAAATGGCGATCGCGCGACGGTCACGGACGGCGTGCGCGCAACTTCCGCCGGAAACCGCACCATACATACTGCACTTATTGCTATGTGTTCCATATCGCTTTACATAAACATCGTTGCACACGGGGGCATGAGGGACATTCGTCAATTTTAGTCAGAATATTATTCCAGAACCACAGAATTAAATAATTTTATTATTATTCCCGGAAAAATATTGCATTGACGTCTGTTTCGACGAAGCATTGCTCAGTATGAACGCGCAATTGGGTCGTTGTTAGGTAAAAGCTAGGTCATGTAACCGATGTCGTAATATACAATCCTATAGAAAGGAGAAAGAAAAGAAAATGTATTATTTGATTCAAAGAAAATAAACAGTTCCGTAATATTTTTACATGCATTCCCATTAAATGAGCACCAGTTCAGTATTATTCTATACTAGCTTTTGCCCGCGTCTCTGCCCGCGTAAATGACCTTTTCCAGGATATAAAGAAGCCTATGTCCTAATCCAGGTCATGCCAAATTTCATACCTGTTATGGCGTGATTGACTAACAAACATCCAAATTCACAAACTCACAAACATCCAACTTTCACATTTATAATAGTAGTGGGAATGGAAATAGGATCTTCGGGTTTTGCAGTTGCTATATATTTATGTATGTCTATATTTAAATCATCACATGATAAGGATATGTGCTATTCACTCCTTTGACGCCGTTTCGATCATCATAAAAACAACGCTCACGATTATTAAGAAATTTTGCCTCCTTTCGTAAATTCTAACTTCGGTCACGCTCAAATATCACCTTAGAACATATTGTAACGTGAGACCGTACAGCAAGCGTTTCATACTAGCCTCCTATTATTTTAATCACCGTCATTTTCCAGCAAGGTTGATGTCAAATCATTATCAATTGAGTGATATGCGAGAGGTTATTTGCGATATGTAATTTATGTGTCTCGGTAAACTTTACTCGATATTACTCGATTACTACGATAGTGTTGTATTTTCGATTCGTTACGCTCACTCGTGATAATCGATTTCATTGATTGTAATCGCGTGATACCAGCGAACCCAATTTGTTTTCGGCGTCTGTTTGATTTATTCATTTTGTGCGTGAATTGTAATTAAGAAATGTAGTCAGATTTTGAAAATAAAATACTTTATGATGTTACCTATTCATTCATTTACTATTAATATTAAAATATTGGCTTCCAGAAATTACAACTGGAGTGCGAGCATTTTGCTCTTATAATAATTCTATCAGAGCTTAAAAACATTTTATATTTTTCTTTCAGACACATCATACGAGAAAGCATGTCGGCGTGGTTCTGCGCCGAGTACGCCGGTGCCAGGTGCGCAGGCGCAGCACAGCCCGTCGCGGCTCGCGTCCTTCTTCTTTTCGAAACGCTCATTCAGAAGCAACCCACTCAAGAGGACCAAGTCTGCCACCAAACTGGAAAGAGAGCGCGCCCTAGCGGCCGTCCCCACACACCCACCTACACACGCCTTAAGGACGTCAAGGTGGGTACACACAATTTGTTTTGATTTAAGTATATGACAGCTGTGGAGATATTAACGAATGCTACGCTACGAAGGAACGGAACACATCAGACAGAGTATGGTGAAAATGCAAATAACCCGGAGGTCATTACTTAATATGATGAACAGGTTGTCAGTTCTGTCACATATAGTTTTATTACAATACGCGCGAAAACGCTTGTCCAGCCTGAATTTAGTCACGAGCCACTTCGCAGTTATTGTTTTCGAAAATACGCGAGAGAAAAAAGGTAGCGGGAGGCGTAGGGTGCGGATGAAGTAACTTACTTCGGTCCGGCCAAGTTATTTCGTGCGTTTTGTATTCCATAAAGTAAGGAGTTCTAGTGTCAAGTGTGATAACGCCACACACTGATTAAATTTTTATATTTATCTTCTTTCTGGTTATTATAAAATCTGTGATAAATAAAAGAAAGAACTGAGAAATCAGGTAAACATTTACCTAATAGGAAATCATTTATTGTCGAATAGTAACAGCAGCCAGTTTATAAATAAAATAACCGGTCTAGATAAGCTTTATATTGCATATTATTATGATATCGTATAATGAAAAATGCAAGCTATTTAAACTCCTGTGAAACACATATCAGATGAATATGTTGTTTGTAGTTGGATATTTAAATAAGAGGAAATATATATAGAGACAAATATTAATATTTTTTTATAGCATAGGCCGGCAAACGAGCAAGTGGGTCACCTGATGGTAAGTGATCTCCACCGCCCATATACGCCCACCTAACTAAAAGAATTATGGGTGCGTTGCCGACCTTAAAGGAAAGGGATAATTATGGGATTGAGAAGGGGAGGGGGTTTAGGCCTCACATCTATATATATATCTCACTCACCGTACGAAACGCAGCAGCAAGCTGCTACTTTATGCCAGTTTTCTGTGAGACAGTGGTAACGACGCGGACGAGCCGGCCCATTCGTGCTGTAGACACAAGTGTCTACAGCGTGGCCCTACCACTCACAAAATTAAGGCGCAAGGTCTCTAATTAGGGCGCACGTTGCATTACTCAGGTATTGCTTGCTTTTACTTGCTCGACATGTTTGACGTCGTTGCACTGTAGTTAGCGGGCGAGGTTGCTAGGTGATGAAAATGACGCATGTTGTTTATATTCATTACTAGCTTTTGCTCGCAACTTTGCCCGCGTGAACGTCCTTTTCCGGGATATAAAGTAGCCTATGTCCGAATCCAGGTCATGATTTACCTGTATGCCAAGTTTCATCCAAAACCGTTGAGCCAATGAGGCATGATCGACTAACAAAACATGCCAATTCATAAACTCACTAACACCGTCACATTTTAACCAACTTAATAAAGGATGCTCTGTTTAATAATCGTAGGATATAAGATAGCATACGCTAAGGCACGCGTCTGAATATGCACAAGTGGGGGCAAAACCTACGTATAGACAATGTTGTTAAACAATAGTTTCATGTCGTTGTAAGACACTTCGCTACATATTGATCAATACATAATATGTTTTAGTCCAGTGAAAATTTCACCTTAGTTGGTAGAGAGGGTCAACACATTTCTTAAACGTTCAATAGTCTATTTAATTTTTTTCACATCAAGGTCACATTTAATTGAATAGGCAGATCCAAATTGGGTCTGCCCGCTGATGTTATGTTTTAGCGATCTAAATCTAAAATATTCCTGAATTTATCAATGAATCTTCAAGAATATAACCGCCAACTTATGAAATAGAATAGAAGCCATTAGCAGGTTAATGATTTGTTAACAGAGGCTTTATTCCACTTTCCAATCGCTTCTTGTAAATGAAAACGATATTATTTAGTAAAAACAAAACAAATATGCGACTGCTCGAGCAGTGTTCCCAAACAAATAAAAAACCTGGTTTCCAAGCAAAAAATTGTTAAAGTAAAACCACTCGAAGTCGAAAAAAATTGAAATAAAATAAATACGAGTAACGAAATCTCCTTGTTAATAAAGTATACGATGGTCGTTTTCTCTTCCGTTGGAACAGCGGTGTCACGGTTAGATTTAACAATGGTAATATTATTAAAATCAAGGTTATATTTTGTAACTTTAATGCCAACGTAGGAAATAATGCTTACAAAATAACAATTAATAGATGTGTATCAGTTATAATGTTCATGATTTATTTTTTAAATCGGTTCTTAACCTTGTCATTAATTCATTTTGGACCATTAATTGTAGTTAGTAATTATTTACACCCGGACAAACAAGAGGGTTGTTATAATTTGATCCCTGATACAAATAAATGGACCAATTTGAATGCCTTTTTATCTGAAAGTTTGATTAATCGAAATGTTGATGAAAATCAGTGGTTTAATTGATGTCGAGTTTTTAACGGTCAAGCTATATTTTAATGATCTTTTTATCGAATCCAATACGAAAATTTCAAGTATTGCCCGCCTGAATAGCGAATACCATCCATGAAAAGCCAATTATGGTAACTCGCTTCAATTAAAACGATTTTCAGATCATAAAAAATTTTCACCGCCTGTCCAACAACTTTATCATTATTTTTGGATTGTATTTTACTCACCATACAACGATGGTATTTGGTATTGACGCAGCTGATTAGTTTTAAAATATTGCTATATGAGTTACGCGACCTCTCTTCGATCACGTGTCGACATTATGAGGATTTTACATTGTCATGTGACTAATCGATGTTTGGCGGCTTTTGATTTGTCGCTTGGTCCTTAGCTGCAATATGCTCGAATAAGTAATAATAATATTTATTTCCCATAAACATTTACAATAAAAGTACTAAAACTAAAATATTTAACATAAACATTGACCACTTGTCATCCTTTAACGGTGGACTGTGTTTTTTTTCTGTCTCTCTCTGGTCTCTCTCTCTCTCGGTCTCTTTATCCTTTTCTCTTTTTAGTGCCGAAAACTTCAAAATATATTTTGAACCAGTAAAAAATGTTGAATTCATAAAAAGTTCCGTTCACTCTCACGGCGACAAGCTCGTAAAGCAAGTGTCAAGTGTAATGTATTTAGTGACATGTCGTGACTGGACCGCGTTACGGGCACCCGACGGTGTTGTCATACGTGGGTGTGACGCTTTGCCCGTTCCCATTATATACCGTGCTATTTTAATTACTGTTTAGTATATAAACACGTAATAATGCCTTTGCTCTACTATCTAATAGTGATGCCATTTGAAAAATGAATGGGTTCGCCTTCAAGGCGATTGGCGATTATTGAATGCACTGTAGGTTGTAGGCCGAATCCGGTCAGTTTTTATATTAATGGAGACAAGAAAGTCGCTCACCTGATGGTAATTACAGCATCCTTAGACGGTAGTAAACACCACTACCTAGAAATTTGAATTACAAGAGTAGAGTTTTAAGTAGTGGAGCCACGCTGTAGACACTTTTGTTCGGCTCGTCCGTCGTCGTTACCACTGTCTCACAGAAAACCGACATAAAGTAACAGCTTGCTGCTGCGTTTCGTACGGTGAGTGAGATATCTGGAGACCCAAATCCCCTCCACTTCCCATTCCCTTAGTTATCCCTTACCTTTAAAGTCGGCAACGCGCCCATAATTCTTTTGGTATTGTGGGCGTACATGGGCGGTGGTGATCACTTACCATCAGGTGACCCACTTGCTCGTTTGCCTGCCTATGCTATAAAAAAACCATGCATACTCTGCTCGTCACTCTGACACATATAGGTCAGGACGGCAACGCACCGACAATTTGCCTGGTATTGATAGTGTCCATGGGCGGCGGTGATCACTTACCATCAGGTGACCCGCTTGCTCATTTGCCCCATCTTTCATTAAAAAAAAAACATTTAATATTAATTCTCCTATTACCCAGTAATTTCGCTAGATTAAATGTTATTTAAAGTGTAACACAACGGTGTTTACACACCGCTGTTTGGAAGAAATAAACAAAGCTACCCAGATGGACTGTCGAAGTATTTTGTGTCTACTCAATAAGCATTGCCTTTGAGGATTGATATTAAATATCATTACAGAGCAGAACCCAGTGCATAACATAGAAACATATAATCATGTCCCTCCGTAGTGTATTTATGACAGAATGGATATGAAATTAGAATAATGTCCTTTTCCAAAGTCCAAAAGCCATCTCCGAGTGACAACAAGGCCCGTTAGAAAAAGTATGATGTAGTTGTTTATATTTTTTTATGTTGTTTCAGATCTCACGAAAGTTTATTATCAGCACATTCACCTGCAGTATCTACAATGGATTTGGGACCTCCGAATCAAGTATGTTTAACTTTTTTTCTTTGTTTCTGTCTGGTGTTATTCCGACTTCATGTAAGTAAGAGTCCGTCTTCTCGTGCCATAGATTTAACGGTGGATTTTGTATCTTGTGGGACGAACCGCCGTCTGACCCCTCATAATGGTAACAACATTTCATAATTGCCTCGTCCGTTAATCAGCAGAGTATACCACGTGCAGGTGAGGTTGGCTTTGGGCCTAAGATGTGGTGGCCCACTTACAAGTAAAAGAGTAAAAGAGTTTGCCAGCCTCTGCTATAAAAAAAATATTATAATGTTTTGCAGGTGGAAATCCGCGCTCTACACTCGTCTGTGCTGGGCAGGCCGCACTGTTTCGCGTTGAGCGCGGAGAATCGTGTGCCACGCTACTTCGCATGCGCATCGCGGAAGGAGCGCGACCGCTGGATATACAGGTGAATATACATCTATCAATATCCTAATGTACAGTAATCCTACTGACTATATCTGTTAGGATTATGATACTATCGTGTCCAATTTTTTGGATTGCATCGGTTTTATCAGTGCGAGAATTTTGTAGAGTCCATATTAAATGTACAGTTGACATGTCGGAACAGTATATTTTTGGAATCTGAACTCTCACAAAATGGAAAGGTGCTGAAAATTCACACTTCATACCCTAGTGTTCAAATTCATTCGTTTTAAATTCGTTACTACATTTTATTTAATACCATAAGTAGGGTTGCCAGGTCCTGTAATAAAAAAAGCCAGACACGGTGCTATATTAGGCGGGATATTTTGAGTTAAAAGCAGGACAAAGGTTTCTTTTTTGAAAGCCAAAATATATCTTTCCTAAAGCCAGATATTATTATAATAATAAAAAGGCGGTTAGGTTTGTACTTTACTAAAAAATCACTTGTTTTTTACAAAATGAATATATTCAAAAACCTAACAAAAGTCAGACAGGCCGGCTACGTAAATATTTGGCCGAACACGACCGTAAAAAAACCAAACATGTCCGGTTAAAGCCAGATACCTGGCAACACTAACCCTAAACGCCCTATTAGTAAAGCAAAACCTGCTTGAATACGTCTAAAAACGTAAATCGACATTCCTCATATGTAAAATATTTCCCATTGTAATATGGTAACAAGTAATGTATGATGAGGCGTCAGGGACGCTCAAGTGTTTTTACTAAAGACCAGTTTGACTCGTCATTATAGCGCCTAACCACTTCTATTATCGAGTAAACATGACGAGGGCTTAAAGAATTCCAAGCATCTCGTAACTTATCATCAAAATGTCTAACCATGATTTTTACACACGTCGTAATATAGTTACGTAAAGCTAATAAAAAAATATTTTAATATAACTTATAAACACAGTATAGATTATATTGATACTAGTTTTTGCTCGCGGCTCCGCCTGCGTGAAATCCCTTTTCCTGGATCAAAAGTAGCCTATGTCCTAATCCAGGTCATGGTCTATACCTGCATGCCACATTTCACCCAAAACCGTCTAGCTGTTAAGGCATGATTGACTTACAAACATCCCAACTTTCATATTTATAATAATAGTAGGATGGGATTCCTCATTGACCAATCGAATGCTCTATCGATTATTATATCGAGTAAACATGACCACTGGTTAAAGAATTCCAAGCATCTCATTACTTATCATCAAAAATTTTACACGTCGTATTATAGTATTGATTTGGTTGTATGGTTTATTAGCTGTCCCGCCCGGTTTCACCGGCAACATATAATTGATAATTAGAACCCGATTGCAGCACCACCTGCCGGGTTCAATTGTAAATATAAATCATTCAGGGCCCCACGTAAACCCATGACGTGATAGGGGGTGAGCCTATCGTTATATCGACACAATTCCAGACTTCGGGCTGATACCGAGCATTTCGTAATAGAAAAATCCAATATTATTTTTACCCGTCCAAGGGATCGAACCTCAGCCCTCAGGACAGCAGTCGTACCGCGTACGCATTACAACTATAATTATTTAATCCAACACATTATGCATTTCTACATCATTGAAGTACGTTATATAAATTAAGATTATAATTATATTCGTGGTAAGATTACAGAGTTAACTATTGAGCTTTTATTGTAGACAGAATCGGCTCCCGCGTAGAGACAAATATACAACTCCGTCCACAATATATTCTTTAATTCTGCTACGCGTTTACATTCATTTATATGAATATAATTGAGTACAATTAGTATTGAACTTAATCAAATTAAGCAAAGTAAAATGTGACACGATATGCTCTTGTAATTCACCCGTTGTTAAATTATTTAAGAAATTTAATGCCCTAGTCCGACCAAAGTACAATTAGGTTTATCCGATAGTAAATCACGCAATACTTCGGAGTAGTACTTTAATATTATTTTTTAATATCTACTAAACCAATCATTAACAAGTCTCTACATAGTAGAGGAACCTTACATGGCCGATCTCAGCGGAGAACGACTTTACTCTAGAAAGCCAAAAAATGGCGGTCAGTGGCGACATCTGTTATTATGCTGACGAGCTACAGACTATATTGCTATTAAATACGATAATACGATAGAATCAGATAGTAAGCCAGTCAGTTAACAATTCAGTCAAATGAATGCATTCATATTTAGACGGTTTACATTTTCATTTATTGTTTACGTTATGTGCTATCTCGAGTATTGTTTTCACGTGGTAGAATGATAAGTAGTTTATACAGTGAATAAAAAACTGGGTTAAGAAATCTAAGCACAGTTACTGGAGTAACGTAAAGTTTGGTCGAATCCAGCTGTAAGCATTTCAATCCTCTTGACCCTTTTTTTCGTAACTTAATTATTATATGTAATATTTTCCCATGATATTGCAGCTTGCGGCAAGCGGCACGGCCGGATGAGATTCGCACGCGTCGATGTGAACGGACCGTCAAACTGTGGCTGCTCGAAGCGAAGGCGATACCGCCCAAGAAACGTTATTACTGCGAAATAATGCTCGACGACACGTTGTATGCGAGGTGAGATAGATATTTTTTTACTATGTAATACTTATGAGTTAAAGTGTCCAACATGTAAATACTCCTACTTATACAGTTTAAACATTTACAAATCCAATTATGAGACTCTACAACAATGTTACAATCAGTAAAGTATTATTTTACAATGTTCTAAGATCCTTCATTGTAGGTGAAGTTATACATATATAGCATTACGAATTAGTTTTTACTAACTGGACTCTTTAGAGTCCAACAAGTT
The DNA here is from genome assembly GCA_905332985.1 of Mimas tiliae. Classification (NCBI taxonomy): domain Eukaryota; kingdom Metazoa; phylum Arthropoda; class Insecta; order Lepidoptera; family Sphingidae; genus Mimas; species Mimas tiliae. Next base: position 5,942,267 of record HG995242.1, on the reverse strand, counting down.
AATACTCCTACTTATACCGTTTAAACATTTACAAATCTAATTATGAGGATCTACAACAATGTTACAATCAGTAAACTTATTCCTTCACAATGTTCTAAGATCTTTCATTGTAGGTTAAGTTTTTTTGTTTCATGCATATATTTACCAATAATAAAAATATGATTTCTGGATTATATAGATATTTATCATCCGAAGTTATTGTGTTTCTGGAAGCTTCTCCATTAGCCGATAATAATGTGATGTTTGTTTCAGGTCATCATCGAAGCTAAAGACGGAGTTGTGTTTCTGGGGTGAGGTGTATGAATTCAGCGGGCTGCCGGCGGTGCGCGCCATACTCGTGAACGTGTACCGAGAGCCGGAGCGACGCTCGCGCAAGAGGGACAAGCACGCGCTAGTCGGTCAGTTGATTCACCTTTTTTTTCTTTATTTAAGGAGCTTTGTCACAATATGACTATGCCGCTCCATCATAGCCATTTTAGGTACATGTGTGAAATAATTACATATTGTATAGACCATCTTGATAAATTTTGTAAAGAATCTTGGCCGAGTCCGACGCAGGGTGAGCCAAGATACTGTTACATCTCCCAATATTACATACACCACCACTAAATAAGCTTCCTCTAAGATGACCACTGCGAACACACTCGACTAAAATATGTTGCACGTCGATTCACCTTTTCAAAAAGTTAATTAAAAATCAGATTGTACCCACAATTTTGATGAATTTAAGTCTTAAATCTCCAGACAGTCGGAGATTTAAGATTAATTCCGGATTTCCGTGGTGCGGGCGCAGCAGGAGAATAGCCGGTTGAGAAACGAAAGGTTCGATTCCCCCATCGATACAAATGTTTGTGTGATTTAAAGATATTTGTTTCGTGTCTGGGTGTTGTGGGACTTGAATTCCCTCGTAGTTCCTGATACAGGGTCACCTAGTGTGGGGTAAAGACTAGGTATATGTGAGACTGTTGGGTGTATCTATTTATTTAAATAAACCAAGCGTAACGTAATCGCTCCTTTTCAGATCTTCAACCCTTTTGTTCAAATACAACCAAAGTTGGTGCAAAAATGAGCCCGCCATTATGATTTTAAATATTAGTATGGGCAAAGGTGGGCGCGTAGTGGAGATATCTCACTATCTCGCTCACACGCGTGCACAGTGCACCATTTTGCATGGTGATGTCAAGGTTTGCGTTATCTGTCATTTGACAAGTTCCATCAGATTTGAATGGCTTTTAACTCACCTATTTTTGGACGGATTTATAAAATTGTTTGTGCAACAGGCTTTGGGTAACGTGTCTTATTGATTTAAATTTAAATAAATAAATCTGACTGCCTCGGTGGCGCAGTTGTATGCGTACGCGGTACGACTACTGTGCTGAGGTCTCTGGTTCGATCTCCGGATCGGATAGTCATATTGGGTTTTTCTATTACGAAATGCCCAGTATCAACCCGTAGTCTGGAATTGTGTCTGGTATGGCGATAGGCTCACCCCCTATCACATCATGGGACAAAAATAAGCTCGGCGAAATGTGGGTGTAGTAGTTACCCCTTCGAACACCTCTGCCTACTCCTTCGGGGAGTACAGGTGTGACTGGGTATGTATGCAAAATAAACCTATTGTTTGTGTTGTGCAGGTACGGTACGCATACCGGTCGATGACGTATCGTCGCGATACCTCAACGAGCGGTGGTACCCGGTGTGTGAGAGCGACAAGCCGCAGTCCCCGGGCGGCGGGCTGCCCGCGCCCGCGCTCCGCATCAAGTGCCGCTACCAGTGCGTGGAGGTGTTGCCGCTCGACTGCTACGCGCGCTTCCTCGACTACCTCAAGCGGAACTACCGCCGCCTCTGCGAGTACCTCGAGCCAGTCATCGGTCAGTATTGAAAGAAAGAAACCATTTATTGTCAGGCGTTAGGTGGTACATGTACAATTGATGCAGAAAAAATATTTTTATAAGTAGTAGGTGTGGGGTACCTAGATACCCACCCACTGTAGACGGTATATGTCCCATCACGACCGCGCTAAAAGGATCCAAATCAGCATAGACAGCCTCCGTGGCGCAGCGGGCGAGTAGCCGACTGCGAAGCGAGCGGTCGTGGGTTCAATTCCCGCACCGTGACAAATGTTTGTGTGATCCACAGGTATTTATTTCGGGTCTGGGTGTTGTGGGACCGCAAAGTAGTCCTAATACCCACGATACAGGTTTACCTAGTGTGGGGTCAGGAATATGTGTGTGGCTGTTGGGTGTATTTATTTATTTTACTCAATATGATTTAGTTATTACAACATGACCGCGCCCGCGCTGCGCATCAAATGCCAGTCCATATCATAGCCGTGCGTGAACAGTCTTTTTCACAGTTATCGTATTTACGAGTGGTAGAGCCACGCTGTAGATACTTGTCTACAGCATGTATGGGCCGGCTCGTCATTACCACTGTCTCACAGAAAACCGACGTAAATTAGCAGCTTGCTGCTACGTTTCGTACGGTGAGTGAGATATCCGGAGGTCCAAACCCCTCCCCTTCCCAATCCCTCAATTATGTATTTCCTTTAAGGTCGGCAACGTACCCATGATTCTTCATGATTGCCGACCTATTCCATAAAACAAAACAAAAAAACACACCAAATAAAATCTGACTGCCTCGGTGGCGCAGTTGTAATGCATACGCGTTACGATTGAGGCTAACGCTGAGGTCTCGGGTTCGATCCCCGGGTCGGATAAAGTGGTATTGGGTTTTCTATTTCGAAATGCTCAGATGGAGAAATGATGAGCCCGAAGTCTGGAATTTGTGCCCGGTATGGCGATAGGCTCGCCCCCTATCACATCGTGGGACGGAGATACGCTCGGCGAAATGTGGGTGTACTAGTTACACCTCTGCCTACCCCTTCGGGGATTACAGGCGTGAGTGCGTATATATATAAAATCTTACTTGTTGTATGTTTTCGCGGATCTTTAATCACTATCTTACGCCTCTTTTCATACCTTGTGGAACGCTGGTTCGCTTACGGTATTCCCAAGCAAATACGACTTCGGTACTTTGGATAAAGAGCTTATTCACGGCAAGTTCGTTGCCTATCCGTGTCAGTACACCCAAAGCAGACAATTCTTAGAAGCAAATTATTTTTTTATATATTTCTTAACAATACAAATTTAATATAGGCAAAACCCTTGCAATATTTATGCAAATTTACGTTATTGTTTAGTGTCGCGTCTCTTGCGCCAATGACCGGCTACAAAATCTACGAGACGTGAATTCAAAACAATATTTTGCTTCGACTGGAATTTGCTGAATGGAATTACAATAAAATGCTAACATAATATTTATTAGTAACCCTTGTATGAAATGAAAGATTATGTTCGTTAATATTCGTATGTATAAAACTGTATAGAGACATGGCAATGGGTAATTTGAATGCAAACGTTGCCTTGAACGAAAAGTAAATATTTTTGTATATAAATGTGTTTAGTCAGTCTTTGTTATGTTATGTAATTTAAAATATTTACGTAGTTTTGTTAAAACAATCATTATTATGATAACATTTATTTTTACCGATTAATAATGCATTATTTGGATTGACAGCAATATAAAAAAAACCATTAAATAATTTAACGATTAAATTAATCTAACCATTGAATTAATTTGATGATTAAATTAATCTAACCATTAAATTAATTTAACGATTAAATTATTCTAATCGTTAAATTAATATAATGATTAATTTAATCTAACAATTAAATTAATTTGACGATCGAACGACTATAAAGATAAAATTACTTTTCTAACTATATTAATTTACTAATTATTTATTTCACAGGAGTGAAAGCAAAGGAAGACATAGGTTGTGCTTTAGTGTTGTGCATGGCCGGGGCGGGGTTAGCGCCGCGGTACCTCGCTGATGTCGTCGCGTTAGACGTGAGGCGGACCGGGGACCACTCCCTCACATTCCGTGGAAACTCTCTGGCGACGAAGAGTATGGAAGCGTATTTGAAACTCGTCGGCGATCAGTATCTACAGGCAAGTGTTAATATGTTTGTTGCGTAATATTCTGACATCATGTTCTTGGAATTAGTGTAGAAAAGGAAATGTAATAAACAGCAATTAAGATTAGTTATCAGGATATTAAGGGCAGAGATGTTTGCACGGTTATTTCGTAGACTGTAGTAAAATGCAGTATGCGTTATTTTATAAATTATAATTTCAAGGCAAGTACGGTTATACACCTGGAGTTAAAAACTGCTGCTGTAAAAGTTTTACCATCAAAATTTCCCAATATTTGAACAGATTTTCTTTAAAAATTGCCAGTAACGATCTAGATTGAACAAGCTTAAAAAAGATATGCAAGTGGTTCACCCATTAAGGTTCTATGATATACAGTATATAGTATACAGACAGACATGCCTCAAACGTAAAACATCCTTCGTTTTTGCGTTGAAGTGTAAAAACATTTGTATGTGTGACTGTGTAAATAAAAAAATGAAATTGGTATCTATTAGTACATAGAAATAATAAAAAAGAGGGCGTTTTACTCTCCGAGAAAAGGAGGGTTATTATACAAGGGTGATGTGGGTGATACAAGGGATAATGTTCGCTTACTCACAACAGTACCCACGATGCACCATGGGTACGCTCATGGTATTGGTTTGAGCAGTATGTGTTTAGAACATCAGTTTGTTGCCAGGACACGTTAGGTGAGGCGGTATCTTCCGCGGCGGGTCCGGGCGCGTCGGAGTGTGAGGTGGATCCGCTTCGTGCGGGGAGCGGCGCGGCGCTGCGCAGACAGCAGTCCGCGCTGAGGGACGCGGTGACGCTCGCGTGGCGCTCCATCGCTGCATCCGCGCCACACTTCCCACCACCGCTCAGGGATTGCTTCGCCACATTTAGGGAGAGGTGAGTTATTATATACTCATTACCCAAAATTTTGGAGATGTGTTCTCAGTGCATAAAATACCATTGAAATAAAACTAGTTTATACGGAATTTATCGCGGTTAATTTTTATTTTAGTTCCGACGTTTCGAAAGCTTTTCAGCCTTCGTGGTCACGGGAGTGTCTCTCGGGACTAAAATAAAAATTAAACCGCGATAAAATCCGTATCTAGTTTATACATTTTTATTTCAATGTGTAATATTCGCGTAAACCGTAACGTAACGTAAGAAATCACTATAAAATACGATTGCTCCCGTTTTAGTTGTTTAATTTTGGATATGTTTTTATAACTTAAGCTGGCAAATGGGTCATTTAATGGTATTTTGGTCTCTAATGCCCATGATCAATGCCAATACCAGAAGAATCGTTGACGCGTTGACGACCTTAAAGGAAAGAGAAAATAAGGGATTGGCAAGAGGAGGGGGGAATCAGGTGACCCACTTCCTCGTTTGCTGGCGAATGCTATAAAAAAAATACGGAAGGGAATGCTTGGTTAAAAAACCGTATCCACTAGAAGCACAGAATACTTCATATGTACTGGAATCTCCGAACTATACTTAGTATTCATCGGTCTCCTGTAGTTTAATTATTTAGTAATATTATGGAGTGTTGTCTAAAATGTAATAATTATTTGTTTGTAGGTTAACATCGATGGGTCGTGAGGACATCTCTGACAATCTGATCAGCGCATCTATTTTCCTTCGCTTTCTTTGTCCAGCTATACTGTCTCCGAGCCTCTTTGGAATTACTCATGGTATGTATATCATAACTGTTATATAATCATATAATAACAGTAAATATAATTATAAATTATTTAAATTTATTTATATTGTTCATAATTAATCGCAGAGAATCGTCTTTTTTTTAACTTAAACATTATTGATTCGTTATGTATGAAAATAGTAGTCTAATAGTGCGAGGCGAAATTTTATAATGCCTAGACAATCCACCTTTTTTGAATTAAGTTAAAAATAGTTGAACACACTGGAATTATTTATATTACGCTACAGAATATTAAATATCAATGTGGTATGATTGTAGAATACCCGAACGAGCGTGCGGCACGGAATCTGACGTTGGTGGCGAAGACGCTGCAGACCCTCGCCAACTTCACACGCTTCCAGGGGAAGGAGGCATTCATGGAGTTCCTCAACGACTTCCTCGAACAGGAGGCGCCCAACATGAAGGCCTTCCTCAGAACCATATCGGTAAGTTAACGTATCCAATATTATGTAGTTATTTGCATACATACGCATTCACGTCTAATCCCCGAAAGGGTAGGCAGAGGTGTAACCAGTACACCCACATTTCGCCGAGCGTATCTCCGTCCCTTATGTGATAGGGGGCGAGCCTATCGCCATACCGGGCACAAATTCCAGACTCCGGGCTGATACTGAGCATTTCGTAATAGAAAACCCCAATACCACTTTACCCGACCCGGGCATCGAACCCGAGACCTCAGCGTTCGTCTCCATCGTAACGCGGACGCATTACAACTACGCCACCGAGGCAGGTAGTTTTTTTTGCATTCAAGTATATTGAAGACGATGGTAGCCCGTAAACAATGAGTTCAATAAAGTAGTTTTATATTCTATATTTTAGTCTTACATTAAATTTTTATTGAGTACTATGGTGAATGCTATGTACGCCATACTTGTTGTACGAGTACATATCAGTCATTGTCATTTACATTGTAACAACAATAATATGTAATTGTAAAATATGACTGCCTCGATGGCGCAATTGTAATGCGTACGCGTTACGATTGAGGTCAACTCTGAGGTCTCGGGTTCGATCCCCGGGTCGGGTAAAGTGGTATTGGGTTTTTCTATTACGAAATGCTCAGTATCAGCCCGGAGTCTGGAATTTGTGCCCGGTATGGCGATAGGCTCGCCCCCTATCACATAAGGGACGGAAATACGCTCGGCGAAATGTGGGTGTACTGGTTACACCTCTGCCTACCCCTTCGGAGATTACAGGCGTGAGTGCGTATGTATGTAAAATATGTACAACGTGGCAGTGCTTTATTAAATAAATAAATAAATAGAATTTTAGTTCGTTATGCAGCGGCTTGACTGATCCTTCTGGCACTGTTGGATTCTATGGGCGACGGTTACCACTTACCACCAACCAGGTGGGCCGTCAGCCCGTCTGCTTTCCCATATATTTTTTTTGTAGTTGAGTATTGATAGCTTCCGTGGCGTAGTGGGCGAGTAGCCGGCTGTGAGGCGAGAGGCCGCTGGTTCGATTCCCGCACCGAGAAAAATGTTTATGTGAATCACAAATATATATTACGGGTGTGGGAATGTTTGGGTGTTTTCTCCTCATAGGGGTTGATGTTAGGCAGACGGCCGGTCGTAAAACTACAAGCCAAATATTTCTGTAACATATATTAAAAAGCATATTGCGCCGACCCCACTGCGAGTGCGAAAAGGGCAGGTGGAAGAAGTTGGTAGTTGAGTATCCCAGTTTCATGTGGAGTAGAAAAGATAGTGTTTAATAACCCCCTCCGTTTAGGCAATGGGGCTGATTCAGAATTGGTATCATTAGTCTGATCATCTAACCTGTCTAAATAAAATATGTATCGAATATACCCGTATCCATTCACTGTTGGGTAGGCCATCAGTAGGCCATTCTTTTCGGTCTTGAACGAAATATGTCAACTGATAACCATTAAATATATATATGATTACTTTTAAGAAATGAAACGAGCAGGTCGCTCGCCTAAAGGTAAGCGCAACGCCTGCCCATAAACAGAAGCAACACCTTTGGACAGCGTACGTCACCCCGAAACATAAGATGTTAACTCTCATAATGCCCTGTAGTTTCATTGGCTTCAATGTCCTTCAAACCGGAAGACAACAGTGCTTACACACTGCTGCTTGGTGGCAGAAATAGACAAAGCCTTGGTACCTGCCCAGACGGCTTCTCACTTACGAGGGACAGCTACCACCTTGTTTAATCTCACCATATCAGACTACCGGCTGGTGGTTGCCGCAAGGTCTTCGTTCTCTTGGGTATAATGCTGTGACTGACAACAACTCTACTTACTACTACAGTTACTATAAAAAGATGAATTTAAGAGCTCACGAAGATATACATGGAATAATACACGATTTACCACTCAAAAGTCTACAATAATTTGGCATTATATTGTTACAGTCGCGTCCACCAGACTACCAGCATCAAGTCCACCAACACCAAGAGGGCAGCAACAGAAACTCATCAGCATCACATGGCTCCACTGGCGGCGGCTGCGGCGGCGGCGGAGGCTCGGAGACTTCGCGGGGCGAGCCGTGCGTGGAGCCCGACCCAGAGTGGGCGCCGCATGTCGACCTCGGGAAACAACTGGCCACCCTGCACGGACTGCTGGTCGACAGTCTGCCCAAACTGCCAGCTGCTAAGATACAGGTAAAGACACTCCTCAGCGTCGCCTACGCCTGTTTTGCCAGCCCGTGGAATGGTCATACAGCATTCGATTGGTCAATGACGAATCCCATCCTACTACTATTATAAATGTGAAAGTAGGTATGTTTGTGAGTTTGTGAATTTGGATGTTCGTTAGTAGCTAAACGGTTTTGGGTGAAATGTAGCACACAGGTAAACCATGACTTGGATTAGGACATAGGCTACTTTTTATCCCGGAAAAGGGCGTTCACGCGGGCGAAGCCGCGGCCAAAAGCTAGTATCAATTAGTTATATCTTATAACTCACTGCCTCGGTGGAGCAGTTGTAATGCGTACGCGTTGCGATTGAGGTCAACACTGAGGTCTCGGGTTCGATCCCCGGGTCGGGTAAAGTGGTATTAGGTTTTTCTATTACGAAATGCTCAATATCAGCCCGGAGTCTGAAATTTGTGCCCGGTATGGCGATAGGCTCGCCCCTATCACAAAAGGGACGGAAATACGCTCGGCGAAATGTGGGTGTGCTGGTTACACCTCTGCCTATCCCTTCGGGGATTACAGGCGTGCGTGCGTATGTATGTATGTATGTATCATTATATCTTTTGTTTATTTTCTAGGAATTGGACCCGCTGTCTGATATATTGGATGAGTTAAGCAAGAGGTTAGTGAGCAATGACAATGGGCCAACGCAACCAATCACCGACAATATCTTTAGGTAAGAAATGTTTAATCCTCTAAACCTTTTTAAGCGACAATTATTTACACTACACTGCGAAATTTTTACCACCATTTGCATCTACAAATATCTATTTAGTATCTACTAAATACATGAAGAACTCAAAATAGTCCTATATAAAATTTTCAAGCAATATAGTCAAAATATAACGTAACAATAATATTTATTATTTGCAGGTTCAATGACCCAACATGCAACACCACACCCAAACCAATGAACGTGGTCGAACCAACAACTAACGGTCAGATGAATAGTAACTTTGCTCACAGCTCACCCATCATGAACAAAAACGGCGTACAATTCAACATCAGCCCGTCTAAATCCAACGCCGAAGAGTCCAAGTTCAAAGGGGCTTATATCGCTGTCTCCAAATCACCTAGTTTCAACCTTCGATCGGCCACTTTACCACGAAATGGTTATGGGTCTAACCCAGTCAATCAGAACGTGAACCCTGATCGATATAGTTCGCAGTACAATAATCAAGAGCATTGCGTCAATCTAAAGGTCGTACAGATTGGTTTCGGATCAGATCAGTATCCGAAAGGAATCAGTAATGGAGTCAATGAAAGCCTTGAACGTAGAATGCAAGAAAGGTACAAGCCGAACAACTACAACCAACAAGGGCATTACCATAACTCTAATTATATCAGCACAGAACGATCTCCGAGCAGTGACAGTATTAATCATAACTATTGTACGAAAGACATGCAAAATATTATGAAAGAAACCGCGAACATAGAGGAACTATCAGATTTGTTGAAATACGCTGATGATTCTGACATCGTCGAGGACAAACTCATCATTAACAAAAAGAACTTAGCACAGTCCAAATCGAACAATAACAACAACATCGTCAACGGCAACAAAACAAACTACACAAACAACGGCTCCAATGTCTCGATCAGTGGTCTATCAAATGTAGCAAGTTCTGGCTACCAAAGCATTGCAACGTACAGCCAAAGTTCTAGTCCTATTGAAAACACAACGCATCATCATCAATCATACGAGAACGGCGGTCAGCCGATGAGCCGGTATTCGCAGCTAAACTACCAAAAACAGAGAGATAAGCAATATTATGACAGTAAAAATGAAAAATTCTATCCAAAGAGCCCAGTGCAACAAAAAATCGAGTATGACATCCAAAAGTATGGTATACAAAACTTCACAACGGCTGACAACGTGCAAACAAACACCAACATGAACGCAAAGATAGCACCATTGGTGTTCACCAATCCGGTTTACAACATGGAAGACAATCGTCAGTCTCAGGAGAAGAAGAACAATGAAAACAGAAACTCAAAGCGTTGTGCTTGTGGCTCATCCAGTTCATCGATAGATGAGGAGGGCTTGAGCACGGACAACGTGGAAACTAACTCGGAAGAGGGTTCTACTAACTTCAACGAGGATAGTAGAAACTATGACCAACAGAAACGCAACAATACCCACCGAAAACTCACCAGAGATAATTGTAATTATGAAGATATGTACCAGAGGAGCAACCACAGCCACTCGCCGAGGATAAGGGATGACGAGTCGTCGAGCAATTCGCCGAGTCTGCGAAAGAGTAGCAAGACGCGAATGCCTAGGACGAACCCCATGCTTTCTTACTCCACGAACCAAAATCAGTTGAACCTAAAACATTTCGGGCAGAGAGGGGAGACGTTATACGAAAGCAAACCTCATCATATCTCAACTGATTCTGGTTATCCGATGAGTAGATCAGATTCCAACGTGGAGGAGGTGAACAAAGAAATGTACAGGCTACAGATATCGAGGAGTCAGAAGGCGCTGTACAATATGGAGAGCTCTAAAAATTCGCCAGATAAATATTCCATAACAGAAAGTACGATACCTGAGACGAATTATCCCTTAGACAGGACGTACTCTGGAGCAAAAATATCCAGCAGTAGGTTGAATGAGGATATGGAGAGGCATCAGGATTACTACGGAGTGCGGGAGAGGAGGGAATCTCCGTCGAGAGGAATGTTCAATCGGGAGTCGCAGTCGAGTGAAGCGAGCGAGCGTGCGCCTGTGAGGACAGAGCGAGAGGTGACGAGCCGCGACAAGTTGCAGAGGCGGCTGAGTCTAGAGTCCGCCAGGGAACTCACAGAGAGTTCTGATGAGATTGAGGACACGCTGTACAGTACAACTGGTCGGCGACGCACGTCCAAGCATCACAGGACTATTGAACAGGTACGTACTGGGCGCTGACTGACTGTCAATACCTTACCAACTTATATTATGAGATATTTTATATAATATAGGCAGCTAAGTATGATGGCAACTGCCTGTTAAAATTTATCTATCTGTTAATCATCGTTATTTAAAAAAGTTTGGAACGAGCAGATACTATAAAGGATGTTGAAATAGAGCATTTTTTAATATAATTCCAGGTCACAGCTGACTACATTTCTTAACAATAACTAACTTAATTTATTTTTTTATTACAGTATGAACGTGAAATAGAGAGGTTAAAATGCTCTGTGGAACTATTAAGGGGGAGACTAGGGCCAGCTGAACCTGGTCAGGACCATACTGATGCCAAAATGAAGGCTATTATTTCCAGGTATGTACGAAAGATTTTTTTTTTCTTATCTATCTGCGATCAGCCATGGAGCTATAATCAGATCTGTTGAAAGCACGAAAAATATGAAACAGTTTTTTTACATCCTTTTGCACAGGATAATAAATTATTATACATGAAATAGTATTATCAATACCTTTGCATTATTAAAATAAAACTATAAGACAACGCGATTAATTATAACAAAATGTGTCTACAACACAGAATAGAGACAAAAACTGCCAACAAAAAAATTGGGATTTTGGTTTTCGCATTATGATGAATATTTTTTTTGAAACTACAATTATTGTTACTGTTTAGGAGTTATTTGATTAGTATTTATAAAATTTTATTTCTAGGTTAATTTGCGTCGAAGAAGAGCTGAGACGGGAGCAGCGCAAGATGGCCGCAGCTTTATCCCACAAACAGCGCGTGATCGAGGCGCAAGAGCACAGGATCGCGGCGTTGGACGAGGCCAACACTAGACTTTTATCCGCCCTCGTACATCTCCAACAACGCGCCCCCCACCCCTCGACCGCGACCGCACACCCCCCCGCTACTCACAACTCACATCCCTCACACACTTCACACCCGACGACACACTCGCAACATTCGCACCAAGAATTACAAATATAAAATACAATGTATATAAACAGCGTGGTGCATGTATGTTCAAATGTGTTTGTAATTTTGTACAAAATGTATTTTTGTGGAAAAAATATTCTGCAAATTATTTCAAAACTTTCTGCAACCAAAAAATGATATAAAATTGCTAGTAGTTTCAATGTTTAAACTAATAATCCTGATTGTAAGCATTACAAAAAATATTTATAATAGATATTTAATATGATGTACATGCGACCCACGCTGTACAAGTTAAGCAAGTATAACTACAGAGGGGTAATGTAGTCGCTGAACTGAATAGAAATCGTTATTGCCTTATGTAATGTGTGATCTGCCCAGCTCTCCTCCAGAGTGTACGAGTTATTCAGTGCAATTAAATGTTTATTCATTAACTTCGTTTATTCAGATTGATAATAAATAACAAAGTATAAACTTAATCGTCTCTCTTGTATTTTTAATTGCTGAAATAGTGACGAACGCGTTTATTAATATTCTCGCACAAATTGTTCGATGTTTCTATGTATAATGAATTACTAATATTTTATTATAAACAATGTTCAATTAATATTTATGCACAATTCGTCAGAAAACCGTGGAAAATTTCGATCAAATTATATCTATGTTAAGTACATTTTCACGCAATAATTAAATCGCCATTGAGGCAAATGTTTGTTATGATAATTGTTTACAAATCACAATGTTCGTTTTGCCATTGTTCGTTTTTGTTACACTTGTTTCATAAATTTAGTTTTAATAAATGATGCTTTAACCGACGTTAACATTTCGATTGATCAGTATTGATTTAAAACTGGGTTCTGTTCGCGTCTCGTGTCGACATGTTTGTTTTGTTTTCTATAACAATAATTATACCAAAGACGATTGAATATCTCTTAGGACTATATTTGCAGACCGCTGCAACTGTAGAGCACTAGTGTTTTAAAATAAAACGTTAATAGATTTTATAAAGTAACAATAAGACTTGTATGATAATATTCTTAGAGAAAATTTAAGAAAAATGTGGTATGAAACATAAAATTATTTTTAATATCATTGGAGTATTATAGTGCGGATTATATATAATAATAATGTTCGTATTGCTGAAAACATTAAATTGTACCTACATTTATATTACCTACATTTAAATTAAGCTGTTTCAATTTGTAACTCACACATTCTACAACTTAGTTGTTTTACAGTGAAAAATATAATTTTAAGCCGTAACAATGTAAAGTATACCTGAAGAGAGGTATATTAACTTTATCACATTAAATTATAAATTATGTATTTTTGACTTTTATTTTCATGCTTTCTACCCCAAGCCTTGAAGTTCATAAAAAGTAGATTTTAGTAATGATACATTTTTATTTTGAAAAGCACATGCAAATATTTTATCTAATTTTAAATTATTCGACTGTTTCCATTCCTGCTGGTAAACAAACGTAGCGTCGCTTAGCGAGTGTGAACTTACGCTCAGTTGCCTCTCTAGGACTGTAGGGATGCATCAGTTGAAGGTCCTCGAACCTCGCCCACAAGTACGAAAAGTATATTTCACGAAATTTCTTATCCGGGAACTGCGCCTGACACATCGATGGCCACATAAGATTCGCGATATACGCATGAGATCTGTATAACTCCAAACGATATTTTTGGGTATATTTTCTGAATTTCTGCTGTAAATCCATCTTCTGCATCCAATTAGTCTCGCCCGAAAACCTGTCGTCTTTAGGCGGGTACACGTGCCCATACCCCCTCATATCGAGCGTTTTAAACTTTTGCCAATGTAGGGTACTTTTGTGTATTTTGTCTGTCTTGGAACTTGGAGAGTGCGGACCGTATATTCTGCGTCGCATCCATTCCTGCAGCTCTGGAACTAAATGTAAGTCGGGAAGTCGTGCCGCGACATTCAATTGTTTCATCATCCGCAACGCGCACTTCAAGTAGTCGATGGGCTTCGGATTCTGTCCCAAACAAGTCGTCGACGAGCGTCTTTTCTTTTTCTTTTTATCTTTTTTGCCTTTCACCGTACCGTCGTCAACGTGTAAGACGCTGTCTGTATCCCATATCTTTTTGAACTCCTTTTCGACGTACAATCTCTTCTCATTTGTATCGTATATGGTGTGATAGTTAAAGGAAAACGGGGATGACCGAGTGGGTTTTTGGAAAAACGGTAAATCATCCGGAAGAAAATTCCCATCATTACCGTAGTCGTAGTGATGTCCGCAATAACATTTTGTTCTTTTCACATACTCTAGCACTGTGTCTTGCCATTTCTTTACGCAATCGCAGGGATCGGGTTTCGGCGGCGGCGGCCGCGCACGGTGACCGCAGTGTATATTTATACATTCATTGCCCATATACTTGTATCCGCCGTGAACGAGATCCCCTGCCGCAGGCAATATTGACACGTTTCCTAGTACGAACACTGATTTTCCATTTATTGTAAACACGCCGTTGATGACGTACTGAGCGTTCAAATTGCCGGTAGAGGGAGCTACAGGTTTCCTTCTGCGACCACCTTTAGGTCTCCCTCCAATAATGCCGTATGATTTCCTTACTTCTGAAAGACATAATTTAGAACTTCTTATTTTGCGATGACTGCTACGCCCTACCGCTTTCACGGTAAGAGTGGTGACAGAGGAGTACGGCTCTATGGTCATCACGCCGGCTATTTTGTCGCAATATCCTCGAGGCAATCTCTTCTTTGGCGGTGGTGGCGGCGGTGGTTGCGGTGGTGGCTTGTACACTGCAGGAGCTTCATCTTCGCAATTTAAAGGCTCGTTTAGATCATCCAAATTTGGCAAAGGTGCGGGTTTAAATGGTTTCCTTTCAGGTGGTTCGTATAGGAAAGCGATTAACTTTTGAAGATAAGGAGATTCAAGCGGTGGCTCTTTTTTAGGTTTTCGCTTAGGCGCTGGCTCTTTCTTCTCTGGTTCTGCACGAAATCTATCCCGCAGTAAGCTAATTAGATTATCAAGGCCGAGGTATAGGATACCTGACAATATGAGTCTAGCGTTAAGACAATAAGAGTCTTGTCTTCCATCTATCGAGTGTCCGTAACACATGAGAAACAGTTGTGCGAGCATTTCTTTAGGATCGTGTCGACCTAAATAAACACAGTTCATGAGGTCCAATGTGTTTGGTCGTGGATATAAACCGAGCACTTTCATAAGACTCCTCGTCCTTGTGGGTCGTCCTTCTAGTACGTCTTGGTATATAGAAAACTCTAAACTGTCTAAAGCGTCCCTTTGTGTGACGCCTAGGACTTGATACCATTTCGGTCCAATTGACTTTTTGATGGATTTTAGAAGACGCTTGTCCCGTTGTTTTCGAATTTGTTTAAGTTCTTGCATAAATATCTGGCGTTCGCGGGTTTTGTGCGCGTACACGATCTGCAGCCGCCGATGGGTGCGTTCTTCGTGACTTGTCTCCGGACCATGATCATTGTTACCCATAATGCATGTAGTAAGAACGTTTATTATCCAAAAAAAATATAGTTAGGTATATCGTTACAGCAATTTAGAAAAAACATTTTACTGACGTCAAGATGAAGTTACCTAAACTTAGATCCATAAACCAAAGAGCAAAAGAGTACAGAGTATATAGGTACTAGTTATGGAACGTATAAATATTGGTATAAAGAAATATTTTTTTTTTGAAAATCATTATCTCTAAATGTCATGACAGCAGAGTATTTGATGTGTGCTGCCATCTACCGGTGAGTAGTAAACTCTTTATGTACAGCATTTGTATTCCATGAATTGTAAATGAGTAACGGTGTCTGAAAACTATGAAAAATTTGTTAGTGATAGGCGGGTCGCGGCGGGGCACTGTGACGTGTGTGCCGGGCCGTGGCCAGCGCGATCAGCTGTCTGAAACTCGGACGGTCGAAGACCCGCTCCCCGGGGTGAACGACCCCATCCATCACCTGAACTCATTCATACACTGACGAATTGATCACAATATTTAAACATCTCACTTTGTTCCGGAAGCGATATATCAACGGACAGTTTGTACCAGTAATCGATTTATACAAACTGCGTAAACGCTGAATGTTTGGCATCACGCAACGGAGCTTACATAATTTGATACACGGTAGGTATTTTTGATCCTTATCAGATAAAATAATACTTCACTATTAATAGTAATAGTAAACGGCTATCCATTTATAATTCTATGTATATATATATCTACTTTGTGATCGAAGATGTAATGTATATTTAAGGGTGATTATTATAAATAATATAATCTGTATGACTTTACCTACATATAATGTCTTAGCTGCGGCTCAATATAAAATGAATATATTATGTGAAGTATTCACATAAAAGACATGAAAGACATTTATCCAAAAAATATTTTAAATGAATTGGATACGAATGGTACAAAAATATTTTGAATTAAAATGATTATAAATCGAAAACGTTTCTAAATAATCACTTGTTTTCTGAATATGGATACCGAACGCATCATCCTGCAAGAAGCATATTTAAATAAATTATGAATCATATATAACAGCTTAGACGGCGACAAAATGATGTGGGTAGTTAAAAAAGATTCACATTCCTATGTTTGAAGTGATTCATTGATAGCATTTGTTTCTTTCGTACAACTTTTCCCCTTTTTGTGTACTTACTTATCGTTTATGCGATGAGGGTTGTAATTTTTCACGATAATTACAAAAACGAAGTGATTTTTAAGAAGGTGAATTAAACTTAATTTGTTTAATTATAAAATCTGTTTAATTTTATAATCATAATCGAAACCAATTTTCTTGAGAATAATGACGAATGGAAACTAAATAAGGTCCTTGAAGGATAATTTATTTATAATTGATGTGTACGCTTTTATCCCTTTATATAATATCCTTTCATGTACTTGTTGAAGTGACAGAGAAAAACAGAAAAAGACTAAAGGTCTTAGTTTTATTGATGTAACTCGTGCGTGAAGGCACGTTTTGAAGTACGCGACCGTCTCAAGAGACCGCGACACAAGACGATAGTTTAAAAGGTAAGTTTTTAGGTAGTCCGAGACCAGAGCGTGACGCGCGACCGTTTCTATACATTTTTATAAAAAGCGGACTCACAGTTTCCCTGTCTCGGTCGCGTATCTCAACACACAAAGCAACCCAATTCTGTTTGATTTTTTGTTTCCAAACTTACCGATTTTCCGGTAGATCTTCCGATTTTTCATGCCATCTACCGAGCATAAATATAGTAAAATTAGATCCATGCTACAAATGTACCAATTAGTATAGAAAAAAAGAACAAAAAAGGTCGTCCAGCGGTTTTAAGGAAAAATTCAATATTTGATTGGGTTTTATTTTGGTATATACATATATACTACTTTATTTACGCACCTAATATCCTGTATCTATGCGCCACCTTTAGGCTGTAGAAACTGTCTGTGGTGACGTTTAAACCGCCTGTATATTAATCACATATGTGCAAAGCATAAATAAATAATACATACTATTAAAATTCAGATAAAATAACTCAATAATTCATCGCCCACGGACCTTCTTGCGATACTTCGGGCCCCGTCTGTCAGCGTTCGACTCAACTCTATTAGCAAGCAAATAAATTGCGTACTTTCTTTACATTACCATTGAACGTGAGATGTGTATCGTGCATTGGCTGGCAGCCGATCTCGTGCCTAAGCTCAAGCGCTCACTTTCCTCGTGTCAGGAAGTATCCGAAGCTACTTTCACTCCATTCAAGATCAGCCGTTCCGCTAACGGCATGCCCTGCTCTGTGCTCACAATAACTCAGCTATTGTATTTATGGGCTTGTAATATTTTTATTGCTTATTTATTGTATGATGCGCCTAATGGTACAACGGCGCGGCGCGGCGGTCTAATCCAAAGCAATATTTATTAAGTACGTTTATTTTCAACATCACAATGACGAGTTATGACAATCTGGGACTCCTCGCATGTAAGGCCTGGGCTACATTTGTAAGTTTTATTCCCGTAATCTAGTTACGTAGGAAAACAAAAGAAAAACTATTTATTTGTCAGTCAATGCGTATACCACATGCCCTTATCCCACTAGAAGTGGGGTAGGCGCAACATAGTTTTTAACACGAAACGATGTTACAAAAATATTTGGCTTGTACTTTTTACGACCGGCTGGCTGCCTGACGTCAGTCCCTCTGGGGTCTCATAATGCCCAGTAATTTCACAGGCTTCAATGTCCTTCAAACCGAAACACAACAGTGCTTACGTACTATTGCTTGGCGGCCGAAATAGAAATAGCGGAGGTACCAACCCAGGCGGTTTCTCGCATACTTGAGACCTACCATCTATAATATTATATTACAGAACTAAGCTAAAAAGTTAGTAATTAAAAAAATCATCAAAAATGGCCTTTACGAGACTAGACTCTTTCACATAAGATTTATAAGACTATTTTTAACAATTTGCTGACTCAAGAGTCTATTATAACCAATAAGAAAATCCTATTCAATTTCCGTTCATATACCTATAGCAACGATACAAAAGTGATTGATTTATATTTAGCATCATGTATTTTTAAAGTATCTTCAGAGACCGTAAAGGTTTCAGGCGCTATTTCCCCGTGGGGTCATCGACCGTGCTCTTATCTGGTCTTGTGTGTGTTTGTGTGTGTGCTGCGCCCGCGTCTCCGACTTGTAGTAGTATGTATGCGGAATTATTATGCAATGCTTATGTAGTGGTTATGCTACATCATCCGAACGCGCATCAAAATGTCTTTATTGTCAAATTTGCTATCGTAACACGGGGTTTTGTTATCAAAGGTATATTTTATGTTTAACACTGTTTACTTAGATCTTACGTTTTTCATACCATAGGCCTGCAATCGAGCAAGTGAGTCACCTCATGGTAAGTGATCTCTACCGCCCATGTAAGCCCACAATATTTGGAGAATCATTGGCGCATTGCCGACCTTAAGAAAGGGATATTTAAGGGATTGAGTAGGGGGAGGGAGATTTAGGCCTCTGGATATCTTGCTTATTGTACGAAGCGCAGCAGCAAGCTTCTACTTTAGGTCGGGTTTCTGTGAGACAGTGGTAACAACCCGGTCGAGCCGGCCCATTCATGCTATAGACTTGTAGACCCATTGCGCCACGGTGGCTTTGTATTAGTGAAAGAAGTTTTAAAATCTACAAACTAACAAATAATACTTAATGATACTTTCTAGGCGACTATTTGCTGGATTCATAATATAGTTTTTGACCAAGATGTCATTTTTACACTTAATCTATGATCTCAAAATTACAAGGGAATTAAAAAGTTATTGCCGTATTTTCATTATCAATCAAAACTATTTACTATAGTTGCTATAGTCTAAAGTACACTATGTTAGTCTATGATGGTATATTATAAGATCGCCATTTCAAAGAGAAAGGTAGAGCTATCGTTAAAAATATTAAAACATAATATATTTTATCCGGAGGCCCAAATCCCCTTCCCAATCCCTTAATCATCCCTTTCCTTTAAGGTCGGCAGCGCGCTCATGGTTCTTCTTGTATTGTGGGCGTACATGGGCGGTGGAGATCACTTACCATCAGGTGACTTACTTGCTCGTTTGCAGGCCTATGCTATAAAAAAGTTCATTTCAAATTTTATTTGTGAAAAGACTAGGTTCCTTGCTCAAAAAGAATATTATATTATATTATCTATCACGTATTAATAGTTATTGCTTTAAAAATCAAAGTTATGCACAGTAAAATTCAGTAAACAAATACACACGAATTCCTACTAAACATACATACGCACTCACGCCTGTAATACCCGAAGGGGTAAGCAGAGGTGTAACCAGTATACCTACGTTTCGCCGAGCGTATCTCAGTCCTATGATGTGTGAGGTATCGCCATATCAGGCCCAATTTCAGACGCCGGGCTGATACTGACAACGAATATAAAAACCCAATATCACTTTTACTTCTGGAATTAACTCCCTGCATCGGTGTTTCCCGAGGGTTATGACCTGTCCTTCTTTAAGCGAGGCTTAAAAATAGTTTTCCTTCAACGGTAGGCAACGGCTTGGCTGTGCTCTGGCATTGCTGAGGTCCATGGGCGGCGGTAACCAATTACCATCAGGTGGGCCGTTTGCTAGTCTGCCTATCTAGGCAATAAAAAAACCCCGACCCTGAGATCGAACCAGAGACCTTAGTGTCAGCCTCAGTCATAATGCGTACGCATTAAAACAGCGCCACCGAGGCAGTCCTACTAAATACATACTCAAAAACCTTTTCGTTATAAATGCCTGTCTTTCCCCTGTCACGCGGTATTCAATCACTTTTCTTTTTAACTTTAAAATATCCCTAACCACCCAAAACATGCCGATCTGTATCCGATAGCCGAGCAGCGTGACTAGTGACAACTCCAACAAGACATAATTGTCACGACAAGTGGCAGACAGGTGGCCTCAGATCAGCTTACGAACTAACACGTAAATTGGGAAAGAAAGCCCGGCGACGAGATCGTATCCTTTGACAAATAGTAGCAGAAGGGAGCGATGCCCAAATATTGGGTGAACAACCTTTTAATGCTTTGAGGAGACATTTTATTTTTACCATACGTATCTACGAGTGTACACTTTTAGAATTAAAAATATTAAAATAGTTTGTGATTTCCATTGTTGACACGTGTCGAATTAAAGTTTTATTTGTTGTTTGCGCCATTTTTATAACGCAAAAATTTCGGTTTTTCTTATCTGGAGATAAGATATATTAGTCTATACATAGACTAATACATAAGTATTCATTATGACTAGACAAAATATATCATAGAGTAAATGCGTGTTGGACTCGCGCTTCGTACCCACACTATTAAAATTTATTTATTATTTGTTGTCATAATAATACGTGCCTGTAACTGTAATGTAATTACATTAAGTAACGCATAATATAATGCGTACGCGGTCCGACTGCTGTGCTTAGGTCTCGAGTTCGATCCCCGGGTCGGATAAAGTGATTTTGGGGTTTTCTATCATGGAATACTTAATAACAGCCCGGAGTCTGGAACTGTGCCTGGTATGGCGATAGGCTCGCCCTCTATCACATCATACGACGGAAATAAGCTCGGCGAAATGTGGGTGTACTAGTTACACCTCTGCCTACGTCTTCGAGGAGTACAGGTCTGAGTGCATAAAATATATATATTCTGTGAAAATTTAAACCTGCTATTACAAATTAGAAAGATAATTATTTTGTATGAAGACAGACCGAGCGACAGACGGCTTTGTAATAACGTTCCATTGGCACCCTTAAGGTACGAAGAAAATTGTTTATTCGGACGCTACAAAACACTTCCTACGAAAGTGATATCAACATGAATGTACGACGCAGACTGGATAGCATGTGTGAACGAAAATATCTACCGTTATCATTATCAGCTACTAATTATAGCGGGCCGAGGTCCGCGGCTGGCCGAGTCAAGGGTGCGTTCACATCAAGTTCAAAGGTCACAAGGTTCATGGCTCAAGCCGAATACCTAACCTTATCTATGATAATGTTTTGACGGCCTGATTCGAGACTGTGCGAAGTATATACAAGGTGGAAGATCCCTCGTATGCGAGAGGCCGGATGGGTTGGTACCAACGCTTTGTCTATTTCTGCCGCCAAGCGCAGTGTGTAAGCACTGTTGTGTTCCAGTTTGAAGGACATTGAAGCCAGTGAAATTACTGGGCATTATGAGTCTTAACACCTAATGTCTCGGGGTGACGAGCGCAGTCTAGTGTCATGCAGTTGCTTTGTTATTTAAAGTTTTGTGTGGCGTTGCTTATGTTTATGAGCAGGCGTGGCGCTTACCATTAGGCGAGCTACCTGCTCGTCTCGTCATTCAAGATAATAAAAAATATATAAATATTTTTGCTGTAGTTTTATTTGTCGGTTCTACTCTTTTTTATAACATTTTGGTATACCTAATATACAACATCCATTATTGTACTAAATGTTAGAGAATTCCTTTACAATTTAGTAAGTAGGTTCAGTAATTACAGGCCGGCATAATTTTGCTGACCTTCGAGGGACGTAATGTCTATTAACGGTTGACATTATATTTGGACTGCACTGTACTTAACATCAGGTCCAGTGTAGCCACAATGCCTTGCCAAGATAAAAAAAAAATGCCTGTATACTGTTGTGTATACAAAGTTTAAATGAATATGAAGAGGTTACTTTTCAGTTACTGTTCTTTTAATTTCTGAATCTAATGAGGCTTTTAATTTAAAAGACACAATTGTCATAAGATATGAAAACGGTATATGAGATTTCTAAATAAAATACATGGTAATAAATGTAAATAATAAATTAAAGATGCTACTTAAAATGTACTGTGACTGTCCTGGTATTTTCATTATAAATATTTATGGAAGGGGAGTGAAAAGAATGCGTCACTCACCCTTTTATTATGTTTAAGTGCGTTGTAATTATTACCAGTGACTTACAAACAATAAAAAAAAACGGTAAGTCAGTTAAATGAGTTATACGTATTATCGTCATTGATTATTTATTATTGTTGAATTTTATATAATAGATCATGTGAATTTATAATAAAATCATATACGTTTATGATTTTTGCTCAAATTTATTTAACAAGACCTAACATCATAAAAATGTCCTTTTATCTCAGCTTTGTACATAATTCTTATCTAGACCACTTTTATTTATAAAAACAGAAACTCGTTTTTAAGTATGCTTATTACTAATTCCAACCTAACCATAATCATACAAAAATCACATTACATATTCTACAAAAGTGAATTAAACATTTAAATAACAAATGCCTATAATTAACTAAATTCATTCAGTAGTTTTAGCATTGCGATAGAAAAATGGTGACATTTGAACAATGGTTTTCCGGTTCCCCGAGTATCGTTTGTGCGCGTGAGTGCTGCACGTGTGTGTGCGTAAGGATCGCGTTACAGCTGAAACTGGGGGCGCCTGCCGAAAAGTGCGGTCGTCGACCCGGTCAGGAGCGCGGCCGTAGAGCGCGACCGACGATATTTGACACTTTGTCTAATAAGATCGCGCATCGTCAGCGAAATTAGATTTTTGAGGAAATGGGAAAATAGAATACCTATATAAATATGTATAAGTTTAATAGAACGAATTTGCATGTAGTATGTATATAGTATGAGTAAGGACCAATAAATAACGTGTAATAATAATAATATAGAACCAATTTCAATTTCAAAATCAATCTCTAAATAAACGTTATTTATCATTTAAAATATAAACAGTTAAATAAAAAAATATCACGCGGTGTACTATATAAACTGTTTAATGTGTTATGCGGAAATAAAATTTATTCAGACGTTAAAATATCGACCCTTAATTTACTGCAATAAGCGGACTAAATTTTAACCAATCATTGGCTTTCAAATAAGACAAACACGATTGAAAACAATCATGTTTGTTTCATATTGAACTGTCACTCGCGGTTATTATTATCAATGACAGCAGTCGTACGTAATGTGTCTTGAACTCCTTCCACTGCACTAACCATTAGTCACGCGAAGTTTATTAATAAACACAGAATCGCGAAAAGTCTTGATTTTTATTAATATTAAACTAGACCTAACACAGAAAATTAAAGATTTTTAGCTATATTTTCATCTCTATCATATAGAATCTTTACGTATATGATGCTATTAATTTCAGAATAAGAGCTTTCTATTTTCTTAAGGTCTGGCAACGCATGAATGGCTTCTCTGGTATTGTTGGTGTTTATGGGTGGCGATGACCACTTACTACCAGATATTCTGCTTGTTCCCTTTTCCATAAAAAATACCAAGTAATAACAAACTAGATAATTAAAAAGCCTTAAAATACGTAATTGGTTATTTTAGTTTTTACTATGTTAGTAAAACTATACTAGAAGTTTAAATGGTTCCTAATGTAAAATATTTATTTCTTACTTTCCTTGTATTAACCAGTATTTTTTTAAATATCTTTATCATTCATACTACATATTTCAAACAAATAAAAAGAATAATATAAAACTTAGCGAATAAAAAAGCACTGTTATTTTCTCTATATTACCCGTTCAAGTATCAAAGACGTGCGTGCGGGCTACAACTGGCGGTGATATATTTGGTGACATTGAACCGGGTCCATTGCCAACGACCTCGCTCCTCGGGGAAGCTCGGCGGTTTGCGTAATCGTTCCTGCGTACTGTCGAGACCCTAACACACACAGGCACGCACTGATAACCACTCAATAAGACCCCGCATAAACTAACTCACTCTCTGTACTTTTTTGCAAGCGTACCACCGGTGGAAGGTCGTGTTACATTGGTGATTGACATTCTTATGTGACTCATTGTGGCGTAGTGATTTCTGATAAGTTTCGTTGACGTTTAAATATACTGTGATGCACTTCCGTGTTAGAGGAATACTTCGTATTGTTGAGTATAGATGTGATTAAAATTTTTGTGAGTGTATTCGATACCCATGCAAGAGTTGCGTACTCATGACAAGCCAGTCCATATTTAGAGTAGATATGCTAACACAGTCACACAATTCTTTATTCTGCGAAAGGACGCGCTAATGTTAATGTGATGTGTAATGCCCAAAATTATAATTACTTAAACATATTTTAGTAGTTTATTTTTCAGTAGTAAAATAACAATGAGTTTTAAGTGGGCACATTAATTTATCGGTTTATTTTTGTTTTAAACAAAGTGATGTATCTCTTCCTTAGTAAACAGAGATAAATCCTAAGGTTGCTGAGTTTTAATATGCGTCTTTCATTTCCTGTACACTCACTAGTCCACGACAGTCCTTTAAACTCTGCGTTAATGAATAATTTAAAATTTGGCGTACAACTTTCGACCTATGTTCATGTTTCTTTCATAGATAGTATTTGCTATTGTTTTGACGTCACGTGTCGTCCTATGATGAAAAGCGTAGAAAGGAAGTGTATTTTTGATAGGTGTTTTGTTTAAGAATTTTGCTGTTTACTGAACAGACACCTCGTGACATCGCGAGGCTATATAAAACACCGAAAAAAAAAAATTAACAGACCGAGGATATCAAAGCGTGTTCGTCTAGTGCCTACTTTTATATTGAATGACGAGACGAATAGGTCGCTCGTCTGATGATAAGCGCCACGAGTGCCTATAATAATAATAATTTATTTCAGAACATGTCCATACAATGTGTTAGTAAACAATTTTAACTTATATCTAATGTTAGTATGTAAGTACAATTCATTTAATTTAATTGTTATTTTACCCGACTTCAAAAAAGGAGGATTCTCAGTTCGGGGCATTTTTTTTTTTTTTATTTTTTTTTCTTTACACCTTACCTAATGCTGTCTTAATCCAATGCTCTTGGAAGGGACAGTCAAACCGCTCAGCGATAACCTTTAGAACGCTGTTACCACTATTCCTAAGGCGCCGCAGCATGGAATAGGCCTTTTTGCGAATAATCGCTTGGAAACCATCAGTCCGCGTTTCCGTAAACATACAAGACGCACTACACCGCCAGGGTAATTGCAACAGCAATAAAACGTATAAACGTCCATCAAACTGAAATACAACAGTGCTTGCACACTGCTGCTTGGCGGCAGAAATAGACAACGCGGTGGTATCAACCTAGACGGTCTCTCGTATGCGAGAGATCGTCTAACACCTTGTGACACGCATCATAACGCTTAAACGAATGCACTGATTTGAATGCAGTGTTTTTTATTTGAAAGTTGCTTTAATCAAGATGGTTCATAATTTAAATTGTAGGCGGTATAATACTTAGCTTGCCTTGCCTGTCTTTACACATTATCTTCTTTCACAACTGAATTTACAACTGGGTTCAATGTAATATTTTTGTCAAGCTACAATAAAGAAGGGTATTATGCTTGCTTGCTTGTGGCGAAAATGGGCGATGTCTGTCCCCTGTCATGAAAAAGGGTGTTTTGACCTACATAAGCCCCTTCAGAGCACTGGCCTCACGTCAAAAGGGTTCGGGATGTAGTTCATCAAGTAAATAGTGAAGTTAGGTGGGCTAGTGGCCAATCGTCGCTGGTAATTTACAGATTAGTATCTTGTGAGTTTTTTAAATGATAATGCCTCTCTTTGTATATGTTTAAGAAAACATATGTTCAGCTATTTAAAATTAATGTTATTTTTGTAATATATGTCGAAAGTATTTTTATCGATTAGATTAACCGTCGTAAACAAATAAAATTTCTACAACTAAACCCGATATTATGTATAGTCTAAAATTGTTTGAATTATCTTAAAGTGGTAGAGCCACTCTGTAGACATTTTTGCCTACAGCATGAGTGGGCCAGCTCAACCGGCGTAGTACGGTTGATATTGGTGGTGCGTTTCGTATGGTGAGTGAAATTTTCGGAGGCCGAAAGCTTTCCTAACCGAATCCCTATTCCTTACCTTTACGGTCGACAACAAACAAGCATATTAAGGTCTGTGTATTTTTTGTCTCTACAATGTGGCTACATTACATGCATTAAATTTATGGAAAACTAAAAACTTATAAAGACTATTATTATTGATATTGATATTACGTCTAGTTATGTCTTCAGTTACTTAGTACGAAATCTGCCATATTTTGCCTCTCTTATATTTTACTTTACCCAAACTCTACCATTTTACTACGAGACGCGTAGTAAAATAACCTGTCGCGGATAAACTGTCTCGCGATAATTAAATAATTTTATTTTATACATATATTTTTACTTTTTAATCAAGTCTTTTTGTAGGTGAATGAAATATACTTAATATTGTTTTGAACATACTCGTACAGTTTTGATTTTCATATTGTATTTATTTGTATTTTTTCTAAATAATCAATTCTCGATATTGATGAGTGTAGCAAGATATAGAATACAACATTCGTTAAATTTGATTATTTCACATATGCACTTGTAATTGATCATAGTAGTTGTGTATTTGTAGTAGTTATAAACAAATTTTCCATGAGAGTAAACAAGGCACTCAAGGTCTGTGAGGGCACGCTGCGCCGCGGCGCCGCGCCGTTGTTGGGCTCGCGAGCGTTCACTCAGCGCTCGACCACTTTCACTGTTTGCGGGACCATGCGCACCGGCCGCGGCACTCGCATATCGCTGCATCGCCACACACTTGCCGCGCAAAATCGCTGCCACGCCAACAAACTAACTCCGAAACTAAACACCTACTCGTGCATTCTCCACTCTCTCTCTACCTTACAGTTCATCTCTGCAAATTTTTCATAAGTATCCAATTACTTTAACGAGGGAGGTCTCATACGATGTCATTACGGCTGCACCGAAACACGTACGCTGTATAAAAGTCAAAAACACGCGGTCAACGGTCCCATTGCATTCTCCAGATCCAAACAGATGAAGTACGGTGGATTTAACAGCCGCATACTTACATGCAGATTACAGTATACATGTCGAGAATGTTAACTAAATATGCACACAAAATACGGTGGATCGAGAGTCGCGAACGAGCCGACGTCGTTACCCAAATCCGTTGAAACAATGGCTTTAAAGGCATGTTAGTGGATGTGCGGTGAGGTTGCGTGAGGAAAGCGTCGCGTCGTCGGGTCGTGTACTGCGGGTCCGATTCCCGGCGGAAGGGTCCCGGAGGAACGATTCAGGCGGGGTGGCGCGGCAGTGTGCCGGTCAGTCACCGCTCTGCCGGCGTGCCGCGCGCTCGCTGCCGTGTCTTGTCGCTCACGCTCGCCGCTCGCCGCTATTGTTCCGAGCTGAAATCTCCAATGTTTATATGCCGCCCTGGTTGCTCTGGCATGCATGGCACGTCCCCTTATGAACTTGTGACGAGATCTTTCTGTTTTTCAGACTAGTGAATCCTATTTTTCAGTGGATTGTGACCGTTTATGTGTAAGAAAGTGGAGAGTGACTTGAAAACGAGGATTGTTATTGCTCAGGATCCTGTTGTGACTGTTATCGAGGAAGATCCAGCAGAGAGAATTTCAGGTCTCTATTATTTAACACCTAACCAATATGTATTGTTTTATAAGATAATTTATAAACAAAAGCACGTGAATGCCTATAAGATACTTTTCACGAACCTTCCATGTTTAATAATACGCTTCTTTTTTACTATTGCTCTAACTGGAAGTCGTAGAAATTACTGAAGTTGAAACTTTCCATACAAAAGTTTTAAACTTGTTGCTTGTTATAAAAAAGGTCCTACATTGCGTTATTGTAAGGACAATGTTAAATAGGAAGCCCTATTAACGATCAAATACTTCATTGCTCAGTTTACGTACCTAAACAAATTTCTATGTGGGTTTTTTGAATCGTCAAATGTATATAATGTGCAGACATAGACAACCTGCGACAAGGTATATAATATTTACCTTCCGTATGAAAAACATTACGGAAAATATAAAATGATAAAAATTAAATTGGTAATTGAGTTCTGCGTTGTCCAGTGTCCCTTGGATGTGAATAGGAATTTTGGAAATATGTTAAATGAGCCCTTAATTGATTGCACCGCAGTTAATTATATTTGTGAATTACATACATTGCACATATATGGTGTTAAGTACATATATCACACATACCGTCATACCTGTATACCGACGGGTTAAGCAGAGAAACATTGACTGCACCCTTATTTCGTCATGTGATCGAGGGTCCTTCAGGGCTGCCAGATTATGTGTTTGGATACAAAAGCTATATAATTGGGTTGTTGATTGTATCCTCATTATATAATGGCTTATGTAATAATAAAAACAACGTAAGTTTATCATCAAAATCTATACTCATTGTAATATTTGTTTCGATTTTTAATCATTATTTGTATTCTAAAGTCAATTTCGTATAAAATTTAACCCCCTCTTTTTACCTAGGACGAAAAAGAGGTGGTGTTATAAGTTTGACCCCTTTGTCTGTTTGTTGGTGTATGTATGTATGTGTGTGTGTGTGTCTGTGGGTGAGGGTGTGTATCTGTTTGTGGCATCGTAGCGCCCAAACGAGCGGACCGAAATGGATGCGGTTTTTGTTGTTGTTAGAAAGCTAATTTAATCAAGATGATTTTTAGCTATAGATTAGCCGTTTATAAGTACCAATTGTTTTAATGACTAACGTCGAGTGTTTTTCATAGTTGGGTAATGGAAGTTTTTTGTGATATCTTCTGATATTATCAAATTACATCTGGCAACACTGAACCCATCACCACCACCACATAAGCTGCCACCAAACATATCAATTGTTATTAAAGATTTCACGTGGGAAGATTACAAAGGTGAAAGCCAGCCAAATGAAATAATCGTGGTACTTCAGTTGATTTGATTTATTTTTATGTTGAACTGCAGTTTACATTTGCTTTGTAATTGAGGAAATAAAGAAGGTAATAAATCTCGTTTGTTTCGAGTGTATCTGAGGCTAAGTAAGCTTTAATGGTGTTTGGTGGTATCAAATTGTTTGTCATTCTGAATAAAACTTATGTCACTTGTTAAAACTTGATGTGAGTCATTTTGGCAAAAGCGTATGAAAATTATTTTCTTTTAAGAATCTTGTGTATTCGTTAAATATACGCGTGTGTGTGTGTCAGTCTCTAGCATTATAGGGCCTAAACAAAAGGATCGGACTAAATTAATTTATTTTTTGTTTTAAACCTAATTTAACCGAAATGGTTCCTATAATTATATTGACGAAAATATGTTCAGTCGTTTGAAAGTTACAGAAGTTTTTCTGACGTTTTAACGGTCAGGTTATATGGCCATATATGGCCATAACCTTTGGGTCGTATATATAGAGTACAATTCAACTTGAAAAATAAATACACTACAGAGGGGCTAGCACGGAAAACTTGCGAAAAGTTATTCGAGCTGTCATCGACAACAATTTCTATGAGATTTTGGTACAGCGCCTCTATCGTACTTAAATAAACTAATATATATGGAATGTAGACCAATGATATTTAAGGAATTATCTATCGAGCCATCGATACTTTTACATTACGATTTCGATAGTTTTCCGTGCTAGCCCCTCAGATGACTGCCTCGGTGGCGCAGTTGTAATGCGTACGCGTTACGAATGAAGCTGACGCCTCATTGCCGTTCCTCGTATGCGAGTGGCCGTCTGGGTTGGTACCACCGCTATTTCTGCCGCCAAGCAGCAGTGTGTAAGCACTGTTGTGTTGCGATTTGAAGGAAATTGAAGGCAGTGACATTGCTGGGTATTCTGAGACTTAACATCTTATGTCTCGGGATGACGAGCACAGTTCAGTGCCATACAGTGTTCTGTAATCCAGAGTTCTGTGTGTCTTTGCTTGTGTTTATGGGCAGGCGTGATGCTTAACATCAGATGAGCGACCTGCTTGTCTCGTCATTCAAGTAGATAAAAAGAAAGTTGGAATATTTATGAGTTTGTGAATGCAGATATTTCTTAATTAATAATCATGCCTTAACGGCTGAATGGATTTGGATGATATTTGACCATAGGTAGACCATAACCTGGTTCAGGACATACTACTTTTCATCCCGGAAAAAGACAATCCCGCGGGCGGAGCTACGACTAAAAGCTAGCACTTTAATATATTTAATATTTAAACCACGGACTTTGTAACTGTTGTAAATGCAGAGGTTTGGTCAGAATCAATATTTTTTTTATTTCTTTCCTAGAAAACTTCAGGAAATACGTAGAGGCGATAGTAAAATGCGTGTGCGATGCATTTCCGATATGGCGAAAGGTTCGTTGCCTATTACGTTTGAGACTAAAATAGACTGAGGCGAAAAGTAGGTGAACTCGGTATTTGTATAAATAACGTTCATTGAAAACGCGATGTGCCCGCGGCTATGTTACATCAATTACAGGGCTTCGGACGACATAGCGATTGCGATTTGCGACTGATGTGAACACCCTACAATAAAAAGAGAGATATTTGACTATGGCACAGCCCCGTAGCACTTAAACAAATACAACGATTTAAATGCA
The DNA here is from genome assembly GCA_905332985.1 of Mimas tiliae. NCBI lineage: Eukaryota > Metazoa > Arthropoda > Insecta > Lepidoptera > Sphingidae > Mimas > Mimas tiliae. The sequence goes on along the minus strand of HG995242.1, from coordinate 5,911,119 downwards.
ATTTTTTATTTAAAAGCTGGTGTATGAATGTCAGGGTTTTAGTCTTTCGTTCTCGATATCATCCTCTTTTAGGTGGGATTATTATTTCAAATTACAATGAGACCACCACCACAGTAAACCCTATCGAATACAAAAAGAATCAATCAAATCGGTCTACATTTGGCGGAGCTATGCTATGCTATATACATAAAAATATAAAGACATTGAGGACTACTTTTTTTGTGTCGGTTTAATAATCCCCTATACGTTAGTTCAACCTTCAGAGGGGCTAGCACGGAAAATTATCGAAATTGTAATGTAAAGGTATCGAGGGCTCGATAGATAAATCCTTAAATATCATTGGTCTATATTCCATATAAATTAGTTTGTTTTACGTACGATAGAGGCGCTGTACTAAAATCTCATAGAAATTGTTGTCGATGACAGCTCGAATAACTTTTCCCAAGTTTCCGTGCTATAGACCCTCTGGTCTTAATTATCAAATCATCATCTGAAAATCGCATTCAAATTGGTTCCGTGATTGTGGATAGCGATAGCGTGTACAACGAAATCTGTCAACGATTTTAATATTATAAATTACTAGTACTTGCTCGCGGCTCTGTCCCCATTTAAGTATTTTTATCATAATAAATATAATTTATGCAACTCAAAGAATTTCAGTTCCGATGAAATAAACTTCACTAAACTTGCCACAAGATTTATTTTTTTAATTATTTATAATTCTTTATTGTACAACACATAAAGTACAAGTATGTAAAAAAAAAATAACAATACAAATACTAGTACAATTGGCGGTCATAGTTAAGTTAAACCACTACAAAAGAATACACTAACGTGAAAAGAATGTACATAAAGTAATTCCAAACCCATTTTGTATATCGATATCAACTCCAAAATAAGATATTTCCATATTTATAACATGTTTTGTACCCTTTTTATTCATAAAAACCCTCGGTAATTTGATTTCTATAAGGGATCAATCTTTTCTTGAAATATAATCGATAGCAATACTTGCAGTTATTTTATTCTCTACCTTTCATCATATAACACATACCATTATGTAAAAGCTTTAATACTTTTATTTAAATAGAGCCACGTTGTAGACAGTTTTCGTCTACAGAATGAATGGGCTGGACCGTGTTGTTACTGTACTGTATGTCTCACAGAAAATTGACGTGGAGTAGGAGCTTGCTGTTGAGTTTCGTACGGTGAGTGAGATACCCGAAGGCCCAAATATCCCTCCCCTTCCCAATTATGATATTATCCTTTTCAAAACACAGAGCAAAACACGTACCGTTTCGGTAATGCCTATGGTTGGTACCGACCCCTCCCAAACACACACATTTTTTATTTTTCCAATAATATTATGTATACATACATAAGTTGATATGATTTCTATATTAATGTTTCTTTTATTTTTGTACTGACTTGTCATAACTATTTTAATTACCTACATGTTTAATAAACTATTTTGAATTTTTAACAGCAGAGGCTGGCAAACGAACAACCCGATCACCTGATGGTAAATGGTATCCACCGCCCATAACTACCCACAGTTTCAGAATATTAACGGATGCATCCCCTACTTTAAAGGAACGACCATTCCTTTCCTAGGAATGTGAAGAGAAGGAGGGATTGGAAAGGGGATTTGTGCCTCCGGAATTCTCATTCACGAAATGCAACAGTGCGTTGGTTTTCTGTGAGAGAGTGGTGTTAACTTGGTCAAGTCGGCCCGTTCATGCTGTAGACAAAAGTGTCTACAATGTGACTCTACCACTATAAATATATACATGCTTACTTATTGCAGATATTTTTTTGGAGCTAAGTTGACTTGAATCACAGGCCGATAATATCAAAGTCATATTTTTCACTTTATTTTCAGCTACCACATCGCCTTACCTTCGCTCGCAGTCTGTAGAAATGAGGGAAAAGGGGTGAACACATATACAAAACGACAAAGAATAAAAATGTAAGTATACTAGCTTAAGTGATGTATTATACAAGGTTAGTTGGAAAAGGTGTAAAATGCCCAAAGGACATACAAATACCTGTACTTCTAAACAGCATTTGTACTTGCGATTTTTTTTCAATAAACCCAATAGTTTCACAGTTATTTCTGTTTAAAGATTTTATAAACAATACGCACACTTGAACCAATTTTAGCTGCACCAGCTGTATTTTAACTTAGAGTCGGTGTGGCGGGGTGATGCGGTTCCTTTGGATCTTTGGATAGCAAGCCCATTCGTGCTGTAGACAAAACTGTATATAACGTTGCTATACCATTTTAAAATATAACTTTATCACTATAACAACAGTAGTAAAATTTATTTTAAACTTATAAGCAATTTAAGGTAAAATATGAAATATCGGTATTATTAATTGAAATAGTATGTAGGTATATAAATTGAGAGGAAAAATAAACAATACTACCTAAAATGACTTGCGTGACTATTTCTGCAAGCAGTTGTCCTGAATGAACATTATATTTTAGTTCATAGTTGGACCCGGTAGGTGGCGCTGCAATCGGGTTCTAGGTTTCTTTTTTTTTCGCATATCACCCACACCCACTCCCATCAATATTTAAACCTTATCAATTATATGTTGCGGGTGAAACCGCGGGACAGTTAGTAAGTAATAAAAATACCAATATTTGTGTAAGCTACACATGTCAGTATTAGAAATCATTCCTATTTTAGAAATCGGTACGTTTAAATACGGTCTATACGACATTTATTCAGCGAAACCATTCAGTTACAATATTACAATAACTGCTAACATGTATATTCACGCAACACTAGGTCTTTTTGCGACACAGTTCAGAAGCAAAATCGTGTGCATACCCGCCGTGGTGTATTGTTGCAGGAATAATGCACTGACGGTAGTAGTTTATGAGGTCTTTCACCGTCCACATTATATAGGTCAGTTAGATTACTAACGAACCCTGCACTGGCGACTGCACTACATTTGTTACAACCAACTCAAGTCACACTCTACTAATACCCCATGCACTTAATTTGCATTTGGTAGACATTACAATAAAGTCTCAAGTACCAAGGTTCACTTTTCTGAACTTGAACATAAGCTCACGCCTGGATACTCGGAGGGGTAGGCAGAAGTGGAATTATTGCACACGGTTGGCCGAGCTTATGATGTGATGGGGGGCGAGCCTATTGCCATAAGAGGCCCACACCTCAACAACTCATTTATGAATTTTCAAATCTAAAACTCATAAAAATTGTGATTGCCCGATCCAGGATTTGAGCTCATAACCTCACGGTTTCTTAGCATACGCTGCCACTAAACCAATGACCCGAAATTCCATGTTTTGTATGTGTTGAAATATGTATAAAATAGACAGCATTTTTATAATTACTTCTCAGATGGATATTTCTATTCAATAATTATGTACCTTATCGGCATACATCATAAGGCTTTCAATAATAAGTAGGTCCGGAAAATTTGCAACAAAGAACGGAGACTCAAAACGTCTCAATTAGTATCTTACTTTTTCTTTCTTCTTCTAAGACCATCAATGTAAAACTATGAATTACGAAACTTAGTTCCCGTTGCGGATTGTGGCGGTCAGACGGCGGGTGGCCCCGCTTAATACCAAATTCATCGTTAAATCATGATGGGAACGCAGACCCTGGTATTAAGCCGAGATAACGCTAGGCACAAAGAAAGAATGTAAAAACTCGCCGCATTAAGAACACCTTCCTTTTTTGAAGTCGGTTAAAAATTATGAATATATTCTGTCTTTGGTCGGGGATTCATGCATTCAGCTTTTTATTTGCATTTTAAGTTTGTTACATTGTCAAAATAAATTAAGCTGATAAACCTCAAATTGTGTACCTATCTAAGGTACCTGTAATCTATATTGAACTATTGTAATATTTGACATTACGGCTTAGCCACGGATCTGACATTTCAAAATAGCCGACCTGTCATGAAATGTGAATACGGTGATTTCGTGCGTAATTTGTAATAATATTTTAAACAGGATTAAAGAACGTATTTAACAAGTGTTTAGTTTAACAATACCAAATACAATACAATATGTGATAATTTAAACTTAATTGTGACTTCAATTATAGTTTTCATGATAAGATTAAGAATAGGCTGTCGTTTTAATTATTTTTTATAAATAATGATATCTTACTATATTTATATTGTATTATATATTTATAAATACTTTACATATTCACTATGCAAATAAAGATTAAATTATTCACATACACATTTTTCCACGTGCCGACTGGAAAAATCCAAAAAGACGATTTAAAACCATCAAATAATCCCACCGGAATTACATCGATTAAAATATTTTAATTAAGTTCAGCATTTCCACAGTAACATTCGAAATAAGTAATCTAAGCAATGCAACGCACCTTGCTGAATACCAAACGAGGTACAGACGGGACCGCTGCACTGTGCCGCTGTGAAGCTTTATTCGTTGATTGGCAAGGGGCTAGAAGACAGGTGAGCTCGGCCACAACTGTATAAAACGGGTGTTACACCATATGTACTTACCAAATTACACGGAATTCATTATGGAAATATGATTTTACTTCACGGAAATTTCGACGAGCATTTTAAGTTTTTTGGGCTGTAAGCTTTTAACTTTGGTAAGCAAAGTAATCACTTCCTAAATTGTCAATTGACTTGATAAAAATCAAGGTACCTATGCTCTGTTTTTTTTGTACGGCCTACTTGCCTAATATTCTGGAATTAAATGTAGGTTTTTCACACTTTTCTTTCTTTCTGCCTGGCATTACCCCGGATTAACACCAGAGGCTGCCTTCTCATTTCATATTATATGGAGCGACCCGCCGTGTACCCCCTACATTCCGCAACGGGAAACAAGTTTCGCCATAGTCTGGTCCTTTAATCAGCATAGTGTACCACGTGCAAGTGAGGTTGGCTTTGGGCCTAAGATGTAGCACTTGCTCTCATTGTATAATTAATAATTGCAAAAAAAAAGATTAATTAGCGTAGGAGAAAAGCAAAATCAAACATTTCCTTCGTGAAATAACTTTAGATCGCTCCGGTACAAGATTGTACCGGAAAGCGGAAGCATAATACTTTAAAACCATACGGAGAAAATATACTCGGACACTTGATCGAAGCTTGTTAATATTTATACAAGTATTATTTCGTAATTATCACAATCAGGCTCACCTTTAGTTTATCACGAGCCAGTGCGGCGTGGCGTGGAAGCATTAACTTCATAATTGCAGTTAACGTTACACGATGATTAATGAAATGCTTTTTAAATAATATAAACAGAACAACATTTCGCAAATTGGGATTGGGAAGTTTTGTTTCACAAACAAATTAAACTTATTTATGTGTGTAATATTACAAAATATCGAATCTATTTTTTCACTTATTAAGCTACTTATAAAAATCAAAGCAAACGTACAAAAACGTAGGTGTAGACTTACCTTACAATTTAAATATAAAGATTTGTTCACATTCAAGATAGCGTCGCAGTAATACTAGGTTAATGATTTCCTACAACGTTATGGTCCTGAGGTCTAGCTCGCCCTCGATATTATAAGCATTGTTTCCACTCCTTATCGTGTTATAGCTGCGCGTACTTCCATTAATTTACGGTTTTCGCGTGCCACATATACAGTAATAAAATCTTACTTTGATAAATTATAATTATAAACAAGAAGACTTGCCCATACTCATACCGTTCGGACACATTGGGCCTTACTTGTAAACTTTACTTAAGCATTGATTAGTTAAATATTATTTTGTCTTTCTCTGTCAACGCGATTTAAAAAGTGGCTAGAAAGAGACGAAAGCAGTGCTTAAGAAAGTTTATCTAAGACCCATTGTGTATACTGAGTGTTAGGGAAACGGTTCCGAAAACTGAGGCAGGTGGTAGTACTGGTTAATGATTACGTACACGATATCACAAAAAAAAGTTAAATGAATTCAACAATTATTTTATTCTTCACGCAGCATTATGTTAGAATAGATAAATACAATTCATTATTCATTCATTATTAGTCATTTTAATATTATTTTTAAGTAAAAATCTGCTGCGCTCGGGGTTAACGTCCATCGGACACGCCTGAAAAGCGCTCGCGCGTGTATCAATTTTCCATTTTTTAAGTCGTATCATGGACCTATCTTAGTTTTCGGAAGCGTTTCCCTTATACCCTATATTTCTACGTAATTGATCCGTTTTTGGCGTTAAACATAAACGGATCAATCACGTATATAGAGATCTTGATATAGGAAAGAGCTCACTTATTGCTTCTTGTTATTCTTGAAAACAGGCATCAGAGTTTTTAAACTTTTCATGAGTTGTGTGCAATTATTTCTTTGTTCATTTATCATAACTAGGTTCATTAACTACTTTTCTAACTAACATGAGATAATCAATGATGTATTAATTGTGCTTAAGTGGCATACATAATATAATTGCTTATACCTACATGTCTCCGCATTTTTCTCTCATATGGTATGGTAGAGGGTAAAACTTTCACCATAGCAGTCATATTGTATACTGCGCATATATACATATATTTTAAATAGAATATGTAAAAAAGGAAGGACTAAATCCTCCTCCCCTTCCCAATCCCATAATTGCCGCTTTCCTTTTAGGTCAGCACGGTGTTGTGGTGTTGTTCGGCCTAGTGGTGGAGATCACCACCAGGCAATCCACTTGCTCGTTTGCTAACGTCTGTTCTAAAAAAGTACAAACAAAAATTTTTAAATCCCGTATTTCCCTATAAATCGAATGGTGTAAATTTTTTTTATACGTAATAGGCTCGCGTTTGGCCACTATCACGCCTGATGGTAATCGATAATGTGGCCTAAGATGAAACACGCAATAATTGTCGAGCAATAATCTTCCGTAGGTCTTTCGCTGACAGAACGGATTTATTGTGGACTTAAATTTTCGCGCGGCGCCGCGCCTTGACGTGCGAAAATTATACCACTTTAATAGCAGTTTACAAAACTTGTTAATTTTACAGACAAAACTTCGCCGTTGTCGAGTTAAAACTATCAGTTTTGTAAACTGATATAGAAAATACAGAATAGGGATCAATATAGTATAATATTTAGTTTTCTAAAATCACGTCATGGTTTATATTTATGTGTGTAGAACGATTGTAATCAAATTAATTTTAACTATCTGACCGACTAATGAGATATGGACCAGGCGAATGGCATATAAAAAGAGAGGCCTATGCCCAGCAGTGGATAGATAAAAGCTGTGAATGATGATAATGTTGATGACTGAATATAAAAAAAAATTAAAAATCAGTAAAGTACTATTTTCTAATTTTATTATGGCTCTAGGTTTTAAACATGTCTTTACACATAAAAGGTTTTAAATATGTTTAAATATATGGTCACTGTTTACAACACATAATAAAAGGTACAATTTTGGTTCTAAACGTCATCATTTAATGAAACATCATGCACATCAATTGAAACTGCCGTGTGCTGGTGACGCTACTAACGAATTATTTTCATAGATTTATGTAGCACACTGTACAAAAACGCAGACGCGACCGTCCGAAATCTGCCTTTATCATCGAATTACTTTCAATCGCGCAATAATATAATCACTTCATATTTACATACGCACTCACGCCTGTAATCCCCGAAGGGGTAGGCAGAGGTGTAACCAGTACACCCACATTTCGCCGAGCGTATCTCCGTCCCATAATGTGATAGGGGGCGAGCCTATCGCCATACCGGACACAAATTCCAGACTCCGAGCTGATACTGAGCATTTCGTAATAGAAACACCCAATACCACTTTACCCGACCCGAGGATCGATCCCGAGACCTCAGCGTTAGCTTAATCATAACGCGTACGCATTACAACTGCGCCACCGAGGCAGTCAATAATCTATATAAGCTTACAGTCGTAATGCTAATCAATCATAAATTAAATCAAGAACATAGGGGAACGATGATAAATCGTGCGCGATGTTCCGCAAGCCTCCGCCTCCAGACTACGGCCCAGTTTCGGCAGGTCGCCGCCCGGACATGAACTCTGCACCGCGTTCGATCCGTCCTGCTAGTTGCCACCTTTTAATTTTTATCCTCCCCACAAAATTCTTTGCAACTTACGGATGAGTTGAGTAATTTTTATGCGATTCTTGTCATTACTGGTGCTGGTTACATTTATTATGTGTGAGAATTGTATTAAATAATGTAACTGTCCTAACTGTATCTTATGTATATAAAATGTTAATTTCGATAAATGTATATAGATGTTTACAATGCCTTAAGAGTAACCTTGAACGTATGAAGAATTATAGAGTATGAAGTAATCGCAATAACCACAAATCGAGCTATTTATCGAAGTTTTCGTATGAAAGCAGTGTTCGGGCCACCCCATCGCGGCCACACGAGTCTGTGCGCCGGGGTCAATGTCCGCTCGTGGTATATAGGTCAAATGGAGGCGCCTCGTCGTCTGTATTATGTCAGCCTGGTCGTCTTACGCGAATTCGGTTTTAACGACTTTGTTTAAAAGTTTTAGAAACACGTTTTCAAAACTGGAATAGATTTTGATCTTACTGTTTTGTGAACGACACTGGATGGGTACTCGTGTTATAATAACCAGTTGTACATCGTTGCATTATTTATAAACTCGCCACTACGGAAGGGGTTAAATATATATAATTCGCATAAAAGTCGATAATAAAGTGTTTGAAAGCTAGTTCGTTGGCCTTTTTATTATTAAACAATCACGTATGATAGGTAATTCGCGAACAATCGCTGCACGACATTAGCTTAATTTACGTACATACACAACCGCAGATTTATAGTTATTAATATCCTATATAACTGGTCATAACCTTTATCTTTAATGCTCTACTTCAAATGCTTAGCAGCTGCCACGCATCACGAACCAGCGAACACTTAACCCCATTTGTTAGCTAACTGCATTATAAAGCGACTGCGTTGCGGAGGACTGTTGGAAGGCGCATGACACTAGTGTCAGTCGGCTCTCTAGTGTGTTGGGTTATAGTGATGCATAGTGGTCGGCTGCTGCACTCGGGCAAAAGGGAAAGTGTTGGAGGCTTCCTGCTCGCACGCGGAAACGTTTAGTTTACTGTACACCGCGTAACTGCATTTCGCTTCGAAGCACGGCGAACGCTTCACTTCGCGACACCTCCGATACACCATCCTACGCACGTCGTGACAACCCTAATTAACTGCTGCGGAATGTAATTGATGATGATCGTATTTGCTAACATCTCTTATAAATTAGTTGCTTCAACAATAACTGGGAATTCTGATATTTACTTCCAAAATGATCTGGCTCTACTTATATCTAGACACACGGTTGTGTGTCAAGCCAAGTTCTAGGTAAGAACTACTAATAACAGATTTACACACTAATATCCTGAACTATTGATAACGTAGTATTTATAAATAATAAGTTCCTTTTCAACGATATCGACACTATCGCAAGGTAAAATATCAGCAAACACTAAATATTGTAGATAAACAAAAGGTGCCAATAACCAAAAGGTATCCGAACATTATCTCGGTGATTTAAATACCAGCGAGGTTAAATCATTGGATCCGGATACACTCAGCCTTAATAAAAGAAACTGCGCATATTGTGAATAACCGTGAAAGTTTCGTTTGCTCTTGAATTTAATACTTTGGAGGTGTATTTGATTTTCTACTTGATTATCAAGTCTTGATACAATAAAGTTTAAAAATTAAATTACATTGGCAAAACCGCCTTAGTGGAGCAGTTGTAATGTGTGCGCTGTACAACTGCTGTGCTGAGGTCTCGGGTTCGATCCCCGGGTCAGGTAAAAGTGATATTGGGTTTTTCTATTTCGACATGTTAGTATCAGCCTGGAGTCTGGAATTGTGCCCGGTATGGCGATAGGCTCGTCCCCTATCACATCATTGGACGAAAATACGTTCGGAGAAATGTGGGTGTACCGGTTACAAGGGGTAGGCAGAGCCCCTCGGGGGTTACAGGCGTGAGTTCGTATGTATGTATAAAATTACATGTAAAATTGATTTTTTTGTGTAATGTAGATTTAAGGGCCTATCTCTAACTAAACACTATTTATTAGATGAAGTATAAAATGGTAAAATATAAAATTAGCATGCTGTCAACCACATATGTACGGTGAAGCGTATGGCGAATTGGTACTTCCTAAATTAACTGTTTAATGCGTTATCTGACAGTAAAAATTTATTCGTACATTAAAATTATTAAAGAATTGGTTCTATTTGCAATTATGTTTGAATTACTTATTCCCTGCTAAAAATATTTTTGTAAAAATGAACTAATAAAATCTTGAAACACTGTTCGAAAACCAAGAAATCGTACATATTATGTCGATATTTATAAGGTCGAACGCTGTGTCACCGCGGAAATTTTCAAGTTATTTAAATTCAATGTCTTTAACCTCGTATGCCTGAATCATTAGACTCAGTATATTAGTATCAATGGTTTTACTTTCGTCGGCATCATGCAACACTCTCTCCGAGGCGGAAACAGCCCATCATGCACGAAGGATCATTACTCGTCATTGCCATCATTATTTAAATTGATAGAGCCACGCTGTAAACAATTTTGTCTACAGCAGCAATGGGTTGGCTCGACTGGGCTATTGTCACTGTCTCACAGACAAATGACGTAAATAAGCGGCTTGCTGCTGTGTTTCGTATGGTAAGTCAGATATCCGGAATCTCAAATCCCCCACCACGATTCTTTAATTATCCCTTTCCTTTAATGTCGGCGTACATGATTCTTATGGTATTGTGGGCGGTCATGGGCGGTGGAGATTACTTACCATCAGGTGATCCACTTGCTCGTTTGCCAACCTATGCTATATAAAAACTGTCATTGGCTTATTGCATGACTATCATTACCTATGAAGATTAAGAAACCGAAGCAGGTGCTGTGATCATTGAGTTGAATTCTTACTGTTTCAGAGAGTTTGGTCTGATACACTCTGTACTTTTAGATAAATAATTTATCTGTTTTTTACTAAATCACATTAACATGACATACTAGGTCCCTTGTAAACGAGAGACTGCCTGGGTAGGTACTACCGCTTAGTCTATTTCCGTCGCCAAGTAAAATAAGTAATGTGGAAACCATTTTGTTCCGGTTGAAAGGATATTGAAGTCAATGAAATTACTGGTCATTTTTTGGAGCTTACTATCAGGCGAGTGACCTACCCGTCTCATCATTCAGACGAATAAAAAAAACATTTTGCGTAACCAACAATAAATAACTTGGTGTGTTTGAAATTTAAAAACTTTGCTTGTAGTTCTGAATACAATATTTGATCATCACATACAATCAGAGCATTTTTTATTTCATTGCAAGGTAAATACTTTTCTTCTTATTTTTACAGTCTTGAGATTAATTTATGTATTATTAATATTATATTCTTTATTTACCCTAACTTTTGTACTTCTATTGGTACTGTTGTATTTTTTTACATTTCTAAAATTGTTTTAGCTTTTAATAAGTTATTTGTTTAAGTAATAATCATTTATTAATATTACTAAATTTTGCTCGCGGCTCCGCCCGCGTTAACGACCATTTCCACGCCATAAGGCCACGCTGTAGACAGTTTTTGTCTACAATTCGAATGGGTCGGCTCGCTCGGGTTCTTACCACTGTCTCACAGAAAACCGCCGGGAAGTAAAAGCTTGCTGTTACGTTTCGTACGGTGCATTATAATTATTGTTGCAAATATCTTTTTATCGATATTATGTCGAAGAATGTAGTTGAAATTTAAAAAGAACAATAAAATTGATTTTCGCGGACTAGTGTTGATGTTCGACCTTAATTAAACGTAAATGATTATCTGTTCCGTTTTTCACGTGCTTCCATATCAAATCCCCTTCCAAACTGTAGAAGTAAACTTTCAACATGATGATCAACACACGTCAAACATTTGTAAGTGTTTTTGCAATCTTATGTTACTTCAACTCTTTAGATATCAAATTCACCGGTATGAAAACAAAGGAGCTTGTTAGTGTGAACGGAGCCTAACCCAGGCGTGCGGCAAACCGTCTCTTCCGCATTTGCTTCGCACTTTCTCCGCGTCCGCTGTACTTTGAATACTCAGTGCAGAATTATATTGAAGGAAATCTATGATGCAAATGGAAAATTTGAATATAGATTTTTTTCTATATTGATATTTTGTGGTGTCGATTCGTCTTAGAATATATTTTTATTTATTTTTATTTCTAAAACTGAAAAATACTAGAGATTAAATATTATTTTACAAGTTCAATTATTATCCTTATATTTTTGAATGACGTAATAATAAAAAATCGTTTAATTACGTAGTTTAAAGGTTCTATAGTTATTTTAATAATATAATTAAAAAATACTCGTATTATTATTGTTCTTGTACCGTTTTCTACGTAACACTTATTTTTTCAGTTATTCACCTATTATTTAGGGAAATATTCTTGGTACAATTTATGAATCTTATAAGCATACTGAATAAAGATTTCTAAAAATCGTTCCTGTTAGAAGTTAATCGAGTGTAACTGTAATAATGTCATGTTAACAACTCTATTTAATTATTTTGTGCTAATCAAATGCACATAACGTTGATACACATTAGTGATGTCATGCAATACAATTTACCGCTGAACGTTTATTTAGATTCAATAGTTGCAAAAAATACTGATTAATTCAAACAACTCGGCCGGGGAAGTTTTAAAGTGATTCCATATGTAAGTAATCCGTTTGTTATTACAAAACACAAAAAAAATATTACAAATGTTTTCAAAGTAGTCTTCTTAATCATGCTAATTTGAAAAGAAAAACTTAGTCCTTTGATATATGTTTACTAGTCCAATATGGGTCCCACCACTAGGCAAAGGACTTCCCTCTACTCTTTCACAGATTTCGGTATTTCGTCAGCTCCTTCCATTCGGAATCGAATGTATGTAGAGACGAATGTCTCTCCATCTTTTTACTGGCCATCTACATTTTCTACGACCACTCGCTGGTTCCCAGTTCGTAGCCAGTTTGGCCCAACGATCGAGATGTATGATGAAGCACATGAACCGCCCGCCCAGTTAAAAATAGTTCATATAAAATAAATAACTTTTATTGTCTAATACAACGTGTTACAGAAACCTGTGGTCAAATTTAAGCAACGTATAAATATTCTACCCCCGTAGTACCAAATCCGATTGCTAGGACATAAATACTTAAACATATTTTTTTTATCGATTGAGTAACATGTCGATAGTCGACTTGCAACTTTGGATAACGCTAGATGATAAACAGCTGAGCTTTTGTCTCACTGCAGCATTGTTATTTTCCCTCATTTACTTCACTTAATCTATAAGGATGTGATCGATCTTATCGATTGTAATAAACGAATGATTAAAATTTGCGTGAAATGTAGGATGTCTAAATTTCGATAAGATCTGGCACATAGACACTCACTGTCAAGGTATCGTATGTAACACCTTTCTGTAATATGTTATATAGTTGCCTCACTAAAATTTCGTATTCGTTATCTTATTTTAGTATTTATTTTCTACCAGACGAAAGTCTGAAAAAGTAATTACCGTTCGAGATTCACAAGAAACTTGCAAAATTGCATATTTGAGTTGCACATTGCATTTGTCGGCGGGCCTATTGAGACGGGCTTCCCAGAACTTTCACTTGCGCATTTCAACGAATCATAAGATGTTTCACAACGTACACTCATACCTCGCAGGATTGAATTTATAACACGGGTAATTGATATTGTTTCTTGGCTGAATACTAAGATCAATTTAAACTTTTTGATGTTATCTCATTTGAATGTCACTATTGAATATAATTGAAGTGAAAACTTCTATAGGCACGTTAGGCGAATTTTAGATGGATAAAATCGTGCGTACACAGCTAGTACACATATACACAAAACAAAAGATAGATGCCGATAAATGCTTTCAGATTACAGGTTTTTAAATATTTATTTGTGTCACTACGATTTATTCACTAAAACAGTATGTACTATTTAATACTTTTAAGTTTTCACTTCTGTCGGCAGTGCTTATGATTGCCTATGTTCTTTTTATTCATGTTTTTTATTTTAAGACTTCACTTTTTTGAGTTTGTAGTTAGTAAGTGCCAACCATTCCATACTGAACTAAAATTTTAAGCATAAATATAAATACTAAGCTATAGGCCCCTTGTATGTGAGAGGCGGTCTGGGTAGGTACTACAGCTTTTTCTATTTCTGCCGCTGAGCAACCGTGAGTAAGCATTCTTGTGTTCCGGTTTGAATTAGATAGATATCAGTAAAATTAGTGGGTATTATGAAACTTAACATATGGCTTCTTCCTAATGCTTACTATCTCGCGAGTTACCTGCTCGTCTCGCCATACAAGCGAAGAAAAAATATACGTACGCACTCACGCCTGTAATCCCTGAAGGGGTAGGCAGAGGTGTAACTAGTACACACACATTTCGCCGAGCGATCTCCGTCCCACGATGTGCTAGGGGCGAACCTATCGCCATACCGGGCAGACTCCGGGCTGATACTGAGCATTTTGTAATAGAAAAACCCAATACCACTTTATCCGACACGTGGATCGAACCCGAGACCTCGGCTTTGAACTCAATCGTAACACGTACGCATTACAACTGCGCCACCGAAGCAGTCGAAAAAAATATCTAGTAGTAATAAAATCACGCAATTAAGGTCTGAGCGTGAATGTTGACTCATTTGCTCTCTGCCTAAAATAAAGAGTATCTTAAGCGACATATGAAGGTCTTACAAACGGAACTAAGTAATTACTAATTTAGGTTCAATTTTTTCTATCACGTGCCATAGAGCCAAATGAAAATTAAAATAAATAAATTTAGCTGGTCGAATACTGGTAACTTTCAGCTCATTAATGCTGGTCGACTAAATCATCCGGTACAAAGGGTTTAAAATCAACGTACAATTTCTACGTGGGTATTAGAAATTGGAAATCCTAGGATAGGTCGTCGAGCACACTCAATTTTGCACTTAATGTTCTAACAACGCAAAACGTCGCATTTGATTTCGCGGCGAAAGCTATTTATTTTCTGACTCATTGCAAACACGTATACATTATAACGTAAATAATATACTCGGTGGCGCAGTTGTAATGCATAAGCGGTACGACTGCTGTGCTGATATCTCGGGTTCGATCCCCAGGTCGGGCAGAAAGAGATCTTACAAAATATTTATCCCTTTGTTATAAAGTAACGGGTTTTCCATCATTGTATGTTAGCGCACTTAGACTAAAACACCGGTGAAGTCGTGTGTTCAAATCCCAGGTAGGCCAATTACAAATTGCGTTTGACTTTCGATTCGAAAAAGCACATATGAGTTTATATGATGGGATGAATAAAATCGCTTATTGATCATTATGTAGGCAATTAAAATAGCGTTTATGATAAGTCATTATAAAAAGTAGCAGAAATATAAGCCGGTAATCGAGCAAGTGGGGCACCTGATGGTAAGTGATATCCACCACCCATGTACGCCCAAAATGCCAGAAGAATCATGATGGTGCGATAGGCTTACCCCCGATCACATCACGAAACGAAAATAAATGCGAACCATAGATGCACTAGTTTTATATCAGTCTACCCCTTTGGAGATAAGGGCAGGCATGTGCTTATTGTTGTTGGATTTGCCAAAACTAAAAACAGAGAAGAAAATAATATAAATATACATCCAGAGTGAACAATAAATAAAAAGTCACATTGTAAGTACCTTTCTTTGTCCTGCCATAAAAATTATATTGAAAATGATGCGCGGTTTTGACTCAAGCTCTTAGCAATAAAAAATCCCGTAGCATGCTTTTTAAATCAACGATTACTCACTACAGCTAAAACCAGCTTACTAACGTGCTTAAAATAGACCTATAAACATAATTAAGTTTTAAACATCACGGTTGTTAGAAAAAAACATACAAGAACTTCCACATAATTAGAGTAATTTTATTGGCCGTGCCACTTGTGTGTGACACGGCAATCATTTCACCAATTACGACGTCGAAGACCAAAATAGGTCGATTAAATTTGTGTGTGAGACATAAATAACCTTGTTGATGATAGCTTATACACTTATTTCACACAAATACCCGCCCTTAAAAACAAAAATACCTAAATTTACACCGGAGACTAGGTTGCAGAGAGTTCGACACCTTAGCTCATTTCTTCAGAAAACATCTAATTTTATTTGCTTTTAGGCCTAAACAGAATTAATTAAGCTCGTTTTGTTGTAACTTTATTTCTAGTAATGTAGGGACTATTTCTGTTAAGCATAATAAAAGAAATTAATATTTATGTTTTTTTTTTATAAATTCATAAAATAGTATTCGTTCACATAATATTTTCGTCGCAATAATAAGATGTAGATATTGAAGGACTTAAATTAATCAAAATTGCGACACACTTCATACAGAAGCTGAAGTAATATAATCATTACCGAAATAGATAATAGAAATTTGTCGCGTTATAGTTACATAAAGTAAAGGTTATTTTATTGAAACTACTTATTTATTTATCTTACTATACTTTCAATAAGCTTGGCGCATCTGAGGTTTACTAGTTGTACCTATACCTACCCCTTTGCTTATACCAGCATGAGCATATATTTCTTTGATATTTCTTTCTTAAGATAGAAAATATCTTTGAAAATTATTCTATGCGACTATAACTTAATATCATAATATATTCAACCGTTACTGAAATATAACATTCTCTATTTATGCATCAAAAATACTATAATAAGTATACTAAAAATAACTTAAATAATACTTTTGTTACTATAGTGTTGTGGATTAATTCATACTGTTCTAAGAATTGCATCGCGTGTCATCATGTCTTGACTCGGTTTTAAATAACAGTCATAAAAAAGTAACCAATGATAACCAATCAAATATCGATTGTACTACCGGATTTAAAATTCCAACCAGTTTATCTTTGTTAAAGTTAATGAAAGGGACATAGAATTCTTAAATAGAATAAGCAAATTTAAACCTTATATACATACATACATACGCCTGTAATCCCCGAAGGGGTAGGCAGAGGTGTAAACCTTATATATCTATTTTAAAGGAGTATAGCATATACGTAACTATATTCATCCAAAAAAAATTCAAGCCGTTAAAGCGCTATTCGAATAAGACTTAGAGGTGCTGTAAAATATCGATATACAGATATTTTTTACGATTAATCGACATTTTATCGCCGCATACGTCACATAACATACATAGTATATTTTGATGAGCTTTTTTCTAAAAAGAGTCGTCCAAATCTATTATAACCTATATTATCGATATTATTTTTCGATGTATCGAAACTTTAAAAATATCGACGCGATTTTTACTTTTTGCACCATCTCCACTCTCTCTATCTAAATCTACACATACCAAGTTTATTGCGAGATTTAAATTACATTAATATAATGATATTATTAATTTCCTTGCAATCCTTATATTACGCAGATCAGATGAAAACAAAAACATACTTACGTTACTTGCGTTCATTAGATAATATTTTATATCTAGATACGCATCAAGTCCTGCAGGATGGATCAATATTTGCCATCCGCTCTAACAAGTCCGGGGACAGGAGCTTGTGTAAATGAAACCATGCGTTAATTTCCCTACGTAGAATGTGTTTAATTAATATGCATTCACTCTGCAACATTGTAGAGGTAACTTGGGATGGGGTACATCTTGGTTGATATCACTTTATTCTTTACATGTGCCAGATATGATAATGATATCAAATTCCAGTATGGATAACTTGGGACTCATGCATTTCTAGCTATCAGTTATGTGTGTGATAGAGCCACGCTGTAGACAGTTAGGTCTATGTCAAATCAAGTCAGAATATTTATTAAACCCTAAAATGTTATATATAATTTAGATTCAATAAAATTTTAACTCCACCGCCAATTCGAAATGCTATTTTGTTAAAGAAGAACGGGAAAGAAACTCTATTGTTGCTCTTTTCAAACACTGATTTACAATATTTGACTATTTATAATTGACTGCATGAATACAATTTGTTTTGAATTAGAGCAGCTCAATTTATGTCAAAGAGGAACATTATGAAGTAAAATGAAGTAATATTTTATTTTTGGTGCACAAATATTCTATATTATTATTGTTATTTTTGTGCATGTTCGTCACAATTGGCATATGGCATGAATGGGCTACCTCGATTGAGGAGGTACCAGTGTCTTATAGGAAACCGGGGTTTATTGTTATCTTGCTGTTGTATTTCGTTCGGTGGATAAGCTATCCGTAGGACACGAGTAGACAGTTTTGTCTACAGCATGGCCGCGTGGACTGTGTCGTTAACACTGTCTGTCTGTAAAGTAGCGGATTGCTACTTCGTTTCGTACAGTGCGAGAGATATCCGGAGGTCCAAATCGCATTCCCCTTCCCAATCCAATCATCCCTTTTAGGATCTGCAATGTATGGACGGTGAAGATCACTTACCATCAGGTGACCCACTTCCTCGTTTGCAGGCCTATGCTGTAAAAAAAGAATCACAGTATTGTACTTTATAATATATAAAAGAATATCGAAATAATACTAATAATAATACTTTATAATATATAATTCTTTATCCATCGAGAATATCGAACTTAGTAAGAATTTAAACTCCCGAAATTTCCCCCTGACGTTGAATGCTTTATCAACGCTCTTTGTTTCGAACATTCTGAATGACGTGATTCCGAACAGGCCGGTGGTAAAATTTCAAATTAATTCCCAGAAAGCGGTCCGAGCATTCCCGTTAAGATGCTAATAACGTGCATTGGTTGATCCCGGGTGTTGACTCCTCCCGGAAGAATCGATGGTCTGATAGTAAGTAGGTGCGACGACATGTCAAGGCAGACGCTCGCGAGACGGTGACGTCACGGGATCACCAGCCGGTTCCGCGGGTTCATCGCCTCACCTAACCAGGTGCGTTCACACACAACGCGTACACTTTGCATTTTCTGTTTTCCATGCTACATTGTGTGGGTGGAGGGCAATGTTTCCGTGGTTGACGAGTTTTCTAATTTTATTTAACGGGTCATAGATAATCATGGAAAGATAAAAATAGTATTTTTTCGACATGTATGAGTGTCTGCCATTGAAAATTATTTTCCTGTAAACATGCCAATATACACGTATGTTATTGCCTCACCGTCATTTCTATAAAGTAGATAACGTGACAAAACGTTATATATTGATTTTCCATTTTCAAATGTAGTACTTAAAAAATTTAAAACTGGAACATCCGCGACTTCTAAGATGGAGTTTTGGCGGGAATTCTGACAGTGCGGTCGATTATTAATTAATTAATAATTATTTTAATTGATTCTTAAACTAGTTGAAAATTGTGTTTGTTGTATAAAAGTGATTGAGTGGATTTGTGCAATAAATATTTACTGTGATGAACAGTGTATGGAATCATTGAAATTGGGATATGTTGGTGATTTTTGACCAAGTGTATTGATCGACCTTGGTCGTCCGATCCGCTTGGAGAAAATCGTCATACTGGAAGGAATTGACACCAAAACTCCATCAAGACTTTAAAATCAGCTACACCGGTGTTACATCGTTCTTGTGAATACTTGAAAACATATTGTATACTTGTCATTGGCTCTATGCATGGAAATGCGAAGCCATAATTAAACAGAGAGAAAGACTTTTAAGAAGTTTCAGTGCCTATGTAGTATGGCGGAATCCTCGAATGTAAAGTATACCACTAAGCGGAATTCTTATTCAGAATTTCAACGACTTTTATAAATCTTTTATAAATTTCATTGAACTTTGCATATAAAAATATTAAAAAAGGAACTCTCTTGTTATTTCGGACCAATTACGTACCACCTTTGTACATTTACGCTTACTGTATGTTTATTTATAACCAGTAAATACATACAAAATCAACACATACAGTACACACCTTGACCTTTTAAAAAACTGGGGGCAATTTTGATGACCACTCATTTTTTGCCATCGATCTCGATGTGATAGGTTGCGAACTGGCGAACCTATCGCACTATAATTGATTTGTATAACATGGAAATCGGTTCGGTAACGCGCAACGTCCGCTAGAGCGGGACAGGACTAGTTCTGTGAGCTCCGCGCAGCTGCTAAGGACGGTCGTTGGCCCCGCGGACGGCCGCCAGTGAACTCCCAATATCGCGTGCGTTTTATTTATTGTGTACGTACTCTCCGCGATACCGACAGATTAATTACACTGCGCGTTTTGTCTTACGCGACTTGTGTTCGTGCCCTAATGCAATTCAATCGGATATTTGTCGGAAACAGGAGCTGTGGATATATTCGCAAGGTACGTGACAACTTATAATAATCGTGACCCAATGATGAATGGTCTTATTGGAATTTTTAGTAGAATTAAATTATTTTGACTTTTGCTATTCCCTATTTACGGGAACATTTATAAGTTAATCATCAAACGTAATATATTTACGTTTCGTAGTATATTTATCTATGTTAGAATCGATGGTTAGAATTATATTTTATTTGATAACATCCTGCCTGATATGTAATTTAGTAATAGGAAATCAAGTTAGTTCACTACTGTAATTGTTGGTATGGTATTTATTTTTGTAACGCGAACACATTAAATTGAAAAAGATCGAACGTGCAATAGGTTCATACGATTCGCACCGAAAGTTATTAAAAATAATTTCATAAACGAGTTTCCCTTCCTATTACAATGCGGTTGTGTGGTTGACTATACTACATATATTGTTACAATATTAAATTTATACATAACATTACAATGATTGTAATATAATCAAAGTTATATTTTTATTAACTTTAATTTCATAATAAAAAGGCAAAATAGAGCAAAAAATTATTATTTACACATTCATTAATAGTATAATGACTTGAGTAAGCTACTGCTTAACAGAACAGAAGAGTCTCTAGATAACGTCCCTTACGTAATATGTACAAGTCATGTTGCTATGGTTTATATTTTTATAATGATCTAATGTATATATTTCCCTTTAACATATTGGTCGGTCTATCTGTAGCGGTGACTCTTCTGCATTATAGGATTGTAGAATAAAGTCACCACTCTAGAATCATTTACAAAAAGCATAACGCAAGAGGTTTTTTTTTTTGCAGTTTTTGAAATACGTTTTTTTTTTTTTTTTTTTTTGTTTTTTTTTTATCAAATAATTTTTGAAACGATTAACACTGATATCGACTCTATGTTGGCGTTTGCTTATTTTTTGAGTTGCTACTTTTTTACATACATCAGCTCACCGTACTCCCGAAGGGATAGGCAGAGATGCACCTAGAACATCCACAGGTTTCTTATTTCTGTCTCATGAAGTAATATTGCGAACCTATCGGGTACAAATTCTATTCACGGGTAAATCATGTGTCATTTAAAACTAACATACACACATTTTTTTATTACTCGGCCAGGACTTAACACGTTTCTCATTGGAAGTACAGTGCAACAAGACCAATGAGGCGTCTCATAATACCCAGTAATTTGACTGGCATCAATGTCCTTCAACCCGAAACACAATAGTGCTTACACACTGCTGTTTGGCAGAAATAGACAAATCGGTGGTACCAAAAATGTTATGTATATAAGTATAGAGGTCAAAATTCGACCACTACGGGACCAATAGCAATTATAATTACATGTATTTGTAACACGTTGCAAGTTACTTTAATTCGACAGTTGTCTCTTCGAACATTCATTATTTTGTACCTCCACAGTACATTTTTTCGATACGTTGCATGAGTGTTCTATATGTGTTTTACTGTTTTGTCCTATGTCTGGATAGCGAGTACCGTGTATGGCGAATAGTGTTATAGTGACTCAATACTACCAGGATATTTATGTGGAGTGATTTAAACCAGCGATTCCTAAAGTGGATTTCGCGGAAACCAAGGGTTCTTTTTTTATCCTGGCATGGTAAAGTGACTATACTGGACCCGATATTAAATACAGTGCAGGCCAAATATAATGCCGACTGACAAATTTTGATTTAGACGCACAAAGTATTAAGTACCACAATTAAAAATGTCCAGTCAAGTGGCCTTGGAAGTTCAGAATCCGCTGATTTAGCCAATCTTATAACCTCCGAAACCTTCAAATACTAGATTTAGTTTTTCATTTTGGATTTGACCTCTTTAGGGATGTTTTTTTTTATTGAATGGAACCAACTTTGAGCTTTACCTTATCGACGTGGAAATATTCATCAAAATTGAATCACTCTGTGAAAGGTTATGTAAAAATAATGAAGACTTGATGATTGCCTCGGTGGCGCAGTTGTAATGCGTACGCGTTACCGACTAAGGCTAACGCTGAGGTCTCGGGTTCGATTCCCGGGTCGGGTAAAAGTAATATTCTATAAGGTTATAGAGTGTAATAGTCTATAAGGTTTTTCTATTACGATAGGATCGCCCCCTATCACATCATGGGATGGAGATACGCTTGGCGAAAAGTGGGTGTACTGGTTACACCTCTGCATACCCCTTCGGGGATTGTAGGCGTGAGTGCGTAATTAAGATTCTATACCACCTCAGATAGCTTCGGAGTGGTTCGACTGCCATCGAATCTTAATAAAAAAAAGAATAACCTGTATTGCATTAATAAAACTGTAGCAATAATTATGAAATCAATACACCATAAAGTTAGTGATACATACTATCTTTAGTTATATTTGCAAAAGTACGATTCCTTATAATTATTAAACCGGCGTAAGCCAGTCAGAATTTAAGTTATTTATAATATAGCTATGTTATTTCTAGACAAATTGTAATAATACCTCTTTAATAAGTACATAATACAAATTCATATTAATTAACGAGGCAGTCTGATTTAATATTAGTTAATTCAATATTTAATATCATTTAATATTGAATGTTTTTTAAAATTCTTTTATTGTCTTATATTTTTATTTTATTTCTTTTTTACGTCCAACAGTGGATGGCAACAGGTAATAATAAAAATTTACCATTCTGACAGCCCAAAATTACCCAAAAATAAATATTAACGTAAAGTAAATACAATGTTACTCAGCGCTTGTTAACGGCAAAACTTTGACATTGAAAATGACGACACCGCTGACGTATCCTAAATTCCATTCCTAATAGTTTTATCGTCAGGTCATTGCACTTCATGTGACGAACAATGACTGCGGAGTTGTTACTTGTTACTTATAAATGGTGCTGATTAATTAAAAATAGATTTGTACTTGCTGTCGGGGAAAATGTGTGTACAATGTTTATTTTTATTTACATATGGGTAGATTGAAAAATGGATGAGTCGATGGAGGTCAATGATCTAGCTATAGTAAAATTTAAATATGTAGGCTTTGGGATATTGCAGAGATATTCATTTTAAAGGCGTAAAAAATGTTGTCAACTATCTGTCCCGCGCGGTTTCTCCCGCAATTACAGCAGCGCCACCTACCGGGTCCAACATAATATAAACCATATACCTATAATACAAACCATCCAGGAACCCGCTTTAATACACACAAATAAAATCGTTTCAGCCGTTTTCAAATTTTAGCGAGACTAACAAACAGCAATTGATTTTTATATATAAGAAAAGAGAAGAATAAGAGAAGACAAGAATAAGAGAAGACAAGATTTTTCAGTTCTAATATCTACGTTATTACAGAGGTTCAGACTTTATCTATAGTAAAAAACGAATGCGTTTTCAGGCTCATTTCTATAATACTTTAATAGTGGTTGGGTAAAATGTAGTTGCAAAATAAGGAAAAGGAAATTAATTGTAAACACGAATGGTAAATTGAATACATAACATTTCAAGGAACCGGTTATTGCCTTCAAAGAGCTTCCAATTAATAAGAACATTGTCCTCCAATAAGCCAACATTTGATCCAATGCCAGGGAACATATTTTATAAATTGTTTTCGTGCGTCAAGGGCGCGGAGGACAATGCATGAGTAGCGTTTCTTCATTGGCTGGTCGCAATTGCATTCGCAGATGCACAATGTTTATGGTTTCGTAACAGTGATGGCTGTGGCATGCATGAGTCATGGCCGGCCAAGTTCATTGTCGTCCGTCCGAACTTGAACCCGCTCACGATTGGACAACTACTACACTTCAAGATATGCTACGCTGTGTTGTAATTGTTTATAGCATATGCAATGAACAAGTGTGTCACTTAATGGTAAGTGATCTCCACCACATGTATGCACACAACATCAGTAGAATCATGGACGCGTTGCCAACCCTAAAGGAAAGGGATAATTAAGGGATTAGGAAGACAAAACTGTCTACAGCGTGGCTTTACCATTCAAAAACAACAATTAAACAAATTGAATGTTGTTCGACTGATTTCTAACGGCCAATCTTGCTAGATAGTTAATTAAATCTCGATAGAATGAGTAGCCACGATATTTGGAGATACCACATTTTTTATAACACAATGAGCTAGTGATGGTGATGGTAATATCATATATACATTTTATGTGATCACCACGCTTTTGTTTGTCATCACCCTACTAAATTTCAATTTAACAAGCAGTGACACTCATCAAATGATCTCCCATAGATTGACATAGTACTAACGCGTAAGTGACGCCGGCGACGTGACTATCGAAAGTTTCTTCTTCTTTGTCCACCTGCCGTTATCCCACTCGCAGTGGGGTGTGCGCAACACGTAAAAACTGTTGCAGAAAGATTTGGCTTGTAGTTTTTGTGGCTGGCCGCCTGCCTGACGTCAACCCCTCTGAGGAGAAAACATATAAACTCTAAACAAATATTTGTGGATCACACAAATATTTTTATTTCGGTGCGTCTCGGTGGTCACAGCCGGTTATTCGCCCACTGCTCCACGGAGACTCCGAAAGTCTTCTGATAAGAACTGGTTTTCGCTAAATTTATTTTTATCACATTATTCTCAACACGACAAAGGAAACCGCAACTCCCACGGTCTTTTATTTTCTTATAAAATTTATGAACGTCACTAACACCAGGAATTATCCTTCAGGGATACGATGTGTCTAGAAATGTGATATAAGTAGACATTGTCCATTCGTCGCGAGCATATCGCTAATGGTGGAGGTGTAGTGAAATCTCATGGGAGATACCGACACGAGTCGAGAGTATGAACATCAGCTGCTTAGTAGTTCATTTATAAGTGTTATTGGCGGAATGAAGCAGCGCACGGCGCAGACTCTTCTCGTGATTGGTTCGTAAGTCGATACTCGTCGTATATTAGTCTCTTACGTGTCATTCCGCTACTGCATAATTTTGGAAATTTTGGATCATTGCTCATGACTCGTGCCGGTGATTGTACCCTACAATAAAAAATAGGTGTATAATTTAAAATGTATGCAGTTCTACCAACATTATTTTGTAATACATTTCAAGTGAATCCCTACATTATTTTTAAACTTGTTCCAATTTCTTTTAAAACATCTTGATTGGGACTTCCGTATACTCGGCACATTTTATATGGACAGCAATTATGTTTAATACAAATTGAGGATTTGTTTTATAGAAATTGTAAAATTTTTACCAAATTTCGGCATGCCCCTTCTATTCATCAGCAGACTGTACCACGTGCAGGTGAGGTTGGCTTTAGGCCTAAGATGTTGGTGGCCCACTAACACTCCATATACACTTACATTATCTCCCATGATTATAAAAAATATATATAAATAATCTAATTGGTAGGATACCTGCTTCTGTTGAGAATAAAGTCGTCAAGATATGTACACAATAGCGTAGCGCAACGTGTAGCTAAACCTTATACTTGTTATTGATAACGCCGGTAAACATAAAGGCGACAATGCTCGTGGTGTATACTGTACAGTGCAGTGCCTAGTGCCTACGTGACAATGACTCTACGGGCCGCGTCTCAGATACCACGCGCGGTCACATGTAGATAAACGTCCAATCACATCGTTGTTTACATGTTTCATGAGAAAATAACATTATTGACGCATAAATATTGTCCGGTACACCGGTGAATGTAATCTGTGGTAATGTATGACAAGATTGTATTGAATTGTCTCATTGGTTTAAGGAGTATCGATAGTGAAGCTTAAGATTTTGGATTAATGTTTGAAATTGAGTCGAAAAAAGATTTATGTCCCCACGAAAAATTATATTTGGTTGTAGTGAAAGAAAAGAAAAAAGATAATTTATGGCGGGACTACATCAAATTTATATTTTTACTATTTTTTTATTGATGTTGCTATTTTTTTTCAATTAGTACTCTGAACATAACTGT
The DNA here is from genome assembly GCA_905332985.1 of Mimas tiliae. Taxonomy (NCBI): domain Eukaryota; kingdom Metazoa; phylum Arthropoda; class Insecta; order Lepidoptera; family Sphingidae; genus Mimas; species Mimas tiliae. Next base: position 5,884,871 of record HG995242.1, on the reverse strand, counting down.
ACATCTACGGTAACATCGTCGGTGTTACTTTATTGGCGAAATTTAATTTTAGTTGTTGTTGTTGCGCCTACCCATTTGTCCTAAAGAACCGTTACGGTGTTTATTGTTAAGGTAATAATAAAATTGTGTGATATTTTTTTATGTTGATACAAATTGTCTTGTGATAGGATCTCTTATTTTCAAAATGTATGAGAAAAAAAAAAACAAAATTGCAACATCATCGACGTCATCGCTTCAATTCCCGTAGTATTCGATAGATCTGTCACATTCGCGGCATCAGTATTTAAAAAATAAGTATGCAAATTCGTACAGCGCTTCTAGCGGATGGTATTGAAAATTTATTATATTTATACATAATATTATTTCTCGTATGCGAATGACGTGACAGCTATCAAAAAGACTCGCACTACGGCTACAGTTTCGTCGTAGTATGGCGTGACCCTAAGATATTATATGAATTATACATAGAATATTTAATTAGGATGTTATAACTTATTCAATAATCACTAAAATCGCTAATTCGAATATAAAAATTGCCACTCAAAAAAAACAAATTGTTTGTAAATAATTTATTGCCTCCGAACGAAGTAGGTAATAAATGATAACCAATATTGTCTTTAGAAAACTTTGGTGGAAGAAAATTTACAATTTCGTAACGAGGCACTAACGAATTGAATAAATTACCAAAGTCTTGTAGCAAAGATATAATAACTGTGAAATTAGTAAAATACTAAGCATAATAATTGGAAAAAAAATCTTTACCATTGACTACTTTTATCACCATAATAACTTACATGTATACATTGTGTAAGCCATTTAATAAACAACACCATTGTTACTACTCGAAACAAACATATTTTCCGTATAATTTGTGGTCATTTAACAAATCAACACAAATAAATCGTTTAAAGGTCATTACCACCCATTATATAATGAGTTGAAAGATTCAAGGTTACTCACCAGATATTCTGTTTGACCTTGGCATTCGCGACGTCGGTACCTTGAAACCTATGTCTAGATCGATCAAATTATATTACCAAGTCTGTTCGGCACGCTTGTAAAGATACTCAAGAAATATTTTAACCAAACGAAAAAAATAGGGGATTCTATATTATTTGTTTTCGATATACTCACGCATATCTTTACAGATATTCGATTTTGATGTTCTTAATTCGATAGGGTATTGAAAATTGGGGCTTATAAAACAAATTCACACATAAGATTTTAATGACTCTTTGACTAAAATGTGATTTATAAATTGATGATAGTTGTTACTAAAAATTAAACTAATAAGTTTATAACTCTTGCCTATATTTAGTACATATATCTTATTGACTGTTGTTTTCTACAACGCACGAACGACGAATAAATGAATGTTTGCAAATATTTCGTTTAAAGATCCATTTTGCATTTTATGTAAGGAATTAACTTACTGTTGTTAGGATTAGGTAAGCTAATACTTAAAGGCTTTCCTCCTGAAATTCAGCACTCAGTTCGACTCTATAACCTATTTGTAACGAGACATTGAACCTTTGCGCAGGCCACCGACATTTCAGTTCCCAGACACTATAATGTTAGAACCTGCCATTGCGTCATACACAATATCACACCAGCAATTATTGTTAGAATTAGGTTTTGTTTTCCAAATGTTCTTGACAAAGTTTAAATTGAGTTGCGTACTTCTCAAATCTTGGTTTAAATTCTGGTACCTCTTAATTATTTAACTGCGTTCAGAAGCTAATAGACAGTAATTAAGATACCCTATTGAATGTATCATTCCCAGCATATACGCTCTTTCTGTTATTAGTCATCTATAAATACCATAATTTTTGGGATCCACATTTCGTAAATTTCATAATAGTGCTCAGTCTAGTATTTTGGTTTGGAGACTTCAGTTTCTGACCCAAAAATGGCTGCCACTTACTAACAATCTGAAACGGATATTGCTTTTCTAAGTATGAAGGATCTTAGTGACAGGAATATTGTTTTAGCGACTGTAAACTAAATATGATGGATGTTGGTGGAGTTCAAACTATTCTAGCAAATCCACAATCAGACGTTGCAAAAAGATTGTGTCTTGCAACCGTCACTAATTAAAATTCCATTTCTATTTATTTGTTTAGTCTTAAATACAATACATAATGTATTTATTTAATTTGCTTGTAATAGTATAAGATACGACGGGGTTGACATATCCGTATGGCTAAGACCCCCAAAAAAAATAAAATTAAAAAATAAAGGAATTCTGGTACAAAACTTCAACTAACTAGACACTTGCTAGAAGCTTATCATATTTCAATAGGCTTTAAAAACACGGTAATTGATCAATAGGGTTGTCACTAAAGACGAATAAAAACGATCCGTTATCGCAGAATCAACCATAAGTAATAATCGTTCAAACCTTGGTACGAAGCTAAATCACGCTACGGTGACGTCATCACGTCTCGAATTTCAGTGTCAGTGGATTGTTGCTGTTGCTCACCTTCTGTTCTATAAACAATGTACGGTGCACTTTATAACACACTTGTTTTTGTTTCCGATGAAGCCACGGCTTATATGGATTCAATTTGGACATTGGAACTATCGGGCAATGTATCTGGCCCATTTATTTTTAGAAATGCGTTAAGGTTGGGTAATACAAGTGGTAGAGTCACGCTGTAGCTACTTTTGTCTACAGCATGAATGGGCCGGCTGGACCGGATTATCTCACCGAAAACCGACGTGAAGTTGCACCTTGCTGTTGCATTTCGTATATGAGTGAGTTTTCCGGAGCCCTGAATCCCCCTACCTTTCCCTCACTCCTTTCATAATTACTCTAGTATTATGGGTGTTCATGGCCGGTGAAGCTCAGTGTAGATGGCCCAATTGCTCGTCTGCCGCCCTTAGTCAAAAAAAGTTGAAGAGATGGCGGACTAGCTCGTACTGGGAAAACCGGCGACAGAAAGTTCTAAACAGAGATTCGTTGAAGGGGCAGGAAGGCTAAGGCCTTGCAGTAGGACAATCAAGACAAATGAATTTATATAACTAGAAAGAAAGATATATCTTCTTAGAACGTGATTGAACTGTCTCTTGTAAGTGGCAAAGACAGAAAGCCCTGGAGCCATCTTTGTCTACAGCATTATTAGACAGGCTCGACTAGGGTGGTGCCATAGAAAAAATGCGTGGTATCATTGCTGTTGCGTTCGCAACTTCAATGAGACCCGGGATCCAATATCTTCTTCACTTCTATTCCTTTCCTGGAGATTCATGAGCGGTGGTGACCACCAGAACATCCATTTGCGTGTTTGTTTTTTTTATTGAAAGCCCGGAAAAAGTTAACATGGCAAATATAGGTATATCTGGTCATAGTTGGTGATGCTAGACACGAGTGAATTTACGAACGAATGCTAGGCCTTACGTAAATAGATTCGATAAACACCAATGCTTAAACATTTATAAATGTAATGTTTTTTTATATTTCTAACATAAAATTATTTTTCTACCTTAACAGCTTGATGTAGGCGTCTCATTACACTTACCTACTTATTTATATTTAGGCATCATAATTACTTCAAAAGAACGTGAAATCTTAAATAAATTCAAAAACAAACCGAGATGTGTTATAAACTCAACTAAGAAAACCACTCCGTTCCATAGTAAACAATCCCGGAGTAAATAAAGTCGTAGAGCCGACTAAAAAAAGTATAAATGCACCATTATTCGCGCCGAAGAAATCCGAAGAAAGCCGAAAGCTCCCGAAAGAATGACAAGCCGGCGCTTTCCGTGGAACGCGGAAAACGTCGGCACATGTTGAAAATACGAGTGGGTATTGACCCCGACCGCATGGGACGTCTGAATCTACAGCTGTTGCTGAATCTAGCGCGGTGCATCTCGTGATGCGTTTATTTATGTGATGCACCACGGACTAGTGCGTTTATCTTTTAGATTAGGCGAGGGCTATGGCGTCGGCATAGGTATAGATTGTATTCGTTATTCGCTTACATATTTTGCCAAACGTTAGTGCCAGTCGCCACAGCAAGGGTTCTATCGATTTTCGTTGTACAGACGTTGGATAAGTTATGTAAGCGTTTCTTACCGCGCTCACTTCAGGAACGGTTCATGATACACGCGGATATTTTATCACACAATCTTAGTAGATATTAGTAGATAGATAACAAGGTAGTCCTTGTAGCTTAGCGTCTACATTTACAGTTATGGTTTATTTCGTTGATATATGTTTCATTGTGTTTATGTCGATGTTTAACCAACGAGAAAAAGATGGCTATTATAAATTTGGCCTTTTGTCTAAATGTTTTTGTTGCATCGTAGCGCCTAAACGAATGGATCGACTTGAATGCGGTTTTTTTGTTTGAAACCTGGTTTAACCAAGATAGTTCTCCTGAGGGCCAATTCTCCTATTTTAACTGACACTGCGAATGAATTTTAACCGAACTGAGATTAGATTTTGAATTAATAAAAAATATGGCATTCTGCTCCTTTAAAAATTCGATATCATCCCAGTTAAATTGCATAGAAACTGTCAATTCGATCAACTTTCAATGTCTTTCTTTTGTTGAAATTATGGCTTCGCATTATTATGCATTTCGCCAATGACAAGTATTTTACCGAATTTTACGTATCAGCTGCCATAGACTAAATTCTAGAAATTAAAATAAAATGTCCTAAGCGACAAAATCAATGTTACCAACTCATAAGAAAATACCCACAATATGACTAATTTCAGTGATTAAAAAATTACGTACTTGGAGGTTATGATTTTTTAATTAATTGAATTGACTAATTCCATGTATTTTATTTATTTATCTATTTCCATGTATTTTGCGCTCTATGGAGTTTTGGCGGGAATTTTGACAGTGCGATTGATCTCATAATTGAATCTACACTAATATTCTAGAGAGGAAAGATTTTTTGTTTTTTGGTATGTAACAAATAAACTTAAAAACTACTGGACCGATTTCAAAAATTATTTTGGCGTTAGAAAGCTACATTATCACTGAGTACCATAGGCTACTTTTTATCCTGGAAGTTAATTGACCGTAACTCAATATTACCATCTCGCTTACTCTCAACTAGAATCCCTATTGCGCTCCATGTTTGTGAACTGTCAAACTCCCGCGTTATGTGACGCAGATTTACTTCTAAATAACCTGTCTATTAAACAACAATAATACGAAATTTTGACTGTAAAAAAATACTGTGTCTCCATACACTGTATTTATAAAAATACGGTGTCCAGTAGATGGTGAAAATACGGCAGATTTGCTGTAATTACAGTGCACTTGGCAACACTGCTTCACCTTTATCACATTTCGTTCTCAATTAATATTTTGACGTTTGTCTATGGACGAAATGCATTATATATAGATATGTGTCAAATTTATTGTTACCAGAATGCCGTTTTGGTTCAGTCAACTTGTATTCTACTTTCGATATCATTGCGATCTAAGTTCTTGAATATTGGTTTAGCAGAATACCATTTGCAACTTTCTTGTCGCTGAGATTAGATCGGAATGATATTTTGAACATTTAAAATTACGAGAATTGGCCCTCTGTTCAGCTGTTTAAAAGATACAGATGTAGAAATGATTATTAGAAAATGTTCGTCAATTATGACATCTGGGGTTTTCTGTGTGCTATAGAAATTAATAGAATATCATATAAATACCACGAAAAATCAACGAGGAATATATATATATATACATATTGATATGCCTTATTAATTGTATGCTTGTGTTTTATGCTTGTAAATTGCATTATTTATTCGCAAGTTACGTGAAAAAAATCGTGTCAAAGAACTGTTAATCGGAGATAATGTCAATATTCGATTCTATGCAGATCTACAGATTTATTTCGATAAAATAAACTTAATTAATTCTGCCGAATGACGTGTGGGACCGAAATATTTTATTAATGAGAACATAATCGGCAAAAGGCAAGAGTCACTGGCCCGGAACCTCGATACCAGCTTCGTAAAATTCCATTAAAATATCTAGATTAATTTACGCGGCGTATGAATCGACATGTCAAGCTCATTTATATATGTAGTAGAAAATAAGCGACAAATTAAAACACTCGTAAAAAGTGTATTGCTTTTTGATTGCATTTTTTCCTCCCTCTACTTCCTTATAAAGCGGGTGATACATGAGAGATCAATGTGCACGTCTAATGACCCCGTTTGCCACGAATGTGCCGACAGGTTGATGTAGATCGCGGAACAAAATTATGCAATAACTTACCACCCAAACACGCTCCTCTGAGTTTCAAACATGTAAAATGACTGATTTTACTAGTTTACTTATTGCCGTATCCTTAATTTAAGTTTTAACTTCAAATTCATTTATTAACTTGACTGCCTCGGTGGCGAAGTTGTAATGCGTACGCGGTAACGATTGCTGTGGTGAGGTCTCGGGTCCGATCCCCGGGTCGGGTATTGATATTGGGTTTTTCTATCATAAAATAGTATCAACCCGGAGTCTAGAATTGTGCCCGATATGGCGATAGGCTCGTCCCCTATCACATCATGAGACGGAAATAAGCTCGGCTAAATGTGGGTGTACTAGTTACACCTCTGCCTACTCGTTCGGGGAGTACAGGCGTGGGTGCGTACTCATTTATTAATTTATATTTTACATTCAAAAGCAATGAAAGTAGTGTATAGTGTATAGTGAATAATTTTGACAAAAAAACATAAACAAGTATATTTTTTTTATTAAGCTATTCAATTCACAAAGAATATAATAATATTCAATTCACAAAGAATATAAAAAAAAGATTGTGTGGTTTTATGAAACCACGGTAAAAGTGTTTTTTTTTTCACATTATAGATATTTAACTAATTTTTTTTGGAATAATAGTACATTAAACACTAACAAAAACAAAAAAATAGCGTGCGAACTATAGACGCCGCCATATTGGCCTTGGCTGCTCTGGCGAGCGCCTTTCACTTTATCCCTACTCCGCGGCCGACCGTCACGCGACATGCAACACACAGGCCAAAAAATTTGAGACGATCTAATAAAAGTTTCACTTTAAAGAATATTAGAATCACAATTAAATATAGCGTGCTTGTTTGTTTGTGGAAAACCCTAAATAAACTAACACGGCTGAATAAACATTACTTCCCCCTTAGAATGCAAAAATTCAAAAATGAAACGTTCCATTGCGTCGCCTCAGCTTTATATCGCTATATTAGCGGTAGGCAGCGGCTTGGCTATGCCGCTGGCATTGCCGATATCCATGAGCAGCGGTGACCGCTTACCATCAAGCGGGCTGCAGGCTCGTCTGCCTATCACGGCTATAAAAAAATCATAACTCGTCACACGTTGGTTCTCGGCCAGTCACAATCGAACGGGACAAACATTCGTTTCGTATTTTTACGCTACATTCTAACCTCGCAGGATCATATTACAAATTCACAAAATTGACAGCCTCCGTGGCGTAGCGGGCGAGTGGCCGGCTGTGGAGCGGGAGGCCGTGGTTCGATTTCCGCACCGAGACAAGTGTTTGTGTGATCCACGAATATCGGTTTCGGGTCTGGGTGTTTTAGGACCGTAAGTCCCTCGTAGGTTCTGATACGACACAGGTTAACCTAGTGTGGGGTCAGGACTATGCGTGTGACCGTTGGGTGTATTAATTTTATTTATTTATTTATATTAATGAACTAAATTTTATTACAAACCTACATGACCGTATCACAGATATTAAAACTAAATAAAGTAATAGCAAATACGTAGATGATATATATAAAATTGTAACACGAGCGGATGAAGGGAATCATAAAACGGTACATATGGCCCTACGTGGATGCAAACCCAATAATGTGGTTAAGCGCAAGACTAATTATCCCGGAAAATCCGTTAAAAACTCCCTAAAAAACGGCACACCGCCCGCGTCGGGGCGTCCGGGAAGAGATTTATCGTTCAAAATTTAAAGTCAATTAATGTTGACGCATATTTAAACGAAGCTGCGGACGTGCCCGGCCTCTTGACACATACATATATTTGCCAAATGTGTAAGTCGGTACAAAAATGTATTCACTTACGGAGAGGTTAGTATGGACAGACCTTTACGTTTGGTATTAACTTATTGGAAATATTGTGGCATATTATATGTGCCCTTCTATGTGCCGGATATTTATTACCGTATTATACGAAACCTTTATTATGTGCTTTTGGTATATTCAGTTAAATAAGGAACATTCTTAATGAAAATAAGAAATTCTTGCAAAACCCTAAAATTAAAAAAGTATATTTTTAATAGCTTGAATGACGAAACACAAGCATACCATATAGAATTTTGAATGACAAAGCAGTGCCCACACACTGGACTGCCTCCGTCACCCTGAGGCATAAGATGATAAATCTCATGATGCCCAGTAATTTCACTGGCTTCAATATCTTTCATACCGAAAATAGCAGTGCTTACACATTGCTGCTTGGTGGGAGAAATAGACAAAACGGTAGGACTAAACCTGACGACCTCACGCAGACGATGGACCTACCACCTATTTGAAATGTAATAAATGTAAATTAGGAACTACATTAGCGTTCTGAAAAAATATTAAGGAAAATTCAATAAAGTTTTACCTTTGAAGCACCTAATACATTTCGCGAATTTGATCATCGTAACCTTGTTATTATGAGAAATCACGTATTTCACATTAACATCAACCTTAAGCGACTCAACAAAATACCGCCTTCGGTGTTTAATCTTTCTTTCTCTTAAAAATAATTTAGAATAAAAGGCATGCGAAGTGCGTCTTGAAACTTCACTTAGTCACACAGTTAATTTCGGCGGAGTACATAAAAATGTTTCGGCTCTTAAACGATGCAGCGGCGCATACCTTCGCGCCTAATTCACATCGAATTTCGGATGATTTGTGTCCTCTGTATTATCAGCTGTTCTCGAGCGTTTCGCTCACATGAAGCGCAGTCATTCATTCTCATTCATTAATGGATGGTTTTGTTCACGTTGGAGTCAATTACGCGGACATATCGTGATCCTAATATGTCTTAACGTGTATTTTGACGTGTTGTTTCTTTTAACATTCTTTGAAGAATTATTCAGGTATAAGATGTCATTTCGAATGTCTCGTTCGTCCAACAATATAGTCATAATCTCTCGCCCCCTTATTTCCAAATACTTGAACTCCAATGGGCATGTAAATGCATACTGCATATCGCACGGCTCACCGCCACGCAATGCTTCAGCGCTCGTATTATTTTATGTGGTCGAATAAAAATAAAATTGTACGGTAAGCACACTTATCGAGCAAGAATTTCGATAGAGTGCACCGGAAAACGGAAGCACCGCTGGAGGTCGTTGAACCGTACGTGGAGTCAATGTCAGAAGCGCGGCGGCAGGCTCGGCTCCAAGATTCGGCAAGAACAAGGGTGCGTACTTACCGGTTCGGGGTAGCAGGGTGCAACTGTCGCGGGGTAACGACCGAGTCGGGGTCGTCGGCCGCCGCCACGCGGCCGCGCGACCGAGCCATCCGATTGATTGGAGCGGGACGGCACTACCTCCCGGTACCCTCACGATTTAACTACCCCTGCTCTTAATAGAGGAAATAGCACTTTGTTTCGTAACTGATAAGGTATGGTTCAGTTTGGCCGTTTGATCGCCGATGAGGCTTTTGTACGTTGGCAGTGGGGAGGCAGCCTACGCACACAGCCGCCTAGAGGGAAGTAGTTTTGCTCAAAATATTGATTTTTCCGCGGGTGTAGCGGCCGCGTGGCGCGCGGCTGTGTGCGTGCTCGCGTGCATGTGCGTGTACGTGTGTGCGTGCACATCTATTTTGGGTAGAGCACGTGGTCGTAGATGTTGCCTGTTGACATGCGTTTTTATTTTTATGACGGTTTCTCGGCTTGATTGGTTATTTGATTTACTTCATTGCAGATTTATGTACATATTACATTATGAATTTATAAGTAACATAATATTATGTATATTTATTTATTATAAATTATTTGGATATTTGGACATATTGTTAAATCCTTGAACGTTCATATTTTAGTTTCTTGTATATACCGTGATATTTACGTATTTATTTATTCTCTCCATTCCAATTCTAAGAAAAGCAAATATCAGTCTCATTTAAGAAGACATCACATATGCAAATACCGTCCATCCAAGTAATAACCGTCCAATCCATGCGAAATCGGTTTTGAGTTTTGACACCAATCATTTTAATTGATTAGCGTCACCCTACGGAGGGACAACATGATTGTTAGCCCCGAGGTGGTAGTGATTGCCAACTATCAAATCTATACTATATGTAAGTACTTATATTACTATAAATGCGAAATTATATTTATTGGTTTGTACTTCAACTATGCAACAACGGAGTAATGGAGCGACATGTTAAGCCATAGAGATAGTTTATGGACCGAAATGACAATAAAATTTGTCATAGTCCTTATAGTTTTTATCCGAGAAATATGACGGTAAAGACTCTGCGGGCGGAGCTACAAGAAAAATGTAGTACAAAATCTTCGTACAAAATGAATGATAGGACAGTCGAATCATCATCATCATCATCATCATCATCATCATCTGAGCCTGTTGCCATCCACTGTTGGGCGTAAGTCTCCCACAAATGAGGACCAACCACCCCGGTGTTAGGCTGTCCGCATCCATCATATATTGCGTATTGGAGCTAAAATAAATTCAATGAAATTCCTATATCCAAACCAGTATATTCGATGAAATATTTAAAGCAAATAGATAACATTTATTGCATCATACATTTTAAATGGGCAATAACGTTGGTTGTAATTTATTGTTACCGCCGCGTGTTCTAGTTGCCAATAACTTAAGTATAAGCAAATCTAAAAGTTGTCGAAGCTATGATATGTCTGATTGAGAAACTTTTCCAAATTAGGAATTCTTTTGTCGGTTACAATTATATACTCCAAATGGAACAAAAATATAAACTGACAAACAGACCATCCTCCCTTTTTCACCGGGTAAAAAGTGATGTTCAAATACGCCTATCGGAAGATTGTCAGTCGAACAATGCTCCATATCTTAATCTCAATGCTTCCCCCTCGTCTCAATACAAAGCTCTCAAATGTCTTCGTCTTAAAGATTCGCGACAGCGTCTGTCTGCGACTGTATGAAATCGATTCTATCTTACACTAAGCTATTTTACATGGCTTATTGTGGGATACGTTAAATACTGTTTTACGCAACATTGCATTCCAGTACAATAATGTTAACACAATGTGATAGTGCATTTAACTGATTCAAACAAGTTAACAGGTGTATATTAAACTGGTCTAAATTCCCTGCCTGTATTAAAGTCGTGACCACCGTCCACTATATACCAGCAGCCACTTACGTACTGGACATAAAATAACACATTAAATAACTCCATTGTCTGGATGATACTTTCGAAGTTCACTGGACTGAAGACGTTTTGCGCAATACTATATAGCTTGCGAACTTCTTTCTGTCGGGATGTGTTGGTATATTATGTATATGGACATCATACACAGCGTCCGTCCTCAGGAGTCACGCACACATCTACACAGCCTTACCCTTGATTTTGCCAGCTCAAGGTCTCTACCCTCACAGCTCTCTCTTTCCCACCCTAGGTGGGCCATGTGTGGCCGTCTCTGTCTAAACTGCGGACAATATCGAATTTTCCCGATCAGGAGCCGGGGTCGACGACCTCCCGCGACATACGTATTGGTAAATAAACATTGGTATTATATAATGGATATAATATCGGATGTTTTCGATCGCCATTTTGCGGCAGAATATTTGTCGCGTTAAGCGGACAGATTAATTTGATATGTCTATTGAATAATTTGTAGCACACGCACGGCGAGATATTATAAAGGGACATTCGGCTAATTGTGCATTGTAATAACTTTAAACTTGGGATGTTTTATCAATCTCTAGAAAGCGTTATTTATCAGATAAAATATAAGACAGTAAAATACAAAATTATGACACTATTAATATATATTCGGTGGATCGAATCTCACATTGGTACTCGTATCCTCCTAAATTGCCTGATTAATACGTGATCTGGGATAACATTTATGTGGTCATTCAAAAATATATTGTATAAATTAGTAGAAAAATTACTGATTGATTCTACAGATACCATTATATTCTACTGATTTATATTTGTATATATATGCTAAAAGCTATTTGCTTTTTATTTCCTTTACAGAAATTATACTATTGATTGCGTCGATGCAAAAAACTCACGTGGGAGACTGTAGTTTATAACTCAATTGTCTGTCTTATCACTCCAATAACATTACCTTGTCTAGACGGAAAAATAGGAAAAATATATATATAATATCTAACGTAGTTTTCGAGGGAACGTTACGAATTTAATAATAATGTAATAATTGAAGCTTCTCTATTTTAAATTGTGGAGTTTTGTTCCCAATATCGAAAGTAATTTGCTTTACACGCTCAAACTATCCTTTCACTATAGATAAAATCGTTAATTAACAACATTGTAAATACACTATCGATTTATTATCAACTACCTGTACCAACGACTGCGTCCGCGTTGGATTTCAAATTAGCCATCTTCAAAACGAATCATATATCAAATATTGTAATAGAAATAATGTATAAACTGACAACAATCTTAGTGAGTCTTCAGACATCAAAAAAATGGAATTAAATCCTTGCGTACAGGAAATCATTTTACAATAGTAGATTCGTCGAGCTGTTGTCGTTGAAGTGTAATTTTCATATTTAAAATTGGCAACACATTCATCATTGTCCTTCTTCAAAGAAGTCTGACATAAATGCACACAAATTAACCATTAGTCTCAAAATGAGCATCAGAAATAAAAAACAAACTCGTAAAGGGGCGAGACAGCGTTTGATTACGTGTCGCTAGTGCATCGAGCGAGTACCCCGACCTATGCCAACGCTGCACCGATGCACCCCGCACATCTAGACACCTAGATGTCTGGCTACCTCCTACCCCCTCCCTGACACACACCAGCGAACCCTATGTACTCTACGCTTGTGTTACGTTAACAATTTTTGTTTACGTGTGTGGTTTGATAATTTTGGTTGGTTTTAATTGTGAATGTATTGGTCTTACGCAGTGTTTAATATTGTTTATATTAAAAGATTTCGAATATACGTAAAGGATATTGGTGGTAATGCTTATATTTATTTGTAGCAACAATTTAGGTACATTATTTATTTTAACAGATATTTCGATTTTTTATTACCTTGAATGACGAAAGGAGCAGGTCGTTCCTGATGGCATATGCCCCATAAGACTGCTAACTACCTACGTTCATAAAGGTTATCTTGTTTGATTTTGAAAATAGTTACATACAAAAAGACAGCAAAATATACGCACCGAATTGAGAACCTCCTCTTTTTTAAGTCGGTTAAAAATAGCCCATTGTCGAAATAACCCACTAAAAATAAATAAAATCACACTTTTGTATCGTTATTATAAACAAAGGGACATACATGTAATGTTACCTGAGGAATTAGAAAAATGTAAACACTTAGCCCGTCATCACCTTACATGAATGTTTGCATACTTCTTAAGTGGATATTAAATGGATAATATGTTCTAATAGTAGGTTTGTTTTTTTTTATATTCCATACTAGAATAACTTCTCTTAAAATAATAATCAAGTTTTCATGAATTTTCTCCTATGGTTTATTAAAAATTTAATAAATAGCGTTCGTTAGTTAAGATTTTTTTATACTTTCACTGATAAATAAATCTTTTCTAACTCTTAAGACCCTACCAGAAAGTAAACTTTGTGCATAAAATGAAACATAATCCACTATTAATGGAACAAAATACTTCCAATAAATGAACTGAAATCTCTCTGCATATTTACAAACAGCACAGGTGGTCTATAAAGTGGTTCTGCAGAAAATCGAACCGCTGCACATTCACGAGTGTGCGCCGTCTAAACCTACCCCAACAGAGTGCAATCGCACTAGCGGACCTAGGCCAGTGTGCTGCACATTGCCTAGTGTCAACGAATGCACTGCCGACACACTCACACAGACAACGTATTTACGTGAACTCCAATTATGCTATCGGGAGATGGGGTGGCGGTAGGGTTGCCAAAGGAGATGTTTCATTTTGGGCCACCTCATGTACAGTACGAGTATACTGAAAAACAGGAAAACATTAGGCGGTTTTATGAAAATACAGTTAAATTTATAAATTTACAAATTAAACACATTCATTCGTTAAGTACAATATTTATTAAGTCATTATGTTTTATTACATACGATAATTGGCGATCTATCGTGTCAAAATTGCAAAGATGCAATGTTATCAAATACGGTTAATTTTACCTTTTCTGTTTACTCCATGAATAAATGCTTTGATATAAAATAATATTGGCAGTAACATACTGACTGCCTCGGTGGCACAGTTGTAATGCGTACGCGTTACGATTGAGGCCAACACTGAGGTCTCGGGTTCGATCCCCGGGTCGGGTAAGGTGGTATTGGGTTTTTCTATTACGAAATGCTCAGTATCAGCCCGGAGTCTGGAATTTGTGCCCAGTATGGCGATAGGCTCGCCCCCTATCACATAAGGGACGGAGATACGCTCGGCGAAATGTGGGTGTACTGGTTACACCTTTGCCTACCCCTTCGGGGATTACAGGCGTGAGTGTGTATGTATGTATGTATTGGCAGTAACATATATAAAAACAGGTTTCAAGTATCGATAATATGAGATTTTACGGATATGTTACGCCGTATTTTATTCTGTGGGGTTGCAATCCTTGTCCGAATTATATTTATTGAACATAAAGTCAAAGCAATTTATAATTCAATAGATAGTAAAAAAATGGGTTTTACATATTTTCGCTACATTTCTATGTACTGTACAATGACTTGGCCCAAGCTTCGTACATAACTGAAACATCTCCTTTATTGTGTTAAAAATAATGAATTACGGAGTGTAATAGCTTAGTAAAGTTAATGGTAAGTTAACACATGGTTTTTTTTTGTTGCATTACGTACTATCGTGCATAAAAACGATTATAAATCACTATAATTAATAAGAAATGTTTAAAATCTTAAAGTCACCACTAGTGACATTTCGCCGCACCGAGAGGCGTGACTGTGACAACTACGCGTTACAAACTCTCAAGTGTGGTTGGCTTTCAAATGTCATGCCTTTATATCATGGAGCGATCCGCTTTGAGACCCCGTAACATTTCGACGTGACATGTCATTTAAGTTTTTGTCATTTTATGTTTTAAGCCGCGGCAAAATGACATTTTGCATGTTACGACACCCATATATATTAGCGTGACAAGTACGTGCGACAGCCATGACTCTCGGTGCGGCAAAATGTCACGGAAGTGTGGACGTATTTTAATATAATAATCATAATTTAATTTATTTATCAAAAAGCATGATGATTTTAAGAGCTAGTTACATTGTGCTTAGCCAAAAATACACTAATTGTGTCAAAATATTATTTTGATTATTATTTAACCCGACAACGCTCTTCAAAATTGAACTGTCCAGCGTTGCCACTTGTCTAACCAGCGCTTGTCAACCCTATATAGAACATGTACTCAGATATGGAGTTTTATTCAGATATATGCATTTTTTGTATTTGTGTGTTCAACTTCAAGGGCAAAAGGACTCTGAGATGACTCTTTGACAGTTTAATTAATTTAAATACGCCAAATTGAGTCAATTACTGCATTTGTGGATGCATGGGCCGTTGATCTTTGTCCTGTTTATAAATAATAGACATACATAAGCCACACCTAAAGAGTAAAGAATAAAAAGTATTGTATTCTATGCTACTGTAGCTTATGTAACGTGCTTAATGATAATGAATATTGTAATTAATTACATTTGACAGACTCTGTGGCGTCGATGAGTAGTTGGCTGTGAAGCGAGAGGCCGCGGGTTCGATTCCCGCACCAATGCAAATGTTTGATCCACAATTATTTTCCTGGTCTGGTGGTCTAGTGTGGGATCAGGACTATGTGTGTGACTGCTGTGTTAGGTATTATCATTTAACTACTTCATTCAAAGTTCTGTGTTGTTTTGCTTCTGTTTATGGGCAGTCATGACGCATACTATCAGGCGATCGACGTGCTTGTTTCGTCACTCAAGCTAATAAAAAAAACATGCATACATAAATAGGATGTCACCTTTACCCTTCCTTTACCCGTATTAGTCCTTCCTTGCTTAGCCGTAGTATACCTAATTAAAGTTAGCAACATTCAGTCTTATATCAAAACTCATTTATTATGTAAGAATGTGTTGGTTGCAAAATTCGAAAGGTCTTCGTTATTTGTGTCTTACGTCGAAGGACTTTAATATATCTAAGTCACAAAGGGCGAAGGGAAGTCAACGCTAGTTTCTCTTTCATAAAATCAGACTATATGATTTTTTATTCAATACGTTTAAAGTTTATTTTTCTTTCATTCTTACTGCTTTAAGTTGTTAATCACTAAAATGCGTAGCAATTAGCATGCAAACCAAACTTCCCAATCAATTTTTGAGTGGTAGAGCCACGCTGTAGACACTTTTGTCTACAGCATGAATGGGCCGGCTCGTCCGGGTTATTACCACTCTCTCACAGAAAACTGGCGTAAAGTAGCAACTTGCTGCTGCGTTTCGTACGGTGAGTAAGATATCCGATAGGCCCAAATCCACTCCCTTCCCAATCCCGTAATTATTCCTTTCCTTTAAGTTCGGTACCGCGCCCATGATTCTTTTGGTATTGTGGGCGTACATAATCACTTACCATTAGGTGACCCACTGGGTTGTTTGCCGGCCTATGCTATAAAAAAACAATATCTCCAAACTACTAAAGCTAGGATCATGAAATTTGGTCAGGTGATAGTTTGTATAATGTAGAGGCCCGCTAAGGAAGGATTTTTGAAAATTACATTTTAAGGAGTAAGGGTGGGGTGAAATATTTTAATCCTAGAAAAATATATTCACGCGGGCGGAGCCGCAAGCAACAGCTAGTTGTTGCATAAAATATATATCATCCTCTTCATACATATTTACACACATTACTTTATATGAATGCTAATTATTTTCTTTATCGGTTTTCCCTTGTTTTAATTAAACCCATTTAGCAGCTTTTAATTAACTGCAAGTCAGAGCGCATGCACCGCGACCCTATGACCTTGAACGATACGAACTATATTAATATGCAAATCCGTGCTGAAAATAAAATATTAAAAGGGGCCATAGAGTACACAGTTCGGTCTTTTTTTAGGTTTACAAACGAGCAAACGGGTCGCCTGATGGTAAATTATCTCCATTGTCCTAGACACTCAATACCATAAGAATCATGGATGCGTGTTATTATACTTTTTGAAGTTACGTGTGTATTTATTGATAATCGCGTTAAAATGGATACCTGAGAATTCTCGATAAGAATATTACCTAAAGGTCCGTGGGTAATGGGTATGTGACGTTTACCAAACCGCATTAAGCCAGCGTGGTGGACTAAGACCCTTCATTAGTAGAGGAGGATCGTGCCAAGCAGTGGCATGCATGATACCGTAAGGACAGCAACACTTTTAACTCCTGGGTATCTATTCCAACAATCAAAATATGAAAACGGCAAAACGAAGTATTTATTTAATCTACACTAATATTATAAAGAGGAAAGATTTGTATTTTTGTATGTAACGAATAAACTTAAAACTACTGGACTGATTTCAATAATTATTTTGCCTTTAGAAAGCTACATTATCACTGAGTAACATAGGCTTCTTTTTATCCCGGAAAAGGCCGTTCACACGAGCGGAGCCGCGAGCAGTTTTATATAAAAACATTTATAACAAAAAATATAACCTAAACAAATTCTTTTATTTGGCACTCTCTCGGCTTAATACCAGAGTCCGCCTTCACATCCTGATTTGGTATTCTATGGGGCGACCCGCCCCTGACCCCCCAAACACGCAAAGGGAACCAAGTTTCGCCATTGCCTCGTACGATATTAATCGACGGAGTGTACCATGTGCAGGTTGGCTTTGGACCTAAGATGTTGGCCAATTACACTCAAATGTCATGAATGACTAACTACTCATTTGTTTTAGCTTATGCATTACGGAGCAGCCTCCATCAAGTGTATTATTTTCGTTTATCTTTTCGCCCGACCGACACTTACACGTGGGCGAAGTCGCGAGATATAAGCTAATTATGTAATACATTATCAAATTATATTTAGCGCTTGTTTTACCACCTCTAAATAAATGCTTTTTACCATTTCAAATATACGTTAAAATACAAAAGTCACTCTCTAACGCCCGTATACTGAAACGCTACTCAACGGTTAACTATCTAATCTTATTTTCATACAATTTTGACAGATAGGAGGCACTTAACATGTTTAACACGATCTTAAATGCCTAATTTGCGTTTCAGTATTCGGGCGTTAGTCACACAAAAAAAATGTCTACTAGGTAGATATTTTTAAAAATAACTGTCTATTATATTAATTGGTGATTATATTTTACTCAAATATTGTGAAGTAGGGCCTTAAATTTTTTACAATGCAATGCAAGGAAATGCGTATTTTAATTGACATTAATTTTAGATTGACAGTTCGTCGCCGGTATGTCCGACGTTGTTTCTGTTTTTTGCTACATTGCGCGCTGCGATCGTTTTCATTCGTCACAACTCTATGCACGGCGCCTAATGCGATACTTTCAGCAGGTGACGTCGCACCTACGCGACTACAGCGCCGCGGCGTAGCGCGTTTGCTACAAAATCTGTAGAACTTTCGTAGCACCTTTAGGTCTAGGCGAAAATGTATTACTTTTGTAACTCATGTAATTAATTAAAACCATTGTCGTTGTAATCATACTATTATGTAATATACCAACGACAAATGAAATAAAAATTTATATTTACTTTTATTTATGTCAGTAATACATCATATTATTTAACACGTGTAATCAATATTAATATTGAAATATTACCGTAATAGTTATAACTTAAAATTATGTTATTGTTCATAGCCATAAATCTATTTTATTTAAGTTGCATGAATAGCGCCACCAAGCGGTGAATAGCCAAGAAATTCGTTCGGCGTTTCGACGCTAGAGGGCAATAGTGTCATAACAATAAAATAAAATTATAACACCCAGGATAATGTTCGTAAATTGTAATTAGTATTTCCAGTATTGATTGCTACTGCGAATAAAGTAGTGAATTATATTATTAAGTTTAATAATTATCATTCTTGACCGTTGTTTTAAACATTTTTTTAACTAGCAAATCATGCTGGATCCATATTCAAAATAATTTGTAAGTATTTTTACTCATAAGATTAAGCATGTGACAAAAGTGAAGCGCATTCTAAGAATTTTCCTAGAGCAGGACCGTTAAGGAGCACAGAGATGACTAATTATTTTTGGGCATTATGCCAGATGACAGAACGAAATTCGGATATGTAGGGCGTCGGAGCAACAGCGGCTGCACCACATAGCTTTTTGTAATGATTTGCAATATGAATTGTTATTGTAATAACAACTAAACGTGGCCTTAAATTTGCAATATCAATATAATTTGTACTTGTAGAGCATAAATCTTTGGAACTGCTTATCATTACATTCTTTACAATGGCTTTTAATAAAACTAACTGGAGAAATTACAAAAATAAATGTTGAAAAACAAACCCAATTATTTGAAACGAATAAAAATAAATAAATTTGTGCAGCATATTTATTCTATGAATTTATGATTTTATCATTAAAAATGTTAAATGCATATTTATTAGAAAAATTAAGACTATTTTTTGCATTAAGTGATGAATCATACCATTTTAATAATTAGATAGTATGGTAAGTTATTATATGTAGTTAAAGTACAATTGATAAATATTTGTGCCGGGCCATTTATTTAATAATGTATGACGTTTTGATCGAATGAGAAATCTATAAATATTAACTGAAATATTAATTTTCTCTCAAGACGTAATAATATAAAATTATATTGTAACCCGTGCGTTAACACACAAATTCGACGTGAAACAAATAAACTCACACTTATCAACATTTATATTAGTTTATTCCCACGTTATTATGACATAGTGTTTAAGGAAAATATTTTTTTTTGTCGCATTTATTAAATTTATATATTCACATGAGAAATCAACGTTGAAACGGAAATAAAGTGACGATGTGGGCTAAAAATGAGGTCGCAATAAGCTCAATAGTATAAAAGGTCATAAATCAAACTGAGATGAGGGACTTGCAAATAACCCCAATGGCTCGTGCATGTGGTTACAATTTGTATGATTTGGCAAATTATATCAACTCTTAAAAAACACGAAAAAATACTCTTCGATTTTGATATTCCATAAAAATAGTAATATTTTTAAGTTTCCGCGTCGATACGCTTGCATCCCATGGTTCTCGTAAATACATCAAAGATAATCGAACGTGTATTTCTAATTTCTTAATTCCCATTTTCACCTCATTATTATTTCACACAGCAAAAATACAAAAATATGAAATTAGTTAAACGCCACACTGGAAAATATATTTTCTTCGCGCGTTATCACATTTCTGGATCAGCCGCGTGGTAGCCGAGAACGATCTATCAAGATAACCCAATTTCTATGGGAACTGTGTGCGAGGAACATATAACTTTAAAAGTACAGAACCTGATAACAAATATTACACAAAATTGACATTACGAATACCTGTGTCCTCATCGAAAGAGGTCAAGTAGCTATATACTTTCTCGATAGGCAAGTTTGTCGTTTAAGATACACTGTATGCTTAGTGCGAGATTTTTTTTATTTGCTTGAATGACGAGACTTGAAGGTCGCCCGCCTGATGTTAAGCGTCAATCCCGCCTATAAACAGAAGCAACGTCACAAAGAACTCTAGATTACGGAGTATGCTGCATGGCACTGAACTGCGCTCGTCATCCCGGAGACATAGGGAGTTAATGCCCACTAATTTCACTGGCTTTAATGTCCTTAAGCCGAAACACAACTGTGCTTACACACTGCTGCTTGACGGTAGAAATAGACAAAGCGGTGGTACGTACCCAGCCGGCCTCTTGCATACGAGAGGACTGTTGAATTAGGAGATTTTTGACTTATATTTTTTATTGAAATACTACTTAAGACAGCCTCCGTGGCACAGTGGGCGAGTAACAGATGTGAAGCAAGAGGCCGCGGGTTCGATTCCCGCACCAAGAGATTTTTTTTTGTGATCCACAATTATTAGTTTCGGATCTGGGTGTTTTCACGAAAGAAGAAGAAGAAGAGTTGAAATCAGGCAAGCGGCTGCTACTAAAAACTACAAGCCAAATCTTTATGTAACATGTGCACAAAAAAGCATGATGCGCCGACTTACCTACTTAATGCGATGTATGAATAGTATAGTTATAAGTGTCCGACCGCGACTAACATTAAATCGTTAGTAACTTATTTAAAATCTCGTCAAATATACTTCCAAAGCCGGTAATAATAAAGGTGCCCCGGGAAACCACTTGTAATTAAATTAACAATTTATACTTTATATCTATAAAACGTTTTAGCTTTAGATATTTACTAATTATAGTAATAGACTAGAATTATATTGGAGTATGTAACAAAAATATTCTAAATCCAGGGTCAGTTTCAATAGTATATTTGTGCATAAATTTACTTCCTACCAGTTAATTTTGACATATTTTCCATGGAAGATCTATCAAAGAACTTGGCAGCTTCGGTGTCGCAGTGGGCGAGTAGCCGACTGTGAAGAGTAAGGCTGTGGGTTCGATTACCGCACCGAGATAAAAGTTTGTGTGATCCACAAATATTTGTTTCGGGATATGTTGAGGGACCACAAGTCCCACATCGTTTATTATTTACTTATTTACTTATGTAATAATAATAATTACTGGACACGGCACGCTTTGTGAGGAGGTTCCTCACTGAGGCCCTAACCACCGGTGGCATGGGTATTAGGCCTCGCCATTGGAGGATGATACTTTTTATATTTTCAAATGTTTTATTTTTTAGAAATGTCATATTTAAAAATGTAAAAAATCCTTTTAAAATAAAGAGTACTGTACATAATAATAAAATCATTATTTTTTTCTCGTCATCACAGTTAAAGTACATTGCAATAGATAAGAACTATTTGTATAGAGACTGGTGCCTCATGTAAGCCAAGCCTGTGTATCAGGTCACCAGGTTCTCGATTCTCGGAAGTACAAAAATATGTTTAGTATTCAAATACGTCGTAACGTCGTACGTAATAATGTCAAATTTTCATACGATGTGACGTCTTATAAACTGGTTGAGAAAAAGTTAAACTCGATTTAGGATCGTCGTGCAAGTGGTCCTAAGTAAGTTAAACAATCAATGCTATATCATACAGAAAAATACTAAAGCACACATATACACATTGTTTACAATATACGTTTATATAACAATTTGGGCACATTTATTGAGGGTATTTCAGTTCAAACCGGGTTCTAGGACAGTCTGTCGCAACGTCGCAAGTTCGGACCGTTGTTATCTGTCGCCGCGGTATCAAGATAGGTATTTTGTGTATCAAGTGCGCATTATACACCGCTCACCCAATTTCGGCAGATAAACGGTAACCTCCTTAATGTCGACCTAGACGGCATCGCCTCTTTCCTACTTTCGTAAAAAATATCACTCACACATTACATGATTTTTGTAAAGATAAATATAATTTCTTTGTTGTATCTAAGTAGGTATAACTAGGTGGTAGGTATTTTATGCCCAAGTCCTTCTTGTAGTAAATAGTTATAGTTAGGTATAGTATGTAATTAACATATACTTCACAAGGTGGTAGGTTCCTCGTATGCGGGAGGCCGTCTGGGTTGGTACCACCGTTTTGTCTATTTCTGACGCCAAATAACAGTGTTTAAGCACTGTAATGTTCTGGTTTGAAGGACATGAAGCCAGTGAATTTACTGGGCATTATGAGACTGTTAGTCTTATGTCTCGGGGTGACGAGCGTAGTCCAATGCCATGCAGTGCTTTGTAATTCAAAGTTCTGTGTGGTGTTGCTTCTGACTATGTGGCGGCGGCGCTTACCATCAGGCGAGGGACCTGCTCGTTTCGTCACTCAAGCTAATAAAATATAAAATAGTCATCACTAAAGAATTTTAGTAAGTGGTTTAGCTACGCTGTGGGCAGTCTTGTCTACAGCATGAATGGGCTGGCTCAACTGAATTGTTAACACTGTCTCACAGAAACCGACGTAAAGTAACGGCTTGCTGCTGCATTTTATACGGTGAGTGAGATATTCGGAGGTCCAAATCCCCCTTCCTTTCCACTCCTATAAGTTCAGCAACGTGTCTATGATTCTTCTGGTATTGTGGGCGTTCAGTAGAGATCACTTACCATCAGGTGACCCATTTGCTCGTTTGCCGGGCTATGCTATAAAATATATTTAAAACAGACATTCTTAGAAGTCATGATCGCCTTTGTTTGAGAACCAGTCTGTCCTAATTCCAGATTTTTATTACATTTCGAATCCTAATCCCAGAATATTTGAATGATATTCCTAACCTGGTTTCAGGCGAAATATCAGACAATTCTCTGAAACTATACATTGGCTATTCGGGTATTTTAAAATTCAGAATACAACATACCAGATAGATTCCGAGAGATAATAAAATCATCTTATTGGTCTTGTGGCAGTGTATTAAGGCTGAGAGCCATTGGTGTCCTGCGTTCAATACCCAGGTCAGGCAAGCACAATTTGTTTGAGTTTTCTTTTCAAAATTTTGAAAAATCACGCAGTAATTGCCCGGTATTGAAAGTGCCCGGTATGGTGATAGGCTCCCCTCCTGTCACACCATGGGACGGAAATAATTTCGGCGAAATGTAGGTGACCTGGTTGCACCTGTGCCTACTCCTTCGGGGATATAGGCGTGAGCTTATATATGTATGTTTATGTAAGTCGCTCGCCTGATGGTAAACGCAACGCCTGCCCATAAACAAAAGCAACGCCACACAGAACTTTGAATTACAAAGCACTGCATGGCACTGGACTGCGCTCGTCACCTCGGGGCATAAGTTGTTAAGTCTCATAATGCCCAGTAATTTTACTGGCTTCAATGTCCATCAAACCGGAATACAACGGTGCTTATACACTGTTGCTTGGCGGCAGAAATAGACAAAACGGTGATACCACTTTTTATGAATGTGGACTACGTCTGTGACAAGACATGTGGATCTGCATAACAAGATTACATGTATAGATGTACCAAGCTAACTGTGAATTGAGGAGCGTCGCTCTGTTGATCCAGTATTGCCATTTTGCAAATAATCATTAATTATGAGGGTTATTACAGGTGTTATGAAACACATATTTCACATTAAGTAATTCGTTTATTTTCAACCAAATGTAATTGTAAAAGTGCGTTTCAAGATACCAAATAAACTATATCTTCAACGTCAGCATCGTCATTACTTTAATAATAAATCGTATTGATATCTATGAACAGTAAAATTGTATACCCATGATCTGAAAACTTAGACATGTTAATGTGTTTGTTTAGTGGATGAAGACATTCCTATCCACTAAGTGAGCTGTTAGCTAAACTATTAAAACATCCACTAGCCAATAGATAGCAAAATACATAACATATAACGGCGGTTCCAACCCACCAAATAGGGATAATTCCACTAAATTGGTAACACAGTCAGTAGTTCCATTTACTGCCATTTCACAGTTAACTTGGTACATCTATACATCCGTGTAGGTATAAAACCAATTGCACTATCGCTCATGGATGCCGTAGAAAGTAAAACCGCGGTAGGCCACCGTTACTCGCTTGTCTATTCTATGAGGATTATTATCGTTGTAGCGTAGTGTAATACATACTAAAATGTAGAGGTGGTACGTCCCTCGTATGCAAGAGGTCGTCTGGGTTGGTACCACCTCTTTGTCTATTTCTGCTGCCAAGCAAAACGCTGTGTACGCTGTTGTGTTTCAGTTTGAAGGACATTGAAGCCAGTGAAATTACTGGGCATTATGAGACTTAATATCATATATCTCGAGATGACCAACGCAGTACAATGCAGTGCTTTGCAATTCAAGGTTCTATGTGTTTTTTCCTGTTTATGGGCTGGCATGGCGCTTACTTTAGTAACATTTAAGTGCATGCTGATATGGGAACGAGTGGTATCAAATACATCAATGTGGTAGAACCAGGCTGTAGATAATTTTGGCTGGTACCCGGAGATGGTAGATAGATAGATAGATAGTAACTCTTTATTGTAGACACACAACAACAAAAACAACAACAGCAAAAACAGATGGTATCCTAGTAAGAGGTACAGAAGTCTTGGGTGTCACAAGTTTATTTATTCGGGCATGGCAAGGAGCTACGACTACACTGGACTTGGCCAGGATACGCCATCTTGTACCATATATTTGACGGTATTTAGTATTATATGAGGCTACCCGCTATAATATGTCCCCCACAACAGGCAACGGGAACCAAGTTTTGTCAATGTCTCGTCCATTAATCAGCGGAGTGTATCACGTGCAGAAGATTTAAGATTAAGATTTTGGTGGCCCACTTAGATTCCCTTTGATCCTAAGATATTGTAGGCTCACTTAGACTCTACATAGATACAAATAAAGACGTAGGTATGTACATTATACAGTTATTACATACATAAAACGACATGGCGATTGCGCTTTACGAAAAATGAATTACCCTTCGTTAATCGCTGTCATTTTTGTTCTCTACTCAAATTAAAGTTATAATTACTGTTGAGACAAAACTTATTCGACACAACTAACAACTGCCGCATTTGACATGTGACAACTGACAACTAAGATCAATAACTTTATTACAAATAAATCGTAGAGGGAGAAATAAATACTTTACGTTCCTTAATTGAAACAACTGTAATATCGATTATATTTGAAGGCGCAGTAATCTTTAAGTCAACAGTCACGCCCCTGACATACATAAACGTTGTAAATTGACTATCTCCAATTTGTTTTTTAGATCATTAAAGCTGGAATTAAAATATATAAGGAGTCCATTTTCCTTTTTATACTACAGTAGTCAACCATAGAGCATGTAATAGAAATAGAAAATTTGCGCGCGTGTGCGTGTATTGCACTTGTGTTGTTGTTGTGTGTGCAATAAATACTTGATGTTTCCATCTCTTTCGTTCTCGACATTTCACTGATAGCTATGGCCTTGTCTAGTCGCATCTAATGCTGGCATTAGATCGTTTGAACGGCATTAGATTGGCAAGTCGCTTGCCTCTTTACTAGCATCAACGGCGTTAAACAAAAAGTTGTTAGTATAAAACTTCAAGGCTATTTTAGTTGTTTTGTACTAAAAGACAGTTTAACTTTATCAACTTTTATATATTTAGTAGGTCACTCATTTGTGTCAAGAAAAAAAATGTATAAACAGATGTTCAATTATTTAATTTTACGGTCATTGACATGGTTAATTTAGTGAGGAATCAGTCCTCTTTTTGCCGAAACTAAAAATATGTCTATTCTGTTTTGTTTCAGGTGAGTGTTACAATTTGGAGCGTGTTTATCGGGTTTGTAAACTTGATATTTTTATGTTATAAATATTTTTGTAACTAACGCAAAACCACACGTCCATCCTTGATGCACAGATTGTTTTCATTTCACAATATACATAATGTACAGGATAATAATCATTTAAATAAATCGTTTTTATATTCCGACAACTTCAAACTAAGAAGAAAAATCAACGTTCCTTAATACGTTAATTAATATTTAAATTAACTTATAAACACTGAACTATATAATATTGATAAGGGATGATCTGTGGATATCGTATCGTATCTTTTGGCGGTCCGCCGCTCCATCATCATCAGCCTCAGCAGGCAGCAGCTGGCAACAACGTTTGCAAGTGCACTGTCTCATCAAACGCTCCTAATGTCCCTGTAGCGAGTGTTGACTGAGCCGGAGTGTTGACCGGTATGTAGGTTACACCGCGCGAACCAGCGACCGCCCCCCCGCGCCCCCCACACACCGCGCACCACACCTCACCCCGCGTACCACGCAACTACTTCTATGACCCGTGCACTTTGAAACAAGAAAATGTCAAATGCACTCCTCAGGGATACAGTGGACGGTTTACTTATACAAGGATAGATAGGTGATCGGGGAGATTACACTTTCAGTGCTAGTCACGCGATGATGTCCTTTAGGAAATACTGATGTCCT
This sequence comes from Mimas tiliae, assembly GCA_905332985.1. Taxonomy (NCBI): domain Eukaryota; kingdom Metazoa; phylum Arthropoda; class Insecta; order Lepidoptera; family Sphingidae; genus Mimas; species Mimas tiliae. The sequence continues at coordinate 5,857,686 of HG995242.1, read as the reverse complement.
TAGGTATAAATGTGTTTAAAGGGAGTTTACCGCAATATATCTAATGTATTCGGCTTGGATAATGAAATAACAGTTTGACCGTACGACATTGCCACTGTGTCAAAGTTGGAAGCACACATTGGCCACAAAATTCGTCTTCTAAATGTCAAAGTGCATTCCTGAACCCTCGTACGTGCTACGTGCGTGTGTTGTTACAGTCACAGGCGAAGTATTTGGACTCAGATTCGCATTACGGCGGCAACGTGCCACAGACAAATTCTATTATTGGCCGTGGGCCTGCGTATTATATTTATATCAACCGCTACCCGTGGTCACTGGGGCAAGTTCGCACGCTTCTTTAAACTCGCAATAAAAAACCGGACAAGTTCGCGCTCGAGACCGTGGCTCGTGTAAACATACCATCATTCTTGATGATATGTTGGTCGGCAATTTCGCGAGAATAATAAAAAAATGTCTGTGTCGCCTCAATAATGCTATTTCGGTCTAGGCTAAGGTCCATGTCGAGTCTCGCGTGACCTTGAAAAGTATATTGTGAATGCGCTGCTACAACGGCTTCATGAGTAACTTCATAATTATTCTGAATATTAATTGGATATATTTAATACTGGTGTGGTTTTATTATCAAGGTGATAAGTATAAAATAACAAAATGACCATCAAATTAGGAGATCGACAACCGGCCATGACTCTGTTTACATATGTATTCACGAGCTGTCTAAAAAATGAAGGATTTCTGCGATAAGTCGGCGATAAATACACACAAAGACGTACAAACGGTCCAAAATCGGTACGTGTTAATGTGATCTGTCCTATATACAGTATCTATACCTAATACCGCACTATCGAAAGTGTGTTCGGTGCATTACCCAAGGTTTCGCCACCTGCATTCATTGCATCGCCATAGAATTGGAAGGTATTCGAAGCGCGTGGTTTAACTTTCCATTTTTACCTTTATACAGTGTAATTAGAATCACAATTTCGGACTCAATAAAAAAAGATACGTGGCACATTTGGAGAGTGGCCAAATACGGCGAGACGAGTCAGGCAGCGGGCTTCAGTCAAACAATTTACAAGACGTGCAATGATCTCTCCTCGTTACTATAAATTACAGTGGCGAGTGAAAACAAAGAGTCGCTTTCTAAAGTGCAAGCGAAATGTGGATCGGTTCGAGTCTCACTCTACTCCATAGATCATCCACAGAGCTTTAATGAATGCGGATGTTTCGCAATGCTGGCCCGCGGCGGTGTCAGCGGCGGCGAGCGGCGGGCGGCCGCGGCTCGTAAAATGTACTGCGCTAATTTGTTTGAATTTTCCATACACTGTACAACATTACATATAGAACCAACGGAGACACTTTTAAGTGGTAGAGCCACGCTGTAGACAGTTTTGTCTACCGTGCGAATGGACCGAGTCGACCGGGTCGTTACCACTGTCTGACAGAAAACCGACGTAAAGGAGCAGCTTGCTGCTACGTTTCGTACGGTGAATGAGATATCTCCCTCCCCTTCCTAATCCCTTAATTATCCCTTTCCCTTAAGATCGGTGACGCGCCCATGATGCTTCTAGTATTGTGGGTATTATATGGGCGGTGGGAATCACTTACCATCAGGCGACCCACTGGCTCGTTTACCGACCTATGCTATAAAAAAGACAAGCCTAGCGAATTTAAGATTTAGCTTGTATTTTTTACGACCGGCCGCCTGCCTGACGTCAACTCCAAATATTTGTATATCACACAAACATTTTGTCTCGGTATGGGAATCGAACCCGTGACCTCTCAGTTTGGTCGTTAAGACGTGATTAACAAATACACTTTCACATTGTTATGTAGGATATCTGATATAGAAACCACTAAAACCCTCAGCATGGACCTGGCATTGATTATAATCGTGCTTGCCATTCGGATTAGCTAAAGAAAAAAACCCATTTCGAACTATTAAGTAAATTTGACGCCGTCGCTTCCACTCAAAGAAATTTTCCAAGAAAGTGTGACTAATCTATTTATTTTCGTCTAAATATTAGTTTTCAAAGATTCATCACTGTGACATAAATTCGTCAGGAAGAGATGATATTTAAGTCTTTGTCAAGTGACATAGATCTTGATTCTTGAACCTCTGTTCTGAGAAGTATTTTTTTTATATTGGCACTGAACACGTCCGGAGTTCAAAATGTCGATTGGCGCAAAAGATAGAGAGATCGCATTAATGGACCATTCTCTAATGATTAATTTAATTGATCGAAACAAGAACGTGTGCCCAAATTGGTATTGATATTGCACCATTTAATTTTTATCTCTTTGCCTTCACTCCAAAACAGCGCCATGAATGCATTGCTATGCGGATGATAGCGCGTGCAATCCGCGACATACAGGTCATTAGAATACCCATCGGAGCACATTGGACGAGAGACGATCAAAACTTGTGTCTGAAGTAGTGATCTCCTTGGGGCGGGTCTCCGTATGGGGTCATCTGAACTTGGTTCAATTCAACCCCACGAAGACGCAGGTTTGCGCGTTCACCACGAAGAAGGATTCATTTGTCTTGGCGCCACAGTTCCAAGGAGTACCCCTGCAGACCTCCGAGAGCCTTGGGGTTGAGGTCTTGAGCGATGTCCAATTTAGGAGTTATTTGGAAGGCAACAAATTGGCTTTTAAAAATCTGGGTATACTCAACAAAGCGAAGCGGTACTTCACGTCAGGTCAAAGACTCATGCTTTAAGAAGCTCAAGTCCGGCCTCACGTGGAAGAATGCTCACACCTCTGGGTTGGAGCACCTAAATACCAGCTTCTTCCAATTGTAGACAGCCCTAGACCACACGAATGGTCAGGAACCCTTGGGCATGCGAAGGGACATTGGATCTCTCTGCGTGTTCTACCGTATGTTCCATGGGGAGTGCTCTGATGAACTGTTTGAGACGATCCCATTGTCTCCTTTTTACCATCGCATTACTCATCACCATTTTACCTGGAACCCCCTACCTTCAGTACAATGATTCTCCAGAAGTAATTACTCCCACGCACTTTCATACTCTGGAATGAACTTCCCTCCGCGGTATTTTCTCAGCATTATGATAGAAAAAATATTTCCACGGTAGGCAGCGCGGTTGGCTGTGCCTCTAGCGTTGCTAATGTCTATGGGTGAAGGTAACCACTTACCGTCAGGTGCGCCATCAGCTCGTCTGCCTTCAAAAGCTAAAAAACTTTCTCGTTTTTTTATGAAATATGTGTCTTACACTTATCCGAATCAGGGATCTATCCTATCTCAACCTTTCTGAGAAATCCAAATCCGAGTGTATAATGTTTTCGGACCGAAAATAATAAAGTGGTTATGGTCAGGTATTTGTTAGGATATCCGCCATATTAACAAATTATGTATTAATTGCAGTCGGCTACATATTACAGTTCAAAATATAGAGCCCATTAAAGATAGAACAGACAGAGAGACGACGTATATTTAGAAATAAGGTTCCATTGGTATCAAAAAAAAAACTATAAAAATGCCCACAAGGCTACACAGCTGATTGAAGAGAAATATATAGCTGAAGTATGTGTTTTATAGAAACCAACTAACTGTTGCGCCACATAATAACACTGCTACAAACAAAAAATACCTTGTGCTGTAATTTCTTACATTAAACCACGCCTCACGAGTATTTTGGTTTCTGATTATGTATCTGACCGAGTTTTTAAGTAATCGATATTTATTTTTATATGGATGGAGTATTAAGATAAGAATACATACGTCCGGCTACCTTTATAAATTAACGCTCATTTACAATTGCAAAATATTTTTTCACTCAATCAATTAAACTGCAGCTCCCATGGCTCTACCTAATATGATCAAAATAGAGACTGAAATTACCTCTTCTTCTTTCTGCCCTTATCCCATTCGCAGTGGGATGGCAGCATGCTTATTAACACATGTTGCAGAATGATTGGGTTTGTAGTTTTTACCACCGACTGCCTGCCTGTCGTCAACCAGTATCGGGGAGAAAACACCCAGGCCGTAATTGATATATTTTTTCTCGATGCGGAAATCGAACCCGAGGCTTCTCATTTCACGGGCGGCTACTCGCCCACGCCACGGAGGCTGTCCCTGGAATTACCTGTTCACAATATTACCCGACACGTGTTTTGGATTTCGTACATACTCGTAAGCCTGGACTGACGAGTATTTATTTAGAAGATTCTGGAATCTATACAAACTTACGACCTAACCGGCAGGTACCGTATGTTTTATAGGAAAGCGTGGTGATTACTATCAGGCGAGCGACCTGCTCGTTTTTCATTCAAGCTAGTAAAAAATAACATCTTAAACTGGGTTCAATGTATGTGTAAAGGATGAGCGATTCGCTGCGCTATTGACTCGCGCCAACGGCAGAGCGGTCGGCGGCCGGCCTAGTTTCGCGCTAGGAATAGGCGCCGCCCCCGCCTCGCGCCCTCTGACAGCCAAGTACTCTCGTTAAAGGACACACATGCACGCTCATGTACACAGGGCACAGGGCACAGGCCCTTTGAAACTCTTTTAGACTGACACTACACTGAATAGGTCCTCCAGTTTTCAGATGATGATGTTTTGGAAAATGTTTCTCAGTGTTCCCGCGTCGCTGTTGTTTAACTTTTAGACAGATTTTGTAAAAAGTCTACATATTACGATAATTCTAGAGTACAACAAGCCACGTCATTGGTCTAGTGGCAGCATACTTGGTCCCAGAATCGTAACGTCCTGGGTTCAAATCCTAGGTTGGGTAATCACAACATGTGTTTGAATTTTCGATTCGAAAAATCACAAATTAAGTTTTCGGTATTGGGATTTGTGCCCGGTGTAGTGATAGGTTGGCGAGCCTATTTCCGCCCCATGATGACATAGAGAGCGCCTCAATTAACGGAATTAACTCAGCCAACAATGGGTTTACTAGATGCATATCTGCCTACCCCTTCCGCGATACAGGCGAGTGAGAGCAGGTGAGAGCTTATGTTATTATGGTATAACAGTCCGAACATAAAATGTTTCGGGAAACTTGCACTGTATACAAAATATTGCTAGTTAATGCTAAATCGAATGCCTTAACGATGGAATATCTTTATACGAATAATAAAGCAACAAACAATATCAACAACGGCTTGTTAAAACAAGTACGATTCATTAGGCACCCCTGTAGGGCACTGAACAGATATAGTACCTTTGCAGTTCACTGACATGGAAAGCGGAAAACATGCAGTAGTTATACTGAACTACAGCTAATACCGTCTATATTAAGGTTTGGAGCGCACTGACTGAGCGATAGCGATTTTACATAATAGTATTATGATAGTATAAAAGTATCAGATAGTCACAACCATACAAGGAAAAAAACGAAAATATGTAATAATATTTAATATCGGTGAGCAAACGAGCAAGTGGGTCACTTGAACATATACATCCATAAACATCCATAATATCTGAGGAATCTGTTTGGGTAGGTACCACCGCTCTGTCTATTACTACCGCCAAGCGGCTGTACGTAAGTATTGTTGTGTTTCGGTTTGAAGAACATTGAAGCCAGTGAACTTACTGGGCATTATGAAACTTAAGAATCTTATATCTGTCTATTACAAACACAGTCCAGCACCATGTAATTATCATTCTAGTGCATTGTAATGCAAAGTTCTGGTGGTGTTGTTTTGTGTTTATGGGCAGGCGTGACGTTTACCATCAGGCGAGCGACATGCGCATTTCGTCATTCGGTCTAATAAAAAATACATTAGACATTAATTATATAAGATAATAGTCTTGGCATCAGAAATAAAATAGATTGTAAAATCAACCTTATTAGCAATCATTAGTAAATTAAGTTGTAGCCTCCAAGTTGAATTGTCAGATAAATTAGTATATACACAAGTATATACTAATTTACAATAATTACTAAAAGGGATTTGTTTGGCATTTGAATAAACTAATCATTATCTAGTAGCCAACGTCCTTTATTGTAATTACCTCGGTACACGTAACGTCTTTGATAGTTATTGGTTACCGTTCATTTTCATTTAATGACTTGGTATTGCTAGTTTTGTAACGGTCTTAAAAGGAACTTACCTTTGTCTTTGTAAACATGCCACAATATTTAATAGTTTTACATATTTACAAATAAGAATGAGTGAGTTTGATAAAGGATATAAAATAACAGAAAATATTACTTATTGAAAGAACTTGAAAGCAAATTACAAATGCTTTATAATTTTAAAAAATAATGTAATATGAAAGGAGTTAATTGTTTTTTACTAAAATGCCAATTTTAAATGTAAGTATTTATTAGAAAAGGAGGTATACTTTTCATTCGACAGTAGCGTGAGTAGCTGGCTGCGAAACGAGAGGCCGTGGATTCGATTCCCGCACCGACACAAACGTTTGTGTGATCTACAAATGTTTGTTTTGGGTCTGGATATTGTGAGACCAAGTCCCTCGTAGTTTCTGATACCCTCGATACAGGTTAACCCAGTGTGGTGTCAGGACTGTGTGTGTGACTGTTGGGTTTATTTAATTAATTAATTAATTAATTTACACTCAATGTACGTGACATTGATATTATTTTAAATATGAAGAGCCTATATAGAAGATTCGATGCGCGCGGATTCTCAAACAATTCTCCCTTGTTTGTCGAATCTCATTTTTAACCAAATTTTAAAAAGTAGGAGGTTCTTAATTATTTCATTCGTCTTTTTTATGTATTTACATCGACTTCTCCGCCAACTGTGGACCGATTTTGCTAGACAAAAAATCATTTGATAGAGTTTAGCCGTGATGTGCTCCATATAAATTTGGTTAGGATCTGATGACGGAGTAAAACATAAAACTCTTTATCGGATGCTTGTTGCGACTGTTATTGTATTGGAATTTACTATCACAAAAAATATGTTTAAACAAAACTTGACAAGTGACTTCATAAACTAGGTTTGAAGTTGGTTAATCAAAGAATATTATAGAGTATAAAGAATATTAAGAGTAGTCAGTCTAGTTAAATACTGCAAACAATATCATAGTTATTTTCAGTAGTTCATTTTACTTATAATAATAATATTGGTAGTTGTCGTTAACTTTAGTACTAGTTGCATCACTAGATCACTATGTGCCTAATGCACATGAGTTATAGCTTCACGACTAGCTCGAGTTAGGGTTATCATCTTTCTACAATATCAAAATATTAAAACTGCCAGAGCGTTGAACAAACTCTGTTAGAACAAATATAGAAAATATCATAAAAATATTTTAGGCAGTGATAGATAGTGGGGAGTGCTACGGACTGTCGAGACGTAAGTCGCAGGTTCGAAACCAGTCTTAAGAGTATACCTACACCTCTACTCCTTTTTTAAGTTATGTGTGTATTAATTGTTAATTACCTATCGCTTGCTTTAACGGTGAAGGAAACATCATGAGGAAACCTGTATACCTGAGAAGTTCTTCATAAGAATTTCTAAGGTATGTGAAGTTTACCAACTCGCATTAGGCCAGCGTGGTGGACTAAGGCCTAACCCCTCTCATTCAGTAGAGGAGGCCCGTGCCAAGCAGTGGAACATTTATAATACAGGGCTACAATACAAAACAATACAAATCAAAAAATCTATTAATTCGATGTTGGTTTAAAAGTTAGGTATCATATAAATAAGTTTTAATAAATTGTTGTGCTTCATAAATATTAATGCGTTTTTCCAACCCTGAAGTTATAACGAGCTCTGTAAATGCATGTGACGGAGAGCAGTCCTTCGATTACACTCACTTATATCTGTGTGTGAGTGTATGTTAGTGTTTATTTGTGTGTGTGTGTTTTGTCACTATTCTTTGCTTGTGGTTGCGTAGGTACCGCGTCCGTGCGCACGCGCACATATATCCCCTGTCTAGGTCCAATCGTAATGAGCTAAAATTATTTGCAATTTCCTTTCGGTTACATTAACTACGTACATAATATTACTAGGAATTCAGTATGAGGTAAGACACGATGGCTAGTGTGTGTCAAACAGCTCATACTCATATATTTTATTAACGTTCAACTAGGCGAATAACCTTTGTAATACAACACACACCCAACAATTACATAGTAGTAAATGCCTTAGCTTCAAATTAGACTATATTGTAAAATCGAGATGGCTAAAAACATTGCCATACTTTTTTTATTGGCCTGAATGACGGCCTCGGTGGCGCAGTTGTAATGCGTACGCGTTAAGATTAAGCTAACGCTAAAGATTAAGGTCTCGGGTTCAATCCCCGGGTCGGGTAAAGGTTTTCTATATTTCGAAAAGTTCAGTATCAGCCCGGAGTCTGGAATTTGTGCCCGGTATGGCGATAGGCTCACCCCCTATCACATTATGAGACGGAGATACGCTCGGTGAAATGTGGGTGTACTGGTTACACCTCTGCCTACCCCTTCGGGGATTACAGGCGTGAGTGTGTATGTATGTATGTAATGGCAGTAACATATAGGTAGTGCGGAACCTTCATTACACGAGTTCAACTCTCACTTGTTTATTACAATTTTGAGTTTTAATATCTTTAATAACAAGTTTATACGGTTCCATTTTAGTTGATCAACTGCTAAATCATATACGATTCGAACCACCTGAACAGACAGTAGCACCTTACTCTTGCATTTCGTATGGTGAGTTAAATATCCGGAGGCCTAAAAACCCTCCCATCCCCAATCATCCATTTTCTTTAAGATCGGCAATGCGCCCATTATCCTTCAGGTATTGTGGATATTCATGGGCGTTGAAGCTCTCTTACCATAAGGTGACCCAGTTGCTCGTTTGTGCGGCCTTTGCCAAACAAATTTTCAATCTAAATATCAAAATCCACACAGCTTTTGTAGATTCAAGTCAGTTGATCAAATAAAATAGAACTGTGTAAACCCGCTATTAGCTAAGGAAACGATAAATCAAACGGTAGGTTTAAGAATAAAGTATTACTTATTTTAAGCAATTCGTGAAGTCTTGTGTCCGTTTTAATTAAAATTTCACAATACCTGCAGGACATTGCAAGATCACGAATACAGCCTACATGAATACATTCGACTTTTGAATTTTACCCTATTCGTGGAAATATAGAGTAAGGTTTCAGGCGTTAGCTTTTTCGATATAAAGTAGCTTCGATGGGATGGGAAATATTTAATGTATTTAAAACCCACTCAACTCTACCAAAATAATGATGTTATGTTTGAACATCGAAAATGATCTAGTCTTTTTAGTATTAATAAAAAGAAGGATAAAACTTATATCATAAAAGTTAACAAGAATAGTTACTGTCCTGTATATGTGACAAAAACATCAGTGAAAATAAAATAAACATAGACACGTGGTAGAGCCACGCTATAGACAGTCTTGGCTACAGGGTGGCTCTACATTGTGTAATAAATCTAGCCCATAGCAACTTATTGTACCGCACGTTCTCTCCCAATATTATAAAATAACCTAATCCCAAGCTAACAAAAAATCACAAACATGTTTTACATACGCACTCAAGCTTGTAATCCCTGAAGGGGTAGGCAGAGGTATAATGAGTACACTCACATTTCAACGAGCTTAAGTATATCCAAGCTTGTTTAGCGGCGAACCTATGGCATTCGGGTTACAATTCCAGACTACGAGCTGTTATCAGTAACAGCTCGTAAGTTTTTCTACATTTCGTAGTAGAAAAACTTAATATCACTATTAACCGACCCGGGGATCGAACTCGAGACCTCAGCATAGCAGTCGTACCGCATACACATACCATCGATGCAGTCTTAGTAAACTGTATTAATACTCCAAAGTTGCAACGCTCAGTTTTTTCACATGCAAACTAGGCATAGACTACTCTTATCAAATTCCACTTTCTCGAAGTGAGGTGACACGCGAATTGTTTTTATAAGAGTGTCATCGACCAGAAGCATACTCTTGTGAAGCCAGTCACGTGAACCGACGTGTGACGTAAGATTGACGAGAAGAATAGATAATGCGGATTGTATTGTGCTAAACTAATGCATGCATGTGACTTATGTTATGCAATAAGGGTTAACGAACGGTTAGTAGATGATTTGAATGCTTTGTCAGTTCTACATTGTAGATATAATTACAGTACTACGTTTCAAGTTATACACATCGTCATTAAGTTTTTTTATTAGCTTAAATGACGAAACGAACAAGTCGGTCGCCTGATGGTAACTGCCCATAATTAGAAACAACACCACACATAGCTTTAAATTACAAAGCACTGCATGGCACTGGACTGCGTTCGTTACCCCAAAACGTAAGTTGTTAAGTCTCATAATGTTCATTGATTTCACTGGCTTCAATTTCCTTCAAACCGCAACACAATATGGTTTACACATTGCTGCTTGGCTATATATAGTGTATAATAGTAATGTGCCCAGTATAGTGGCAATAAGCTTACCCTATCACAAAATGGGACGGAAATAAGCTCCGTGAACTATGGACAGCACTATATCTAGAGTTTAGACATGGTTATGAATATCCTAACTATAAAAAACTACGACGTTAATTAGAAAAACATGATCAAGTTGTTTTTAAAAAGCTGAAAAGATTTTTTTGATAGTATGGGTGGTAGAGCCATACCTACTGTAGATAGTTTTGCCTACAGCATGAATGGGCAGGCTCGTTCGGGTCGTTACCACTGTCTCACAAAGTACTGCCGTAAAGTACCAGCTTGCTGCTGCATTTCATATGTTGAGTGAGATATCCGTAGGCCAAAATCAGCCTCCCCTCCCAATCCCTTAAATTATACCTTTCGTAGGGTAAGGTCGGCTATGCGTCTATAATTAATCTGGTATTGTAGGCGCACATGGGTGGGTGGTGGAGATCACTTACTACCAGGTCACCCACTTGCTCATTTGCCGTCCTGTGCTATAAAAAAATTGCAAAACATAGCTAAGACCAATTCAATTAAACTAGCTTTCAAGCAAAAAATGTATTCAAATCAGTCTTTTTACTGAGGCGCTACACACAACCACAGACACACAAGGCGAACAAATACCCCTTTTTGTAGGGGGTTTAAAATACTTCCTACACTATTTGAATACATTCATAAGACAATGCTAATTCGATTGATGTGATTACAATAAGGGTGAGTTGTCAGCTGTCGGTTGTTATAATTATAACATAAGAAGCAAAGTTTTATGGTATTTTTGAATTTTTTATGTTTCTTTTATTGATATTTTTCAGTACTAACAATAAATCAGTATATTTAAAAAAAACATTGCGTCTTAATTAAAATAAACGACGGTTGAAACAACCCATACTCTTGTGACAGAATATTTATTTATTTATTTATTTACACTTCATACAAGTCATGTAAAGGCGGACTTAATGCCGGAGGCATTCTCTGCCAGTCAACCTAAGGTGGTGCAGAGATAGAAGAAGGTAGGTGCAAAAATAAAGATCCAAGTTAGAGAAAAAGACAACAATATTCAATATAGGTACTAATACATTAAAATAAAACAATATAAGGATAAATAAATTTACAGAAAGAGAAGCTACATACACGATACATATAATATTCATATATAGGTACATAAATACATACAATAATAAATAATATACATATAAACAATTAATAATATATATAAATATATCATGATATAAAACTTAATACTACTATAATGTGGTGCTAAAAATAATAATATTAAAAAATAATAACCATAATAGGAACCCTGTATCATACACACCCCTCTGTTGGGCACGGGTCTCCTCTACTGATTAAGAGGAAGGGTTAGGCGTTAGTCCACCACGCCAGCCTACTGCGGATCAGGAGGCATACAAACAAATTGAAAAAATCATTATAGTTTTCAAACTTATATATAATAATACTAGCCCTATTATACACGTCCCACAGCTGGCCACGGGCCTCCTCTATTTATTATTTGAAATAAACTTAACTTCAGTGAATTTCCTAAAGTGTAAACGCGTGTTTTGGTTTTTTATTTTAAATACCCAATTTCTTCAGAATACTGAATTATCTCAGTACAATTTATGACCCTACAATGAGTTTCACAACAAAGTTGCAAATGACGCTTAAAATAAAAGTGTTAGTTGCCAATTTATAAATTAAGAAAAAGACAATACAGTACAAAAACCCCATTTACAATTATTTGTAAGTTTACAGAAACGAAAACAAAATCTTCAAGGGTACACGTGCCTACGAAATCAGGGGGCCAATTTAACCTAGATATCATCTTATATTGGATCAATACGCAGTTTGACCCGTAAAAAGCCTATAGGGTACGTATATATCCCTTACCCGTGTAACTCGTGAACTTCGACCTGGGTTTTGGAGGTCATTAACATTTGGGCGGTCGGGTCGCGGAACTGGGTCGTTGCGACGGCAGGCTGCAGCGTCGCTATGACAACGACGCTGCCGCCGCCGCCACCGCCACCGCCTCTGCCGCGTCGCCCAGACGCGCAACGCCAAACGGTTTCAATCAACACGGCCCGTTTGTTTGGATTTAATTTAGGTTATATTCAAATTTTGATGCTAAAAATAAACTATTAGCTTTGTACTTGTGCGGATCAATCTTCCGGGGATGCTGAAATGCCATGTTGCTATACAATACTTGCTTGATGTTGCATTTTGAATATTATTTATTTTTGTATTTTTATGTATCCATCGTAATCAATATTTCAAAGTAGCCTGAAACCTAAAAGCAACAAGTTCCTGCTAGACTGATTGTTGTATGAAACATCAAAAGGTTTCGTGTATCATTCTAGCAAAGTAAAGGGTCCGAAACAATCGGCGCAAATAATATGAAGCGAGGACCGGACGTGCACGCTGCGACTACGATGAATGTAGACCTGTCTAATTAAACTATCACGTGACAACACAGATTAACAGGATGTCATTAATTAATAACACCACTCAGAATTCCAGCAATTAAATTTAGAATGTCGTCCATACATAAATAAGAAGATACCAAATGTAACTATAATGCAAATAATACTATTATGGTACATTCTTCATTTATAATCATTAGTGACTTGTCAAAAATGCAGTCGACCGAAGGTAAAACTTGTAGTATGTATATTTTTTATAGGGCATAGCATATTTATGGTGCGGGGATCAAACCCGCGAGCTGTCGTTTCACAATCTGCTTCTCGTCCATTCCGCCACGAAGGCAGTCTAATATCTATGATTTAATAATTATTGTTTTTTTTATCAGGGAAGCAGGCCTTTTATCCAACGTAGACAACATTTTCTTAAATATATTTGCCAAATAGGATACTTACAGTTGAAACACGTCAGATATATGTAACTACTACAAAGACAGCGTTCATTCAGAAGAAACGCCAAAACTAAAAATAACAAGTACTTAGTTTATAATGGAATTAAAACATCGTGATAGTGATTAATTAAAAAAATACATCACTAAGTTTGACCTTATATAACATACAATCACAAACTAAAAGTATTATATCCTTGAACTGGAATATAATTAATTAGAGCACCCTAATTTCTAATGTTATCTCAATTTCGTAGTTTAAGTAACATCACCAGCGATATATGCGCGTGCTTGCGTCATCGCCCGGCTGGTAGAAGGGAACTGAAAATAGGTCAAAAGGGGGCCGAACCACTGTCACTGCCATACAGCATCTATATCTATAGTGATGCTCCTTAAAATCAATGATAACGCCACGTGTAAGCCTACTGGAGCGACCTTCGAAAATTCGAGAGGTCAGCGTAGCTGGCTGCGTTCTTATGGTTTCCATGACTTTTTACACGGTTATGGTGTGAGTTGGGGTGTTTGGGGCGTTGCTTGTTTCAGGTGACACTTATATAATTAATGGTGAATTGGATGAGATTTATAGAACTTTCTATAAGTTATTAGGTGTTAGAGTTCTCGTTTGCGAGATATAGCATAGGCACCACCGCTGTGTCTATTTATCTATTTCAGCCGCCAAGCAGTTATAGTACTGTTAATGCATTAAAGCCAATTAAATTACTGGGCGTTAATATTTATCATGTTGCCGGGGATGATGACCACAGGGCAATGTCATGCAGTACTTTATAATTTAAAAGTATGGGTAGTGTCGCTGCAGTTTATAGACTGGCGTAACGCAGTAAGCGCCAAGCGAGCGGTGTAATCTTCTCGTTATTCGGTTATATATATTTTTTTATATTAATAAAGCTTTGAAATAAAACTAGTTTATACGGATTTTATCGCGGTTTAATTTTTATTTTAGTCCCGACAGACTGTACGGGAGAGACAGTCTCTCCCGTGACCACGAAGGCTGAAAAGCTTTCGAAATGTCGGGACTAAAATAAAAATTATACCGCGATAAAATCCGTATAAACTAGTTTTATTTCAATGTGTAATATTCGCGTAAACCTAAGAAATCAACTAGTAAAGCTTTTTCGAAAGAGAGGTTGTTGAAATTTCAATTTTGGGCGGGAGTTCATATAATGTGCTTAGTTATTAATGTATTTCGTTCATTTCGTTCGTAGTTCGTTTTAGAGAGACGTGAAGTAATGTTTGACATTTGATGTTTTTGTAACTTTTTTGCTACGTAAATATAATTTGGCTGCATATATTTCAGGAGTGTTTTAGCATTGTTTCCAAGTTAGAACTTTTATAAAGCCGCCATAGACTTCTTATATGACTTTGGAGTCTGTCCATTTATTCTCCATCTTTATTAGAGTACCTCTCATCACTGTGAAAAGAGAATCTGCTAGGTTTTCGTCGTACAATGTGCGTTTTTTTGTGTATCTGATGCTGGGAATTTTATTAAAGCCTTAAAATGATTAATCACACTTTTATTTAATCATTCTTGTATTGAATGTAGGGGACATTTTATTGTTGTCATCACTATTAAAGAATTACGAAGCTAACGCAGAATAGCACAAACTGTTTTTATTACATTGTGCCTTAAGTTGTAGATGAATTAACATATATTGCGTTTTAACACATTTTTATATTGTAAATTTATAATTAAATTTTATACAATAAGCTTAAGCAATGTAGATAATTTTATGTGTCTGGTATTACATAACGCACTTTTTAACGGTATTTCAAAGTAGCTATAATGGCTTTGGAAGGCAGTATAAAAGTTATATATATTATTGCCACCTACATTGCAGCATCTTTTCGCAGTTATATTCAAATTTCCCAATCTATTTTGAGCTTTGCTAAGATGACCTTAATTACTTTTAGCTATTTTGCTAAGTGGATAAATGTGTTTTGTAACTCAACGTGCTGCTTTAAAAATAATATTAGAAACAAGATGATCTTAATTGATGTTTTTCTGTGGTGAACCACCTTATTCACATTCTTCAGGTATTGTGGGCGTTCATGGGCGGTGGAGATTACTTACCAGCAGGTGACCCATTTATTCGTTTGCCGACCTATGTTATAAAAACATACGGACTTGTGATAATTATGATCTAATATAAACCTGTTACAACATTAGGTTATCTACTTTTTTTTTCTCGAATGACTGATCGAACCCGGACGACCGGGCATTCATTGTATATTCGTATAAATTCGTAGAAACTGAAAATTGCCGAAATGCATAATATTAACAGATGGATAGTACACCTCACACTTTAGTGTCATCTCATGTAGACGCGGGGCAGTGTGCAGTGTAGTTGAAAGGACATACACGCCTTGCTTTTGCCCCCTGCGTCTTACATACCGCGACGCTCTCTCAGGAAGTGCCTAGCAGTAGCGCTCGAACTATCTTCTTTTTCGACTTGCCCTATGGGGCGGCACATACATGCTTTTATTTAACACATATTACAGAAAGATTTGGCTTGTAGTTTTTACGACCGGCCACTTGCCTGACGTCAAGAAGAAAACAACCAGACTCGAAACTAATATTTGTGGATTCATATTTTGTCTCGGTGCGGGACTCGAACACGCGGGCTCTCGCTTCACAGCCGGCTACTCGCCCACTGCGCCACGGAGGACTATAACAATTTATTTACCGATGTAACTAATACCTCATTTCCATGCAGACATTGGATATGTAATGTTAGAGAGCTTATTCCGGGACATTAGATTTTATTTTGTACACGTATACATAAGGAAGCGATTAGGCTATTGGAAATAGTATCACGTTTGATTTACAACATTATAAAATTCATTGTTGTTTCGTACCATAACGTATTGCGTAACTGAAAGAGAATAGCTCGTTAAATATTTACTATATTATTTTTACACATGAAAATAGTAACGTCACTATGGCTAAGGGCCTGCGTAGACTAGGGATTTTTGTATTATGTACCGAGAACTCAAATCTCCTCCCTTTCCCAATTACTTAATTATATCTTTCCTTTAAGGTCGGCAACGCGCCCATGATTTTTCTGGTATTGTGGGCATTCATGGGGGAGATCACTTACCATCAGGTGACCCACTTGCTCGTTTTTCGGCCTATGCTATTTAAAAATAAACTTGCGACTCAACGCACACGGTATGCGATCATTTGTTCGCCGGAAGTTCAGTGAAGCGCGCTCTGTGGAAGCAAATAATCTGAGATTGTGTTATGTTGTAATGTCCTTGATTATTCGGGGCACTCTTTACGCGGTACTTTTAGTGCTCGTGTGCGTTATTCGATGTAGTTGTAATCTATCTATTTTGACGGGCAATAAAGTACCCCGACGACTGTCACTCGTCTGTTCAGCTATTAAGGCTCGTACAAACTACGACATTTTCTGACGTAAGTAGTTAAAGGACGCATGACCATGCTTGCCGAACCACAGCAGAGGCGTACTCGTGTACATGACGCGACGTAAAGAAAGTTTTCACAAGTTGCTAAGGATAAAAGGTGTGCGGCGTCGTGTATTCGAATAGTCTGCGCGTTGTGTAACTGCACTATTAGATGCCGATGACATACCATTTCGAATTGTATGAAAAAAAGTGAAATGCTGATGGCGTTTTTTCCGTCGTAGTCTCCGGGAGCCTAATATCTTTAAAAATCTAAGAGGGAAGGAAAAACAATAGTACAATCTCAGTGCAAAGAATACTGCGAAGGATTATTAAATGGATCTACATTTGAAATCAATAATCAAAGAAATAAAACATTCTACAACAGACTACTTTTATGCTGGGTTTTGCAGATTTTTATGAAATTCATAGTTCATAAATTCATAAATGACGCTTTCTACCGCATATTAATTAAGTTTCTAGTTTAAATAATATTGTTAGAAACATTGCAATTTCGAAATCCGACCGAAATTATATTATGTTTTCTGAACGAAACGTGAAGTAAAAAAATCTAATTACATGTTATTTATACATGGAAGATTGATTGTACGTGAAGTTCTGCCGTAATGATCGCATTAATATGCAGCGGAGACAAATTCTTTGGGCCCCTGACACTGGGCTTGACCTCCCTGCTTTTGGCAGTTGCCATGGCATTGTAGCAGGGCCGCATTCAACCAGTACTTCAAACTTAAGTAATTAAAACCAGACATTTGGACGGCCTTTACCTTCGTCGGTTATGCTTAGTGATTGTTTTTTTAATTATGCTTTTTGTATTTAAAAATTGTTGATTGTGTATATTATAACGACGGCATTCGTTTTGTGTATAAACATAAATTAGACAATAAATATAATACTCATTTATTTTTGGAAATCTAATATTATCTTTAATCAATGTAATTTCTTATATTGACGATCAAAAATTATTTATGATTCACAAATTGACATGCGAGTTTAAAATTTTGAATTGATGATGACGATTGAATGAAAAACGCCGAAATTTGTCTGGCACATATCCTCACAAGCCGAAGAAATGTAAAATAGACTTAAATCCTTAATGTATTTTAGGTACTTGAAACAAAACCAACCAATGGAATGCGATATAATGGCAGCACCAAAAATGCCGTCCGATTAAATATGAATACTTAAATAATAAGCAAAACACTAGTTTTACCCCAGACTCCTATACTTGGACACAGTTCTCGTAATGGTAGCTTTTAAGGTACACGGCCGAAAAAAGAGACTGCGACTGCATGGCGCTGAACTGTGCTCGTCATCCTGAGACATAAGGTAGAGGTTTCCGTACGATGTTACTTTCACCGTTAAAGCAATCGATAATTCACAATTATTATACACGGAACTTAGAAAAGTCAAAGGTGCATGCTCTTGGGGCTAGTTTCGAACCTTTTCCGTCCGCACCAGTCTCTGCTGAGGTATCCCTGCTTTTACCTTTAAGGACTGGACTTTAGTCTACCTTCAGAGGAAGAAAAATAAAGGTTACCTTCTCTACGACGCGACGTCTAACAGCCGTTCCCAATATTCTATCTATCGACAGATTTTACGAGAATTTTGCTGGCAGTAAAAATTTGACACATTTTGTATGGAAGATCTGTCAAAACGCTATTGATACGAGTAGTAAGCAAATCTATCTTTATATAGAATATAGGAAATGGCCATAATACGCGGAGTTTGATGTATCTTGGATTATATTCAACAGGTTATAATAGTTGCTAATATAGTATATGGTAGGTTCCTCTTATGCGAGAGTGCATCTCGGTTGGTCCCACTGCTTTGTCTATTTCTGCCGCCAAGCAGTAGTTTGTAAGCACTGTTGTGTTTCGGTATAAAATACATTAAAACTAGTGAAATTACAAAGCATTATGAGACAACAACATATCTCGGAGTAACGAACGCAATTCAGTGCGAGCGATCAGCTCGTATCGCCATTCAAGATATAAAAAAATCCTACTGTATTGTTTTCTGTGTAAAGATCTGTCAATATCGAGTCTGTAGATATAAAACAAACAAGAGTACTTTTTTGTATACGAAGACAACCCTTTTTTAAATTTTGTAATACATGTCAAATACTTAAACAAAAACAGAAATGAGAGCCACGCCCCTGGCTTTATAACAATAAAATAGATATTATAATATTACTTCCTATCTATCATTGGTTAAGCTTTAAATGTCGAAGTGCAAATAGACCACTGGCCGATTATAAAATATACTCGATGCGCAGTTTTAATAGTCTTCAACATCAAATAAAAAGCTCGAGTAGCGATCATTAAAACGTTTCTTAATTATAGTTTCGATTGAGACGATTAGATAGAAATTAGCAATTCAAAATGGACTGCCTATAGCCTGCGGATGATGCACCGTAGCGGGCTAGGCAGCGCTTGCGCGACGCCCCAGTTCCTACCCGGAGGTCACGGGTTCGTTCCCCGATCCGTATTGATCGTGCCGTCGAGGCCGGAAGTGGGACTCCGGTGCAGCGGATGTTGACGTTGCAGATAGCGCAACCTTACCAACTACTGAATGATCGACGACTGATTGCCGCAACGTAACCTACCTCAACATGTAGTGAATGTTATTTTTTAATGACAACTTCCGAGTAAAGCGGTGTCAAGTGTTTTAGCAACGAAGCTTAATAGTACTCATGTTTCTCAACAAATTTAACAGCCGTTACAACTATGCGAATTTGGCATTATGCCTACTGCCTCCGTGTCGTAGTGGTTGGCCGTGGGTTCGATATTCACACCAAGATAAATGATTGTGTGATCCAGAAAGAAAAAAATCCACGAATATTTGTTTGACCGCAAGTCCCTGGTAGTTCCTGATACCTGCGATACAGGTTAATCTAGTGTGGGGTCAGGACTATTTGTGTGTATTTATTTACTTACTATTAACTTAACAATGAACGGTAGGTAAACGAGTTATTACTATTGCAAATTCTTATTAGATAAAAATAATATTACTAATTTACTAGTAGACACTCATTAAAAATAAATAATAATATAAGTTGGAATATCTGGTTATACTTGACACTGACATAGTATTATTAGTTGACTATAAGGAAAACTGTTCACATGTTTAAATCAACCTCTGAACAGAACGTCATTAACATTAGCGTAAGTCAAGTGTAAAACAATCCATATTCTCTACAGATGAAAATTACCGTTTTGGTTTTAAATTAAGAATTAGAAAAAAAACTACCTAATTTCTTTTTATTTACTTGAGACTCATGGCAAGAAACGTAAAGTGTGTTTAATCAACGGTTTCTTGCAATGGCCAGTACGTTTCCCGACATACAATATCCTTTAAAAAGTGGCCAGTGAAATAAATTATTCAGCCAAGCATTCATCGTTGAGATTGACGGATGTAGTAGTATTGTTTATTATAAATGCCACACGCACACAGAGATACGCTATCACAAGGGGTGTTATCGGTCCAAACTAGGGCCCGGAGTTGGGTCAATGACGTTCGTCGACCCGTTGCAACCCGCACGTGTTGGCTTCACAACCCCTCCCACCGTCGCCTCCCGCGCTCTCTCAAATAAAGGTTTTATAACTAAAAATCAATATTGCACGCAGTTCCATTAATAATACATTGTACAACCTAATGGCGGCAAGAGTATAAAATATTACTCAGGTGATATTTCCATTAGGGCTTATTTTTCTCACCTTTAGAAGGTAACGAATGTAAGAAAATTTACTAAAACAGAAAATGTATGGACGGCGATCGAGAATCGATGAATATTAAATGTCATAGTACATACGCCTCAGATATTATGCAGGTGAATAAGGCCCATGGCAACAACCGTGCACACTGACGCTGCACTGAGTTATCCCAATAATGTCATATAGATAAACTGGTTGACGTATGCAGTTTTGACGCACTCGAGCGCCTCTACGTAGGTACGTACAGTTAGTTTTCAATGCCATATTCCTGGAGATCGCTATATTTATCAGTCCGTCTGTGGGGCGAGCGGGGCGTGCAAGGCGGTGTGACGGGCGGGGTGTGTGAGGGGGGCGCGGGGTTGCTAGCGCGAAGGTACTAGGTGGGTCAATGGCGTTCCTTCACCCGATGCAGCGCACCCTGAAACTAGGGCGGCGCGGGCGGTGGAGCACCCTCTGAGTGTTTTGCATTATTGCGTTTAAAACATCCTTACGTAATGTAATCGATTTTGTGATCTATTGCAACACACAGGACTGATATTAAAGCTATTAACTCGACCTTGACGAAGCTTAGAATGCAAATGCAACCGTTGTCTATTCGTTGATGCAATTTTATGTAATTTTAATAAAGACAGAATATGCATTTTATTGTTTTTAGTTACAATAGTTGTTTAAGGGTTATAAAAGGTAGTATTTTTCAAACTTCAAAATTATTTATGTAAATGGATTAAATTTAGTATTCACATAATATATAACTACAGATAGGTTCGCTGACAATTTTTTTCCCGCTTTAATACAGCATATTTATACATGAATAATCATTCTATCTGCCTGGGGTTATCCCATTGTAATGCCAGGTTCCGCATTCTCGTACCATAGTATCCACTTTATTTGGTATTATATGGGGCTACCCGTCGTCTGATTCCCCACAACTCGCAACGACAACCAAAATAATAAAAAATATTTTGCATAAAGTTTAGTAAGACATAAACATATTAATACTCAATATACATACTAATTTGCACGAAATTAAAATATATCGTCGGTTAATGGCAGTATCTGCACTAGGCTCTAGGCCTGTATCGCAGAAGATGTAAAAACAAATAAGCATCGGTTAAACAATACGTTGCGTGCATTGTGTCAATACTAGCATAAAATGCGTTATACCTAAGTACCAGCTAATCCAATGAAAGCGTTTTACAAGAATTAGAACATTACCGTAAGGTCATAGATAAAGCTGACGTCTGCAATAATGACATCGACTTAGTACCTGAACCAAAGTACCAGTACTGGAGCCTTCGCTCATGTACTTGTAAAAGTAGATAGAATGTCTAAGTCAGCCAGGCCAGTAGAAGCCAAGGCTAGGTTGTGTGACCGCTTTAATGGATTTTAAACTTTAATACGCAGTTTGTAGAGTACATAATCGTATGGATGGAATTGTCAATAACGTTCGTTGACTCGAGCGTTCGATCGCAGTGCTGTTTTCCTTCTCCGTTTTCATGCATTGATATTAGAAACTATTGAAGCTATTGCTGTTCTAATATTCCGTTTTGAATTTCCATCAAATTACGTTCATTTAGCGAATATTAATGTTATGCAGGCATTGAACTCTGTTAACGCAGTTTTATTATCAATTTACAATAACAATATATAAAGTTGTAATTGCTTAATAATGTTTGAGGTGTGTCTAATAGCAAGTTATAATCAAAATATTTTGCAACATTCTTAACTTAAGCGACTACAATAAATAAATCCAAAATGGGAATAATGATAACATTTACATATGTACGTAAGCTGCTCTATAAAATATGTTCTACAATTTATTTAAAACAATAAACATCCAAATATTATTTCAAAATTCACACAAATAGATTTTTAGATCATACAACTCCAAGGTCCATTGATAGTAACAAACACCGATTCCGCGTTCAATCTATCATGTTGTAATACGTAGTTATTTTAAACGGCAGAAGGTTTATTTCATTTGTCGTCTCGTAAGTACAGTACCACCGCCGGTAGAGCTCCCCTACGACTCTCTATGGAACAAACTATTCACATAGCAGAGGTCTCGGTTATATGGCCGGTATCTACGTGAGGTGGCTCGGAGCTCGTGACCCAATTTCGCAGCTGGTGGTTTCAGCAGCAGCGTGGGGCGCCGCGGGGGCGAGGTGTGGCGCGCGGGTGGCGGGGCGGCGCGGAGCTGGGCGCGTGTCAATGCCGTTCGTTGACTCCAAGCAGCGGATCGACGCGGCCTCCGCCTTACATAACCACCGACAATGAGCGTTCGCTGTGCGTTTGTGATGTACCATGCACTGCGGTTCCACACCTAATGGACCTGCTGCCTGCCAACCACATTTGTGGCAAGTGCGTCGTATTCGAGAAAAATCCCTCTCATGCACCTCATTTACATGTCCAAGGTCGGCGGTCGTGATTTATCTCGTCTTGGAGATTTAGTCAACAATTAGATTCTAAAACCAGTTACCGAATATTTAAACACAAAACCATTTCATTTAGCAATGAAACCATGATTAAACCACTACCAATGTCTTATTAGCGCTCACATTACACTTAACAAAGTACTGGCTAATACAAGCAATAAAAAAAATATAATTTTAGTTTTTTTTTTTTTTTATTTCATTGAATGACGAGACGAGCAGGTCGCTCGCCTGATGGTAAGCGCCACGCCTGCTCATAAACAGAAGCAACGCCACACAGAACTTTAAATAAAGCACTGCATGACACTGGACTGCGCTCGTCACCCCGAGACATAAGGTGTTAAGTCTCATAATGCCCAGTAATTACACTGGCTTCAATGTCAACCGGAACACAACAGTGCTTACACACTGATGCTTGGCGGCAGAAATAGACAAAGCGGTGGTACCAACCCAGCCGGTCTCTCGCAAACGAGGCACCTACCACCTTATAAAATAGTTTATATATCCATTCCAATAAAATAATAAATTAAAAGAGGTATAATTCTCGCAAACAACGAAAACACTAAATGCAATAGAGATGCATGCTTATAAAGAAAAGTGGCTTCAGCGGGGGCGCAATAATAGCCAGCGGCCGCGTAAGGGCGGGCGGTGTTGAGGCGCCGCACCGTGCCGTGCCGTGCGCTGCTGCCGTACCGACCAGCCGGACCGAAAGTGAAAGATGCGCGAGCGCGGGGCGGGGTGGGGTGCGCGGTGTACGGCGGAGGGGCGAGCGCGAGCGACACAGCGAGCAGCGCCGAGCGGCGGCACTAGCGCGCCGAGTGCACCGCGCCGCAGCCTCACACAAACAAAACTTTAGTTACTAACCTACTTCCGTGCGGGCGCCAACTGCGAGCGCGTCTCCCGCTCCGTTGCACGCTCGCTCGCCTCGCGTGTACCACACCGGTGCTGCTTGCGATACTCTATACTTTATGACACGTTTCAGTGATGAACATTTCTATGAAAACGTTTAAGTAGGACTCGTACCGAGCGCGTTCAGGCTGCGGCCGTTGTTTTTGAATGGACACAAACAAGCTAGAACTGACCGGACGCCAACCACAATTGAACAAAATGTTTTATGGTGAGATGATGATGTGTACGTCTTGTACAGCTTTTATGTTATTTTATTTTCACGTTGGCATGCACTTTGCGGTCTCGTTGTTTATTATTAATTCGGCCACGCACACACCGCACACGTGTTTGTCTATCTAGTTGTATAAGAAAAACATTTCAGATAATGCTAAAAATGTCGTAGATAAATACTTCAGTCACACAAAGAAAACAAGTATACAAAGGCTCATAAATAAACTAGGGTCATTACAAACTGATGAACTTAAAGTTCTAAAAATAATTTGAGTACCCATGCCTTACTGCGGGCTTTAATCGACAAAGGTCAATCCTACTCAATACATTTTATATATAATTAATTATTAATAATAAATGGGTAAACTTTATATGATGTGTGACAGCTTATTATTATTTGTTTGTTATTTAATTTTGAAAAAAAGCATGATTGTTATACGTCATAGCTTTCTTGTTTAAGCTCAGTCATTTTTGTCATATATTTTATGTCATTTATATAATAATTTTGCCGCAATGCTCTATGGCGCCGCCATATTGAATTGGCGTTATCTATTCTATCGGTTACATAGACGCCCTCTGTCTTCGAATTAGAACTTCATAATGTGTACAAAAAAAATATTGTTTTTGTGCAAATTACACACATTCTCACGTAGTAATTATTATCTTAAACAATATTTAAATGTAGGTTATCATGATTATCATTTGTTTTGATATAAATCGAGACTTAGGTACCTTTTTATCAAACAATGCCGGCGTGGCCTTTAGTAAATAAGCTAAAACATTTTAGTCCTATAAATATGGAAGTCGACCCAGACTACAGGAACTATCCGACATTATTTGATGTAGCCACTAGGAATATTCAACAAGTGCTACACTTCTTCTCCATCAGAAATAGCGCAGTGACGTCATATTATTAACTAGATTTACTAAGCAGATACAGTTTTGTATAAATGCACAATAGCCAAGTAAAGTACTAGGTGGTAGGTTATGTGATAGGCTGTCTGGATTGCTACCACCGCTTTGTCTATTTCTGCCACCAATCAGTAGTCTGTAAGCACTATTGGTTTGAAAGATATTGAAGCTATTAAAATTACTGGGCATTATGAGACTTAAAATCTTATATCTCGGGATGCAGGACTTTGTAAATCAAAGTTCTGTGTGGTGTTGTTTCTGTTTATAGGCAGGTGGTCGTCGTGTTTTATTACCATCAGACGAGCGACCTCCTCGTTTCAGCATTTAGGCTAATAGAAAAAACAATCAACAATTGGCGTACGGTAAACTGGGCTGCCAAGGAATGCAGAGGTTAATACTCGTAAGAATAAAATTGATTTAGTTTTTATACACATACTAACTTTACTGTTGTCACGGGAAAAGCGATTTGTCACTACCACCCCACCCGTGGGGAAGCGGGACGGTTATTCTGAACTCTGCCGGTCTTATGACAGTTGTTATGTTAACTGTTATCAACTATAATAATAATAATAATAATAATAATAATAAATTTTATTTATCTCCCACAAAAGAACTTAATTACATCAATGAGTTAGATCTTAAACATAAAAATAGGAATATGTTAGTAGGTACGTATTTTATAATATACATGTAATTGTGGGAGTCAGGAACCCAAACTAGGATACCCTGTGCTATGGACTCCTGGCCCCCCCTCACGGAAAGTGTACAAAATTACTAGATTTTGAAATGTTTTCAAAAGACTTCTTATCTACATCTAGAGGAGATATAACACAGATCCAATATGAAAAAATAAAAAAATAAAAAAGGAGATGTAATAAATATTCATTAAAATATGAATATGTGTGTTTGTGTATGTGTATGTGTATGTGTATGTGTATGTGTATGTGTATGTGTATGTGTATGTGTATGTGTATGTGTATGTGTATGTGTATGTGTATGTGTATGTGTATGTGTATGTGTATGTGTATGTGTATGTGTATGTGTATGTGTATGTGTATGTGTATGTGTATGTGTATGTGTATGTGTATGTGTATGTGTATGTGTATGTGTATGTGTATGTGTATGTGTATGTGTATGTGTATGTGTATGTGTGTGTGTGTGTGTGTGTGTGTGTGTGTGTGTGTGTGTATGTGTATGTGTATGTGTATGTGTATGTGTATGTGTATGTGTATGTGTATGTGTATGTGTATGTGTATGTGTATGTGTATGTGTATGTGTATGTGTATGTATGTGTATGTTATAGCGTCTATATGTTGGTTAAATACGCTGTACTAGGATATGATAGTAATAAGTTGTTCCGTTTCTTCGTAGTCTAGTGTTAGAAGCCAATCTGTAATTTTCTCTTTACATTTCACCCTGGACATATTAACGATAGAAAATAATTTGTTTGCTTTATTGTACAATCTGCTCCCATTAAAACTAAAAAACTTTTTGGCAAACGATGTTTTTACTGACATTGTTTGACACACATCATAGTATCTTCTAGTATTTATTTTTTTCTGTATTGCCGAAATACTTATGGTTTGATGTTTTTTGAGAATTGTAGCTAATATATAAAGTTTCCTAACCGTTAATACGTTTGCATCTTTGTAAAGGCTAGTAGTTGAGTATAAACGTGGTTTGAATAGTGCAACTTTTAGAATCAACCGTTGAGCCCTTTCCACGCTTAGGATATTTGTTTTATACGAGCCACCCCAAACGGAAATGCCATAAGATAAGATTGATTGACAGAGGGACTCGTAAACAATTTTAATCAGTTTCCAATTTGTAACGTGCCTTAGATTTTTAAATATGTAGGTAAGTTTTCTGTTTTTTTGGACAAGCTGTACAATGTGCTCTTTAAAAGACAAGTTTTTGTCAATTATTATGCCTAAATATTTTATAGATTCAGTTTTGTGTATGATTGGACAATCAGTACAATTTGTAGTGAAAAACTGGATACACTTGTGAGCGTAAATGTTTAAGTTATTATTATTAGAAGTTATGTTATGTATTGAAAACGTTATATATTTGGTCTTTGAAGCATTTAGTGTTAATTTATTAAGAGCTAGCCAATGCATTACTAGGTTGAAGCCTTTTTGAGCTGCACTGAAGGTTTCTTCCCATGTATCTCCAAAAAAAGTTAAAGTTGTATCATCAGCATACGACAGCACATTACCGTTACTAATGTTTAGCTCGCAGAGATCATTAATGTAACAGAGAAAAAGAGTGGGGCCCAAGATACTGCCTTGGGGAACTCCAATATTTATAAAGCTTTCACCACTCAGCATTTCACCAATACGTACTGACTGGGATCGGTTTTGCAAATAGCTTTGGAATAGTTTTAATTGTGTACCTCTTATCCCCATTTTTTCAAGTTTGGAAATTAGTCGAGTAGGACAGACCGTATCAAAGGCCTTCTGAAGGTCTATAAAAATTGTCAAACATTTTTTTCTCTTATCTAGGTTATTTACAATATTTTCAATGAAATTGTGTATGCAGTCAGTCGTTGATCTACCTTTTCTAAAGCCGTACTGGTTGTTCGAGAGTAAGTTTTTGTCTTCTAAAAATTTTACAAGTCTCTTGTTTATAATCTTTTCTAATATTTTAGAAATAGCTGGGAGCAAAGATATTGGACGATAATTTGCAACATTTACTTTATTACCACTTTTAAAAATCGGTACTGTAACAGATTTTTTAAGCGATTCTGGAAAAACGCCTTCTATCAAACATCTATTCAATATGTAAGTAAGAGGAGGGACTATAAAGTCTTTTAAATTTTTAAGGACTGCTGAAGTTATATTGTCCCACCCCGCTCCACAGTCGGATCGCAGATTGTTGATGATATCTTTGACTTCCATTTCAGTTGTCTCCAAGAGAACAAAAGATTTACAACTAGGTAAAGGATTTGCCACATTTTCTGGCAGTGGAGGAAGTCTAGTAGATATTTTATTAGCAAGATCTAATCCCACATTTACGAAATAGTTGTTAACTTCATTAATTGAATCTTGTGGAGTATTTTTTATATTTAACAGTTCTGTTGATGTTGTATTTGGTTTATTCAGGTTATTTATAGTTCTAATAGCATTCCAAATTTTTTTATTATCATTACCAGCCGATTTAAGTCTATTGCTTTCATGTTGTCTCTTACATTTCTTTGTTATGTCATTACAGTAGTTTCTGTATCTCCTGTATGTTATTGTTAAGATATCATTTTTAGGATTTCGTTTTAGTTTATAATGCATTCTATCTCTTGTCCTTATGCATCTCAATAGGCCAGGTGTTATCCACGGTTTTATTGTGATTTTATTTCTAGGCATTTTGATGTTTAGTGTGTTAGTTAATATTATTTTTTGTAATTTTTTTATTAAAAACGTCATGCAGTTGTTTATACTTATATTTTTATCGTATATTGGGTTAAAATCTATGTTAATGCAATCTTTCTTAAGGGTATCAAAGTTAATTTTATTTACTAATTTTATATTTTTACAATTATTTTTTTGGGCTTTTGAGTACAAGCAGAAAAGGACAGGATCATGATCAGTAATTGCAGATTCGAGTATAAATGTATACGAAAATGCCTTAGTTTTAATAATCACATGGTCGAGACAGCTGGTACCTCTTGTTTGCTTATAATGAGATGGTATCATACCGAAATAGGTTAGTAGGTCAAGGTAAGATGATGCAGATAAATTTATTTCTTTAATATTTATATTTATATCGCCCATTAGGATAATATTTTTAAAACCTGACAGTTTTGTTAACAGATCATGTAACGTGCTTAGAAAGTTGTCTAAAGTGAGAAAACTAGGGGGTCTGTATATGGCAATGATGGCCGTCTCGTTATTTACCTTAATTAGTAGGCAGTTTGCATCAAAAATTTTTGGTTCTTCTATATTAAAATTAAGGTCGTTTTTTATAAAAGTAACTACCCCGTCATTTTGGTTGTAATTTCTCGTCGTCGAATAACAGGAATATCCAGGCATAAGTGGTAAGTGATTAACAGATGAGAGCCAGCATTCTGACAGAATGATAATGTCACAGCTAAAATTTATTCTTTTAAGTAGAACTTTTAGGTTAAGATAGTTTTTGTTGAGACTTCTGATATTTTGTTGTAAAATTATTAAAAATGATTTTGGATTAGATATAGTATTTTTACAAGATTCAGGTTCACATATGTGCACTTCCGTCAAGTTAAAATTTTCTAAGTTGTTAATATTATTTAAATCAGCGAATTTTGAAAATTAAAAGGTCGCATAAGTGTTTATAATAGTATAATAATAAAATGAAGCTTGTTTGTACGGAATTTGATTTATTAAGTGAGGTGGAATTTAAAATGATAGGACATATTTGTGTTCTGATATAAAGAGATGGAACAATAGTGCATATGACTTTGGACGTGCAACTAAGTGATACGAGTATATAAATGTGGTTGAAATGTGTGTAATTATATGTGTATGAGTAGATATGATTTTGATATAAGTAAAATAACACAACATGCAGACAAACAATATAAAATTTAGAGGCGAATATGGTGTAAGAATTTCGTAGTCATATCTTCGGAAATAGATTTTCAAAATCGGCTTCACGTCTAATCATTATTGGTATTTCAGATTCACTTTTACGTACAAAAACCCGTCCAGAGGATGTCCAACAATACATATAATTATGTTCTTTAGCAAATTTTCTTGCAAGGTAAAAGATGTTCTGAGTTTGGGGTGCTAAGAACTCTGAGACAAATATAGGTGTTACAGGGCCGGTCATATTTAGGTGTGAAGTATTAAGCTTATTTTGCTTGTTGCAAGAATTAAACTGCCTTGTTTTCTTAATTATGGTTTCTTTTACAGCAGCGTTGGTCAGATCAACCATAATTCTAGTGGTTGCATTTTTCTTGCTTACGCAACAGACTTCTTTAATTTCTGATCGCTGAAGAGGAACACCAACAACTTTGGCCGTGTCCAATACTATCTTGCAAAGATCTTCCTCATTTTCTTTGGTCGATATGGGAACATTTTTAATTTCCAATTTTTTGGTGTACAAGGTACGCTCCAAGCTATCAACCCTTTCCTCGAGCTGGTGAATATATTTGCGGTCCAATTTCTTTTCAGACTCCAAGAGATCAAATCTTGCCTTCATATCCTCATACTGTTGTGATACGAAACCTATGGAATCCTTAATTTCCGAGTTCTGCTTAAGAAGTTCCAACATCATCTTATGTAACTCACCCAAAGAAACATCTGTTTTGTTGCTACGTGTATCCCAGCGCTCGGAATGCGAATCAATTATTTTTTGTATTTCATTCATAAATCGCTCCTGTTCGTCATCATGTTTGCGCTTGCGTTTTATAACGTTATCACTTGCAAGATCAGTTAAATTAGGTGCCGATCCACTCTGGGTATTTTTTAATGTTTGTAATAATGTGTGTGGTTTGGAGAACGGTTCTACACTGATAGATGTTATGGGTGGTGAGCCAACATGAGCAATTTTTTGTATATTGGTTTGAAAATTTGGTTCAATATTAATTGTAGGCGTTGAAGGAGGTGTGCGTCGTAATGGCATATTTAGAAATTACTTGTAAATAGTACCAGGCTGCTATAAAATTTAAAAGGTAATATGGCTGTCCGGGGTCAGTCAGTCCGGTCGCCGATCGAGCATTTCATATGAAATCGCTTTCCGTCAAATATAAGTTGGTCCGCTAACTAGAGAGTTCGTTAAAACTGGCAGGATATCGTAGATTTGGTACAAAAGCCGGGTCTGTCCAGTAAACATAGACCCCTTTCTTTCTTATTGAGTGTGAATGAAATAGACAAATATGATTTATTGGCCTCACTCAAACCTTAGGCCGTCTAGCCTCCTATTGTATTTAATACCTCTTCACGATTTCTGCGCTCCGGATATTTTCACTGAATTTAATTAAATTAACATTTTATTAAAAATTAAAATTTAGTAGGGGATTATAGCAAAGAAACACAACTGCTCACCGCAGGATCCGAGAGGGAGAGGGGAGTAACAGATTAGACAATCCATCGGTGTAATAATTACTATATATATATTTCGCCTGATTCGCCCCTGAAATCCTGTACATCCTATTTAACAATAGTAATTTAACACAAACAATATTTTCTGACTGCCTCAATGGCGCAGTTGTAATGCGTATGCGTTACGACTGAGGCTAACGCTGAGGTCTCGGGTTCGATTCCCGAGTCGGGTAAAAGTGATATTGGGTTTTTCTATTACAAAATGCTCAGTATCAGCCCGGAGTCTGGAATTGTGCCCGGTATGGCGATAGGCTCGCCCCCTATCACATCATGGGACGGAGATACGCTCGGCGAAATGTGGGTGTACTAGTTACACCTCTGCCTACCTCTTCAGGGATTACAGGCGTGAGTGAGTATGTATGTATGTATGTATGTATAATATTTCTCGGATATAACGAACAATCTATATATTAATTCTTAAAGTGAAATTTTCGTACCCCATTATTAGTAGCATATTGCGCGCACAGATGAGTGTGCGATTTAGTATAGTTAAAGTGGTAACGACCCGGTTCAGCCGGCCTATTCGTGCTGTAAACAAAACTGTCTACAGCGTGGCTCTACCACTCAAATTCTTCCCTCCTTACATAGTTCTCAACATAAACGCAGATTGCCAAAGCGCATAACTTAAGGCGTAAGTAATATATTATTTGGGATACTATTTCACTAGCGCATTGTTGTTTTTACAACTAAGTTAATAATAAATTTTGCAACAAGCAATAGCCTGTATGACTAACAAACATAAGTGCAATTAGATTTGAGCCATAGATACTCGCCAAAGGTATAAGATGATAATCAATTCAAGGCAAACAATCTAAGCCACGGATTCAGTTTTAAGATTTAACATTTTACTACTATATAGAATCTATAATAGACACAAATCACATTTGCAAAAGCGTACGTTTTAATAGCAGCTAGAGGCTCCTATCATTCGTCTATACCTTTTTCTTATATTTATCATCTTACTTTAGTTCACATAATTGAGTAGAAATTTTAACTTATTAATTAATTACGCCTAACATCTAGTGAATCTATTGAAAAAATCCCAAAGTGAATAAGTCACTCTACTGGAATTACCTGAAAGAGATTTGAAACTTTCAGCTCTGAGTAAAGCACCATTTAGGTGAAGTGAGTTTCTCGCATGACACAGGCGAGAATATTTCAGAAAACTCAGTTTATAGTTCTATACAGTTTGAAAAAAGAAACAAATGACGCAACCTGGGTAATTTGATTAAGGGTTTCTGTTATATTCTCAACTGTGTCGTATCAGAAACTTTCTCTATATAAATTAACCTTTAAAGTTTTCCCGCACTACTCTGTTCATCATGTGGAATAATAGTATACATTCCTATGATAATTAGGTTACACATTTCAAATTTGCATATTTTAAAAAGACAATTGAACACAGATTAATTATTTTTTCTCTTTAAACTCCTTATTTAAAACAAACAATCCATTCCTAAGAATATATTGGTTTGTCTTCTCAATTCATTTTATATTTTTATAACAGTTAATCATCGAAATTTATTTCGATGCAGTTAATGCCTATCAGTTGGATGACGAAGCCACGTTGCTTGGGCACATGCACGCCATATCTGCGAATTATTTTCATACTATTCTTGAAAATCATATCGATGATCTCATAATGGACCATCGCATCCTTTTGTCCATTTTTAGAAATACTTAGTTTCTTAAAAGTAAAGATGATTTTATAATGAATATATACTAATTTCTTAATTAATTGTAATAAATAATTATATAATTAGTGATTGCCTCGGTGGCGCAGTTGTAACGCGTACGCGTTACGACTGCTGAGCTGAGGTCTCAGGTTCGATCCCCGGGTCGGGTAAAAGTAATATTGAGTTTTTCTATTAAGAAATGCTCAGTATCAGCCCGGAGTTTTTGGAATTTTGCCCGGTATGGCGATATGCTCGCCCCCTATCACATCATGGGACTGAGATACGCTCGGCGAAATGTGGGTGTACTGGTTACACCTCTGCCTACCCCTTCGGGGATTACAGGCGTGAGTGCGTATGTATGTATATACCTAAAGTTCTTAAATAATCTTTAATTACGAAAGAATACTAATCAAACTGTAAATGTTCATTGAATAAATCGATTTGTCTATACTCTACAATGTTGCAGAAACTTGTACATAGTAGAGATTAGGCGAACGGACTATTTCAATGTTGCACTTATCTTTCATAATCGAATGCAGTTAGTATTTAACATCGGTTGGTATGAAGGTCAAGTACTTTATATAACAGTTTACGCGAATTATTATAGTATACAACGGCACTTTAGTGCAAAATTACAGAGAAACATTTTAATTAATTTTGTACTTTTTAATTGATGATTTTAGTTTTATTTTGAAACGTATATATAAACAGTTATTGGTCATTTTAATTTTAATATCAAACTTGTTTTAGCTCGCGGCTCCGCCAACGTGATTTCCCCCATATCAACATTGTATTTTTATTAGTGTTAATGGCGGGACGCCTAACCCTAAACAGAAGCAACACCAATCAGAACTTCGAAATATGAAGTTCACAATGGAGTTTGGCATTGGATTACGCTCGTCACTCCAAGAGGCCAATTCTCGTAATTTTAATTGTTCAAAATATAATTCTGATCTAGTCTCAGCGTCAAGAAAGTTGCAAATGGCATTCTCTTAAATCAATAATCAACGTCAAATGCACCTAGCATTAGCAGTAGCATTATACCGTTTTGGCTTCAGTCAACTTTTATTCTATATTCAATCTTATTACGATCTATGTTCACATTTGACGTTGACATTTGATTGATTATTGGTTTAAGAGAATGCCATTTGCAACTTTCTTGACGCTGAAACTAGATCGGAATGATATTTTGAACATTTAAAATTACGAGAATTAGCCTCCAAGTCTCAAAATATCCAGTAATTTCACAGGCTTCAATGTCCTTTTAATTGGAACAGTACTTACACACTGATACTTGTCGTGAGAAATAGACAAAGCGGTGGTACCTACCCAGACTGACTCGACTTGACTAAATTTGACCATATGATAATAATCTCCGACTCGATCCCCGGTCCGGGTAAAAGAGATATTAGATTTTACTACCACGAAATGCTAAGTATCAGCCCGGAGTCTGCCTGGTCGCCCCCTATAATATCATGGGACGAAAATAAGCTATGTTATACCTCTGCCTACCCCTTTAAGAATTACAGGCGCGAGTGCGTATATATGATAATAATATGAATCAACTTTATCTAAATTATTTGTAACAGCAGGTTTTACTGATGTCAAAAGAGTCGAACTCTGTTCCGTAGAAACATCTTTGTTTCTCTGCATGTATGTAGCAGTATTTTCGCTGTGCCATTTACTTATAATTTATCTCCATATAAAATTTCATCACAATCGGTACAGCGGTATAGACCTGAAAAGTGATTGGCTACAGGCAAATTTATTTACGATTTTTTATTAATTTATTTTATTACTGCGAAAATATATCCATATATAAATTTACTTAAATAACTACTTGTCCTGACTGACTGACTGATTTATCAACGCAGAGCTTATACCGTTGAGGCTACTGCTTGAAATTTTGCACAAGGGTTCCTTTAATGACGTAAGTGCGGGCGAAGGGATTAAAGGGCGGGGGTCGTTCCGGATAAAGACATTCACGCGCGCAGAGCCGCGAGTAATCAAAAAGGCAATCTAATATCTCGTATATTATACATCGATATATTATTTATAGTATTTATGATCGAATTGTATAATAGGTTAAAATCCAACAGCCCTTTGACACTACTGCATTTGACATTATTTTATCAATTTATTTAATAACTATCGCAAAGAAACCCTTGTTTAACGTTGGTAAACCCTTTATGGGTACCGCCCCACCGTGTGGTCGACCGGGGCGGTTATGTCCGACTCCCACGGATCAAAACCCAACGGTGTTTCTCCGGGTACACTTTTGTACTCTTCCGCGGCCTCAACGGCGCGGCGCCGGCCCATGTGATCCCAAAGAAACCCTGCATTTTTCAGGAAAAACATTAGTAAGATCTAACAAACAAACTTTCACATTATATAATATTACTAGTATACTATAAATGTAACTGTAATTTTATACTTATTTTTAATCCTGATATGTTATATTTTCAAACAAGGAATATAACTAATACTCGTATTTAAAGAATTGCGACAAAAATATTGTTTTTAACATTTTCCTTCGAGGCCCAAATATTGAGGTCAATGATGTGATAATGCAATTTGCATTAACACGTACCTACTTGATAAAGATAACATTTGACATCAGCGCAAGACAATATAATATTAAGTATTTAAAGTTACCTAAAATTGTTTGTAACGATTGTTATTTTTGATAAAACAACATTAATAAAAAAATCGCGGTGTATTTGACAACTTAATGATTAATTATTTTAGTGTTCGTTCGTATATTATTGTGCACTAAAAAAGGAGCTAGAGGCAGACCGAAGCAACGTTCGATTGATGAGATCCAAAAATAGCCTCTAGAGACTACTGATCTTCTTAGACACGGAACTACTTAATAATTGAATAATAATAATAGTAAAAACCTTTTGAAATAAAGAGTACTGTACACATAATAATAAATGTAATAAAAATATATAAACTCAAACATCTTTCAACTTTCTCCTAATTTTTGTGTTTAATACTCGTACTAATTAATAATTGATATACTTCAAATGTATATAATTTACCTGTATATAATGTACGAGTATATATGTAATGTACCACGATTAATAAATGACTTACCTACCGACGTACGCGACAGTATTACACCAATTAATATAAAAAACAAATTATACAATTATTACTTGAGTACCTAATGTTAAAAACGCTTGCCTAGTTTCAACACTAAACCATCTTTTTATTTTTTGTTAATCTAATGTGAATGTATATCTTATATAGCATCACTATAAACCTCAGTGGTTTTCGAATGCATATACTAACGATTATTGTATTTAAATAGATTAATCAATAAAAATAAAATAAAAAAAAGAACCTACTCATGATTTACTAAGTTTGTAATTTTGTATGTATATTTGTGGTTTCAACACTCTGCTACCATGGTCAAGGCTTACCGGCAGCCATAACTGGGTGTCTGTCGAAATTTGTGACAATTTACAGCAAAAATAATTCAACCGTAATTGCCATACGCAACTCTTATTTTTTTATAGTAATTATTTTCGTAAGATCATAAACCTCTCTTGACCCTTTATAGTCATGTAATTAAGTTACGAATGATTTCCTTAATTTATGAATGAAAATAAAATTAACTCTGATCTACTTTTTTATTATTGATGGTCTATATTTTACTGATAACGGCTATTTTATGGAAATAATTAAATCAAACATGCTACAAATTGCAAAAATGCCACAAGTGTATTCCACGTGTTTTTATATTGTGGTAAACTAATGTACACCGGTAAAATATTAGTAAATTAATATTTGATATATGATCAATCTCAATGATAAATAATTTAATTTAATATTTTGTCTATGTTTAAATTAATTGAATTTAAAGATTAAATAAATTTTGTTCATGTAGGGCACTTACTCATTTCAAAAGTCTATTAAGAGTACCATCGCGGTAAATTAATTTTGAAATGTTTTATGATAATAACTACAACAACAATTCTACTTTAACATTTATGCATAAAATACATGCGAGCAGAACAGCACTTTATTCGTAAATATTGACTTTTTTCAAAATTCGGTTATAACAATCATAATTTCAAACAAAAAGTTTCTAACACTGCAAATAACATGTGATCCTACTTTTCAATGATCGCTTTTCCATTAAACGTAAAACTTTGCGAGTATAACGTGAGTTGCACACATACTTATTGTAGCAATGTGTGCCATAACATGTAAACGCGTCAGTGTGCGTTGATTGAGCGCCACGTTCGTGTGGATTTTTTACTAAAACTCGCACACGCGCATGTTGCGTCGTGTGGGCTCTCGAAACTAGGTCGGTTCAGTGACCCATATGTTTATCTAACGATTGTGGCGGGTGCGAAAAGCCCGCCTAGCGGCTCGCGGCTCGCGGCTCGCGGCCCGCGGCCCGCAGCCCACGCCGCGTAATCGCTATCGCCGTTTTCGTTTAGGTTATCTGTGGGCAACCTGTCTCCCGTGCTGTTACGTTGATAACACGTACGCGATACTATATTGCAACCAATGCATGACATGTATGCTGATAACTAAGGATTTATACGTATAAACATAAAAATTACCTGTATGAGTATTCGGTATCAATTATTTTATATTATGTAATTAGGTATAGGAGATTGTGTAAATTATAATATATATTTGATCTCTATTTTAAATAATAAACACAAACACAGAGATTTTAAAATGATGAAAATTAATCGCCAACATTACAGATCATTAAAAAATGTTTCATCACATTTTGTTTGATTCCAACAAAACAATTCGAAATATCGCCATGTGTTGCCACGTCTGAAACATTTCGTTTTATCTTTATATACCTCCTTAACCTAATTTGTAGTCATATGCTTACCACACTGTATGTTTCCTTGGACGTAACCCCAGACAACCGTTTAAAAATAATTCTAGTGATTCACATATTTTTCCTGATACAAATTTACAAAGAATTTTATACTTCGTTATCTGCACAATTATTGTTCGAAACGTTGATTGTAAAAATACTTTCAAATGTTATTAACAATTTTTTAGCTGTTATTTTAATAATAAATATATATGTTATAAATATAACTAGACTTATTTTGACAATATTAGTAACGTAAGAATTTTTTGTAAAATTAATTGTAAAATATTCAGATTTCAGTAGTCATATTACATCTTCCTAAATCGTTATGCGCAAGATTCCGCTGTGCCATCCGTTTCCGTAAAAAACATGCAAATTCCAATGTTTTAAGAGTTGAATATAAAAATAATTAAGTGTTCTGTAAATTCCTGCATGTAATGTTACATTTGTTAAATAAGGTAGGTACTTAAAATATTTCCGCATACATTGCGTAACCCAAATGTAACCAATGTTGAGTTGAAAAAAGAAGTTTACCAATTAGACGCGTATTTATAAAGCATGTACATAATATCTCTAAATGTGAACATTATGAGGATTATTTTATGAGACTTAACGCCTTATGTCTCGGGGTGACGAGCGCAGTCCAGTGTCATGCAGAGCTTTGTTATTTAAAGTTCTTGTTATGTATTATTGTTATTGTTCTTGTATTAAAGTCTTCTTCTGTTTATGAGCAGGCGTGGCGCTTACCATCAGGCGAGCGACCTGCTCATCTCGTCATTCAAACTAATAAAAAATTTTTTTTTTTGTTTAGCTCAAGGTCTTAGGAAATCCGTCAAGATGAAGGAATATGAGGTAAAAATCCTCAACGAATAACATCAATATGTCGTTTTAATATTCTAGTTAAATATCAACAAAAAGACTAACAAACGTCCAAAATACTTTCGAAATAATTTATCATCACCTTGATTATACACAAAGACATTATTTATAACGTTAATATGATAATAAACAGTGCATTTTTACATTTACAAAGCTAAATGCGGTGAATGTCATCCATTTAAGTGAAATTTGTAGTTAATCTGACAAATTACATTTTCGGCTACAACTTACTTTCTCTAAGATAAACTTTATGTTAATTTATTTTTCGCCTTTAACTGCTTTATTAGATAAGATCACATTGGGGCACTGGCAATGGACTGTTTCAAACCTGAGTTGGAGTGAACTAAAGCTGCTAACGCTTGATATGCGATTTTATACCTTAAGTATATCGATATAAAGTGTTTAAAGTTTTCCGAGTCGGTAGGTATAGTATTGTATTCTGCCGATTAGTGTTTGCTCGCCAAGGACGGTGAAAGTAGAGAGAAAGGATGTGCCGATGGCGTCATGTTTCTGGCAACTATTGTTTGGCGTCTGCATTGTAGTCTTAGATTAATTGACAATAATGGGTACTTTTATACGTGGCATGTATGTGATAGGATAAAAGTAACGGATATTTGTCAAGCGAAGGCATAGGTAACAATTTTAGATATTCGATCATGGACTTATTTTTGTCATTTAAAGTTTATATTTTTCTTATCACGGACACTTTGTTTATCACAGAATGCTGCAAAGAAAATTTGTGACGTCTCCGCATTGAAATCACATGTTTCTTTTTGTGGCAATTGACAAACACCGTATAACCGTCAAACCGCCCGTAACCAGCAACGATTCACATAATTTACAAATTGACGTAATAAGATATTTAATTTTTTGTGCATATATACATACGTACTCACGCCTATAATCCCCCCTAATATATAATAAGGGGTAGGCAGAGGTGTAACCAGTACACCCACATCTCGCCGAGCGTATCTCCGTCCCATGATGTGATAGACTCCGGGCTGATACTGAGCAATTCGTAATAATAAAATCCAATATCAATTCCACTGACCAGGGGATCGAACCGTAAAGAGTCATAACGCGTACGCATTAAAACTGCGGCATCGAGGCCGTCAGTCATCCAGTTCATTTTTGTTGGTATTAAAAATAATGCTTCTTACGAACGGTTTGAAACAATCCGCCTTAATAATTTTATTGGCTTAAGATTAATCAAGATTTTAATATAAACTCGAAAGTTTTGTATACAAAATTATTATTATTTAGTTGACTCTGGATGTCTACAAAAATATAGTTGATTTTGTGCATTATAATCCAGAAAACAGGCACGTCACCAGGTGGAGTGCAAAGGGAATTCCTTCCCATCCCTCTTATTTTGACTCAAATAAACTCAAAGTGAATGAAAAATCTAACAGAAATGCCCTTTGCCCCTCAAAGAAAGCCTGCATCATAGTATACCTGAAATCCAAGAAAAAAAATCTAAGACACCAAAGATAGTTTTGGATCGAATTAAGAAATACCAATAGGTACATTTTCAGTAAAATAAATTATGAATCAAATCTAAGTATGTGGATCAGTGGATAAGACCAAACTGTAGAATTCAAATCCGATAAATTTGATTAATTACTATAATGTTATTTGCCATTGCAGTAGAAATAATTTATATGAAATATTGTTACCATTTGATATGGGTTGGTTGGTAACCTTCGACCAAGAAAAAGCCCTAAGGTACAAGTTATTTATCCAGTAGGTGATGTGAAAAATTACGTAGGACTTTCAAGTAAAACGACCTCACATAAAATCTTATATGCCTACTTGCTTATTAAATATTATAATTATATGTGAAAGTTAGAATGTTTGTGAATTTTGACAAATATACCCAACAGTCACATACATAGTCCTGACACCCGCACTAGGTTAACCTGTATCGCGGGTAACAGGAACTACGAGGGATTTGCCACAACACCCAGACTCGAAACAAATATTTGTGTATCACACAAACATTTGTCTCGGTAAGGGAATCGAACCCTCGGCCTCTCGCATCGCAGCCGGCTACTATAGATGGATAAGTTCGTGCGCGACCGTCCTGCGGTGTACAAGACGTTGGGGGGGACGAGGACGTTAGATTTTCTTGTCTGTTCTTCTCTAGCGAAACAGCATTCCGAACTGGCGGTAGAGTTAAAATTTGAAATGATGTATAACATTTTATGGATTCAATAAAGAATTTGAATTTGAATTTGACGAGAGGGCGGTTTGTGCAGCGGGGAAGGGAAACAAATGCAACCGCCCCCGCTAACATCTAGAGAACATCGTCCCCCCCCCCCCCCAAACGTCTTGTACACCGCAGGACGGTCGCGCACGAACTTGTCCATCTATAGCCCACGGGAGCTGTCGTTTCTGTATTAATGACACTTTGAAAGCTGACCGCATTTGGATGAAGTTTGACATACAGGTAGTTAAAAAGATGCACGGGGCAGAGCCGCGAGCAAAATCTAGTTTTATTGTATACTATAGTATAGTATAACGTATAGAAATGATAAATTAAGATTTATGCTTAGATTAATGCTTAGCATACATCGATGCTAAAAGTTAGCACTAATATATGATATGAGACTTGAACCCCATTTACACATTTTCTTGACGCGGTCCCGTAAACGAAATTTTTTTGATGCATTTTCTCGTATGTCGTACGAGAATCTCTACGTGTAAATGGGATTATATTATTATTGACTCCACAAGAGTCCTTAAATCAGTTCAAACGTACATAAACGCATGAATTCTCAGCTATTATTACAAAGCTTAAGTTTACCTTCAAACGCTTCAACTACCTTCATTTTCGTTAGCGCCATCCACTTTACCTTTACGAAGGTGATTGCTTATAGTGACTAAATCAGAGATGTATTGTCTCGCTCGTACGAAACGCACGACTAATTAGTGGGAGCAAGATGGAAAACTAGTAGCTGTTATTCGTTAGTCTAACAGTCTAACACGCTTAGGTTGTAAGGTCGTTTGGACAAAACGATGATGCGTCAACGAACGCTGGCAAGGTGACGCATTGTCGACAGGAATGTATTATTGTAATACTCGTGCTATTTAGGTACATAACAGGACGTTAGAAAATTCTTTCATTCATAAGTTATACGTCGAGATAAAACTTCATTTGTGAAAAAGATAACAGAGAAAATAATATGTCACGTGTGAAACCGACTCGCGAACTTAGGATTCCGTACTCACGTTCTTTTTATTAGATTAAATAACGAAACGAGCTGATCACTCACCTGGTGGTAAGCGCCACGCCTGCCCATAAACAGGAGCAACTCTACACAGAACTTTTACAAAACACTGCATGGCACTGGACTGCGTTTGTTACCCCGAGACATAAGATGTTAAGTCTCATGTTGCTCAGTAATTTAACTGGATTCGCTGTCCTTCAAAGCGGAACAGAACAGTGCTTACACACTGCTGCTTGGCGGCAGAAATAGACAAAACAATGGTACCTACCCAGACGGCCTCTCGCATACGAGGGAACTATAATCTAGTATTTATTACCGCCATTAGAATAACACGTGTTATTTGTGAAAATTTCACCCAGCTACGTATAAAGGTTCTAACATTAGAGTTCTACGTATCCATGATTCTTCAGGTTATGCGGATGTTTTTAGGCGGTGGAAATCACTTACCATCTTACTTGTTTACCGGCCTCTTAAAAAAATATAAATAAAATATTTTTAATTCGTTTATTTTTTTCGCACACGACCCAGTGTTAGAGTTTTTAAAATGCACTAAAATCAAATAAGAATTATTGCTTTACTTAAAATTATTATATACAATTAAATAGTATGAAAGGCATTACTTTCAAACCTGTACTCATTACTTGCAGTTTACTTACATACAACCGCATATGAATAATAGCTGGTTATCTCATTGCACTGAGCATTTATCTAATCATTGTAATAAGGCCTAGTGTAACAGTAATGATAAATGTTTTCTAAGAACTTATTCCAACCTCAAGAACGCTTCACTCTTAAATAACACATTATGAAATAAATCAGAAAATAAAATGAGATAAGGAATCTATATCATGTTCAATCTCGTAAAGGTAATTATTGTACACATATTATTGATGATATGATATTCAATATTTCAACTTTCTCAATAATTTAACTTTCGTTCTAAAATGTCTAAAATGTATTTACAAAAGCGCATATTCAGAAAGTTCAGTTCATCGATGATTACATCTCGGTATTTTATGTACGTATTTAAAAAAACGCATACTCCAAAGATTGAATACATGATATAATAGTACCAGCCAGTCCTAAATTTTCCTTTCAATTTGATCTTATGCACTAACTACAACGTATAAATATTGAGACATTTTATAAAAAATATTGTATAAATATTTTGTCTTATAAAACTTACTACATAATAACATTAGAAGCTGCGACCATAGTCCAATAATTGTTTATTTGATCGGTCTCTCTCAACCTTGTACCAACCCTAACATATAGCAAAATACGTAGGCGGCGATCGTATATCCAACATAACAATAACATTTTTCGTTCTAAAACATAAAGTTGTTTGTGATCGTATCTAGTCGGGATGACGGTCGACTCGTCCTAGTTTCGGATAGTACCTACGTAGACCACAGTTGTGGTAATTTTGCTCTATTGCGCGGGCGTCTATAATGCGTGCGTTGAGATAATACAATTGCAATTCTGTGAGAAAAATATCAGGTTCTTTTAGTATATTGGGAGAATACAATAATTACACTTGATACATGTTCAATGTTCAACATCCATATATAATATATTTTATTTTAATTCTTTGTTTTATACAATGACACATTCTATTTATAAACTATTCAAGCCAGCATCCGCAAATAGGTTTTATCTCTAACAC
This sequence comes from Mimas tiliae, assembly GCA_905332985.1. NCBI lineage: Eukaryota > Metazoa > Arthropoda > Insecta > Lepidoptera > Sphingidae > Mimas > Mimas tiliae. Next base: position 5,814,451 of record HG995242.1, on the reverse strand, counting down.
GCCCCCTCAATTTGCTGATGCAGAGCAGAATCTTGAATATTGCTCAAACTAAACTCAACATGTAACTCATAAAACATTACAACTGTATGGAAAAATAAATACGTATAAAAATATAACAACTAATCTAAGACACAGACTTTAATCCTAATCCATTAACACAATAGTAGTGTTTAACATTAGGTAATGCCTTAGTTAGTACATCGGCTAACATCATATCTGTGGATAAATGCTCTAAGATGACACGCTTTTCCTTAACAATACTTCGTAGGAAATGATATTTAATGTCTATATGCTTACTTCGCGAATGACCTACAGGATCGTTTGCTAAGCAAAGCGCTCCCCGATTATCAACATATAATGTTATTTTTGACATATCGTTAAGTCCGATCTCAGAAAGCAAACTTTTCAAATATACAGCCTCTTTCATAGCTTCTGCCATACTTATATACTCAGCCTCAGTTGAAGACATCGCAACAGTCCTTTGCTTTTGTGATTGCCACGAAATAGCTGCACCACCAAGCATAAAGCTATAACCAGTATAAGAACATCTGTCCATCAGACAATTACCCCAATCAGCATCTGAAAATCCTTTCACGGATTCGCCAGTCTTACAATAGATCAAACTAAATTCTACAGTTTTCTTCAAGTATCGAAGAACTCTCTTTGCACAATCCCAATGAACTTTTGAAGGACAACTTGTGAATTGCGCCAGTTTGGAAACAGTATGCGCAATGTCTGTTCTAGTACCTGTACTCAAGTACATCAAGGCTCCTATTAGTTCACGATACGGCCACTGTTCTTCACTACATCCATCTTTAAAATCTAATTGCAATCCGACTTCCATTGGTGTTGAAACAGGATTACACTGATCCATATTGAATTTCTTTAATAAATCATTTATATACTTTCGCTGAGACAGGATATACGAATTTTCTTTTCGCTCAATTTCGATTCCTAGACAGTATTTAGCTAGTCCAAAATCTTTCAGCTCAAATTCTTCACTTAAATCCCGTTTGAAGTTTTGTATCCAGTAAGTGTCTTGAGAAGCTACGAGAATATCATCGACATATATCACAACTATCAGAAGTTTACCATCCTCTCTCCTGGTGTGATACATACAGGGCTCGTTCAGTAATGATTTCAGGTGCATTTTCTTAAGTTTCTCATCTAACCTTAAATGCCATTGACGTCCAGCTTGCTTCAGTCCATAAAGAGATCTCTTCAAACGACATGCATCGCCCCCTGCTTCTAGATTATCTAACATTACCCTGGCACGCTTTCTGACAACAGTCTCTCCTCCTTCCCGGATCAGAAGCTTATGTATACTTTCTTTTAATAATTCTGGAACTTTCATATATACTTCCTCATCCAGTAGACCGTTCAAATATGCCGTATTAATATCAAGTTGATGTATATGCATATCTAATTCAGCAGCTAAAGCCATTAACAAACGCACTGTTTGAAGTCGAGCCACTGGTGCAAACGTTTCATGATAATCGACGCCATACCTTTGACTGAATCCTTTTGCCACTAGTCTAGCCTTCTTCTTCTCAGTTTTATCTATGTTGAGTTTCTCTGTTAAAACGTAACGACAACCTACAACTTTTCTGTCTTTTGGCTTTTGCACGATATCCCAAGTATCGTTCTTTATCAAACTTGTAATTTCCGATAGAATTGCCTCTTCCCAACTAATACGTTCCTTGCTTGATAAAGCCTGCTTTAACGTTATTTCAGCCACTCCAGCAATCTCTTCTGCGTCATCTGCAGTATCATAGTCTGTTTCGGGTTCTATCTCAATCATCTTGTATGTTTTCTTCGGTCGGCCTGGTTTACCAGTCCTTTCTAATTTCGGTCTTCCAGGTGCTTTCTTCAGTATTTTTCTTCCGTCAGACCTCTCTGAATTTTCTTCTTCACATTCATTCTGCTCTGAATGTCTGTCTACACATTCATGCTCCCTCGAGTATTCTATATCACATTCCTTCGATCCCGAATGTCCTATTTCACATTCATTCAATCCCGAATGACCGCCTCTAGACTCTTTTTCTTCTGAATGTATTTTCTCGCATTCATTCGTCTTGTTTACTGGAATCAAATCTATCTCTACAATATTGCGTTTTTCGGTCTTAACATCTTGTCTTTCACTCCATCCTTCTATAAATGGATCTACTTCATAAGTCTTTCTATTCTCTTCAAAGAATTTAACATCCTTTGCTATCACAATCCTTTTTTCATCGGGAATCCATACTCTGTAACCTTTCGCTTCTCTAGAATATCCAACGAATATTCCTTGTTTGGATCTAGCTGCAAACTTGTTCTTGCTCGGTGTCTTATCTAAAACATAAACCTTAGCTCCAAAGGTACGAAGATATTCAAGTTTGATAGGAGTTCCATGCCACTTCTCATAAGGAATATTGCCTTCCAGACTACTGGTCGGACAACGATTTCTTACGTGACATGCTGTCACTACAGCTTCGGCCCAAAAACCCATTGGTAATCCTGATGATAGCATCAAACATCTTGCCATCTCAACCAACGTCCTGTTCATCCGCTCAGCAACTCCGTTTTGTTGCGGTGTATGAGCAATTGTCAGTCTCCTTTGGATACCTTCATTATTCAAGAAGTCGTTGAATTCTTGATTACAGTATTCACCCCCGTTATCGGATTGTAAGTACTTAATTTTCATACCTGATAATTTTTCGGCATAGCACTTATATTGTTTAAATGCTTCGAAGACTTTACTTTTCGCAGACAGAAGATAGATTACACACCATCGTGTACTGTCATCTATAAAAGTGACAAAATATTTCGCACCTCCCAAAGAAACGTTCCGCATCGGACCAACAACGTCGGAATCCACTATCTTCAGCATCTCGGTACATTGTCTCTCGCTTCTGTAAAATGGTAACGCACTCATTTTAGACCTAGCGCAAATGTCACACTTATATAATTCATTGATCTCTGTCATATTTACTTCAATGCCAGATTTCTTCAAAGTTTTTATAAGATCTTTCGTATTCAAATGTCCCAATCGCTCATGCCACGACCATAAATCGACATTTTTACTGAAAGCAGCTGAAGCCTGAACATTATTTTTCCTCACATAATACAGATTACCTCTACGATCAGCGGTTAACTTAACTACACCATCAGAATTAGTAACATAAGCTACATCCCTTTTAAAGGTAACTTCATAACCATTATCAGTTATCTTTGCTACTGATACTAAGCTACTTCTGAGATCGGGTACGTATAAAGTATTACGGAATAAAATTTGACCTGTGCTATTATCATTGGATGACGAAAATCTTATATTACCTTTGCCTCGTATTTTCGTATACATATTGCTGGCTAAATTTAAATTTCCCTTCGTCGGTGTATAAGTGTTATCAAACTTAAGTTTATCGTTACATAAATGCGATGTACAACCACTATCTAAAATCCAATCATGTTTATTAACATCTAAATAGTCTCGAGAATTTTTAAACTTCCGTACACAAAGACTGTCTTCGGTATATTCTACCCCATTCTCCTCATACTTCAGTACACTAAAACTATCTTCGGTATATTCTACCCCATTCTCCTCTGTTGTGGCACATCGGATCTCCTGTGTTTTGTTCTTCTTTTTACATTCAGAAGCCTTATGACCAAATGTATGACATTTATAACATTTATATCGAAACATGTGTTTCCTTGATTGTACTTCTGGAAAATTTTCTTTTCTCAACTGTACCTGTTGACGTTTCGTATACATAGCTCCTTGAATACTTTTCGAGCTGGATTGTTTTCGCGAGCTGTCCTCCTCAATAATTTTGATTTTCAGAACATCTGCTCTCGGTAATTCATCTCGCGTCTCCATGGCACATCTGAAATTCTCATAACTCGAAGGTAAACTATACAGCAACATTATCGATAGTAAATCTTCGTGTATGTTTACATCCATATCACCCAACTTATCTACCGCTTCAAAAAATTTTGACATGTGCTCATGTATATCATCACCCTCACTCATCTTGTACAACGTAAGTTGTTTCAGAAGGGTGGCCTTCCTGGCAGGACCCTTAGATGCATAAATGGACTCAAGTTTTAGCCATACCTCTCGTGCCGTCGTGCACCCACGTATGTGCTTTAGCTCACTCGGACTCATTGACAAAATCAAATCTGCCCTAGCTTTTTCATCACCATTCTCCCACGAACGTACCTGTTCTACATCAGAACCTGACTTCGGCATTAAACTTGTACCGTTTACATATTTCCAGGCATCATTTTTTATTAATAGTGCCTGTACTTGTATTTTCCAAGTACTAAAATTGTTTCTTGACAACAGTTCAATTCGCACTGCAGCAGTCATTATTATACAATTTTACTTACGCGCTCAGTCACCTATAACTTATGGTAGAACTGGGTATAGTCCTGGGCATAGATCTGGGCCCATAACCTGTGAGAAAAATATCAGGTTCTTTTAGTATATTGGGAGAATACAATAATTACACTTGATACATGTTCAATGTTCAACATCCATATATAATATATTTTATTTTAATTCTTTGTTTTATACAATGACACATTCTATTTATAAACTATTCAAGCCAGCATCCGCAAATAGGTTTTATCTCTAACAAATTCACTATGAAAATATTGATATTATTTCTGCCTAATCTTAAAAATCTTTAATAGGTTACATAAATATTTGTTAGTAAATTTGTAAGTTATCGCTATAAATATTTGTACTAAAAAAATAATTATGCAAAAAGCACAAATCTAGCAAAATATTTGCGTATAACGCAAATGGCGACCCGCATCATAGGTATTTTTAAAATAATTTTAGATTAATGTATTTTATTCATAAAATTTCACATTAAGATTTTTTTGATATTTCGTTGAAACTATACAAAAATAGACCAAAATAATAAGCTACTAAGCGAATACTACAAATAATATTTACTCAGTACTGCGATTAGCTAGATGCGCTTTGGCAATATCATCATAGTACTGTAAATACTTTTATTTATAATAGATTAATCTAAATAAACCTTTGTATTTAACAAGTATTTAACGCGGACGTATAGTTTTTTTGCCGTATTTCGATTAGCCCTCCAACATTTCCTGGTAGAGTCTTTCCTGTGCCTCAACCATGAGTTTGTCTCGGTAAAATCGCTAGCGACGACGTAAAATATTTGTATGACAAAATTTAGTTTCTCACGTATCCGCTAGAGGCGCCACTGAATTTTTCATATAAATATCTTACGTCGTCGCTAGCGATTTTACCGAGACAAACTCATGGTTAGCCTGCTGAACTGCGATGAAAACTCACACTCACGAGTGTTGTCTGTTCAAAAATTTCTGTTTGATATAAAATCATATTTTTTTATTGAAATAAAATATAAGTGTTCTTTCCTATTTACAACTAAATGATTTGTAACTACAGATTTAGTACACGCTTGAAAGAAAATGAAGTACACTCCTAATCAATTTACCTTTAATTATAATGCTTCGAATACTATACACTATCTATCTATTATGCCACTTAAGGCTTAAACAATCTATTTTAATTATAATTTAAAACGGTTAATATAGATGTAGCCAATACAATACTTCGAAGTACCTAGTTGATAATGCCAATAAATTTAATAAATTTTACGCAGTGCATAATAATACAAAATTGAAAACTAATTATTGGTGGAAGCATGTAATTTTCTTACTATTTGAGTGCACAAACGCTGTCTGTCATTAGTCATTTTATGGCGCCAATAATAAATTTGCGGTGTTTTAAGCTGCTGCGAACTTAAAGAATTTACTTTAGTGTTTCTTAGAAGTCTGCGCTAGATGGAACAAACCTTGATCCGCGACTCACATAGTTTGTTCATCATATTAATATTCAGCCAGTTACTATCTCATATCAATAGTATCATCAAACTAATGCAGAAGGTTATCGTTGTGTGATTTTTAAATTTAATTTTGGATTACATTTTTAATTTTCGTATTAGGTATGTCAGAATTCCAAATTTAACAACATTTTATGTTGTTTACTCTTTATTATGTTGTGTGGAAGTGATGCACCAAATCGGGTTTTAAAAGTAGAAATAAAATGGTAGTGATATTAGAATTAATATTATGCCTTTCAAATCATTATTCGTAAGTGATTTAAATAAATCGTTGACAGGCGCTATGATTTAGCATTAGCTTTCTACAACGCTTGCGGTCATTTTTTATTATTTAAATAGCATTAAGTTATTTTTAAATCATTTGACATTATAATGATTCCATTGTTATATTAATTAATCAAATAAAGGAAAATAAAATAGAAAAGTTAGTTTATTGTATTTAAAAATGCGTTATGTAAATGTTTTTCTACTAAGGTATATTTTTTACCATGTACTTATAGATGACTAAAGAAATAAGTTAGTCACGAATCAAACCACGTGTTTCCATTACGTATGTATTTATCTGCGCTTGGTTAGTCACTACATGGAGCGGCCGGGAGGTAGTTGTCTAAAATTAGGGTCAATGATGATAAGACCATAAAACCGTCATCTAATGCTGTTCAGCCAATACATTCACACCAAACTGCTTGTTTAGCATAAGAGCGTATGTAGCATGAATATGTACATACCCGATGTATTATAACCTCCAACATATTTCGGTGTTAAAATTAAAGTTTTTATGTTATTCTGCAACCAATTTCGTAACAGAAATCAGCTGTATCAAAAAATATGTTATTTCATCATTTCGGACTTCGTAGAACAACGACAAGTAGTAAAAATTCTTTTATTTCTAAACAAATATTTTTCCCCGGGCACGCAACTATCTTTTGACATGTTTGCTCTGGTTTCGTGAGCTTTTTTAATCTTATCAGTAATCTTTCAACCTAATTTTTATTCTTGGAGAAATCTTACATATACAAACAGTTGATACACTCCTCTAAGCATTGCTGTTGTGTATAACCTCAATAAAGTAAACGACAATACAGTCTTAACAATATTTTTTTTACAATACATAAGTATGTCCACTTGTAAATGGATATCAAATACATACACGAATAAATTATAATATAACAAGTTGTCCCTCGCGGTTTCACCGCAGGTATGTTACTGCCCTGCTCCCGTGTGTCATAGCGTGATATACATTTATATGTATTCAGGAATAAATTCTCTAACTGATAATGAAAATCGCATCCAAATTTGTTGCATAGTTTAGGAGATATAACCGGACAAACAGACGAGATAGCGACTTTGTTTGATGCTATGTATTGATTTCGTATCAGAATCTGTAGGTGGTAGAGCAACGTTGTAAACAAAGCCTATGCTATAAAAAAATGAGTATTTAAACAATCTCCATTCTATTTTTGACACCATAAAATAACAACTCTATATATATCGAGTCAAATGATGACCAATACCTTACTTACACACAGTTCATCGACTCCTCAGTTTCCAATTTAGTCAACGATAATAAATATTGTATCGATGAATAATTATCCCAAACGCTAATTTATAATGGCGGCGTATGGATGTTGGATTTACATCAATCACGTCTGTCAGCGGATATAGTAGGCGAACGCCCATACACCCACGCACCACGCGATTTGTAACCTAGGTACTTAGTGAACTTTGGCAAACCCTAGGACATTCTGACCGCGGACCCTAGTGTAAGAGAATTAATTGCGTTTTCACAACCGACGCTGCCGTTATGGCAGCTCATAACTCCAAGTTACGAAAGTGTAGTTAACTTGTTTATGGATAATCAGAAATCGTTTTGCTTTTCGAATGTTCTTTGCTTAGATTACAATATTTGATTCGCGTAATATTTTAGAATTTAAATACATGTTTTACAGCATTGAATAAATAGGCATCTTATAATATGCAAGAATGGAATTATACATTACTATATTGATTTTTATGGCTAATATAGAACCTACAATGTTTTGAGTTTTGAGAATTCAGTTGCGTTATAAGTTAAATCATTTATGACGTTATTTGATTCGTCACCATTCATTTACTTATATTCTTCATAAGTTTCTTACAATATTAATTTTACTAGAGCCACAATTTTGGAAAAGCTTTATGATGGTATTGCCTAAGTTAACTGCATATAAAACATTAATAAACAATTCACTATCTCAAGGACAGAATGTAAATAAAATAGATTGTAGCACATTCAAAACATGTATTATATTTTTGATTTAAATAAATATACAGTTATAACTGGTAAGCAAAGACACACTCACCAAACACAAGCTTCATAAAAATATGAATCTAAAATATTTATCAAAGTTTTCTAAATATCCCCTTGAATAAATACATGACTCATAAAATACAACATAAAATTAATAAATAATACAAAACACATCGAGGTCTATGTTAAATTATTACAATGTTATTAGCGCGCTACTAAAATGATTTGCCAAGAATGACAACATGCGCCTATTATGTGCTAAACTAACCATACGTTATTGCACTTGAAATTATTATCAACACAGTCCTTTCCATGCTCTGAGAAAAACAAACATACATACATACGCACTCACGCCTGTAATCCCCGAAGGGGTAGGTAGGGGTGTAACCAGTACACCCACATTTCGCCGAGCGTATCTCCGTCCCACAATGTGATAGGGGCGAGCCTATCGGCATACCGGGCACAAATTCCAGACTCCGGGCTGATACTGAGCATTTCGTAATAGAAAATCCCAATACCACTTTACCCGACCCGGGGATCGAACCCGAGACCTCAGCGTTAGCCTCAATCGTAACGCGTACGCATTACAACTGCGCCACTGAGGCAGTCTAAAAAAAAAACATATTTACAATATTTTTGTTATTTAATAGACTCTATAATATAGAGTCCTAAATTCTAATTAATGTCAAACGGCATCAATCATTAAGTCTAGCCTGAACTACAAATGGTTTGAAAATTCAAATACTAGACTAGATTAATTCGTGCATCAACATTGGTTCAGTAATGAGTATTGCTCAATCCCATAAAGTTAGGAGAGGCCTGAGCCCAACAGCGTTGTAAATGTTAATTTTATCCATATCATGTTGCGAAAACATAGGTCCGTTCAGAATTGCAACAAATCTAGTCGACAAATTAGATTACAAACAAACTAAATGCTATAAAATATTTGATATAGTTACATTTATTTGCTTATATGTCATAACTTTCAACTCATGCATAAAATAATATAATCATGTATTTAAGTCGTATAATATTTGATTTTGCGTATATTTATGTTAATTTGCTGTTGATATCGCTTACAATTTATATATAATATGCTTTAAAATAATGGATAAGGTAGAGTAATACAAAGTCTCTGTGTCTAATAACTTCAAAAAAAAAAAAATGTCATAAAATGTCCTATTTACGAGTACTTACGCGTGACACATTTTTAGTTTGTCTTTTCCTGAAATTACACAAAACATTCCAATTAATTTCTTTAAAAAAGTGAGACACGTTTGTGTTATTTAAATTAATGATCAGCCATGGTTTGACTTTAAAACGATAATTGCATATTTTTTTATAAAATCTTTCTTTTGTAAAAAGAATTTAGAATATCAGTATACAAGAAGCCGTTCGCAAAGGCATAACTTTGTATATTAAATAACAAGTTACCTCAGGATGAGGTCTGACTTATCTGGCTTTGATTAAGTCGCTTATAGCAATCAGTTTGCCGTGTCCCTTCCAAGCGTGCAACAGTAGGGTTTCCCACGCAAGCTCTGTAGGCAGCCCAGCGCGGCCTTGCGGCAAACCTTTATGCACCGGCAATGTTATCGGCGAGTCACGGACTCGCGCCTTCTACTATTGTATCTACTCATTGCTAACTTTGACTATATTTAGATGCCGCGTAATTTTTGTCATCTATCGACAATGTCAAGACTTTGTTTCGACAAATAAAAGATGCGAAGATTGCTATTGAATCGATTATCCATTTTATGTTACGCTTGACAGACCATTATTATTCTGATGTTATTGTCAGAAAATGCCTTTCCGCATAAAATGGTTTTAACATCCTTTTTCACGGAAAGTATGTACCCAACCAATTGGTATAGTATGAGGAAAAGTAGTATTGTAAAAAAAGACTATTCAATTATTCAGATGTACACTACATAATTTCACGCCTATATCCACAAAGGGCCTACCCCTTTTACCCCTCACAGAGGCGCAATTAGTTACTCATAGTTCACCGGTCTTATTTTCCTTTCACGGTCAAGCCTATCTGGTGAATTCGAGTATAAAATATGTGCCGGTTTGAAACGGAGTCTGTTTCTGTAGTAAATAACTATATTTATACTTTATAATGATTAATTTATTTCATTGTAAATGTAATTCAATTTTCGGCAATAATTTGAAACTTTCACTCTCACTTTTACTATTGATACTTAGTGACCGTCATGGCCGGGTCATCGATTGCGTAAAGCTATCAAATAAACAACTTTGTGCAGTTTTAACAACAAAAAGACTATTAAGAAATACTTACGTAAAGTCTGCAATATTTTACAGCTTCCTCTATTAATTTTTGCTATCAAATATTAAAATCTATATTATTACTTCATCAGTCGATGAAAGATAACAATCTTTAAACACTTAACAATATTTTTTGGATGATTTGATCGTGGTAAAAGTTATTTTTAACATTATATAATTTGCTTAAAATATTATACTAGAACTACTGAAAATCGTGCAATTAAATGGAAATATTAATATCCAATTTATAAAAAGCACCAAATTATTTGCTTCCGTTACGTGATTTGAAATCACTTATCAAACTTTATCAAAATTCAATTATATATAATCAAACTTTAGAGTAATTTTAAGGAAAACAGATTAAAGTAGAAGTAACGCCAACCAGCCAGTCATGTTAACGCTAAATGACGATGAGCTACCAATGCCAACATACAAATAAAAACAACACTTCAAAGTTACGCCATAATATGTCAGGCAATAAATGAAAGTGTCAAGCCGGACTGACAGTCATCACTAATTACATTACACGGCAGCGAGCCCAAATTAGAGTCAACCAAGGTGAATGATCTTGAAATCGAATCTGTCCCGAACACATTCTTATGGAAAGTGAGCATTACTTCACTATAAATAGATTGACCTTTCGCTTGACTGATGCGTCAGCTCAAGTTATACGTGATGTAACAAAAAACCCACACAAACATAAATATGTTACACGTACCTGTTTAAAGCACAAACAGCGACCGACAAAAGAGAAAGTGGTTAAGGTCTTAGTGGTGACTGACCGGTGCTTTATAGTGTTGTGCAGTTATCGACAAATCGATATTGATTAAAATGTGCCTGCTCTGATCGTAAAGGACTGTCAAATTTCGCTTAAGGTTGAGGTTGACGATGTTTATGTGTATTGGTTTATTTATTATTATAATTACAAGTTTGGGGTATAAAATCATTATATCTTGGAAAAACTTGCTCATTTCAACAACAAAAACTCTTTAAATCCAATTGTATGTCAAACAAACCAACTACCTGTTTCATTAGCCAAATTCCTAAGTACCTACATCGTAAAGATTTGCATGTTGTTTTGGTACATTATCATCTGCATTTTATATTTAAAAGCAGTGTGATTGGTTTTAAATCCAAATAAAATAAAGATAAACAAAACATCGACAAATACGACAGCACTACGGCAACGAGTTCCGGAACCCACTCCTACGGGAAGTACAGTAACTCGTTCCACGCAGGGTACCGTTACCTACGTGCGCCCGTGCCGCGCCTGCGCAGCCTAGACCAATTACTCTCGCTTTCGACAGAGCTTACCGAGACAATGGCTTTCTTCGCTTATGACTTTCGATTGAAATTTTTATGGAATAAAGTATACACTTGACCGTGGAAAATGGTTATTTGACTCTGATTAGTAGCTTTTGTTAAATTATTTAAAGTAAAAATTAACATGATGCGGACTTAAATAAATTAATAAAAATAATAATTAATTAATTATAATAAATTCTATAATAAAATTAAAACAATATACTTATCATTCTTTTTTCTTTCTCTCTGGCGTTATCCCGGCTTAATGTCAGAGTACATCATATCTGAATACTAATGCTCTAGTGTGACTTCGTATGTACAATTTTTAACTTTAAGCGTAATCAAGTTTAATAAGGCTACTTGATCAAATTTCACTACTCAAAGATGACTTTAAAAAAATATTGCGTGATGATTCCAAATCACGACTTTTTGCGAGTTCAACGCTCACGTGCCGTAAGACAGAAAGATAAAAATCGCGTGAAGCAAGTATTCAAAAAAGTTTAAAGCCTTGACCACGGGTAGCTGACATTAAACGCACGCCTTTCACGGCGCTCAGGTGTCTGTTGTATAACTCACTTTCCATTTCTTTGGCGCTGTTAAGACCCCATCTCCATTGATCCTTCGCGGTCGTGAGTTCGTTTTTTATAGATTGGGATTCTTATTAAATTATTTACATAAATTGGGACTAACGCATTGTATACCCATAAAAATATATCAGTTTACATACTTAGAAAGTATTTATTTTATGCAATATTATATAATTCCTGTATGGAGAAGAGTCTATGATTTAACTATCCGCGATAACCACACAAAAGCTTCCAACCGCTGTTACCTCTTGCACGCTCGCGAATATTCGACAGACCCGCAATGTATTCGCACCGTTATTTGCGGTATCGTCTTACGAAACAGAGCGCCGGTCGCGGCGCGAGTTAAGGTCGCCGATATGTGGCAATTTTCCCATTCCGAAGAGAAGCTAAACCTTGACCTAGGAATTAAATTTCATTTCGTCACACACTTTACTCGCTATATATTGCAAATTGTTCGCAGCAAGGTTTTTATTTAAAACTAGCTTTTGCTCTCAGTTCCGCCTGTGTTAAAGTATCATTTGGCTAGGAAGAATCATTTAGTGAATAGCTACGCGCATTGAGGCCTAGTATTTAGTAGACGCATTTTAAAATAGACTTACTTTACCTGCTGCCACAAGCTTATCCTGACCACTGAAATCAAAATAGGTTCAGTTATTGTAGACATTCTGTTTACAATTCAATCAAATAATACATTTTCTCGCGACTTCGTACGCATACAGGTCTTTTTTCTGGGATAGTTTTTATAGCCCATTTGTTTAATTAGCCTCTATATAATAAAGTAACCTGCATCGAAATCTGCTCAATCTTTTTTTGACGCACGAAGAAGTACACAGACAGCTAAAAATATTCACTATTTTATTACGTTTATACAGAGGTATACAAAGAGTAATATGGCTATTTTTCCGCTACCCGTGTCATTAAAGTGGGATTTGGGGCTTGGGGCTGCGAATCATTGTTGGTTAAAGTTAGTGTCTCGCTGTTTTATGGTATATTCCAGTGGTGATTGTGCAACACGCCGCTAGATGGCATTGCGTGGCGTGCAAGCACGTCGGGCGGCGCGGAGGGGCGCGTGCGCATGTTGCGCCACCACGGGCTCTTTACGCAACACGGCCGTTCACCCCGGAAGACGTTTTCCTCGCAGTTTCTTTAGCAGTGTGTTACTGTGGCGAGCTCGCGTGACTCGATCGCGTGTTGTATAAGTACCCTTAACACCCTCCCGCGGTCGGATTCGTACCACTCACACTCAGACCTAATTATCTTATCGCATGAGACTGAGCTGCACTAACTAGGAAGCATTTAGTACTACTGTCATTAGCAGACATATATTGGGGAATAAATCAAATGTTTAAGAATTATTTTTAAGAAACGCTGCAAATGGCACTTTAGTTTCGTAAGAATGAAATAAAAGATAAATAAATAAATAAGTCTCTAAATTATCATCATGTGCATTTGAACGTTGCAGAAACATTAACTATGGAACTGGTTTCAGCTATTGAGTAATTTTCAAATATATTTATTTATTTTTCCGCTGGAACTAATTTCGGTCTACTGAGTAATTTTCAAACATTCATTTTCTATCACGTTACGACCTTAGCTCACCCTACCGTAGTTGTATCAGTTGCATCTCTGGCTACCCCCCTCGGGTATACAGGCGTGAGCTTATGTTTTGTATTTATTTTTCCGAAACATTAACTGATTGCTTCAGACGCGCGAGCTGACCGACTGACTTTGTATTTTCATGGGGCAAGAAAACATAAACACAATAAACGGATCTATATACAATCACCGATCTGTTAGGTTTTATAAACAAAATTAATGGGGAAACAGCGTGTCTGAACGACAAATGCTTGCAACATATCCTCAAAAATAGATTAGCCAGTAATAAACAGGGAAACTATAGCAAGATTTTCCGTCGGCTCGGCGCCGCAACATAATATTTCTGGTAGCTGGGTTAACGCGAGTTTGTATGAGGAAATTCATTTTAGTGTTTTGGTCTCGTGTAAAATTTCGTAACTCGTACGCAACGCAGTGAGTCAAGTGTAAATTTAATAAACAATGCAATTCGGACCTTATTAATTTTGAAATTGTTTTCTCACAGCGTTCTTCGAAAGCGCTGTGAACGTATAAGCTGGAGTATTGTATTTGATTATTCATGAGGACCTTAAGTACTTACCGCAAAGTTACGTAAACTGAAGCCTGAATAAGGGGAAACCTGGCAGTTAGTCGTACTTTTTTTGGACGAAAGTTGTCGCTCTCGAGACTGTTAACGTCTAAACCGTTTGCATAACATCTGACATTGATGTCTGGCACAGCCGTACAGTGGCGGCACAAATTACGCAAAGATGCACCGGCCATTGGGGGCCCCTTGCGAAAGTGTGAGTACGGCGTACACTCTTAAGGGGAATAATATCGAATAAAAAATACATATATTTATTACTTTTTTACCGACAAAAAACGGCGGTGGTTCTCAATTCAATGCGTAAATTTGTTTGTATGTATAACCACTATTCATGAATTGTTCTGATTCTTTACTCATTATTACATTCTCAACTAGCTTTTTCTTGCGACTCCGCCCATGTGAACAGCCTTTTCCGGGATAAAAAGTAACCTATAACCGTCTCCAGTGTACGTCTCCCATCTATCTCTGTACAAAAATCCATCAAAATCGGTTCAGCGATTTAGCGGTGTGAAAGCGAAGCAAACAAACTCACTTTCGCATTTATAATATTAGTTAGGATGTTCAAAGTTGGTCTCATTTAAATCAAGAAGAAATTTCTTTTTATGGGGTCGAATTGAAGGCTTAAAGACGAAATCTTCATCACTTAAGCGCTGATTTTGATGACTCTTTCATTAAACATAGTAAAATAAAAACGTTTTCACTAAAATAAAACCAACTCAAATAAAACTAAAGAATAAAAAATAAAATTATCCAATTATGAGTCGGTACTCTTTACCAATAATTGGGCATGAAATTGCTCTAGCACCGACAATTTTTTTTTAAATTTTATATTTTGCTTTTTGGATTTTTGAGTCGAGTTATTTTTAAAAATAAATTTCAATGATTATTAATAAAACGATTGACATAAATATATTCGATAGCAATGAATTCACATTGCCATTGACATACAGTATTAATTTAAGCTTTTTAGCATGGCCATATTTGACACATTCAAGATAAAAATAAAGTTATCGGATATTTTAATATCATTCTAAACTGACTACCTCGGTGACGCAGTTGTGATGCGTACGCGTTACGACTGCTGCGCTGAGGTCTTGGGTTCGATCCCTGGGTCGGGTGAAAGTGATATTGGGTTTTTATATTACGAAATACTTAGTATCAGCCAGGAGTCTAGAATTGTAGCCCTGTATGGCGATAGGCTCGCAACCTATCCCATCATGGGACGGAAATAATAAATGTGAGTGTACTGGTTACACCTCTGCCAACCGCTTCGGGGATTACAGCCGTCAGTTCGTATGTAGGTATGTATAACACTTATGAATTACACAATTTTGATCATGTAATTCACAAATCGAAACGCATAATTTTGATCATACTAATGTACTAGATTTAATAATATAATAAATCATCAAACCTATCATAGATGTACTGATAACAACTATTCAAGTTATTATATAGTTTAGTCTAGACGCGGTTTCTTTGCGAAACCTCGCTCACGAGCAGATGTGCAACACACGTTGTAGGTAGCAATTATTTTGGGCAGAATGCAAATTAGAATCCCGTCGGCAATGCACGTCTTCATTTGAGAACTAACGTATGTGATAATTTGCATACAACATTATCTTGTTTGCAAAATAACGTGCTAAAACGTCTGACAATCAAAGTTATTTCTTTACCATTGTTATGTGTGATTGAAAATCATACATAACACACATGGCTGGTAGAGCCACCTATGAGTGGTAGAGCCACGTTGTACACAGTTTTCATCAGGAACTACGAGGGCCTTGTGGTCCCACTAAACTGAAGATGTCGAATTTATTACGATAATGATTTGATCTGGACGATGATGTGCCATTTAAGACTTAACCTTTTATATATACAGAAGAAGAAAACTTGACTGTTCATGTAGTTCATTTTAAATCGTGTTGTGTATTATTAGGTTTAAGTATTTCTGCCATTAGGTCATAATTTGGATGAAAATTATTTTCCATTAAACACGACGATCTAGATTTTATTCACATATATATAATAATTAAAGTCTGAGTAGTAGAGCCACGCTGTAGACAATTTTGTCTACAGCATGAATGGGCCGGCTCGTCCGGGTCGTTACCACTGTCGCACAGAAAACCGTACGGTGAGTGAGATATCCGGAGGCCCAAATTCCCCTCCCCTTCCCAATCCCTTACTTATCCCTTTCCTTTAAGGTCGGCAACGCGCCCATGATTATTTTAGTACTGTGGGCGTACATGGGCGGTGGAGATCACTTACCATCAGGTGACCCACTTGCTCGTTTGCCGGCCTATTCTATAAATGAAAAAAAAACAAAATATGATGGTGTCAACAATCCACAGCTTATGATATCGCTGAGGATGCAAGACCCTGACACATCCCATTTATGTAATTATATTTATAAATAAATACCAATCTTAATTAATACAAATTATTAGATTATTCAAAGTTATTCACAAATACATAAATATTAATTGCAAATTAATATTTCATAAAGCTATGTTTACAATATTCTTTTCAAAAATATCAATACAAAGCCACACCTCGTAAATCTTTGAAAGTCTTTCGCAAACGCAATGCAAACTGTAACTTCTAGCGAATGCTGACCGCTAAAAGCTTATTGCTCAAACATATTGAAAAGTAAGTTGAGATGATCGCGAGCATTGTCCGGTTACCAAACCAGTAACACTCATAAATTAATACATCTCTTTAATACAACTGTGCCAAATAAAGAGGGGTAAAGACCTTTTACGTAATAAAGTTACGTGGCACGGTGAGAGGCAATGTCAGCATCTACGAGTACGATTATTATGACAAGACCACTTATAGATCCACGGTACTGTACTATCCACTTATTGAGTACGTTTGGGCCATTGTGGCGCATTCGTTAACTAGAGAACATTCATATTGGAAAGTTGGAGGTCGGTTATTAATTGAACACTCGATTCGTTACAATTTCTTAATATTAAGAAACTGTTATTATCAATTACAATGTTAACTTATAAGGGAGAATGAATTAAAGGCTTATTTGTTAAAAATACGAGTATATATTAAAAAATAATTTTCGATGCCCACGTTCTATGATTCGATTTTAATTAGGTTTAAGATTATTTAATTTAATTTTTTCTATTTCTGCCTCCATGCAGCATTGTGTAAACACTGCTGTGTTCCAGTTTGAAGGACATTGAAACCTGTGAAATTACATTATATACATACACAATTAAATGTGAAATTGGTGTTGGTTCTGTTTACGGGCAGGATCGCGCTTGCCATCAGGCGAGCGATCTGTTCGTCTTGTTATCTAAAGCTAAAAAAATATATGTATATGAATGCCCTTGACTTGGTTGCTTTTTCACTACATAAACTCAACTATACAGTGTGGGAACCAAGTGGTATTATACCTATATTTTTATTTCTCTAGCCCACGCATCGAGTTGCTAATACTAACCGCTGTTATCGTAATCGTATTTCACAATAACAGGTAATGTATTGCAGATCAAGGTTCTTCTTTATACCTAATAAAATTCGTCTTTTGTTTCGCTAGTATTATGTACCCAAAAAGGTCAATGAACAGCCTCGGTATTTCTACAGTCGTATTTCTACAACGTAACGGCATTTATCGTATTTATTTGTTGTTCAAATGTGTTTGTTATTGTGGTTTGATAAGGTTCAAAATGCAATTCGTTGTCTATGAATGGAAGGCCTTCTGTGCTATTCGTCGAGCGGCGATGTACACGGGAACCTTGCCGTAGGTTACGCGCGAGCGTTGATGCAATTTAAACTCAGACGCGTGGTGTTAGGTTCCTAAATGATCTGGCACTGAACGGTTGTTGTGACCAGTGGTGTCTAGATTATTTGTTGGCAGTGACGGCCAAAATGTTAGTTTGTTTATCGTTACGCTCGTTCTTGACAGCGAAAAAGTGAAAACGGCTGCTGTGGCGGAGCTGCGATTGTGAAACCGGGCGGCGTCGAGGCCTCGCGCCATGGTGTGGTGCCGTGGTGAGCATGCGAGCCGCGCACCGCAACTTATGTAATGCTAAATATTCCCCAACCTCACATATTAACCATAATAAGTGACATTCAGTCAACACTTATCCGGTTCGTTATACTGACCGATAATTGCGTAAATATATTTTTATTACATAATACATCTTTGGCTTAAAAACGATATTGATGACACTATATTTTTAACTTTAGCTACAAATCGTACTTAATATATTTAATCTTCACCTTTAAAATTTATTTAAGGGTGCTGAAAAAATTAAGTAGGTAAGCAGCGGTTTAAATTGTCTGTGCCCTGTCATTGTTGAAGTAATGAGCGGTCTAACTTAACCGCTTACCATCAGACATGATCGTCTGCCCACCAAGGCAATAAAAAAAGTCGTAGCAAATAAAAACGCAGACGACCCAAACATGTGTCCTAATTTGCCAGTTACACCCATATTACTATAGAACTATTTCCATAGTTAGCTTTATTCGTTTACGTCTATTAACTGATTTTGCAATCCCATTGTTAGTTCATTGGCTTTTAACCGCTTTACAAATAAAAGGCATTAAATTGTACCTCAGTAGCAGTACGTACGGTAGTAGTAGTAGGTAGTGGTCAGTAGATTTTTAGGTGGTAGAGTCACGCTGTAGATAGTTTTGTCTACAGCACAATTGGTCCGGCTCGACCGGACCGTTGCCACTGTCTCACAGAAAACTAATGTAAAGTAGCGGCTTGCTGCTACGTTTCGTAAATGAATGAGATATCCAGAGGACCAAATCCCTCTCCCCTTCCTAATTCCTTAATTATCCTTTTCCTTTAAGGTCGGCAACGCGCCCACGCTTCTGGAATTGTAGGCGTACATGGGTGCAGATCACCTACCATCAGGTGACCCACTTACTCGTTTTGCGGCCTATCTAATCATTCAAGAAGGCAATGTAGTTTTTTGGCATGTACTTGAATCTAATTGTCAGTCGTACCACAAAAATTCATGACACAATAATGATGTGTCACCGACGTAACTATTGTTTATTGTTTAGAATGAGGTTTTCAAAATTGGGAACGGTGAACTGTACTTTAATTAATAATACAACGAACAAATGCTATTTATTTCTAACTAGCTTTTGCCCGCGTCTCCACCCGCGTAGCTTGGGTTAGACGGAAAACGTTACTTTATACTTTAGCTAGATAATAATGTAGCTTTCAAGTAGCGAAAGATTTCTTAGAATCGGTTTAGTAGTTCCAAAAATTAACCCCCACATACACACAAAGAAACAAATAATAGGATAGATAATAATTAACTACTTTTTTGTTTTTAATCCATAACTTGGTTATAGACTATTTGAGCGACATTAAATACACACTGATGACTAGGTGTTAAATCCCTAGTATCCGAGAGGTCGTCTGGTTTGGTGCTTTGTCTATGCTGCGCCAAACAGTAGTGTGTAAGCACTGTTGTGTTTCGGTTTGAAGGACATAGAGCCAGTGAAATTACTGAACATTATGAGACTTAACATCTTATGTGTCTGGGTGACGATCGCAATCTAATGCCCTGCATGGCATGTATAATATAATTTGTAATTCAAAGTTCTGTGTGGTGTTGCTTCTATTTATGTGCAAACGTGACGCTTACCATCAGGCGAGCGACCTACGAGTAGTATGTATGTACTATACTAGTCACATTTTTTAAGTTAATAAAAAAAAACAATTTTTGGCCAACACTGTAATGTTTTCATTCATAACTAGCGGGCGGATCACTAGAAGCGGAGTATTATATTCATAATATATCATAGTAATTACGATAAAAATACCGTATACGTGAGTGAGTTCAAAGTAGTAATGAACTTCATTGCTCGCATAGAGAGCCAAACTACATACATACATACGCACTCACGCCTGTAATCCCCAAAGGGGTAGATAGAGGTGTCACTAGTACACCCACATTTTGCCGAGCTTATTTCCGTCCCATGATGTGATAGGGGGCGAGCCTATCGTCTCACCAGACACAATTCCGGGCTCATACTGAGCACTTCGTGATAGAAAATTCTAACATCACTAACCGACCCGGGGATCGAACCCGAGACCTCAGCACAGCAGCCGTAACGCGTACGCATTACAACTGAGCCACCGAGGCAGTCTGACCGAATATGAGCGCCAGAAATATTTAGTTAAATATAGCCAATATATTCTTCCAAAGAAATCGACACGTCATTAACAGAACGACATTCTTGAGTAACCTCAAATTTCAAGGCAAACGGCAGCCAAAATCTAGTTTAAATAGGGTAAAGCCTCTAGTTCACAGCCAACCAGTGAACTGAGGACATTAACACCAATTTTACGAAATATATTATTAAAAACTCGACCACAATTTCATTGCCGTCGTTCGTTTCAATTTCTTCGTAAATTTTTGGCTCGTTTATTTTAAGGCCATGCTATGCCAATTAACAATGAAACTCACACTGAAGGTAGTCTTGTAGAATGTGTACACTCATTATTAGGTTGTTTGTTAAGCTGTTTACGAATTGTTAAGGTCGTTAACACCTTTATCATGCAATTCGGCAGAATTTGGATTGTCACCAACCGCGGCGCGCCAACAACGCATAGTTCGAAATATCTATCAAACTCGTCACATTGTCTCTAATCGGTCAGGTGGAAGATACACGGGCAACCTGTTGCGTTCGCGTCAAACTTGTATAGACATAGTTTTCGCTTTCAATGTTGGTAAGTCAAGGCCGACGCATGTCACATCAACATATTTTATAGTGATATAAGAATTTAGAAGAGGTTACCGCTGACGGTGTACTTAGAGTCAATGACACACCGGATCCCATGGCTTATCCACCCTACAAAGCTATATATACCAAGCCGAATATCATGGTCACCGATCACCTATTACTAATCCGTCTACATGATTATTTTAAAAACATAACATGGGCTCACATCTTTATCCTTGAAGGGATAGGCAGAGGCGCAACTAGTGCACCCAAATTCCCCTCCCCTTCCCAATCCCTTAATCATCCCTTTCCTTTAAGGTCGGCAACGCGCCCATGACTCTTTTGGTATTGTGGGCGTACATGGGCGGTGGAGATCACTTACCATCAGGTGACCCACTTGCTCATTTGCCGGCCTATGCAATAAAAAAATAAAAAAAAACCCACGTTTCGCCGAACTTATTTCCGTCCCATGATGTGATAGGGGGAGTATATCGCCATACCGGGCACAAAGTCCAATCCTGGGCAACACATGTGTAATTTTACTAATCGAAAATTGAAACATGAATTGTGATTGCCCTACCTGGGAGTTGAACCCAGAAACTCACATTTCCGATTTTGTTAAGTATAGTAATTATAGCCTTCATATCGTATACAATAAGTCAATTAAAAATACAAAATATTTCGAAAATCTGCCGCGCAGTCTGCCATATTACAACCTTTCACTCACGATGCAACACCTTATCCATTAGTCTAACGTCCGTCTATTGTCTAGTGTCAAGATATAAATCTCATTCAATTTCGTGAAGTCTCATTGAATTAGCTTTATCGTATGATGACTCTATCAAACAAAGAGAGCCGATTAGCTAAGTCTGAGAGCTGAATTATGCAAGATTATCAGTCGTTAAGGTAGGTTATTCAACCATACACTATGAAAAAACACAATAAGCCGATACGGTTCGATACACAGATAAACGATCGAAACGATGGGAACTATCGCCGAATATTTACACAGAATTGCGAAATCTCTTTGTGCTGCATAGGAACGACAGAATCTTAGATAAAAAGTACTGAATAAATATTTGTTCAATCGATTTTGGGCAGGGCGTTTATGACACGGATACCTGCTTTGTGAAATGTTATCATTTATATTTACGTAAGTTGCACCGTTTATTTGCTCAAAATCGAGCTGTGTTATGATTGTAGTTAAATATTTGCTTGCTACTTGCTCCGTTCATAGTATAAAAATATTTAAATATCGTAAAACATTAATAAGCTTTACATTGTACAAGTTGGTTAGTTACAAAAAAAATGGCAATTTTCATTAAAATATGGACGATCAAACAATTGTACAAAAGAGTATGTGTGAGTAAGGATTCCAATCTAAAAATTCTATTAAAATGTGTCTCCATTTGTGAAATTTCGCTGCATCGAGAAGCGTGACTGTGACACGCATGATAAACTCTCAAGTGTAGACGGTTGTCAAATGTTAAGAATTCAGAAAGCAGAATTCCGCTCTCAGATCCTGTAACATTGCGCCGTGACATTTAATTATTTTTTTTGGAATTTTTTGCTTAAACTTTTGTCATAGTAAAATGATACAGTGCATGTTACGATACCCGTCTGTATTAGCATAATAAGTACGTATGCAAGCAATGCGTCTCAATGCGACCGCGCGGCATAAGTTTACGGAAATGTGGACGCACTTTTAAATGTACATACGAATATATGCAAAATATGTAACTTACTTAGCAACAAAAACGGCAGCGTGATAATGAAACTGAAGGAAAAAAAACACTACGTGTTATCAGCAATAATACGTCTAGACGTTGATCAGTCCCGACTCTATCTCTTATCGATCTTAATTTATCGCGCTATTAACTAGCAGAGTGCAAATTGATTCATGTTCAACGTCATTAATGGAGATCAGATTGTGTTAATTTTTTAATTGCCATTTTAACCACTTTATATCCCAGAATGAATCATGAAAATATTAGTAATTACCAAAAAGTGTTTTTTGCATGAACAATTATTAATCATTTAATTGATATTTATGTATTTACAATGATTAGGTATCTGAATTTAATCGCTATTTTATTGTAATCACTCAATTTTGTTTATCGGAATTCTAAACGTATCGCAATATCCAAAGAAGTTGTAAATATGAAGTAAGTGATGTTAAGTAAAGTATTTTAAAGTATTTTATTATAATATTTCCCAAATATTTTTATGTATTTTCATGCTATCGAGTGCATTATTATGTATGTTACATACATACGCACTCACGCCTGTAATCCCCGAAGGAGGTAGGCAGAGGTGTAACCAATACACCCACATTTCGCCGAGCGTATCTCCATCCCACGTGGTGATAGGGGGCGAGCCTATCGCCATATCGAGCACAAATTCCAGATTCCGGGCTGATACTAAGCATTTCGTTATAAAAAAACCCAATACCACTTGTACCCGACTCGGGGATCGAACCCGAGACCTCAGCGTCAGCCTCAATCGTAACGCATACGCATTACAACTGCGCCACTGAGGCAGTCAGTTTTGTTAAGTTAATGTCAATATTCATGACCTAGAGTGAAGGGAAGCTGACGTTAGTTCCTCTTTGCCTAAATATATCCAACGCTTCATGCATTTGGCATATTATTAAATATTTATTCTATAAACTTCAGACGTATCAATCTCCTCTTCTTCTTCCACAGACCCTTATCCCATTTACAATGGGGTCGGCGCAACATGCTTTATAATACATGTTACAGTAAGATTTGGCTTGTAGTTTTTTTCAACCAACCACCTGCCTGAGTTCAACCCCACACCACTCACCCAGACCCGAAACAAAGTGGATGAATTTAACTTTTGTCTCGGTGCGGGAATCGAATACACGATCTCTCGTTTCACAGTCTGTTTTGTTTCTGTTCTATTGTCTGATCGCGCACTACGTCACGGAGGCTGACAAACTTTAGACGTATATATAAAAAAAATGCTGTTAGGTAGACATAAACTTCGCCACTGATACTGCATAACCTTTTCTTTCTATCTGACGCTATCCCGGCTATGTATGTATGGATAAGTCCTAACCATAATACCATAATAATCCTCACTAATATTATAAATGCAAAAGTGAGTTTATTTGTTTGTTATGCTTTCACGCCAAAATCGCTGAACCGATTTTGATGAATTTTAGTACAGAATTTTTGTGGGACCCTGGAGACGGTTAGAGACTACTTTTTATCTCGAAAAAGTCTGTTGACACAGGTGGAGCCTCGCGCAAAAACTAGTTTGTAATATTTTAACGTTTCTTTGTTAGGAAAGCCATTGACGTATTAAATTCCCATTTTAATCCAAAAACAAAGGCACATAAACTTAAACTTCCCAGAAAGCGAACTTTATTTACGTATCACTTCCTGTTTTGCTACCAAAAGTGGGTTACGCGGCCCGGACCGCTTTCTCCCATTCTTGAGATAGACCGGCCATACGTAGCCCGTTGCGTCAGTTTCAAGTAGCTGTACAGGAACGAACGTAGGGTAAATTCATCCGTAGCAGTAAGCTTTGGATTATAAGCATCAAGGGTTGGATGATTAGAAACACGACGACCAGCAAATAAACGGCATTTTACTTTAGCAAGCAGCTCTCTTTCCATCAATTTTCTGTGAGACTGTGGTAACAAATAACAACCCGGTCGAGCTGGCCGACTCATGCTGTATACAAGACTATCTATAACGTGGCTCTACCACTTGGACTGTACTCCCTTTGCTATGCTCAGGATAAAAAATATGCCCCCTCTGTAAAAATAGATCCGCCTCTGTGCCCGTGTTTCTTCAGGAGAATAGTTAACCCAGTTGCTGGCTAAATATAAAGATGTGCTACCTGACTTCGAACACAACACCTTGGGCCGCCCGCGCCGGTCGCACATGACGAATTGTCAATGTTGTAAACACATGATTATGCAACTTATTGACCAATACAAGTAGCTAGCTGGACTTTCAGACGTTTTGGGTTATGTATCATAATGTTAGCAGTTTTAAAATTGCTTTTATTATGTAATTCAATTCGATGATTCTGTTATATGTTTATAGCTTTAGTTTATCGATTATGCTTTCTAAAAGTTAGTTAAATAGTGTGTTAGTTTACCAATTTTATTATAACATAATTTTTCTGGCGCTATAAACACTGATTTCACTAAACTTATGACCTTTTAGCTCATCATATCACTTTACTAAATTATGAACTGAATATTCGTTATTATAAAGAATACCTGCCTCGTGGCGCAGTTGTAATTCGTACGCCTCCTGTGCTGAGGTTTTGGTTCGATCCTCGTCTCGGGTAAAAGTGATACTGTGTTTTTCTATTACGAAATGCTTAGTATCAGCCCAGCTCGCTCCATATCACATCATAGGACGAAAATAAGCTTTGGCGAAATGTGGGTGTACTAGTTACACCTCTGCTTACCCTTCGGGGATTACAAGCGTGAGTGCGTATGTTGAACAATGATTCAGGGATATATACAATGTAAATACTCGTGAATAGAGGGCGATGCGAACGAACTCTGTTTTAGTGTACACTAGAAGTGTGCCGCGGCCGTCGGCCCGCCTAACCTTCCAGACAAAGCGAAAAAGCCTAACTAGGCTACGTTCTGACACGTTCATTTATTAAAACTATTTTTAATAGCTATTAAATCATGAAAGTTTATTCATTTAGTTTGTTAAATAAATACCAATGTCGTCTTTTGACGTGACGGAAGAATAGCAAGTTATTAATTTAAGTTATTTATCAATATGAAACTGGACACATTTTTTTTAAATAACTGAGTGTATTTGTCAAAATTGCATTCTTATTGTAGGGTTATAATTTTTTAAATATTAAACTGTACGAAGACGGTACAGCGGTTGTGCGGTGATGAGCGCGTGCGCGTGCGCGTGCGGATGACCCAGTTTCGCGCTGGCGACGATTACTGCTCGCCATCCGACCACACACGCTAGTCGCCACGCTGCACAACACACCCATAGACATCATCGCGGCCCATCCTAGCCAGTAATGAACTATCAACTAATCATACCGAATCCCTTTTCGGCAGTTCATTGACCCTGCTATCGAAATCCGCACACTCACACGCATGTCCTCGACCGAAACGGCCAGATAAAAAAAATGAAACAAAAAACATCCAGCGTAACGGTGAATGAGTACCAGACAGAGATAACTATATTTCGGCAGTGTACTCGTCAAACGTAAGTTCGGCTACGAAAAACACTGACGCAATTTTTACAGCGTACGTAATTGAGCACTGACGAAGTCAGCGGTGTGTGCGTGCGCGCCGAGAGCGACGCCCGCGTCCGCCGAAACGGAGGCGGAATATTTAGGTGAAAGTGTTTCGAATTTCGACATGACGACATTTGCGCGCAGTCGTTATCGTGATTTTGCCGAATCGAGAGGTTCGGTGAGCGCGCAGACAACCGCGACCGCGACCGGCGTCTGAGACCGCCCGCGCCGCTACCCTCGCATTCTTGTTCCGCAGGAAGTGCGCCGGCCTCTGCATGCTAAACGTGTCCAGTGTTCCCGTAGGAAAACTATGATAAGAGTTAGTGTTTCAAAAAAAATTCGGAGACGTAAATTAAAAAGGTGATCGGTGCATCAGGAACAAGGTGGTTCTTCGTGTGATGTGCGTGGTGCGGCGTTAGGCAAGCTGTCGGCGGGCGACAAGCTGGGGCCCGACGAGGCGCACGACGCCTCTGCGCACGCTCACCAATTGCAGACGATGACCTCCACCATGGGTAAATATTATTTGCAAACAATAATTTCTATCTAAAATATAAACATAATTTTCATTCAACATATTCATGCTATAAAATAATATTAAAATCTTAGGTCAAAATCAACCATTATTGTGAAAAGAATTTCAATTAAATTTTAAATAGTTAAAAAAAATAAGCACATGCTACTTCGTAGAATACACGCAAAGTGTAACTCGTAGCGATTCGCTACGTGCTACGATGCAGTAGCTACAGCGTAGATCAGATTATTAAATAAATATTGACATAATAATATTATAAAAAATATAACCTTTTAAAATTCATCTGCTTTGTTTCATTTCATGCTTTGCAACATATTGAAAAATATAATAATGATTAAATTAAAAATATATATAAAAACCATTGCCTACTAAAACAAATATTTATAAGAATATTATGTTAAATTAAACAGAAATACAAGTGTTACACGCAATTAATTTAATTCCAAATATGTATCAGAAACCGTAAAACCAGGGCATATTCCAAAAGCAAATATTGATACACAAATAATATAATATTGAAATTAACTGGCACATTATAAGAATTGACGTACTTATACGGTAGTGTCGATATAGGAATATTTTTAAATTACAATGAATTTAATAATTAATACCTATTTATTATTACGTTTTGTTCATATGGCGATCTGCCCACACGCCATCTATTTTGATCGAAGATCTTACAAGTCGCGCTACCATCAATACAGGATATCAATTACAAACAACACCGTTATTATAAGTCGCTTCAGAATTACTATGTCAAATAATAAATTAAAGTGCTATCAAAAGTTGATGATTTATAATATTCTAAAATTATGTTTCCTTGATGAACATATTAATAACATTTTGTTCAATGTTAAGTGATTTATAATTCTGTTTGGGCTTCATTATTAATTGTACAATCATTATAATTAACTCAACTACATATAAGCTTACGCCTGTAGACAGAGCAGACTAATTGCAAAATGCAACCATAGTTCGCCGAGTTTATTTCCGTCCCGTGATGTGATAGGGTGCGACTTTCGTCATATCAGCTACAGATTTTACAAACAACCCATGTGTGTTTTTCACAACTCAAATACAAATCTGGATAGCCGGACTGGGATTTGAACTCAGGACCTCACTGGTTTCTCAGCTTAAGTATATTGACGCTAGACCAATGAGGCGATCGAAGCAACTTATACCATCCTTATCTATCTAACTACATGTATATAAGCGAAAAACCACTCACTCATTCACTCACTGATTAATCTCGAATGCTCTAAAACTAGTAAAGCTTGGATCATAAAATATGGTTATTTGATAGTTTGTGTATTGTAATGGAAATTAACATTTTAAGACGGTAAAAAGGGGGTAAAAAATTGTGTGAAACTTTTTTGCGGAATAGAATATTTTTATCTCAGAAAAAGATATTCACGCGGGCAGAGGCGTGGGAATCAGCTAGTGAACTATATAAGCTTAATATAAATAATATCTTATGTCATTCAATATAGTGTCAATCTTATCAAGATATCTAGAACAATATTTAGGCTTTACTATCATCTTCACTGAGCTTACATGCATTCGACATAAAATACTATTATGAAAGATCTTAACAAAGTAAGACAAAACTTAAAGAAAATACATGAAGAAGGAAGGACAGATTTTTTTCCTTTTTTTACTAGTTCTGTAATAAACATGTCCCACTGCTGGGTACGGACCACCTCTACTAAATGAAAGGGGTCAGTTAAAAACAAAGATCAAATCTTGTAATTATTTTAAGAAACTTAAAAAACAATAAAACAGCACCCATATTGTTTAAGAAGGGATCAAAAGTTTTATATCTCATCACGTATAAATACATATGTGTCGTCTTAACGAAACGAAATTTATAACATCCTTAAAACATGGTAAATATACGAAGGTAATGTTCATATTATAAGTTTTACCATAATAAGTAAACTGATATGATTATATTAATGCATATTTACCTTTTTATATTCATTATCCTTCATTATAAGTTAATATAAAAATCTGTATTATTAATTATTTAAAATCTGCATATTGAATGCTCTTTGACCTTCTAATTGTATTATCATAATTCATATGCTATCAACGATAAATACAGTTTCTCTTCCCAAGATTCCACTCAAGCATTCTCATACATATAAGCATTCTAATCCAATAAATTATGATAGTCAAGTGTCTTCGAAAAACAAAACTATTTACATAATAAAAAAATACAGTGGAATTGAGAACCTCCTCCATTTTTTTGAAGTCGTTTAAAAAAGTAAGACTTGTCATATTATGACTCACTCGTATGTCGTATTATGTTGACGATCTCTATTGCGCAGCTAACTTCAAAGCGTGAGGTCGCTGATTTAATTCGTTTACACAAATATTCTACAAATGCTTGTATGTTGAGGTAAGAACATAACTTAGTGCTAAAAATCCAACATCAATTAAACCAATATCTGCAATTTCTAAATGATTGAAAAAGATATTCTTATATCAGATTTTCTTCAAGTTTACTAAGAAACATCTAAATAAAAACATACATCGTAATTGATTCATCCATTTTAAGCACTACAATGTAACAGTCCTTCAATGTAAATTTTCAATTGTATTGTAATATAGATAATGGGCTTGCACTACGAGTCTATCCCGCATAAACAGTCTCCACTGCAACTCCTGTAAGCCAAATTTTTTTTTTTTTAACATAGAGTAGTAGAGCTCGCCGAATCTTGAGATATGTGAAGTTGCCTTTATCCCGCAACGAAATTAATTAAAAATAAAGATAGGGATGAGTTAGAAATAAACATTACCCACTAGGCATACACTTGAGACTTTCCCGCCCACACACCCGCCACTGTAACTCCTGTGCACCAGGATTGACACTGGCACGCATTTTTGTTGACACCAAGCAGTGAAGCTCAGCGAGTCTCTAGGAATGTTAAATTGTCTTTTGTCCCGCAACAAAATTAATTAAATAGAAAGTTAAGGATTTGGACATATGATTTGTCCACTAGGCTTAAGCTGTAATATTGTTTTCCTCATTCGTTAACACTGAAAACAACAGTTGATTGCGACACAAAGCTGATGTGCAGCGGTAACCGTGACATTCCCAAATCATCTCGTGAATCGCACTCGTGACTCCGACTGGCTCTGACCGGCGAACTTTTACTTTCGTTACAATATGGCCTCCCTTTGTCTACTATGGTCTATGAGTCGGGGTCGTTGATCTGCCGCCATTTGCCGTTGCCGAAATACGTTTTTTACGCTCACTTTCCAATATGGTGAAAGCGAAAAGGTACATAATGTCACTGCTTCCTTTCATAGTATTGTAGTGGGAGGATCGAGTTCAAGTAATAATAGGCGCGTTAGTCAGCTTGTCAAAAACGCCATTGTTCGATGGAATTACTGTAAGTTAGCTTTCCATTGGCGCCGACAGTTTACCGGAATTATGGGGTCATTTTGCCAATGTCCAAAACAAAGGTTTGAAGAGTATTGTACAAACTAGAGCGAATACCTGTTTTTTTATTTGAAAGGTACAAGATTTCTCAAGTAGCTGAGTTCTTATAATTAATATTAATTGTTAAAAATAGATCCCAATTATGATAATATATTTAAATGACATCGTTTTACATTATACCTACCCAAAATAGCTTAATATTATTAATTACTGTCCATTATCTTATTGTCTCACTACTTGGCACGAGCTTACTATTGAGAGGCGTTAAGGCCCAGTCCACCACGCTGGCCTAATGCGGGTTGGTAAGATTTTACATTATATATCGAAAGTATAATAGCTTCATTTACCATATATAGCGGCTTTTGACAGTCAATTTACCTTATCTAGGTAATTTAAATATTCCGACCGTGAAAATGATGTTTTTTACGAACTAGGAAGTATATAGCCATAATGTCATATGGGTTGGCACTCAATCAGTTTATCTCATATAAAACCATAATGCATATTTGAATCAAAGCAGGAAGTGTATTGATCGGAAGTGTTGAGGTTTAAAAATGGAACGTTTTAGCTTTGAGCGCACGCGCACTTTGAATGTCAAGGTGCAGCGGAGGCCAGACGAGAGGCCCGAAACCAGGGCCGACGTAGTACTATTGTTGTTCACAGATAATATAATAGATTAAGTTGGTTAAAAAATAACTATTGCTGTCTGCATTCCTTCGAGTATGAAGTTAGATAATGTATATTTGATCTAAAATAGCAAAATAAATAAATAGATATCCGTCTAGCAAGATTTAAAAAATTTAATGTGTGAGAAGACGTGTGATTAACAGCCTCCGTGGCGCAGTAGGCGAGTAGGGAAGCTAGAGGCCGCGGGTTCAATTCCCGCACCGAGACAAATATTTGTGTGATCCACAAGTATATGTTTCGGGTTTGGGTGTTTTCAGAGGGGTTAATGTCAGACAGGCGGCCGGTTGAAAAACAGCAAGCCAAATCTATCTGTAATATGTGTTAAAAAGCATGTTACGCCGACCCCACTGCGAGTGGGATAAGGACAGGTGGAAGAAGAAGAAGAAGAGATATGTAAGATGAGCTGTTGTATTATTCAGTATACACGTTCTTTCGATTTATTAAATTGTAACCAATAGACGAATAACTATTCAAATTCAAATTTTAGGTTATGACTCCATCGTTGTTCGATGATTTCGCCAATGTCGAGGTACGAAAAGACACGGTATTGTTTTTTGAAAAATATTAACTGACTATTGATCAGAGTTTATAGTGATGAATCCTCATAGTTGTTATACATGGTGCAAAAAGACAAAACAATTTATGTTAGATGACATATGTAACAACACAAAAATTAGTTATCTTTTTCATTTACACTAAGATTTATACATAAATATTTAAAGCTACTTCTAATGAAGGGGATACAAACAACATTATCTAATTAGATAGAAACGAATAACTAAGAAATCTGTATGTTTAGACATTATTTTGTTTATTTTTTTTGCCACGCATATGACATATATGTCACTTAACCATAACAAGATCAAATACAGTATACAGAGGTAAACAACGTTATTTAGTACTAAACGTTATAATTTACTATGCAATTACATATTAACTTTTTCAAATACATAGTAAAACTACTTTATTGTTATTTAAAGAATAAGCAGGTATAAACAGAGAAATTCTTCTGATAAACACCACAAGTGAGTGAAAATATCTATAAAGTGACATATCAACGTACTGCCATGCGTTGAAATCTTTTCGCAGTAACATTTGTCCTCGTGCGTAACATGCTAAAGACGTCATGTTGCATAATGCGCAGTTTATTTACGTCATAATAACACTGCATATATTTTGTCACGTAAATGTTTTACGATCACACCGATACATGATTAAAAAAACGTAATGACGTTTTGCTTATTACTAGTGGAACGAATACAATCATGATGGTCATGATATTTCTCTAAAAATATATTCCTGCATCACGATTGCATAAAATATTTTTATACCAGGTAAAATGATTTTCTAGCTCAAGGCCTTTCAGTATCAATGAAAATTCTTATGTAAGAATATAAATTACTTTGATCATAAATATAATAAATAATTGATCAATATAATGCGACGATCATAAATATGTAATACAAATTATCTAGCACATAATGCGAAAAAATATAATAATTACTCTACCATCGTAGACAGTAAACAGAACAAACATCTCGATACTGAAAGAGCTCAATCTAGTGCTTTAAACGCCGGACTTCTATTTGCCTGCATCGAATACTCTAAACCTTCGGATATATTGCACGAAGAACTGTCAGTAATATGGAAAACCTAATCGTAGGAGTAAAAATAGAAGGCAGAAGATCAAGAGGAAGTATGCCGAAACGCTGGTCCGACCAGATGTCGGAACAGCTCAAGACACCAATCACGTTCGCTATCCATCAGCTTCAAGCCGTGGCAAATAAAAAGACTATTGATAGAATTCTTAAACGGAGTCACGACTCACGGTTCTCAATAATTAGGAAAAAATAAAAGAAGAAGGAAGACATAATTGAAATTCGGTTACTAGGTGGTAGGCCGTCTGGGTTGGTACCATCGCTTTGTTTATTTCTGCGGGCAACCAGCAGCATGTAAGTATTGTTGTGTTTTGGTTTGAAGGGCATTGAAGCCAGTGAAATTACTGGGCATTATGAGACTTAACAACTTTGTCTCGGGGTGACGAACGCAGTTCAGTGTCATGCAGTGCTTTGTAATTCAAAGTTATGTATGGTATTACGTCTGTTTATGGGCAAAC
This sequence comes from Mimas tiliae, assembly GCA_905332985.1. Classification (NCBI taxonomy): domain Eukaryota; kingdom Metazoa; phylum Arthropoda; class Insecta; order Lepidoptera; family Sphingidae; genus Mimas; species Mimas tiliae. Next base: position 5,781,172 of record HG995242.1, on the reverse strand, counting down.
GTGGCGCTTACAAACAGACGAGCAACCTGCTCTTTCCGTCATTCAAGCTAATAAAAAAACTGTGTATTTCTTACAACATTATCAACCCGTCAGATTATAAAAGTAACAGCAATTTCGTGAATATCGTCGTGGATAATACACATCTTACACAAAAAATAACAGAAACGAATAAACAATTCAATCAGAGAGCTACGTGGTCGCTCTCATGCTTCGTACGACGACGAGCCCTGGAAGATATTTCAAAATACATTTCCCACCGGCACCGACCTCGTTGTCGACACTGACATTGCCACCTGACTTCCTGCACTATACACTGACCGGTTAAGACGCACAACACAACCTCAACCATTCATGTCACGAACACACTTCTTAATTTAGGCGCACTATAATTTATCAGTCGTTTCGGAAGTAAATTATAGATACATCTGATCTATGTTAGTCCGCAAGGTTGAGGTTAATTGACAATATAATATGTTAAATACGAAATATTGCAATTTATACACCGTCGCGATGCTTCCTCAATAAACTTAATAACTTTAGAACACACAAAAACTATAAAATTGTTTAATATATCAATTGATACAAACATCGACTTTGTGATATAAATCACACTCGGCAACAAAACATGACAACACCTCATGTGGCCAGTATATTAAAAAAAATCCCTATCGTAAGAGGCAGCTAAATGGGGACATCGTGGTTGCGGCCGCATAGCAGGAGATGTGTGGCCTATGTTCGTATGTAATGTACACTCGTACATTTTCTCAATGCGGCCCTGAGACAGACGGCAGTGCGAAAACCTCGCGTTGCCGCGACGCCAAGGGCGTTCTGACTATGACGGGGATTCTAAGCCCAAAGGAGACGGGCCACAAAGTCGGGGCGCAGGGGTGGTACCGGCAGCAATCCAGGTATACCAGGATCCCCCGGAACCACCCCAGGAGAGTTTTTAATCAGTATACCGACGTAGGAGTTAGTTAAGGCGTCGATCTAGCACTCAGTAGTGAACTATGTCGGAAGGCTGGTGAGCCTGACATAATCATCCCGGGTGGTATCCGTAAGATGGATTTTACCCCAAGGCAAAAACATAAGATATTAAGTCTCATAATGTCCAGTAATTTCACTGGCTCCAATGTCCTTCAAACCGGAAGTATGAAGACAGGCGGCAGAAATAGACGAAGCGGTAGTACCAACCCAGACGGCCTCTCGCATAAGAGGGACCAACCACCTTGTAAAAGGTGTCATTTACTTCAAATATGTTCTGTCCGAAAAACAATTTATAAGAAACAATCTACTCTTAGCAACTTCACTATCCTCAGCCAAAATAAAAATAATTTCTTTGTTCTCAAGATCTTTATTTAAAGTCGTATCAATAAAAAAAACAATACTACAAGAACAGAATGATGCTGCGTAATATTCGATGTCCCAACTTCGTATATAGGATAAGTAAATGCGAAATTCGTAACAAAAAATACAAGATTCAAATGAAGTCAGCTCCTTAGCATTAATGCAGTTATGAAATATCAATCACTTGAGTCGTAATACAAAAAGTTAAGAAGGTCAAACAATAATACAAAAGAAATAAACTAAACGGTTTGGAAATATGAAGTGAATTTATGTTGTTATTACGTACAGAAGGTCCAGTCTCGTAATCTTGTACAAGATGTATCAATTAGTAATCAGTCATAATTATTATTTTGATATAAAAATACATTTTTATCTGTTAATAACTTGAATAAGAAGAGTGAGAAATCAGTTTTCAACTCTGCACATCACATTTCAGGATAATGTCCACATGAATTTAAATTCACAACTTCCTAAGTTACCAACCATTAATTACTACGCTACTTACAAGTAATGGAGCTTTTTATTCACGATAGTGTCTGACCTTAATATTTTTCTTAAAATGTTGATGCCGTCTACGTCAACGAGATAAAACAATACTTTAACAATTTATAGTGTCTTTTTTAATATCTCATTATTCCACACGTCTATAAAAGAAACATAAAACACCTCCTAATCCGCCAGGCACTAAACTCTTACATAAAAACTCTCCTTTAAATGTCAAAAACTTGCGGTAGAGTCACCGTGATAAATCAGTATCTTCGCATCACAACAGTCAACAAGTTACCGATAAGTACCTGTACGCGGAAAGCCTAATATTTACCGGTGATAACCGGGCGACCGTGTCCGAGGTCGCGACCATTTCCGACTCACAGAACGTTGAACCACGGGGCGACACGTGTAGCAAGCCCTTTGCATATGTTAATTCATTAGGTAATAAATAATTCCAGATACAAACCTTACGAAACTTTGTTTCTTTTTAAATTGGAGTGGTAGAGCCTCGCTGTAGACACTTTTGTCTACAGCATGAATGGACCGGCTCGTCCGGGTCGTTACCACTGTCTCACAGAAAACCAACGTAAAGTAGCAGCTTTCTGCTGCGTTTCGTACGGTGAGTGAGATATCCGGAGGCCCAAATCCCTTCCCATTCCCTTAATTATCCCTTTCCTTTAAGGTCGGCAACGCGCCCTTAAGTATTTTGGTATTGTGGGCGCGTGCATGGGCGGTGGAGATCGCTTACTATTACGTGACCCACTTGCTCGTTTGCCGGCCTATGCTATAAAAAAACATTGATCTTATAGTTTCATTTTTTATTTAATTCTTTTTAATTTTGTTAAATAGTGTGCAAATATTACACATATTAAGATACCATTGTCAATATAATACTTCACACATAAGAAATAATATTTAAAAATGTAAATCCAATACAAACCTGACTTGCACAATATCAAATATTTCTTCATACTAATGAATAAGTTGCAACTGGTGCACATGTTTTTTTTTGCATATAGCCTTCTAAATTGAAGATCATTAAACAAACTTGCAGATAACACAACAGGTACTCTCTCACAGGAAATAACAGCAAACAAAAATCACAAGAATTCTTTAAATATATTTAAATTGTAAGCGGTTAAACAAAGCACTGCGCGGTCAAGTCGACTGACCGGCCCTGGGAGAGGACGCGCTGTCTATACGAGTACGCCGACAGTTTCCGCCTCGCATTGCCTCAGCTCGTATTGCTCAAGTTGAACCTTTAGAATTAATAAATAGATGTCTTCATTAACGTGAATAACTTCTACTACCTGAGATGCTACTAGATAGAAGTTCTATGAGTATTCATTTTCTATTGTTTTGAATCAACATATGTTCTAGTTGCAATATTAAGTATTTTATGCCTAAGTTTGAATCCGCTTTTCTCTCTAATTATCTCTATTTCGCCCGGGAAAGGAGTGAGAGTATAGCTCTGATCTAACGTAAGGGCGTCTACTACAATCAGACACTAAAGATGTACTCAATTAGGTCATAAGCTGTACTTTTTCTATGCTTAAATATTAGTTTCATATATTAATCACTAAAATCAATATTACGAGACAAAGGTTCTCCACCATTTTGCCTCCAAACCGGGTAACCCACCTTTCAATCGATCACGCCTTGGTTGCATAACCAAACCCTCACAATTTATTAATAGATATAATAAAGTCATATTAAATAGTGACTAATAGGTATTGGTTGAGTATTTCTGCATTGCACGGGCAAGATGATTTACGAGTGTTATGCCATTGTATCGAAACGGTGATTGAAATAATAATTTGTAGTTGTACATAATTTGTGTCCGAGGCAACGATAAATTCTGACTAGGAACTTAAATTATAGAAGTTGGGTGATATTAAATCATGTCTCCTGTGTTACAAGATGCTTGGGTTCATATTGGATATTCCATTTCAGCTATTGCGTTATTGTTAAGCATCCATAGATGGTAAAATACTATTGTTTTTAAAGTCGGTTAAAAAACTAGTGCCTGTTTTATTCTAAATACATTATTTCCTCAAATAGTTTAGACAAAACTAAGACTTGCTAAAAATTACAATATTCATAACAACATCGAATTACAAGGCTAGCATATATATAAAATATAACGATACGAACTGTTTGTACAATATTACAAATGTTGGCAAACATTTGCTTAATATAAATGATGATCCAATATAGTAACTACGATTTATTATGCGATTCGGCAATCTTTTTCTTTACGAATTAGTGCGAATATGCATTGATTACTGGGTTAGCCTCCGTAACGCAGTACGAGCAGGCGAGTAACCGGGTGTAAAGCGAGAGGCCGTGGGTTTGATTCCCGCACCAAGATAAATGTTTGTGTGATCCACAAATATTTGTTTCGGGTGGGGGTTTTGTGGGACTGCAAGTCCTTCATAGTTCGTGATACCCATGATACAGGTTAACTTAGTGTGGGGTCAGGACTATGTGTGTGACTGTTTGGTGTATTATTATTATTATACGCACTAAGACCTGTAATCCCCAAATGACTAAATTTAGCGTGAAATTTGAAGATGTCTAGATTTTGATAAGATCTGATACATAAACGCTCACTGTCAGGTTATATTGCCACACCTTTCTGTAACATGTATATATAGCCCTGACTAAGACAGCAATGAAAAATAATAATTATGAGCGTAGGTTTGGTAGTCAGTCATTAGTAATTATCACTAGGTAATAGGTATTGTGTTGTACTCTAGGACCGAATAATTAATACCAGGAATATGTCGGTTTATTAAATATTTCAAGTTCACTAAACATACTTAAATTATATATTACCACCTACGCCTTGTTAAGACTGTGAAAGCCAAAGATATTGGAAGGAAAAAATATTCGTGATACCAACTTCCGCTTCCCTATCGTGTTAAGAAACAAGATAAGTAATGCAATAAACACCTTTAATAAAAGCTTGAAAATATTTCTGACTTTATTTCTACAGGTTTAAGTTAAAACTATAAATAGCCCACAGATAACTTCTTTACATCATACTAAATAACTTTAGTCCTACGACTTTCGATAATTCATTTTTTTATTTAAATAAATAAACCAAAATATTTTTTTTTTCTCTAAAGGGCGATAACGATACGCGGTCTCAAAAGAAAGGGTAAACGATACGTGGGAAATAAAGTGTGGTCGGGGCCTGAGAGGGCGACGTTTGCACCTTTGAACTTGACTGTACAATATTTTTTATTTCAAAAGATTATATTTTTCATCCTTAAATATATACGCATATAAAAAAATCATTTAAATTAACTTGGATTATTATTATCAATTGTTATTTAATAAAGAAAAAAAATATTAAGTATTAAAAGTCGTAAAAGTATCTTTTTTAGTATGGTGATAAAAAGACACCGCAAAAAAGCTATAAAGATTTTTAAATTAACATTGTATATCTGAATACATTGTACACCAAATTTACCAAAGTATCAAATTTCTAAATACATAATTTAAAAAATAAGAATAACTTTTGTTCATGATTAATTAACTTCAGTCAAGTGACGTTTAGTTTCCATATTAAATCCTAAATAGAAAAAATAATTTGAACTATACGATAATGCAGCTAGGGTCAAGGTCATTCCTATTCGAATAGAAATCGGATGACCTGTTAAAATAGTTACAAATTACCTGCAAGTAAATGGCGATATTTATCCAAATTTTCCACTGTATTTAAAACGTCTCTCAAGGTTAGTTAAGAATTTACCATCTAATAATACCTTAACGTGCTTCAATTTAGACTGAGGTCAGGGTAACTCGACGTACATATGAGCATTACGCGTAGTTATAATAATAGCCATTAAAGACCCTTTTTACAATAATTATAAACACATACGTAAACGCTAAAGAATCTACTATTCCTTGTCGTCATGCACTAACCGTATAAAATACATTTTACTAAATCACATAAAAAAGGTATCCAATTAACTATTTAAATCTAATATATTTAATATTAATGGTCCCTTTGGGTATAAAAATAATAAAAAAAATATTCTTAACTTGAATGATGAGACGAGCAAGTCTTTCACCTGATGGTAAGCGCCACGCTTGCCCATAAACAGAAACAACGCCACACAGAAGCTTGAATTACAAAGCACTGCGTGGCACTGGACGCTCTTCACCCCGAGAAATAAGTTGTTGAGTACCATAAGTTCGATTCCCGCACTGATACAAATATTTGTTTCGGGTCTAGGTGCTGTGGGACCGTAAGTCCTTCGTAGTTCCTGATTCTCACAATACAGGTAAACCTGGTGTGGGGGTTGGAACTATGTGTGTGACTGTTGGGTGTATTTATTTATTTATTTATAATGCCCAGTAATTTTACTGGCTTCAATGTCCTTCAAGCCGGAACACAACAGTGCTTACATACTTATGCTTGACAGGAATAGACAAAGTGTTGGTACCAACCCAGAAAGCCTCTCGCATACGAGGGATCTACTACCTTGTGCAAATATCTATCAAAAGCCGTTAAAGATATGTTTATACTACTGCGTAAATAGGACATCAAAACTTTATATTTCGACTACTTAATTCCAATATTTCCTACATGCTCACGGAAGTTAGTCAAAGCTCATGGCCTCGAGTAAGGTTCCCAAATCCCAGACGGAGCGACATACGATCAACAATTGCGAATTTTATTCACTCGTTTACACGTCCGCGTCATTATCAAGGTCTTTGACTCATTTGAGTTTATTTTAGAGGCGTACTAGAGTTCGTTTATCTCTTTGTTGACAAAACAGTATCGAACATTGCACTCTTAATAGCGAACTGCGAAAGTATTTTTGAATATGCCTTGCCAACGACTATTAAAATTAAATAAAGTTGTGTAAGTCATGAAGAATCGAGCGATAATTGTGCCAAGATACATTTAAGATTAAGGAAAATACTTTTATTTTCTTACTATATTTTAGCCTGACAGCCTTCGTCGCGCAGTGGGTGAGTTGGCTGTGAAACGAGATGCTGCGGGTTCGATTCCCAGACCGAGACAAAATGTTTATGTGATTCTCAAATATTTGTTTCGGGTCTGGGTGTTTTCTCTCCAAAAGGGTTGACAGGCGTCAGGCAGTCGTTAAAACTACAAGCCAAATCTTTCTGTAACCTGTGTTAAATAGCATCTTGCGCCGACCCTTCTGCTGGTATAAGGGTAAATGGAAGACGAAGGTATATTTTAGACCGCGTGATGTTTTAATTCAGTTCATATGTTCATGGTCATATCTGTGTGACAAATTTCAAATAGGAAGTAAGATCTTATATCGATGATAAGTTGCTACGCTGCTAATAATAATTCAACGTGTAAAAACAAATGAATACATGAAAATGTCGAAATATTTGCAATGTGTATGCCCACGAAATAACAATGCAGCAAAACACAGGAAATAAATATGTATGTGATAATACCGAAACCATTTTTATCCCAAACGAATAACGCTGAAAATCGATTAACATACAAAGAAATACAGAAACGAATACCACTTAAAATTCACCATATTACAGTTTGTATTCTGTGATATCGAATATCAGACGAGTTTTTTGAACTTTAAGAATGTTATGTGGCTCCTTAGCTACAAAGTACAATGCCATGGTAATTGATTCAATATTACATCACATATCTGACGTGGATGTGAGTCAGTACTTATCAAATCGTATGCTATAAATAATTTTACGAGTTTTTTTTCACTACGTCAGTGTTACGACAAACTATAAAATATGCGCTTGCTAGCGGTCATGTATCAATGTGGTCACGCAACGGCATTATTGCGAATTTTATGCATATTATATCCCAAATAGATGCAAATTTTTTAAACATTTCGATAAGAGCAATTCGAGTTAAATATACATCTGTTAGCTGTATGGCGAGTTGTAGAACTATATATGTATTGTTTTCTAATTTGATACATTTAAATGCGAAAACCAACCAATACATACGCACTCACGCCTGTAATCCCCGAAGGGGTAGGCAGAGGTGTAACCAGTACACCCACATTTCGCTGAGCGTATTTCCGTCCCTAATGTGATAGGGGGCGAGCCTATCGCCATACCGGGCACAAATTCCAGACTCCGGGCTGATACTGAGCATTTTCGTAATAGAAAAACCCAATACCACTTTACCCGACCCGGGGATCGAACCCGTGACCTCAGCGCTGACCTCAATCGTAACGCGTACACATTACAACTGCGCCACCGAGGCAGCCAATACTACTTATTAATTTATTTATACTCTATTACATAGTACGCACTCACGCCTATAATCTACTTTCGTCCCATAATGAGATAGGGTGCGTGCCTATCGCTATACCGGGCACAATTCCAGACTTCGGTCTGATACTGAGCATTTCGTAATAGAAAAACTCAATATCACCGACCCGGGGATTGAACCCGAGACCATAGACGCAATTTATACTTTATTGTACATCAAATAAATATTTATTTTAAACAAATAAATTCAAATTCCTGACACGAAGACTCATATTGACTGCATAAACACAGAATGTGTAGAGTGAACTTGACTAAATGAAAAAATTACTTCGTAACGCTGACGACAGCTACTGTTCGTATCCTTAGCACAATGACCGCTAAGCGCGTGTTTGATTAAACGTAACTGTATCTTATGTGCTGGTGGGTGTATCAATGAATACTGTCTACAATACTACTTAGATATACTTCTCATTCAGTGTATAACATTACATATATTCTTCTTCCACATGCCCTTATCACACAGGCAGTGAGGTCGGCGTAACATGCTTTTAACACATGTTACAGAATGATTTGGCTTGTAGTTTTTACGACCGGCCACCTGCCTGACGTCAACCGTCTGGGAAAAAGCACCCAGACTCGAATCAAATATTTGTGGATCAAAAAAACATTTGTCTCGGTGCGGAAATCGAACCCGCGGCCTCTTACTTCACAGCCGGCTACTCACCCACAAAGGTTGTCAATTATATTGTGTATATCATTACATATTAATGTCTTTAACCCGTAATTAAATTAAGGCAAATGAAAATTAAAGCAGGGTACTGCCCTTTGTAAATTGCAAACATATGGAATCATATTTTAACTGACTTCATGCCTAACCAAGTGGGATTATTAAACAGGAAATGCAGCTAGTCATAAAAAAATTGTTGAAAAAAAAATTGAGCAATATATTTTTATACCGTTCAATATTCGTTCAAGGTGTCGGTTCAACGATTTTATTTTAAACAAGTATCTAAAAATAACGATAAACATTTACTGGTACAGTCATGCAAAAATCCGTACAACAGATTTGACGACAGTACAATGTCCCTTATCAGTCATAAAACCTCCTTACGTAGGTGAATAAAAACGTGAAAATAAAACATGGGGTCGCACGTGCAGTTCGTCAGTGAGTCGTAGACGGAGCGCCATGAACCGCGCTGACATTGAAACATACGTGGTCAGTGAGAAACAATAATTAAACGCGGATGTACGACCGCTCCTTGATCATTGGACCTTTTTATGTGAAGAAACCCGACATGGCACCTAATAGTCGTGAGTAACAATAAGTGTTAAGAATTTAGGATGAAAGTCACAAAACAATGAAAAATTGCGCTGTCATAAACCAATAGATTTTAATTTAAATAAGATTACATATTATAATACTCAACTATGAAATAATAAATTATTATATATTTTTTTAATTGTAACAATTTGAGTTGATCAAATAGTGTCATAATATTACTAACATATTTCTCTACACTATACCAATTCAGCGATCAAAATAAACGAAGTAAATCACATTTTTTTTAAACGTTGCAGATTGAATATGTATTTGTTATATTTAAAAATAATGCCATCGATACCGATATGAAATCATTAGTTTCCACTTCATTTCTTATTTTTATATTTAGAATCTGGTGTATTCTCAGCCAGGTTTAATAAAGAACTCATTCAACATTAAACACTCATTCCTTCATTACCCGTAATTAATAATTATCCTATGCTTAATGTGAACCTATTTTGTATGTACAACCTTCCTTGACCTTGAACTTCGTAATACATTTTTACTTCACCCTGACATGACCTTGAACTAAGAACATTTTGAGAATTTTTGTGCACGTCAACGAGGAGATAATACTAGTGACATGTGAATTTGGTGTTGTTATCATTATAATAAATAATGTTTTTTACGTATCTTTAACTCCTTTAATAAGAGCCTAGTGATCCAAATTGTTAATAGATTTTCCACACAGCTATTTATAAGGTCAATGAAGCATCTACAACATACTATCGGTCTCTAGATTAATCAAAATCTAATCGATTGAATTATCAAAGACCTTATTTTTCTTTTATGGCTACAACCACTGAGTTGCTGTGCTATGCCAATGATAAAAACCTTGTTTATTACATCTCTTTTGGATTTTGTACTCGATATTCCAATTTATATGTATATTTTTCTTTGTCTGCAGGAATAATGACACTCAGCCGCGGGCCGTGTGACCTAGACAACATGAGTCTGTTCCAAGACCTCAAATTGAAGAGGCGGAAAGTTGACTCCCGATGTAGTAGCGATGGTAAGTGTTATTATAATAGATTTTAAAATAGTTTAAAAATAATGTTGAATTTTGAAAATGTAATTTGCTTTAAAGAAAAAGAACACCAAGCATAGACAATATTTTATAAATATTCCTTAATTATATCAATGAAATAAAAAAAATCACGATGTTGAATAGTAAATTATATTTAAGGAAAAATATTATTTCATACCACAATAACTTTTTAACCCGCAACAGTTATTTCAATTCGAAATTTAAATAACAATTGTCAATACTCATTGACATTGCATTAATGGATAGTAAATAAACTGGTCCAATGTACGAGTACTTACCGAGTGTAAGGTCAGAACTCTATTGTTATTCATTGGAGATGTGCATTCGCAAATTGTGAGTCTACTCACGGATCGCTATCACTTTCAAACGATAGCGAAGTGCCCCTGTTACTTGTCATTTCATTTTCATTTGGACGTGTTTTGTTTTATTACCTAGGTTCAATTTGAGTCATAGATTTGCCATGTTGATGATGAATTGACATAAGGTCTATTTCATAAGTGAAAGTAACACTCAAACTTAACCCTAGAAGCTCTTAAAATGTTAATACAAGTTTTAGTCATTACAAAACCTAACCCTTAAAATCCCCGACGTCAATTAGAAAGATATCTGTACCTTTTAAATGGCTGAACAGATTTTCTTCAAACATACCTAAAAATTATCTTGATGAAACCAGCTTTCAAACAAGGAAAACTGCATTCAAATCCATTAGGCGCTTCGATGTCACAGATACACACACACACACGCGCAAAGACAGACAATAAGGCCAAACTACTCCTACAAAACACTCCTGTTATTATCAGTGGTTAAAACCATCGAAATTTAAAACATAATAATCGATTACAATTCAACTACAATAAATCGTAAAACCTCATTACGTATAAAAATACGCAATTCGAATAAAGTTAATGGATGCAATAATTCTAATGGAAGATTAGTAAACGTTGAAGTAATGAAAGTTACAAGGGTTTTGGAGAGATAAAAGTTACGATGTCCAATTATGTTTAATTAAACTTTCAAGTCTATTGGTACATGTCACAAGTACATGTATTCTACATAACGGACAATGTTTAGTAAAATTAAAAAATATGACCTCACGATTTTTTCAAGTACCATCTTTATCATCAAGTTTATAAAGTCAGACACATTATAGAGCCATAATTATTTTGTTAAAGTATAAAGCCAATATATTTTATTATGTTCTATAGCGCATCTGGCGCGTCAATGCTAACAAATATCACTAACGAATACCGATAAAATTATAGAATACTAGCTTATTCTCGCGGCTCCGCTCACGTGACTGGCCTTTTTCAGGATAAAAAGTAGCCTATGTAAAAAGAAAATGCTCTATTTAAGTCCTAGCAATGCAATCGGATTTGGTACTTCGGGGGGTGAAACACTTATATCGTACACTATACATTTCTAAAATTAGACCACATCTTTCTGTAACACGTTGTAAATGCATTTCGTTTTAACCGTGTATTTCGCTATTGCATTGGATCCAAACAAATACGAGTATTAGGACTGTCACAAAACATTTTAAACAAAGAACACCCATTACACAATCTACAAATCGATTGAAAATCATAAGCACAACGTGAAAATCATAAGCAAATTAGCATTTGATAATCTTCTTAATTTAGTTGGATAATATCCGCGCATCATAACCGTGCGAGAGCAGCAATGTTTCAAGTAATGCCACTTTCACTCAGAACGCCACAAAAAATCCTTAAAAATGAAATCCGGTTCACTGACTGAACGCGGATTAAGAATAACCATTGTTAATTCTAAAGCAATTTGTGTCGACCAAAGATGAAAACTTTTTTGTAACTAAAATGGGTGAATAGTCGACAAAATTGAATGTTGCAAAGCAATTAGTTTATCCGCAAGATCGATATGAATAATGTGGAGAAATAAGGAACACACAGTAATAATTAATCGTAGATATCTTGTTTGTATAAATTATACTAATAACGTGATATCGACATCATTATTGGTACATTTACTTCGCAAACTCATTTATAACATCAATAAATTGTTATTAGCTGCTAGAAAATAAATTTTCATGACGACAATGTTAAATCACGCTAATTTCCTTTATCACATCCACTATTGCTAATTCGTTCAAGTAATTTACGAACATTTAATAATGAACTTGGAAATCATGTATGCAAATAAATAAAGTAATAGATAAGGAAATGGTTTAACCAACGTCCTATGAATATTCAAAAAATAAAACATATTTTTCATAATTTATTACTATATTATAAGTTATAACTTTTACGCTGATTGAATTAATTGAAGAAGAAATTACTTAATCATTATACAAAAGAGTTAATCAATTAATAAATTACATAGGTATATTAAATTAACTGACATAGAGACTCGAAGAAAGATTAAATTACAATCAATGAAATTCTAACCATCCTCACGAAAAAGACATAAACATATCAATAAAATAAAAATGATTAAAAACGACTCTATTAACAGTTATAGTAAATTAATATTACATGCAGTTACATAACGATGACGTGTAACGTAAAGTCACGATGAAAGTTTACGTAAACCGGAGAGGTGAAAGTAATAAATACTTATGCCGTAATTATCACTATTGTAGCCTCATGAATAACTCATGAGAGAAAGATTGTTCCACGTAACACTCCGCTCGAGGTGTTAATGTTTGTTTTTATTTCACTTTTTGTGCTTTCTTGGTGTGAAGTAACTGATGCTTTTTTTCAATTCGGTTATAAATGACCTCCTTAGAAAATGTTACGTTTTGTTATATACATACATACTCTGACATCTGTATTCCCGAAGGGGTAGACAGAGCATTTCCGTTCCATGATGTAATAGATTGCGACACTCTCTCACAATTTGTCGTGGTTGATAAATAAGAAGTCTACTACTAATTACTACTAATTATGATTTGTGTCTCTTACTAAATGAATACTGGTAGTTATTTAAGCAATTTGTTATTTTAGTAGATATAATAATAATATGGATAGTAAAATGTTGTAAATAAAATTATTATTATTATGTATGCAACAATAGGAATATTGTTGCCAAATTTATCAAATTTATTGTACCAAAATTACTGATTTAGACTATCATTTACTACCTCGCAGTTGTACCTGTGCTGAGATCTCGGGTTCGATCCCTGAGTTAGGTAAAAGTTATATTGGGTTACGAAAAATTGGGTTACTGTTATAAAAATGCTCAGTATCAGCCTGGAGTCTGTAATTGTGTGCAATACGACGATAAACTCGCCCCCTATCATATAATGGGACAGAAATAAGCTCGGCGAAATGTGGGTGTACTGGTTAGATTACTGCCAACACCTTCGCGGATTACAGGCGTGAGTGCATGTGTACTATAATTTATGTGTCGTTTAAATAATACAACCAACATGCACAGGTATAAGTTCTAAATTCGTGCTAGCCTCGTACATTGGGTATTACAGCTACATGCAACCAAAATGAATGTCTTGATAGATAAAAAATCTATAGTTATCTGAAAATAGATCACAGTGTCGTACAAATATAAACGTGTGGTTAATTGAGCGGCATGCGAAGTTTTTGCGTGGCGTTCACGTGGGCGTGGGGGCGTGACGCGATGTGACGCGCCCGCCGTCACTGTGACGCCACCCTGCGTGATAATTTAGGGATGTGCTGTCGGAGATAGGTTAAAAACTCGTAAACATCGATAAAATACTATGTAGAGTATTCATATTCACGTGAACTGAGCGATCATATTTAAGTAAAGTTCAGATGAAGAACAATGTTTTTTTATATGATTTTAACCGACTGACTCAGTGGCGTAGTTTGTAATGCGTACGCGGTACGACTGTTATGTGGAGGCCTCGGGTTCGACCCCTAGTTCGGATAATAGTGATATTGGGTTTTTCTATCACAAAATACTTTCTATCAGCCCGGAGTCTCGAATTGTTCCCGGTATAGCAATAGGTCTCAATTATTATATCTTTCATACATGATTAAATGAATTCTATTAATAAAAAAAAATATCTCGATACTTTTAATTCATTAGAATTGATATTGATACTTATAAATCGCATTAATTATTCAAATGTACTTCAGATGAAAATGCTATTATACCTTTCTTACTTCCTTTGGTAAAGTCATGTAAAGAAGTAAGTCTAATAGTAAATGTTTCACTGATCCGTATTATAAATGTTTGTTCAAATGAAAAGAAAATGCATAGCGACAAATTGTGCAGAAGTGTTGTGAAAAATAGTAAATCAATAGTGTCGACGCTCTCATAAATGCTGAAGGTCTTTCGATAGCTGAGTGCTGTGCGTAAATTATTTACGTTACTTACTACTCCGCTTTGACTCTACTACCATTTCTCGATTACAAAATTATATTTTTTGTTAATATTTTCGAAAGATGGTTCTCTTAAAAGTTATACTGCCGTATAATTTCGTAAAGAATATTGTATACATGAAATATTTTTAATATTACACAATATCTCCGTAGTTCGACATTTAATTCTCGAATATTATACCTACGTATATACTACTGCTTTAGTATGCTAGCAGCTTTCTAAACAAATCCTACTTTAATGATGCGTTTATGGATCGTTACATAAATTTTAACATTTTATTCATCGATATTCCAAGTAGTAATAATATAATAATGGTAACAAAACCAATTCATAGGTAAAGGAGCTGAAAAGGTTTATTAAGGTTTCGTGATTTTTTATTAATCTAACGATAGATTTGATATACTAATAATGCTAACGTAACGATAACTGAGAGGATATTATAAAATGTTAAAGTTTACAAAGATTGAATCGATAGGCCGGCACAGCGGCACATCTCGCTGCGATGCCTCATGCCTCAGGGGTGACGTGGACGGGGCGGCGCGGCGCGGCGCTGTGGTAGGGGTGCGACCTACTTTCCCGTGTGTCGCTGACCGCCGCCGACCTTCGGCTTGCACCGATCGAATATGCGATCGCGATCATCCGCCCAGAATTAAAAGAGTAGCAGCTTGCGTAACCAACTCCATTGTTTGTCTGTAACGCTTCTTAACTTACTCACGCCGACCGCCACTTTACATTCATGACCAGGCATATGATCACCTCTACAAGCAAATTTAAATAAATAACAGTTTGTGGGCAGGTTTATATCAATGCTAATAACACGATGAGTCTATTTTCCTCGTACGAATAGGTATGCATTATCGACATAACGAGTACCTAATCAAAACGGGCTATTTATCTAGGCGTCGTACAAGCCTACCTAGAACCTCTGCGGGCGGCGATTGCATCACGCGGCTAGAAAGATCGGTCCCCACCAATGATGTGGCAAAGGACGCGGAGTGAAATAGAGATCGTCCTCGAAGCGAGAGCGGTGCACGCGTTGCACTAGTCATTGTGCGGTTGCAGTTCGCACGCACGGCCGCCTGAGTGACCTAATAGCGGCTGGAGGGAGGGACCGGGAAGCGCCGCGCGGGGAGCGGCCGCGCTGCGCTCGTGCGGTAGGTCAGGCTCACTGCGCGCGCCCGCCGCCCGCCGCCCGCCGCGCACTGGAAAACTTTCTTCGCGGCTTTTCCTCGTGTAAACAAAACCGCGCAAAAATTTACAGCGCCGCGCCGGCTCGCGTTGTCGGCGACGCCATGCACAAATGACGTTATTCATCGTTTACTCGAAATTCGAATTCTGCGCCGCTTCAGAATTAGCAATACGAACCCCGGGGACAATAATGTGATTAATAAACAGCGGCAATTTTATGAAGTCATTGGACTTTCAGCTGTGTTCGCGATGTAAGCCAGGTCGCGTACGACGGTAACACGACGCATATATGGATTTAGTAATAAAAAGTCGGTAAAATTCCCAGTTTATGAATTTATTTGTGAAAATTGATCTTATCTTTTAGTATTTAAATAAATTCCTCAAAGTGCTAAATCAGCGAACGAACGATTCATCATTTTCTTTCGGAATGTGTCGTCATTTACAAAGTTGAACCTACCAAATTCAGTTATTTAACGGGTATGTCTGTATATAATATAACAAATCTTTAATAATTTTGCATTACATTAATAAGTTGATTGTGCACAAATATTTACATAAACTGCATGTATTTAATGATATAAATTAAACATAATAGTTAAAAATAATATAATAACATAATTATGTGACGTAGGCCCTTTGTAGTTTGTGATGAGTGCGCGGGACGCATCACGGCGCGGAGCGGCGCACAACGCTTCCGGGCGCCGCATCTGCGTTCACGTCGAACCGCTTTCACTTTCTCCTCGCGCGCCGCGCCGCAACATCTCGTGCTCGGTGCTCGCGCCCACCGCAACCACCGCAACCACCGCGACCTGCACCAACACTGTATTCTCAAAATATACTCACAATAATCAAATTAATTAATGTGTATTTTTCCGGATAATACAAAATAAATTGCCAATTAAAACCCGTTGCCATAAAATACCATCCATCCAATCGATGCCGCTTGATTAACCATATCCTGAAACTTAATCCATAAATAAAATAGATTAGTTTTCCATATGTTGTGAGCCGCGCTCACTTTGTGACGCAACCGGCTAATCTAGTCGGCGGCGTCGGGAAGTGCAGTGTCGCGTCCCCGCGTCGCGCCCCGCGCCTTCTAACTACGATCACACCGCACGGTCATTGACATTTCACCCAGTTTCTATTTGTCGCTTCTAAAAAGTCTATGGTGTTCTTTTTGTTTGAGGCGGAAGCACGAGATAGTGTTCGCTGATTGTTGAGCGTTTCTGTGTCCACAGGCGAGTCTGCCGCCGACACGAGTACGTCGTCGCCGGACCCGGGCCCGCCGTCGCCGCGCATGGCCGAGGCGGGCTGCAGCACGCCGCCGCACCCGCCGCCTGTGTTTGACGGCGGCGGTTCACCGTCGCCCTCGCCCGCTTGCCACCCCACCGTCATCCGCTCCGCGCCACCCTACTCCGTCATCAAGTTTGAAGGAGCATCCAGTTCCGTCAAGGCGGAGAGCTCTCCGGCGAGCAGCAAACATGACACGGCGCCGCCATCTCAGATGTCCTCAGTCAAGTTAGAAGGTACACAGCAGCAGCTCTATCGACCCCGTACTATAGCTCCGCCCCCACCGGGCTCACACTCGTCGCTAGCGCCGAGTCCCTGGCCGCAGGCAGCCTGCATCAACGGAGTGAAACCGGAGTTGATAGGCGGAAACTTCCCACCGCAACCTCTCGACCCCAAACAGGGAGCACGAGGCCAGACACAATGGAGAGGCACACCCGCCGTCATCATGGGCGAGTCGGGCGGTGTCCGGACGATGTTTTGGACATTACCAGCACCTACTTCTAGCGGAGAGCCCACGGCAAGCGCGTCCCACACGCAGACACCTCCCACGCCTGATCCAGCGACGTGTAGCGAAGAGTCAGCCGCCCGATTACTGTTGAATTTGGGTGGTGAACTGAGGCGGCCAAGAGGTCCACCGCTAAATATGGAACTGTTATGGGCTGGTGACGTCTCACAGTTACCTGCACACCAGCAGTTGCACGCCTTAAACTTGAGCGCAGTACCTGGTAGCGTGGCTGGTGCGTCATCAGTAGCAAGCGCCAGCTCATTGACGTTACCAAGGCCAGAACTCCGCACTTATGCTGCTGAAAATGAACGCGACGAAGATGAGCAACCTATGATTTGTATGATATGTGAAGATAAGGCTACTGGACTCCATTACGGCATCATTACATGTGAGGGATGTAAAGGTTTCTTCAAGCGGACTGTACAGAATCGAAGGGTTTACACGTGCGTTGCTGATGGTGGCTGTGAAATAACAAAAGCGCAACGGAATAGATGCCAGTACTGCAGGTTTAAGAAATGCATCGAGCAAGGAATGGTATTGCAAGGTATGTATCTCGATGATAAATGTTTAACCAATATATTATCCGTACCTAACTAAATAAATTCTAATCTTAATGCAGCGGTACGAGAGGATCGGATGCCAGGGGGAAGAAATAGCGGAGCTGTGTATAATCTTTACAAAGTGAAATACAAGAAGAAGAAGCCAAATAAGGCGGCGACGACGACGAGTCGAGCGTCTCCGCCTGAAAAGCCTAAAGAACCGTTACCACCACTTCCACCTCATTTGGTCAACGGAGAGATACTTAAGACTGCACTTACTAACCCTAGCGAGGTAAATTTACTACTATACCATTATATCTATCAAAGCAATAATTATGTCTCGAAGACAGCATGAACCAATTTCAATTCTATCCCTTCTCTTCTAGGTCGTACGCTTAAGAGCTAGACTGGAAAGCGCTGTGTCATCATCACGAGACCGTGCCGTTCCTTTAGAAAGAGCGTTACACATGATCCGAGCGCTAATAGACTGCGATGCGATGGAGGACATAGCCACGGTGCGACATCTACCGGACCTGCTACATGACACATCAGAAATAGGAGATAAATTATGCAAAATCGGCGATTCGATCGTGCACAAAATGGTCGCGTGGACGAAAAAATTGCCTTTCATAATGGAAATACCTATGGAAATCCACTCAAAACTGTTAATGGAGAAGTGGCATGAGATCTCAGTGCTGACGACAGCGGCGTATCAAGCGATGCACGGGAAACACGCGCACGCGCCGCCCTCGTCGGACCACGAACAAGACTTCATGCAAGAGGTGAGTGCCCCAAGTCTGGTCAGGATCGTTCGGTATGCGAGAAAATGAAAGTTGTAGTAGTTTAACATAGAATCAACCAGTAACAAGCCCTAGATCTAGTATTAGAGTGCTCCAGGTCACATTCGCTCCAGAGACTTCCGCCACATGCGGCGCGATGCGGTTACGTGATCTGCATCGGCGCTTGCGCAATCGCGGTAGAAAGTCGCCGACTAGCAGAAACCTAACTGCACTCGGACGTTTGCACACTCGCTGCATAACCGGCTCTATTAGAATCGTAAAATAATTCAATGAATCGAACGTTTCTATTGTCGCTCCGCCGCCTTGAAATTATAAGTACCTAATAAACATTCAACAGTACCGTTACAACGCTTTTAGTTCAGATGAAAGTTTATCTATACGTCATAATATGTAACGTTGTCTTAGGTAAGGAATTATTTTTGCTATCCAGCTAGGCCTTTGCTATCCAGCTAGGCCACATGAAAGGTTATGGAATTAAAAGTAGTTCATGTCCATCTTTTATAAGGTGAAAAGAATAATTTTTATCTTACCTGAATATTTGCCTAATAAAATGAAATGCTTAAGGTTACTTCGTACAAAATTTCATCACAATCGGTTGAGTGGTTTAGCCGTAAAAACGTATCAGATATTACTTATATTCACATATTATTATAGTGTAGGTGTCTGGCGTACTATCCTCTTTAATACAAATCTGTTAGTAATCATGCTTTCATAATGCTATTAATATGATTAATAGCTCAATCATAACTGACATTATCAATTATATTATATAAATACGTAATAGATAATAGTATAAATTACCCAGCTACTCCATTTCACCACCATTATATTTCTCTAAAGTATTCGATAATCTCAATATTCAAGCTAATTATGGTTATGTGATTCACAAATATTTGTTGCGTGTCTGGGTATTGTGGGACCACAAGTGCCTCGTAGTTCCTGATACGAACGATAGGTTGAACCTAGTGTAGTGTATATACCTTTATTCTTATTCTTTCACTTCCATAATATCAATAATTTTCGGAATACATGCTTATAAAATAGAAGGAGTATAGCATAATCACAAAGGTACAATTGCATCCATTACATAAACAGAACGGTGCAGTAACTGTTGTTACACAAACTACGAGTGTTTTCATTGTCTAGAGCGTTTCCTACTACTTACATGAACGATATTACGTGATTACGAGAGTAATGACGATTGTTAATGACTCGTCAAATTTATATGTACCACTATAAATAATATGTGCTATATAATTCATTAAATGACTTCAAAGAGAAGGCTTTGTTTGTATATATGTTTTTATGTATGTAATATAACTCCGACAAATATGCACCAACTTGGGTGGTTCTTCTAATGTTTGAATTTTTTTTTCTGTGGTGGTCCCATATAAATTTGGCTAAATCTGGTGATGGAAAACAGCAAACGCACCACGATTCGTGTTTTGAAGTTGGTTTTGAACCGACGACGCAAAAAACAAATAGATTCTCAATTCTTTTGAAATATGTTTTTTATTCACACATAAATGAAGTATTTAATTACCTACACTACAAGTATCATTGAGGGCCTATATTTCACAATGTTTGAGTAAGATTTAACCACCAATTAACATAAAAGACAGCAATTTTTGAAAGTACGTAGTATATATTTTTTTAGCGTATATATTTCAGAATGTGATTTTTATATTTAAACGTATCATATTTTATTTGGTAAATTATAGCATTTACTCAGTGGTGGTGAAACAGGCACTAAGTATCACAAAAAACAACAAATAATACTTGCTACTTATAAAATATTATTGTTTTATTTTATCATACATCATATAGTTGTCAATCGTAAGTTATTAAGTATAAACTTCAAACAGTGACTCAAAATCCAAATATCCGTTCAATTGCTGTTTTCCGTTGAAGATATACTCATATTCCCTTGTACTCCGTCATAAGATCTTAACCAAATATATATGGGACCACACTCGAAGTAAAACTTATCGAATACAATATCTTATAGTTTCTGTACATTTGTTAATTGCCATCCATAGGAAGTAGAATTTTTTTATTATCCTGACAGTATAATTATGATATATCACCAGGTGAACGCAAATCTTCGGACGCTACAGAACTGTCTGACATCATTGATGGGCCGACCAATCACTCTGGAGCAGTTAAGGCTTGACGTGGGTCTCGTGGTGGAGAAGATGACGCAAATCACTTGCGTGTTTCGTCGCATCCAGCTTCGGATGGAGGAGTATGTGTGCTTGAAGGTGTACATACTGCTGAATCAAGGTATGTTATATTGGATGTTTGGTTGTCATAATTGTGCGGCTCAGGTGGAAGTGGGCAGCTGGGCGGGAGAGCACGCGTTCTCACACAATTCGTTCCAAATAGACAGCAGGACGGGTTGTTCATTGCTCATAGGAAATGTGATATTTATTAAATTACACTGTCAGTTTTTTTCATAACATATGCAGGCATACGAGCAAATGGGTTACCTGATGGTAAGTGATCTCCACCGCCCTTGTACACCCACAATACCAGAAGAATCATGGGCGCGTTGCTGACCTTAAAGGCTCTACCATTAAAAAAAATATCATTCAGATATGTTGAAAGGTCACGATTTGATGTTCGTTGCGTTATTTTGATATGTTTATATGTAAATCAAACTCCTGAGCATTTCCGGCTCGTTCTCCTTACCGATCAGCAACCTCTCTCTATTAAGACAACCGCGTGTATTGAGTGCAATTATAAATGTTTCAAGTGTTAATTTTCATACCCGCCGATTCGCTGTCCGGTAATCGCTTCCATCTAAGCCGTCGACATTGTCATAGTATTATTTTCTCTATGCAGTATACAGCTTTCTGATTAACAGAATCTGTAATTAATTAATCAATTTAATTACAATATATTGGTAAGCCTTATAAGTTCATCAATAAACAAATAAAGTTTAGTTTCAAAACGTTAAACGCAGTTTAATGATAAAAAAATCTTTTGGCATTTATTAATTAAATCTAAGAAAATAATTGTAATTTATCACATAAAATACAGAATACAACGTAAAATAATGACATAATTGTTCAACAATTTGACGTCAATTTAGACAATATAGAATGGACATTCCGATTTAAAATTGTGTTAATTGGTAAGTGGATAACCTTTCACCGCAACGTTGGCCATTGGGGTCGTCCATTATTTAGGCTATGTAAATAGTGTGAAACGGAACATTTCCTTGTTTTCATAATAGCATGTTGTGGAGAATTTATGAATTATAGCATTCTGATGTAATTAATAAGTACAACGCGATACAGATAAACTTTTAAAATACTTGATTAATGTTTGTGCTATTATTTAGAACTATATCACTCAGGAGTCAGGCATAATTCTAACAACACTGACGTACTCTCCATATCGTTGTTATAATATAGCAAGCAATTATTAGTAGTGTGAAAAAATATTATTTTACTATACTTCTATTTTACTATACTGAGTATACAAACGTTTGAGGATAAATGTCCAGTTGCCTTATTCTATGGAATATGATAAAAATGATTAAATATATATTGTTATTTAGCTCTATCACATAAATTTTATTCGCAAATATATAACAGAATGTGAGAAAAATATAATTAACAAAGCACGTTCTATCTTTGCTTAAAATAACCAGCTGCTTCCTATTGAATTTAAATACACTTACATATTGAACAATAAAGATATAGAGCGTACATGACTCAATAAAAGGCCCGCAACATGATGTCGGCTCATATATTTCGCATGTCAATGCACCGCAGCCTCTAATCCAGTTATAGACAACTCCAGGGGTGCAACGGCCCACCGCATTCATGTAGGTCAGTTGCGTTATGCAATCTAGCCATCCTATCGTGACGTACTCACCACCTGACTCATTACTATACTCGTTTTACGCCCGCCAGCCTTTTTCCAACGCTATTTGCAAAAAGTTTGTTTATTGATAATCACGTGCCACGTGCTGGCAGGTTTTTTTTTTTTTTTTTATGAATTTATGTTTTTGTTAGCTCTAAGAGTTTTTTTTATTATTATTATATTGAATGACGAGACGAGCAGGTCGCTCGCCTGATGGTAAGCGCGACGCCTGCTCATAAACAGAAGCAACACCACACAGAACTTTAAATAAAGCACTGCATGACACTGGTCTGCGCTCGTCACCCCGAGACATAAGGTGTTAAGTCTCATAATGCCCAGTAATTACACTGGCTTCAATGTCCTTCACACCGGAACACAACAGTGCTTACACACTGTTGCTTGGCGGCAGAAATAGACAAAGCGGTGGTACCAACCTAGCCGGTCTCTCGCAAACGAGGGACCTACCACCTTGTAAAATCGGCATTAATTGGCATATTAAGATATTAATACATATATTCATTGTTCCGGGTCTGGGAATTGTGAGACTGTCGGTCTTTACATGGCAAAGAAAGTAGATTATTTTATACCAGGCAAAAAGCGACATTATAATAAATAGTAACTATATTTACTTGATTACATCAAGTGATGGATCACAGTTTTTATTTTCTTATTAATAATATCACAATAAAGCTGATATTTAAAGAGCATACATCCTGCGTCAACACATAATCTCTGCGACCTGTTACTAAAATTTGTTATGACATCAAAACTTTAAGACAATACACGATTTTAAACATTCGTACAGGCGATTCAACAACACACTCATAAACTAGAAAGATTATGATATGAGACAACACAAAATATGCTCGTAAATATTAATATGATTTATGTTCCTTGTAACCCACTTGCTAGAGACACAAGGCGATTCGATTGCGAAATCGATTAAAACAATTTGTTCCCATTATTAATAATTTCACTTGTCAAAATCGGTATTAATAGCTTTATAATACTCGAGTTCTGTCAATATTAGTAACATGCTATTATTCTATTAATAAACAAGCTGAACACAAACATTACAGAGTTACGACTAAGTTAATTGCTTAACAAATTAAAAGATGTAAAATCACTTGTTTGAGTAAAATATTTATGTAGAGTAATTACATTTAATAACTTTACATTATGCTATGAAAATATGTAGAGTCAATAGTTAGTGTTGATACCCTTTGTCTATTAACAATACTATTTATAATAAATATAATTGCATGATCTATGAATTCTCGTCAGTACATTCAGCACAGCCGAGCGTCCTTTACCGACGCAACAACGCAATTCTAAACTTGCAATGTGTACTCGTTTCCTAGTACTAATAGTAGGGAAACTATGACATCCTGTGTTATCGCACTGCATTGTAAGTGGGTCGATGCGCGCTCCGCGATCGTGTTTGAAAATTATTTTCACCGGCGCGCCGGCAATAAACGCTGTTTATCAAACTATGAAAGTACCTCCGCGTATTATGTTGCTTTACAACTTAAACAATGTAATACAATATCCATATTTGTGTTTGCGGCGCTCTATTAAATATCGGTTTATAATAGTTTGGATATTAATAACTAAAATCGATAATGTGCATGGTTTAAGAATGCCGGGTGAACGTTTCCTGTATGAATTTTGTAACAGCGTTCCAGATTCAAGCTAATTTCATGTCATTTAACAGACAAAAGCGGATTTTGCCTTGTATTTTATGATGTAAATAACATTCTTGGGTTCTTATTTCGAGTCGCTTGTGCTTTTTAAAAATTCTCCTACATAGTGTACTGGCATTTCACAATTTTTCCTGATATGCGTATAAAGGTGATTGATATAAATAAGGTTTAATATTTTAGTTTTTGTATGAAGATATTTATTGTTGGATCTAAAACGAAATATTATATGTTTCTATTCTGGTAAACATCTTTAGTAAGAGACACACAGTTCGTTCATTAGAAAATTACCTTTGCTGTTCATAAATTGCTATAATTATTGTATTTTAAAAAGGACTCAAACCGTGAAACGTAATTCGGATTTCCGTACCGACGCGAGAGTAAAATACCTTCTCCCCTTGTTTTTTCTTTTTTACAAATATTTATTAAAATATAACATGTATTCTGTGACTGCCTCGGTGGCGCAGATGTAATGGTACGAGTGTTGTGCTGAGGTCTCCGGTTCGATCACCGGACCGGGTAAAAGTGATATTGAGATTTTCTATTTCAAAATTCTTAGTTGAATCCCGGTGTCTGGAATTGCGGCCGGAATGGCGATAGATAGGCTTGTCTCTTATCACTTCATAGGACGGAAATAAGCTCGGCGAAATATGGGTGTACTGGTTACACCATTGCCTACCTCTTCAGGAATTATAGGCGGAAGTGCGTATGTATTCTGTGAATTTATTTTATTTTAGATGGTCACCTATCACGGTTCCGAAGATAGAGATCACTTTAAGAAAGGACAGACATACGTAATATATGGGCTTAGTAAAAGGGTTCTATTGGCTTCTTTAGCGTATGGAACCCAACAAAATATCACGTTACTTCTCAAAATAGAAACGATAATACGATAACCAGAACAAGCAACAGAATGTACATGGTCCTAAGTTCTACAAAGCTCGCATACCACGCACCAATTGTCGGTTGTTTTAAATTAAGTGAACCATCAAAGCAAATTGACTCCAAATTGATATTGTTGATAACCTACTTACAAACAGATTGTATCGACAATCAAAACTATGCGCCGTTCAATGGCATGTCAATGATACGGAATTCATCTTACACTCGTCAATTTTATTAAAATTATACTATAATTTCAAATAGCTTTTGCTCTCAACTCCGGCTGCGTGAATATTTTTCCGAATAACAGCTCGCCTGTATCCCTATAAAAGTAGCCTACAATGCTCAGGGATGATGTAGCCTCCAGTTAGTGTATGAATTTCAAAAGAATCAGATCCGGATCAAGAAATTACATCCCTACAAAACTCACAAAGCCACAAAAGTAAACTTCGTAAATTATATTATAGAAGTTCTTGTTTTATTAGAAAAACCATTTTGAAATATATTTTGAAAATAAAACTAGTTATCTTTTGTCAAACATTGTTAGCATTAGATGCCAATAGGAATGGAAATTCAATTATTTTTTTATTATTTACTTAGAATGGAAATAAACATAAGGCGAGGTTTATACAGAAACGACGTGCGGCACGGACGAGGCGAATATCTGCTCAATATGTGGCATACGAATTTAAATATAGAATTCTGCTAAATTACTCCATTGCTTATTTATTTCACAGAAATATAATTTGGAATTATAATATATTTATTAAGGGTAGATTGCACCATGCGCCTGTTAAAGTTAAAGTAATTGTAACAAGCAATGGTTGACGAAATCTAGAGGTTTTGACATTTTAGTAGTACTGAAAACAAATGATACAACGTGAACCATTGCTTGTTACAATAACTTAAACAATAACCTATAGTTGGTGCAACTGTTAATTATGCTATAAATATTTTGTTACATATAAAAGAAAATGCCATCAGTGCAATAGTGTTGTGTGCAAATAAACTACACTATAACTACGTAATAATTATGCACACGAACAGGCAAACAATCGTATTTCGATTGCCTGTCTAATCTCGCACTGTAGTCATACGAAAGTGTTAGCAAGTAGCTAACCACAGCCGCTAGCCCGGCAAGTGCAAGCCACGGTGAAATGGAAAGCGCTTGCGCAACCGGCTCGCAGCGAGGCCCGCCACTCTACGTGCGCGTGTGTTACACACGTTACGTTGTGTGTGCGATAATATATGTTTGTGTGTGTGCGTGCCGTGTTGAACAACGTGGATTTAGACTCTTGGATGATTGGTCATGGGCTTTATGTTTCATTAACAGATATGGGGAAAGTTACCAATTTGTTATGTACCGCGAAACAACGGTAATACCGTATGTATTACCGTTGTTTCGCGGTACATAAATTCCAAACGAGTACATGATTTATGAATGTGGATGCATAGATCTTCTATGTCAATAGGCAACACTTTCTATAAAAAAAACAATAGCCTATGCATAAATCAGTACGAATGTCAATGGACCGCAAATATGCTATAAAATCCCCATTGTCTCATTGTAAGCATAGCGCATAATACATCGCGCTAGTTACGTCATTTAACGGGACAACATTTCACTCTCGGGGCGGAAAGCGCGACGCGGAAGGCGAACTTTCTCTTTTGCGCAGCGCAGCGCAGCCAGCCGATATGAAAAAAACACAGATTGTACCGCAAGCTATCTACCGCTACGTCATGTATTTATATTTATGCATGCACCTTCAATGTGCAACCAAATAACACGATTCAATTACGTATACAAATAGTTGAATTCCAATAAACAATAACGATCGACGTACTCAAATCTATGATACTAATTCGTCAATTCTATTCGGAAAACAAATAAACATCAATTAAAACGTTGCACATAAAACGGTCGCGTGTACAATATGGTGAAAAAGCGCGCGAGTGCGAGCGGGACGGCGCACGCGAGTGAGGACGCGAGCGAGCTCGAGCGGAGGTCAACGGCTAGCCGCGGTCGTTGCCCTGCTATCGGAGTGACCTACTGAGCGAGTGACGTCACCGCCGCACCGCCGCACCGCGCACTCTTTGGCATTAGTTCACCGCTGCCACTCAGCTCCATCTAGCGGCGAGTGGCGTTATTATAAACAGTACCTATAAACTTAAGTCATGACACCCATCGGTATTAATTTCAGATATAATGTCATATAATTGACATATATTGACTAAAGAATTATAAGATTTTTTTATTTGTTGCAGAAGTGGAACTTGAAAGCATCCAGGACAGATACGTGCAAGTGCTGCGCAGTTACCTGGAGCACGCCACGCCACACCACCCAGGCAGACTACAGGAACTGTTTGCAAGGATACCAGAGGTAGCTATTTCGTTGTATTCGCTTATAAAAGAAATTATAGTAGTGGCAGTATTCATTCTTAGCATATAAGGCTCGCGCCACACTACGTATTATTAAACGCCGACGATGTTCTTTTTTTATAGCAGAAGCAAGCAAATGAGCACATGATGGTAAGTGATCTCCACCGCCCATGAACATCCATAATACCTAAAGAATCATGGACGCGTTGCCAAACTTAAAAGAAATATTAAAGAATTGGGAAAGGGAAGGGGATTTGGGCTCCCAGAGATCTATTTTCAGTCTTTCCTTAAATCTCCCATACATACATTTTCAAATGGAACAATGTTGGCATTCAATACGTTATAGAATGATGCGAGCCTAATAAATGGCATTATTATAAATTATTACTTTAAATAATTAACCGATATTGTTTTCAAAAGTAACTTTGTTACAATCACTGGTATAATTATCGTAAAATCTAAGCACCGTTCGAAAGCTATGATACCATCGAGATAACGAATTTATACCCCTTGTTCTTGGTCTAGCTACAAACCCGGCACAGTTAGAAAGTTCCTTCCTTGTTAATGGAAAGTACACGATTTCACAACTGAGATGTCGTTTTCACCATTCGCAGATCCAAGCAGCAGCGAACCTTTTGCTCGAGAGCAAAATGTTCTACGTCCCCTTCGTGCTGAACTCTGCTGAGATCAGATAGTATATGGCGCAGCAGGGCGTCTAGTTCTCGATGTACGAGCGCGCGACCCCCCGCACGCGTCCCGAACCCCGCCCCCCGCCCCGCCGCACCCTCGTCTTATGATCGCACCACCCTGTGTTCAGTGCACTGTGCACCACCACGCAGCACAACAGTTCGTACAAAGGTTCCTATTCGGGCTGAGAGGCCTCTCCGGCCGGACAGTGAGGCGCCGGATCAAGCCGGTCGTGCCTCTGTGTGAGTGACGAAACTGATGAAGATACGCGAGGATGTCAGTGCGGTACTTTATACCTTTGTTGAGTCAATGTGTGTAATGGTTTAATGTTTAATAGAGGAAATAAAACGTCCCAATTGACAGACTGATTTATTAATAAAATAGCTGTAATATAAGGTACCAGGGACTTGAATGAGTGTTTATATGTGGTAGCGTATACTATTTAGTGTTAAATAGATTAAAATATATGTTATGTTACTATTTAAAATTTGTCAGTCGGAGAATCGCATAATATATTATTTCTGTAAATATAGACTATAATTTACAATTATCTTGTAAGATGTTGTTTTAGACAGAATTGTTTCTTGTAAATGAAATATCGCTGTTTTAGTTTGCATTTTATATCATCTAGGATTAACCGGTAGATTAATTACTGGGTGTGTACTGTGTAATATAAGAATGTTTAATTTAATTTTATATGACTTGTTCGTACGTAAGTAGTACTAAGTACCTACTCTCAGTGTTTACCAAGACTGCTTGTATACATACAACTTTACTGTTTATACACTAACATAGTTGGCGCAACGTCGCGCTCGGTTCTTTTAGTCACAATCTATGCATTTTTATTGCCAATATTTCGCATAACACAACTATGCATACGTTTCGTTCTAAATATTTCACTTCAGATTCTGGTCTAACTAGATGTAAGTGTCCAGCACACGTGTGCGTGTGTGTGTGCACTCTCGTTGCATTTCTACTCTGATAATGTTATCTTTGTGTGTGTAGGTGCTTTAAGATTTGCTGATCTTTTGCTTCCTTTGATGTGTTCAAATGTAATTATGCTCAATGTCCCTGTTTCGTTCGGATACTCAACATACAAATATGTAATCCATGTTTTGATATCAGTAATTAAAACTTATTTGGCTACTTTGCACTGAGTTATTATAACACGCATTCATTGTTCATGACTCATGTGAATCAATAGTCAGACGATCCTCATGCTCAACATTTTCATACTTCGCCACATCAGCCCTCTAGCATTCCTGAACAAAACACTCACGCCCATCATTCTATATCTCTAACAATGTTTTATTCATGTATCATTCATTAACCAACCTAAAGTGTAATCATTACCATCTAATAAACATGTAAAACTTAATCATCTAGCAGTCATCTAACATTGTATTACAATAACAAAAATCATAAAAATAACAAAAAAATCATAACCACTTCTAGCGTTGTTTAAAGACTTACAAAACATAACACTGTCGGTGTAACCACTGCCTATCATTTTTAAAGTTATTTGCCGTAATCGTTAACTCTCGTATTATGTAATATTAAAATTGTAATAAACGTTCCAACAACGGTGAACAGTTACCATTAGGTTTAGAGGGCAATGTATGCCCTGACTAAAATAATTAAGTAATTACAACCAAAAAGTTCGTTCTAAGGACTTAGGTTCTAGTTTAATTAAATTTGTTTAATCCCAACAGTCGCGACCGACGTCGCTTGTGCGTCGTCGTCATTAAATAATTCAGTTTCAATTCTTTTCCAAAATAATATTCGGTAGAGAAAATAATCCGGCCAAACGTGGACCCTAGACGATTATGCGGCATGACTTGCGTTTACGTGAGTTATCATGCTGCATGATGGACATGCATCATGCTTGCTATCAATGATTTTTAACATTTGAGCGCAATGTATTAATTTTTCGCTTCAACTTCTCCATTGTGAAATCTTCGTCGTATTTTTTTTAATTGTTGGTTATTGGTATTATGTTTAGTGAAATATTTCTCTTGTTTTTATCCATGTATATTTTTCTTTTCAAGTCCCATAATTCGGGGCAATCTTTATACATAGATATTAATAACAATTCAATAACAACCTTCGCATCTGCGCTCACATTCACGTCATCGTCATCCATTCATGCCCACCGTTAACGCCGTTTCGAAAAGAACTAAGCTGTTGCATGACATGCCGATCTGTAGACGAACATGCGTGCATGTCAGCTGTGGGTGTACCCAACATCAATCATAGCTTGCAGGATGAAAAATAAAAAGAATTGACAATAAACTGCCAGCACGTAGTTTGCATGTCACTCGCATCAATCAATCCAATTAAACGGTCATGCATACATAACAGCGTAAAGGATGTCATGCCGCTTGATTGCCTTAGGGCAGCTTTAGAATACAGGTTGTGAAAGTGGAAAATCGGAAGGTAGAGGGTACCAAACAAACTGCATTAGTAGCCGAACATTCTATACATACAATATTATTTTTAGTGAATTCTGTTACCTAAACGAGCGACACACGTCCGTTCCTCATCGTGTTACCATTAATTAAGTGTTAGCGGTTAAATGTGTTATGTACGTTATATTTAGTTTGAAATACAACCAGTTACAATACTGCCATCAAATGCCTAAATAGTTTTTCAATTAATTTTGTTTTAATATACGTTTAATTAAGCAAACGATAACGTGTCGGTGAAATTATTAGTTATTTGTGATAATGAAACAGTGTTGTTAGATCGGGAAGCAGCTAGTTTCATGTAGCGACGCCGGACGCGCGTGTAATTCTCTCGTGCCGTGTCTCCTAGCAGTCCTAGCGCCCAGCGTCGAATCGCGTCTCGTACGCACGCCTGTATTCGGTCTTAATGCGCGAAACTTTCTCGACAATTCGGTAACTATATTTATTTATTGAATTTTTATCTAACTTAATTATAATTAATTAGTTCATAAAAAACAACACCATCAGAACGACGGTGTTAAATCTAAAGTCTGAGGTAAAGATGCCTTTATAGATTTTTAAACGTGTAATGACGGAAACCGTAATGTAACTATATAATCGCGAATCGTGCATCGTTCTACTAATATTAATGTTAATGTATGTAAGTAATATTGACACTTATTTTGTTAATAGCGTAGAGTACCTACTGTTAAGACGAAACTAACGGCAGTGTATCGAAATGGGAACTAGATTTTTAAGAATGTTATTGGCGTTGTACAAAGGATTAGTATTGTTAGTAAATAAAATGAAATTGGCGCATTACTGGCGAGTACCTAATTAGATTAGTACACGAACAGCCCTCAGAGGCTATTACATACATAATGTACATACAGATTATGCTTCGACGGGTAAGAATGACACTCGCTTTTCGTTGCTATTCTAAATTTGTTTGCTGTTTTTCGTGGGACGGGGCTTTTTCGCCTTTTCATATAGTTTGAAATAATAAACGTATAGTGTTTTATATAAATATCGAGATTGACTGACCGAAACAGACAGGATTATTAATGATTTGCTTCTGCTTGCTGTATGTTTTAACTGTTTGTATGGAGTTAGAACAGTAGATCTCCAACATATGATATGGGAAATTTCACGGTGGAAATCGACTTTGAAATAACTTGTGTCCTTTTAAATTAATATAGAGGCTATACACTTATCAACCATTAAACACTTAGAGCTTAATAAACAAGTAAATCTTTTTTATATTTCATATTCATACGAATGTCCATCCATATTATGAGGCCAGGCCAATGAACTGACGATCAAACAAAGTTCGAATCCCCGACCTTTGATACAAAGCGTAAAAACCGGGACACAAGTGGTTTTAAATTCAATTCGTAGATAATATTACGAAAATATTTTGACTGATGTAGGTAATGTAAAAATCATAATAATGTTAATATATTTATAAGGATGTAACAAAAACTTAATGCATTTCACAATTTCTTTACAGTCCATAATGAGAATAATTAATTACAATCTAAGATATTGTGACAAAATATTTTCACATTCGTAGAATAAGGTTTGTTGTGTATAAAACTAGCGTTTCAAGTGTTTCGGGTTGAAAAAGGGTTGAAATTTTGTGTAAATTATACCTTGTGTTGAAATAGTTATCAAAACGAGTGTAACACGGTAAGAGAATATATATTTGGAAACGTTGACGAGTGTTTATTGTATGTAATTCATGTCACAGTTGAATATTTGAACTCTATGTAACATAGATTCTACAAGTTATTAATATTTTATTCAACAGTAAACATTGTTTTGTTATGTTTACAACAAACACGTTTCGCTTGTGTTGTCATTTTAATAACTTCCACTTGAATATGACCTACGGTCAGTATGTCACAGGTTATTATATATAACACTAAAGTGCTTAAGAAACACATTCAAAATAGTTTAAAGAAAACATTTAAATAAGTATTGTATGTGGTTGAGTGTGCTGTATTTCACGTTATTTAGTTGGGCTCGCTCAATATGAAGACTTATTGCTTTCAGACCTAGCATGTACTTTTAAGTATTATCGATACCTTAGGGTTCTATGTTTACACGTAGCAAATCACATTAGTTGCTGAATGGTGTATCGTTCTCGATGGATTAAAGGCTGTTAATTCGACCAAGTTAAGATATACACTGTTAGGACATAATCTGGTGTTTGTGTATCTGTCTCGAGTGGTGCGCCGGATGATAGTCAAACGATATGTACTGGTTTGCCAAGAGAAGTTACCTACAGTTGTGTTTAGTTAGCGATGCATAACGTGTTTGTACTTTAATTTGTTTTTTAGTTGTACTCTTGGAAATCAATGGTTAATAATTTAAGAAAATAAATTGTATGTGAAATATGTGTTTGGATTTATTTGATAATCATCCTTTTACATTTATGAAAAAATATAGCCCAATGCTAGATATAGGTAAGTAAAATAAATAATAGTTAAAAAAATCTAAAAACATGCTTTTATAGAAAATCCAACAAAAATTTAAAAATAAATAATAGTTTATAATATTTTATTGTAAAAAAGTGTGGGGTGCATGGCGTCAATTAGCAATATATTATTGACAGATATGAGTAGAAAGATTATCATTTTGATAATATCTTTAAAAGCGTGTTAAAAAGTGGCTCGGTACCAAGTTTAGTCTATCTTGGAATGAAGGAATGGTAGGTAAGTGATATCTTAAGCTCACATCTTTATCTTCAAAGGGGTAGACAATGGTGCAACTAGTGCACCTACGGTTTCCCAGCTTATTTCCGTCCCATAATGTGATAGGGCGCGAGCCTATCGCCATACCGGACACAAATTCCAATACCCGACATTTCATGAGTGATTTTTTGAATCGCAAACTCAAGTACAAATTGTTATTGCCCGACCTGGGAAATGAACCCAGGACCACGCGGTTCTCAGCTTAAGTAGGCTCCCACTAGACCAATGAGACAATGATCGGGAGGCGTAAGTGATCTCCTCTCAATAAACACCATAAATACCAGAAGATTCATGGATACAGAATACGTTGCAGACCTTAATGGAATAGGGATTCGGAAGCGAAGAGGATTTGGACGTCCGGTAATCTGACTTATCAGTTATCATTTATCATATGAATAAGGCCACCACTTGTAGCACATTTATTAATAAACTGTTAACTGTTGTCTGTTTTTTTTGTGTTATATGGAGTTACTATCTATCTATCTATAACGAAACGCCGAGTTGCCAATTCTGGTCCAACCCGGTGACAAAAGAGTCTAGAGCGTGGCTCAACCACCTAAGACCTTATTTTTTATAATTATAATTTTTAAGGATGAAATTTGAATGGTATAAATAGGCGGACCTTGGCACTAGCCGGGATAACGCCAGGTAGAAAGAAAGAAACATGAAATTTGGATGGTAGGTGTATTCTTTAAGCCGCTACACAACTCACAAAAGTGGTTGGGGTCACTCTCCATGCATATAACTCCATGTATTTTTTTCCATTACACATTAGCATGACCTTATCTTCTTTTAATATATAAAATTCTCGTATCACAATGTTTGTGCCCATACTCCTCCGAAACGGCTCGACCGATTTTTATGAAATTTTATATGCATATTCAGTAGGTCTGAGAATCGGCTACTATCTATTTTTCATCCCCCTACATGTTAAGGGTGGTCCACCCCTAAATATTTTTTTATATTTTTTAGACAAAATTTTTTGTTTTTATTTTTTTATGATACAGCATTAAAAAATACATTCAACTCTACATTTTCAACCCTCTACGATCAACCCCTATTT
The DNA here is from genome assembly GCA_905332985.1 of Mimas tiliae. NCBI lineage: Eukaryota > Metazoa > Arthropoda > Insecta > Lepidoptera > Sphingidae > Mimas > Mimas tiliae. The sequence continues at coordinate 5,746,276 of HG995242.1, read as the reverse complement.
TTTAATAGCGATATTAGTATTTTTGTCAAGCGCGTTTCTCACACCGATCGCGATGACGAGACTCGCTTGATGCGACTAGACTACTTTAATCCTGGAAATAGGCATTCATGCGGGCGGTGCCGCGGGCAACAGCTAGTTTAGTATAATATTCTTTGGTCATGACTGTGTGTTACCATTTTCATTTTTTAATCAATCATTCTGTCAATACTCAAACTTATTAAATTACATATGACGAGGCTGTACGAGCTAGAATCCTTTGCCTTCCCAATAAAAGGGAAAAAACAAACTTATTATTTTTACAAGGCGAGGTGACTTTGGTATTTTTATAAATTTTAGTTGGTCACATTGCTTTTCTACCATAAGGACCAATTTATTGATTTCTTATTTTACGCGAATATTACACATTATAATAAATCTAGTTTATACGGATTTTATCGGGAGAGATTCAATGACCACGAAATTGCGATAGACTAAAGTAATGGATTAAACATATGCATATCACCACTAACCTAGCTTGTACCCATGAATAAAAACAACGAAGCTTAGCTAAGTCCGTAATTTTAACAATGGCGCAACGGCCCAACGGCCTATAGCATTGTCACGCTACGTTATCTATAACTACGCTAGTAAAATAGCGTGACGCAATTTCTAACTCAGATTGGAAATGAATATAGCACGCTTGTGTTGGGTATAGATAGCGCGCTATAATATGGTGGTATGCGCTATATTGACCTCCACTACTGGTGGCCACTACAGACAGAACAGTGCAACACATAAAATATTTATTTCAAGCTCAATTCTATCAGTTTGTGGTCCGATCTCTCTTTCAATTAGAGTAGTACAGATACCCGTGGTTTCACGTATGAAACAGGAATCGGACCACAGATAGTGAGATAGCGATAAAAAATTGAGCTTATAAACGTTATTAAGAATGTTACCTCCACCTTTACTCTACCTTCGATTCAAACACAAACATTTCATTAGCATAACGTACTTTTTTGGTAATTCATACTGGCAAGTGGCAACACTATTCTTAGCCTCTGTCAAAATTGTCAGCCACCTGCCACATGCGAGTAGAAAATAATTATTGTGATTTAACTTGAAAAATACACAATAGTATACATAAAAAAATGGTGAGTATTGTCATTACAGCATTCTCTATAACATATACCCTTGAATTGATCCTTCAGGCGATGTTTTGTTAAGTAATTTCAATAAAACATCCTAGTGATTGTCGTGTCACGATTATGAATAATTTGTATTTACAGAAACCCCTTATGCTGCAAGGGCACGAGCGTGCCATCACACAAATCAAATATAATCGCGAGGGTGATCTGCTGTTCTCCGCCGCGAAGGATTCAAAACCAAACGTTTGGTGGTCTCTGAACGGGGAGCGTTTGGGCACATTCAATGGACACGGTGGTGTCGTATGGTGCCTGGATGTTGATTGGCAGTCGATCAACCTCATTACGGGCGGTGGCGACAGTTCCTGCAGGTCAGTACGAACTGAAAATCTAATTACATTCTGTTTAGATATGATAGGTTAGTTTAACATCAAGACTTTTATGTATTCTGAAGATGTGTTACTTTTCTAAGTTGTGTCTGTGTATAATTGATAGAATTGATCTCAAGTATTTGCTAAAGCAAAAAGTTTTAACCTCTGACGAAAAATATGGTTAACGTTTAACCCCCTGTCTATAACTGTATGACATTGTGGTACTTAAACAACCTGACCGATTTGAATGAGGTTATTTTTAATTGAATGCTGGTTTAAATCACTATGGTTGTTAGGTATATTTGAAATTAGGTATATTTGAAGGAATTATAAGTGTGATTATATGTGTGTGTATGTATATGTTTTTAATTATCAAGGGATCCATTTTTAAAATCTTTAGGTTGTGTTAAGTTTGGGGTATTGCTTATAATATATTACAAAAAAAAACTTTAATATTATTATCATTACAGATTATGGGATCTAGAGACAGGCAAGAATATAGCCACAGTAAAAACAAATTCCTCTGTAAGGACATGTAACTTCAGCTACAGTGCATACCAAGCTGCTTATACCACTGACAAAGCTATGGGTCATCCCTGCGAGGTTTGTTATACAAATTTATATATTTTAGAATGCTCATTGTCATTATGGGTAGGTGGACACAATTTACTACTGGGAGCTCATTATGGAGTGGTCTAATTATAGTATAATTTTAATTATTTATTTTATTTGTTTATTTATTTATAATTTTTATATATAATAACAATTCTCTACCAGTCGTAGCTGTGGGTGATACAGACGAGATAATGTAAATTATGAGCTATGCCAATTTAATTTTTGCCAAAGTGTAGTGTAGTTTTGTAATTTTAACCATAACATTGCATAATTAGTTAAAACCTATTTTGTACAGGGAAATATGGGTCAGTAATTGATATGTTACTTATAAATAGTAAATAATAATTATTTCCTTTATCCTAGTAAGACTAGAATTCTGTTTTACTCTCATTGAAACATCAGTGTGGCTATGCCATTAAACGGAAAAAGGGAATGGAATGCTAAAATATACATAAAAGTACTAAAATGCTTTTTAAACATTTGAGACATAGTGTAAAATTTTCGCATCTTTTTCATCACAGATTTGATTTAATTCATTGATTGACTCCATTTTGATGGTTGTTTCACTAACATAACCTATATAATTTCAGAAGTTTCAGTGTATAATTTTTGCAGTTGTCATTCATATTATATGATAAGTGTGCACCTATGTTGTCAATGTTTTGGATTTACTGGATAACTCCAAATTTTTTTAAAAGAAGAATAGAATCATCAAACCGTCTTCTTTTATAATAATTTATGATGCAGCTTTATTGAAAATTGCAATAATTGTTTTCAGGTCTTCATAATTGACACAAGGACTATCGATGAGTCCATGTCGAACCAGTCCCCCATCCTTAAATGGGAGATAACAGACTCAAAAGTGACGTCAATGGTGTGGGGAACTCTTGATGAGACGATCATTACTGGCCATGAAGCTGGTGACCTCATCCAGTGGGACCTCAGGGTTTGTATTTTTTGTTATAACTTCTTTTGTGTGTATGGCTAAACAGTATTTGCTGCATGTTTTTTATATCAGTAAATTATATTAAATTTATTTTTTGTTCATGAAATTAGTATTCATGTAAAGAAGTTTATTTCTAATTTGTAATAATTAAAAATAAATTAAATTTATTTAATTATTGTTTATGTACGAAAATAATAAGAATTCTGTTAAAACCTTTTGGGAATGGAATCCTAAAAAGATATGTATAATTAGATGACCAGTACAGTGGTAACTCCATAAGCATGGTGATATTGCATGTGCACAAAATTCTGTACATCATGTATTTAAAGATTCTTACAAAATATTTATTTTTCCAGACTGGCAAAAAGGTCCACTCAATAAAGGAACACACCCATCAAATCAACGACATGCAACTGTCTCGTGACGGCACAATGTTCGTCACTGCTTCCAAGGACCAGTCGGCCAAACTGTTTGACACCAGCTCCCTAGAGTTGCTTAAAGAGTACAAAACTGAGCGTCCTGTAAACTCGGCCGCGCTCAGCCCTATACTAGATCATGTGGTGCTTGGTGGTGGTCAAGATGCTATGGAGGTAACCACTACATCGACCAGACAGGGAAAATTCGACGCGCGTTTCTTCCATCTAGTATTTGAAGAGGAGTTTGGTCGTGTCAAGGGTCACTTTGGCCCAATCAACAGTTTAGCTTTCCATCCTGATGGTAAGAGCTACGCGTCGGGAGGTGAAGATGGTTATGTTCGTGTCCAGAGCTTTGATCAATCATACTTTGATTACACATTCGATTACAATAGAGAATAGAAATTGTTTTGTGGACACATTTTTTTTTTGAAAACATTAAAGATGAACATTTGTCTTGGCAATGTATTGTTTTAATTAACCTTTGAGATTAAGCTTTAGCAGTGATAACTCAAATGTGAGTGGTACGGACTGTTGAAACAAAACAGGCCCAGCTGGTTCAAAACCAGCCTCAGAGCACACACCTCTGACTTCGAAGTTACTTAATATTATTTTGTCGCTTGCTTTAAAATGGGGACGGAAACATCGTCCAGAAACCTGCATACCTGAGAATTCTCGATATGAATTTAAAAGGTATGTGAAGTCCGCCAACATGCATTAGACCAATGTGGTGGACTAATGCCTAACCCCTTCTCGTTAGTGGAGGAAAGCACATGCCCAGCAATGAGTTGGTGTTAGACAAGACTGATATTAAATTATTCGCTTTTTAAAGAGCACAATTCAATATTGATTTATAGTAGACAATAATAGTAATTTGCACTCTGGCCTTCCTCAGATAACACTCATGAGTTCAGTACTTAAATCATGAGCAATCGTGATTTAATAATATTAGCTAAATATCAAATTTAAATAAACAGGATGTAATAATAATTAAAAGCGCATGAAAAACAACTACAAGAATAAGAAATGCAGGTAGTCGCAACATTATTTTTTTAAAAGAATTATAGAAAGGTAAAACAAACATATTTCTAACATACACATTTCTCATTTTATGCGAGCCTAGTACTTTTGTACCACCTTCAGTTTTTTTTAGCTGGCGTAAAATAATAATATCGTAGTTATGAAGGTACTCCTATATTTTATGCAAGCCTAGTACTTTTGAACACGAGCCTAGTATTCAGTTGTGTTCATTAGTCGCTCATAATGTATGACATCGTAGTTTATGCAGGTATTCTTATATTTTATGCAAGCGATCAAATTCTCGCAAAGTTCCTGAACTTGTTGCTCTTTATCTGTTTTGATCGTCATTTTTGTAGAGAGAGAATGGCTACAGGAAAAATAAAACTGAATCCAAATAATATTATATAACAATTTATTTATACAAAATGCTATTTATAGTTTCAAAATACTTCAAGACTTAAAGGAAATACGGCGTCGTATGCTGTGGAGGCACCTCTCTCTCGCTGTCCGGGACGGCTTGGAATAATTTCGCGTTCCTGTCGTTGACTGTGTTAAACTCCAATATTGACGCTACGTTACCGCAGCGGTAACAATAATTCGGAGCCGACCACACCGTTACTAATCTTTTATCAAACATGTATTTGTATCCTGAAAATAAAGAGTAGCATTAGTATTTGGCTACACCACTATCTGACGCACCACGTTTCAATTGGAATAGGACGACGCGAAGCGACGGCTGATGCGTCAATGTCACAAATATCAAAAGTGCTAACGCACACAGCAAGACATGTTCGCGACAAACTTCATCGGTTTTGCACGTTTGTAATATTGTGTAAACTTATCGATCGCGAATATATTAATTCAAGAATCACTTCATGTTAACCTGGTACATCACGTCTGTTTCATTTTTGGAGTTCAACACATGGCGTTATCATTGGTTAACCCAGGGCTGTTTCTTATTGGCGGGACTTGGGTTACGTGAGGTAATTAATTGAACCGGTTAAAGGACAAATATAAGCCACAAACTACGCATGTTTGTAGGAACGAAGTTCGGAAGCTTAAGTAGGTATAAAATAACCGTTTCAATAATATATTTTTTCATAGAGTACCATTACTAAATGAATCTGAATGTAAAAGCGTACATATGTAAAGTAGATCATTATTTCTATTTATTGTAGTTACTTATATTTTTATGTTATGGCACATTTTTTTTTAAAGTACATATGAGAAATAAAAATTTTACATTTTTATACAAGTTTTTATCCACAGCTTTGTCTTATGTGGTAGTAATTTATTTTCGAAATAATATTATTGTGATGAATATTCTACACTACACTATATGTACGTTTCCGAACTTCGTTGCTTCATATCGTTTTATAACTTAGGGGTACAGTCCCGCACGTGCGTTTAGCTAGCCAGAGCCGAGCTAGCCCCGCACAAACTAATTTATAATAATTTCAGATAACAATATAAAAACGTATTATTATACATACTACAAAATATTTTCATAAATGTAAAATGCTCAATAACAAACCTTCATTTACTAACTGATGTGCCCTGCATATCAATGTTAAATTATTGTAATTCATGAATAATTCTGTAACATAGCTGCCAAACAACCATCCAGCCCCTCTGGGACTCACAGACCTGCAACAAAACATTAATTTACTGTCAAACTCGCATTTGAACGAGAAAAACAAATGTAGACAGAAAATATATTATTCAATAATAGAAGGTTAGTGATAAAGGGCGTACTAAGACGTAGCCAACTTAAAATATAGATAACAGATTTCTACCACTCATCTCCTAAAAAAATATTCTTTGTTTCATACAAAAAATAATATTGTTCTTTATTTCAAAAACGCACAACGTTGTCGATTGATTTTTAAGCTCACAACTTGAAGGCTTATTACAAAGGAACCGCACCGTTTCCAAATGAAAATACTTCGCAAATGCCCACAGGTCTGGAAAGAAGCACCAAGAAATCCCGAATTACTAGGCGGTAGGTCCCTAGTAGGCGAGAGGCCGTTGGGGTTGGTACCAGCGCGTTGTATTTTTGCCGCCAGGCAGCAGTGTGTATAAGCACTGTTGTGTTTCGCCTTAAAGGACATTGAAGCCAGTGAAATTACTGGACATTATACTACTACTTAACAACTTTTGTCTCGGGATGATGAACGCAGTCCAGTGCCATGCAGTGCTTTGTAATTCAAAGTTCTGTATGATATTGCTTTTGATTATGGGCAGACGTGGCGATTGCCATCAGGCGAGCGACCTCCTCGTTTCGTCATTCGAGGTATTAAAAAAATTAGAATGCACATTTTTTGTTTTATTTTTCACTCTGTCTTGTTTGGACCGGTAACTAGACACAGACATTTTATTCAAATAATAATTAAAATCGTGTTTATCTTAATAACTTAACTACTAATAAAAAAATCACGGGCCGCACGCAAGCAGTTCGCGAGCGGCGTGCGCGCGTTGTATGCACTATCTTCTGAGTATTTCCGGGGATGGGTACGCTCATTGACCTCGAGTTTACTACGCTTTACGTTGCAGGTTTACAAAATATAAAATTTCAAAAATGACAATTAAACAGCGAAGGAATAGCATTTTCAGTTTATTTTAAGGTATTGTTTTATTACCCTTTCGGCGCGCTTGGACGCGGTTCTCTTACACCTGTATTATCTGTGATTGAAACATTAACCTCATTGTTGGAGCTTCAACTCAACACTATTGGTTGTTTGCCTGCCACTCTATAGTTACCATTTATAATTTCACACAGTCCACTTACCACATCTTAACGTCAGCAGGATCTGACCACAATAGATCACACAAAGCACCTTTATGGGGAATTTGCTGGTTTCTATCAATGCACCGAATCTGGTCTAACATCGGTATTTCTGGAGACAATCCACCATGCACACAGAGTACAGTTTCATCTATTAACTGGAATATCAGAAGACATATAGTTTGGTTTATAAAATTAATTAATTTAATAAATAAAACCCCAATGCAAAATATATTGTTGTAGATGATAAATTGCAAGTATGATACCTTAAAACGGTATGAAAAGGAATACAATAGTGAATGGGGGACTTATATTGAGATTATGACACACATGGATTACCTATTATTTTTGTCCAATTTTTTTAGTATGTTGACCCATTTGTCTGTCTGTGGGTGTGTGTATTCAAATTCAAAATATTTATTGAATGCATAAAATGTTACACACTGTTTAACTAGAGAAGAACGGACACGAAACTAGAATTACCGTTTTCAAAACTAGTTTACAGTTATTATTATTAAGAGCATAAATGTTTTACAATATATAATTGGAATTAGAGCAGCTCAAATTATATTAATAAGCAATCATAAAAGTGATATCTACTTATTGGATTAGCATGTATGACCTCGATAAGCATGACGATTAAATTAAGAGATCATAATAAAAGAGTGTAAATAAACAATAAATAACAGAACGAGTATCCAGTCCACACAAGCGACACCTGTTCATGAGTGCGATGAGCCAGCCATCAGCCTCCTCAACCATGTTACAGGGAAGTGAACGATCTGGCACGCTGTCGCGCTGCGCCGCAAGCACAGACATTAGAACAAGCATGACATATACAAACTGTTTGCAATTAGAAGTAAAAGAGGTACAGTCATTAATTCTCTAATATCTGTCTGTGGCATTGTAGTGGCTTATGAATAGAACGATTTGACATCAGTTTAAAAAAAGAAACACGAAAACACTTACTGCTGCAACTGTCAGCAAATCAAATACCCTACAACAATCTTTCCAAGCATTTGCATTTCCATATTTATTGAGGCATTCATCATAAAACCCATAAACTTTTGTTATTTGACTTGTCTCATGGTTTCCTCTGAGCAATGTTATCCTGAAAATATACAAATATAGGGCATATACAATTCTGCCATGACAAAATCAAAATTACGTCTAATTTTTAACAGAAGTTGCGGATAAGCATCCAAACCACTGTACATTTTTATGAATAATCCAGATTTTGTGTAACTGTTATGGTATGTTTTAAAATAGATTTCAAGAATATATTTGGAAGGGATATACACACATGTGAAGACAATCTAATTAAACTAAAAAACTAACATTTGAGCAAGTACTTATTTTTCTTATGAGCATTGATGATTTCTGAACCTGGGTAACCAGACATTCAGTGTATACCAAGTGAAAGGGGACCTCTTCCGAAGTCAAGATGGTAATAAAACACTACCTTAACATAAACGGAAAATGCTATTTGCTTTTTACTTGCCAGCTTGGAAATGTAAGCCCGCAATGTAAAGCATACTAATTGGCCCGCGCGCTTTATCGCGCTCGAATACTCAGTAGGTATTTCGCGCCATGCGTCCACCCGCACAGCTAACTCCGAGCATCAATATTTTTTTAATGGCTACATTATCTTATTAAGAAAAATATGATTTTAATTACTATTGGAATAAATCAATATTGTATTTATTGATCCAAACAAAACTATATCAAAAGTAATTTAACTTATAATACTTATTGTAAACACCAGCATACAACCTGTCTTCCTTTTCGGAAGCGTTTCCTTACATCAGGTATTAATTCTAGTTTATAAAACCTGAGCATTCAGAAAATTATTTATTTTGTCAAACTATATATATATTTACAAGCAAACACCCACACACATAGCAAAACATGCAAAAACTAGCTGATCCATCTATAAACTCACCTATCAGGATACCTGGCTTTTAATGCCATGAGTAATGTTAAAGTCTCTAAGCTGTAGTGTCCTCGGTCAACATAATCCCCCATGAATATGTACTTTGTGTGTGGTACTTGACCGCCAATGTGGAAAAGTTCCTCCAGGTCATAAAACTGAAAAAGCACGGGCAGGTATGTCTATCAGGTATTGTAATAATTATGATGTTCTCATTTTTAACCCCTGACTAAATGAGGGGTGTTATAAATTTGACCCCTTGTTATGTCTGAAGTGTGTGTGGGTCATCATAGTACCCAAATGAATGAATGTTTTTTTTTATGTTTTTAAAAAATGTTTCAATCAAGATGATTCTTAGTTGTATTAGAAAATATTTCATCATATAAAAGTGTCATTTATTTATTTATTCGTAGATAAATGTTTGTCTAATTGTTGTTGGTGGATTTTATAAATAATTCAATTTTAATAAATTACAATAGCTATATATCATTAGCTATCTCAGTGTAATACAATCTGGACATTGGTAACATAATATTATAACATTGTTGAAATACCTAAATTATTAGGCTTTCAGGAGTTATTGTGTTAACATTTAGGATTTTAATACATGCAAGACTGAACTTGAGAGCAGCTATTTTCTCGTTTATTTTATAAATGATGAGACCAGCCGGTTGCTCTCCAGATGGTAAGAGCCACACTTGCCCATAAAACGTAAGAACACCACTCAAGACTTCGGTTTCCAAAGTACTGCAAGCCACTGCACAACGCTTCTCACCCAAATGTATAGGATTTTGTCTCAAATCAAAATAGTTTATTTGTTTGTTAATAGTCTCATAATGCCTAGTAATTTTAATGGGTTCAATGTCCTTCAAACCAGAACAAAACAACTTTTAAATACTGCTGCTTGGCGGCAGGAATAGAAAATAGGGTGGTACCTACCCAGACAGCCTCTCGCATACGAGGGATCCACCACCTAGTTATATCTTTATCTTTGAAACAACACAGATACCCCAACTAGACAAAAATTATAAGTTGACCAGTCAAAGATATTAACTATATTTTTTTATGGAACACTTAATTACCTGTCCATGTATATCACCACAAACGGTTACAGGTGTTTGCACCGGTTGAACGTTCGGCTCTTCCAGCAACAAATCGCACACGATATTGCACAGTTCCCGCAAATCATCTTCAGGTAGATATTTGCACCGTTTCGCGATCTCTATCCATTTATCGACGTCATTCATATTGAATTATTACAAAAAACAAGGCGTAATTTCCACTAAAATTTGATACTTCTATCAAAGTACAACACGGCCAGATGTGTCTGTCAGTGTCTTTTTGACTGATGGTGTCAGTGTTGCCAGTAGAGCCACTTTTTATACTGTTGGGTGAAAACAAAATGGTAAAAATCAAAACAAATATTTCTATTTCTACTACTTGAACTAAAATTTATTTAGTTTTTTGCTTACGTATCCAATTAATCATGTTATCCAACGATACAATTATGAAACATGCGATACCCGAATTATTTGGTAAATATTTAAATCAAATTAGATAATCTGGGAACCTTGAGTGATGGGGCGGCCAGTAGAGAGTGCAGTAGAGCAAACGTATTTTATACCGTTGGTTCTCGAAAAATCTGAAAATAGACAAAATTGATTTTCAGGCTTTTTCAGGCCACCAACATTGGTAAAACTAAAAAAAACTCTCCAAATACATACATACATACGCACTCACGCCTGTAATCCCCGAAGGGGTAGGCAGAGGTGTAACCAGTACACCCACATTTCGCCGAGCGTATCTCCGTCCCACAATGTGATAGGGGGCGAGCCTATCGCCATACCGGGCACAAATTCCAGACTCCGGGCTGATACTGAGCATTTCGTAATAGAAAAACCCAATACCACTTTACCCGACCCGGGGATCGAACCCGAGACCTCAGCGTTAGCCTCAATCGTAACGCATACGCATTACAACTGCGCCACCGAGGCAGTCAATACATTATTGATTAATAATTTTATCTCTATCTTACTTTTTATTTTGTCTATTAAGTATATCCAGATTAAACGATGTTTCTTTCACCTTTTAAATATATATGCACTCAGGTCTGTAATCTCTGAACGGGTAGGTAGGTAACCAGTATACCCATAATTTTCTGAATTTATTTCCATCGTACGATGTAATAGGGGTTGATGCTTAAAATTGTAACTGGTTTCGAACCTGCGATATTCATCTCGACAGTCTGTACCACTTCCCACTGAGCTATCGTAAGGAAACTTGCATTCCTAAGGTCTTCATAAGAATTTCGTAGGTATGTGAATTATACCTAAAGTGGTGGCCTAAAGTCTAGCCCCTCTTTCAGTATTGGGCCCAACAGTGGGACGTGTATATTATAAGGCTAGGATTATTATATTATTCGATAGGTGCTTAGAACCTACAGCCAACAGCATAATATTTTTTTTGTATCCAATCAAATCCAATAATAGCATCCTTGTCTAGTGATGTGTCTGTAGATGAAAAATTAGCTATATTACGTTTTGTTGTTATTGTGTGTGTGTGTGTGTTCCTCCTAGCCGTTTTCGGCTACAGCGACCGCTTCATCTCCGTTGCTGATTACGTTCATGGGCTCGCATGTGGCTGAAGTAGCCAATCTTGTTTGAAAAGATCCGCGTACATTGCGGGCATGTGAGCACTCCGTCTATATAATTATAGTTGATAGCCGTAGGTGGTCGGGCTTTCAACACATCGCGCTTGGTATCAAGTTCTAAGCAGCGTTTTTCCTCATAACCTTGGATTCTGCTTGCTACCAAAGATCTCCATTCCAGGCGATCAGCCGCCTGGTGCTCCCATTGGGTTGGTAAAATATTACATTTTTTCATGTGGCGCTTCAGCACATCTTTGTACCTAAGGAGTTGTCCACCTTGCTTACGCTTGCCTTCCTCAAGTTCACTATAAAATATGCATTTTGCCACACGTTGTTCCGCCATCCGTGACACGTGACCACACCAACGAAATTGCCTCCGCATGAGGTAAAACTCAATTCCATTTATTTTGGCTCTACGCAGGACTTCGGTGTTTCGCACGCGATCAGACCATTTGATGTTGAGTATTTTACGTAGGCATCTGAGGTGAAATCGGTCCAGCGTGCGAATATGACGACGGTACACTGTCCACGTCTCAGCGGAATATAAGATAGTAGGCAACACGATTGCCATGTAGACTGCAATCTTCGTAGCTAACTTCAGGTCATGTGACGAGAATACCTTGGTATCTAATTTGCCAAATGCAGTAGCAGCAGCACTTATCCTGCTGTTGATTTCGGCATCAAGATCGCATTTGGATGTTAAAGTGCTCCCCAGATAGCGGAACTTATCAACCTGCTTCAGCACATCTTCCCCTAGATTAACAACAAGTGTCTCGTGACCATGGATATCTAACGCCATTACTTCAGTCTTCTTGACGCTGATTTTTAGTCCAAACTTACGACAAGACTCGAGGAAATCGGACATCAGCTTCTGCAAACTGCCTGGGGATTCCGTCACAAAGCACAAGTCATCTGCATACATGATATCCGTAATCAGTGTATGTGATACTTTCGTGCGGGCATTAAATCTAGCCAAGTTAAAAAAACCACCGTCTGTACGGAAACGGATGCGAACTCCTTCTGAGGACATATCCATGACATCGCGGACTACAACTGCAAAGTACAGCGCAAACAAAGTGGGCGCCAATACGCAACCTTGCTTTACTCCACAGGTAACGGGGAAAAAGTCAGACTGTTCCCCGTTTACTGCTACACAACATTCCATGTCGTCATGAAGGAGTCTCACGAGTCTTACAAACTTTTCCGTGCATCCCAACTTTCCTAGTACTATCCAGAGGGCTTCGCGAGGCACACTGTCAAATGCCTTTTCAAGGTCAACAAAACAGAGATATATGTGACGACCCTGTTCTCGACTTTTCTCCTGAAGTTGACGCAATGAGAAAATAGCTTCACAAACGCCTCGATTAGGTCGGAAGCCAAACTGGGTTTCCGGTAAGATCTTTTCAGATAAGTCAGTGAGGCGGTTTAAAAGTACTCTGGCGAAGACTTTTCCAGGAACTGACAGAAGTGAAATACCACGGTAGGAATTGCAATCGGAACGATTTCCCTTGTTCTTGTAAAGAGCCCTTATGCGAGATACTTTAAAAGTAGTAGGGACCTGTTCTTTTTCCCACATATCAGTAAAGAGTTCCAGTAAAATCGAGTGCAGTTTTGTTCCGCCGTACTTTAGCAGTTCTCCTGGTATTGAATCTATGCCAACCGCGCGTTTGTTCTGCTGTTGGGTTGTGGCGAGAACAATCTCTTCAAGCGAAAGTGACTCGTCCAGCTGGTCAGTGATAGGGAGTTGGGGTATTGAACGAACATACCGTAAATCCACTAGCCGATCCACGTTGAGCAGGGTGTTAAAATGCTCCGCCCATCGACTGAGTATATCCTCCTTGGTTTTTAGAAGACCGTCGCCATAAGCAGGCCTCAACGGTACTTTCGCAAGATAAGTTGTACCCAGTAATTTATGGACCTCGCTATAAAACTCCCCCAGCCGATTAGTATCAGCAAGCCACTGTATACGACGAGCCTTATCCTGCCACCACTTCTCTTTGGTTTTCCGACATATCTTGCGCAGTTCTTGATCACTTCGCCGGATCTCCGCTGCTTTTCCATCGTGCTGCATATAACTACCTTGCCGCAAAAGACGTCGGTGCTTGTTAATCGCAGCCATTAGAGCTTCGTCATTTCCATCGAACCAGTCTTCGTTCTTGTAGGCCTTAAGACCCAGGGTAGCCGAAGCGGTGTTTAAAATTTGAGAAGACAGAGACTCCCAGTCAGCATTAACATTACCGGGCATGTTACCTAAGGGCACCAGCAAGCTAGACGACAGGGTGTTAGCATATGTATTTCTGATCTCAAGATCACCTAGCTTGTCCACATCTAACCACACAGATTTCGATCTTGCAGCTCTACGAGGTGGTCGAAGGCGGAGACGCAATTTTGTGACAACAAGCCGGTGATCACTCCAGCAGTGAGCACCCCGCATGACGCGGGTGATTTGAGTCTCGGAAATATCTTTTTGTCTTACTATGGCATAGTCAATCAAATGCCAGTGCTTAGACCTAGGGTGCATCCACGTATTTTTATGCTTGGCTGGGAGTCGAAACATAGTGTTTGTTATCGCCAGTTCGAATTGTGCACAGAGGCCAAGCAACAGCAGACCGTTGCTATTCATATTGCCGACTCCATGTCTACCCAGAACATTAGGCCACGCGTCGTATTCACGGCCTACTCTGGCATTGAAATCTCCAAGTAAAAGTATCTTCTCTCTGTATGGTACGCTTTCTATACATAACGTGAGATCATTATAAAAGTTTTCCTTGATGTCATCAGACTTGTCTAGTGTAGGGGCATAGACACTGATAACATTTAGGTAGTTTCCGTTTTCCAGGTGAAGACGCAATGTTGTAATGCGATCTGAAATGTGCACTGGACATTCTTGACATTGTCTAACTAGATGATTTTTAATAGCAAATCCTACGCCAGACCTTCGTGATTCGGTAGAATTAAGTCCTTTCCAGAAGAAAGTGTAGCCGCTACCGTGTTCAGTTAGTTCTCCTTCCTCAGCTAGATGTGTTTCGCTGAGTGCAGCCACATCTATATTATAGCGAAGAAGCTCCCTGGCTACAATGGCTGTCTTCCGTTCTGGGCAGGAATTGCTATTACGATCCATAAGCGTTCGAACGTTCCACGCACCAAAGGTCATTATTCTTTGCTTATTCATATTGTATTTCTTGTGACATTGACCACGAATTAAAAGATGCGGAGGCAGCCGCGGTTACTACCATCCTCTTAAGTTAGGGTGAGCAATTTTTAGGGCACCTTTTCTAGCCCCCTCCCCGACTGAGCAGGGAAAGCAGTGCCTCCCTAAAAAGGGCTGCTTTGTCACTCCAGGTGCTGCCGAATTCACTTTCTCACCCGAGGCAAAGTGAACACGACCACGACGTAATACTACGCCCCTAGAGCCGCCTGTGTGCAGGAATCAGACAAAGCTCAGCTTGCATCAGGCTGCGCCTCTCTACCTCCTCCCATCGCCACAGGGCTTTTACGTAATCGGAGTCCAATAGTCGGAAGCAGTCAAGTACGCAGGAGATTTTTTTAAGGTGCACAAATGTTTGCGTAGACACAGATGCACACACTCGTTCTCCCCCTTCTGGACCTAATGGAACGGAAAACCGCTACGACTAGAGAAGGGATCAAATGAGGTATCTAGCCAACGATAACTATACGCCCTCTACCGTTGCCCTAGGCCATCTACCATTGCCTTGCTGTCCCGCTAGGTCCGCCAAATCCATTGCATATCTGCATTGGATTGCCTTCCCTACCGCAGCAGACTCTATGCGTAAAGCAGGAGGGAGCCGCTATTAAATGATTGCAAAAGCGATCATTTCCCCTCAACCAGGTTTAGCCCGCAAGCTGATGCGGTTTGCCAGGGTGTGGCCGCTGCACGCACTGCAGCTACTTGGAGCCACTGGTGAGAGATTATAGGACGCCTGCGCCCAGTGAGAAAGTACCGCCTTCGATCCTCGAGGGCCAGCTGGTAAAACCTCAAAGAAAACGACACTAGACGCCCTATCACACCCAACACCTTGTTGTTATTAGTATAATATTGAATATGGTAAGTGATTTTATTTTATCTAAATAAGCTTCGGTAGTTAAAAATACAGAAGATGATTCCGGAAAAGTGGGCAAAAATAAAAACAAGTATTTGAATACTCAAGAGTTTATTAATGTGAAAACAAACATGCAAGTACATTTTTAAAATGTTATTATTGTTATTTGTCCTTTTGTGTGGTGCCATTTTGATATGCTGCTGTGAATCGATTAAAACAAAAACATTATTACGACTACTATTAAACTTAACATTAAAAGCACTGAATGTGGAACACAATGGATAAATTTCACATGGGACGGATTGATTTTGTTTTGTGAACAAATGCACTAGCAAGCTCTTACGTTTCACAGGAAATAAGTTTTTAAAAGAACAACGAAAAAATATATAAATTCACTTATAGGCGCAGCCATGGTGGTGCAAGGTGCAAGCTTGTTTCACTGGATACCGTTGAGAATTACCGAACATTGATATTCCGGTAAAAGAACCACGCCTAATTACAAGTAATGGGCGTGTGGGGCGTGAGGACATACAATTTTGTTTCTGCTGCGTAACTGGCTGACCTTTTTAGTTAATTTCTCTGGCAATTGTTCAAGGTGCCTATCCTTGGAAGTAAATCTCGCTCCACTCTGAAGCAAATTTTGGCTACGCCCTTGTTCACTGAATAACAACAGAACGCATGTTTTGTAATCATATTGCATAATACTATGTATATTTTTTCTACATCTAAAAGCGGCCATTTCTTCAACAATCAAATTTTTAATTTTCAAAGAAAATCTAGCCCCTGATTAGCAATAATATCACTAGTTTAAAATTGCCAAGGCATTATTAAATCACAGAATGCTATTTTTGTGTTGCAGTGATAAGCGTGTTTCTCGATAATATTTGAAATAAGTACTAAATAATTACTGACAAAATGACTTAAAACATGAAAATGCTTATCGACAGCAAAAGAAAATTACTTTCAAACAAATAACCTGTGTTATAAGCTATTAAAATATACGTGAACAAAACAACAGTACCAGAAGCATAGCTAGCTAGCAATTCGAGTTTTTGTTTTTGTATAAGTTTTGAAAATTTTGTCATTTTCAGATATAAAAATACTTAAACCCGAGAGAGTACCAAGTGATCACAGATTCTGAAAAGTCCGTTCATTTATCAGTACAAAAGTAACCAACATTTTGAAACGGATTTACCTATTACTATGTTGTATGAAAGCAGATTCATGCGCATCAAGTAGTTCCGAAATCAACGGCGAGTCGCGACTGAGTCATTTTATGTTCAGTCACACACTTACTATAAAAAAACAATTATGATTGACTACGTAATACAATTAATAGCTATAACACCCATGAGCATGTATCTGTTTTCATTTATTTTTCACTAATTATTAAGAAAGATATGCTATTTATTATTCACTATCTGCTAAATACGCGAAACGTTTGCACGCCAGAACTCTGGATTAAATTACAAATGCACTATTTACTTTGGCAATTGGAAAAATTGTTATACAATGCACAACCTCACAAACGAACATTTACGTTACCCATATTCATCAATAAAAATAAATAAAATTTGAAACACAACAACTAAAGTGCTGGCGATGCAAACGATTACATTAATGCAGGAGAAACATCTGACAGTTGGAATATGAAATAGATTCTTTTATAGATTTCAAATAAAAGAAATATCCCCTATTGTCAACATTTTGACTCCCATCCACAAACCACGAATAACATAATAGATCACGTAAGTAGTACAATCTGTGTGGAAACCAAGCGTATCAATTTTTACTACGTAGACTGATGCCATGCGTGTGCGTAGATTATGTAGAACACGTTGCGTTTGTCGGCACGCTAAATGTATAGTATAACATACGACGTCTATTATATTATCTATGATCAATGCTCTCATCACTAGTTATTGTATTTAATGAACACATAGCAACGAATGAGCGCCAGGTGCCAAATTTTTGAATAACCCAAAAAGACCCTGTTACGAATGGTTCAAGCTACGAATACTAAGCTTAACAATACCTAGAGATACATACTCCGTACGATAATATGTAACAAGTTAGAGATATACATCTCTAAAATAATAAGCGACGACACTAAGAGTACCCCAGTACGCTGCGATACTCTTGGTATGTCTATGTTAACAAACTACAATATCAAACGTAATTTTTAATGTCTGATAAAAAATTAAGCTGGGGAAATAAACCTTTAACGATTACGAAAAACAAAACTTTCATTAAAAAATCTTGCCAAATCCCGCCGAGTGTACTTTGTAAAATTTTAACTCGATATCAGCGCAACTCGGCTTAGGAACGTCGATTGGTAATACAAGCCTTTCGTGTACTAGATAATTAACTTACAAACAAAATCGTGCTCTTAAAATTACATATAAGCAGAGATCCAAAATCATTTCATCGTCAGATTAATAAGGACACATATACAGCCCTTTAATTATTCGTAAGCGATTACAAATGAAGTTAATGCTAAAGTAATAACATGCAAATTACTTGAAGAGGCCATACCAATATTACGTTGCTATTCTCAATGACGTATGTTCCGTACAATTTATCACACGAGGCGGCCAAATCCAATAGAAAAAAGTAGTTTTGGTCACATCTTGAATCAACAATAAATATGTAAAATACAATGTAACATTGCTTCATAATGCATATTTTGGAAATCGAGTCACTTACATCGAACACAACGAATCGTCGGAACACATCGCGGTATTTTTTTATTTAATTTATTTATTGTAAATATTGAGGTAAAAAACACATCACCCCCATTGATACCAATTTATAAAAAATCATCAAAGTTGGAGGTAAACACGGTTGCAAGGAAAACGTTAATCTGACTGGCTGTTTCAAGTATGCACTAGAAATTCACCGGCGGATAATTCAATTTCATTGGTGCAAAAATGTATGCAGTTTCCAACCACTGTCTTTTATGCAGCATCTACTGGAGGCATTGTGTTTAAATAAAGGATCGTTCGATCGAAATGTAGACCGGTGAATTGACAGGATTGCAAAGCAATTATAGCTGGGATATCGATTCACTTGAACTGGCCGAGTACGAACGCATCCATCAATTTGGGCACGTGCTCATCCACTCCGACGATGTCGAGCACGCCTTCGTGAGAACCGTCGGTGGTGGCCGCGCGGTGATGTGCCAAGTTCATCACGATGAGCCTGTAACCAAGACATTCAATGTAAAACAGTCTCCAGTACAAAATATCGTAAATGCAAAAATAAAAGAAACAGGAAGTATGGACAAAAATAATATATATTTTCTAACTTAAATAAATCACGCACAAGAAAATTTAAAAAGCTAAAAATTAAAATATCGATTCGGTGCTATTATAATGTAATGGTCAATTTATAGGTAGAAAGCACCAAGTCAAAATTGTTTATGTTTAGCTTTTTTCGAGTCAGTTATATTTTTGGTAATAAGTTTTTAGTTATACTATGTACAATTTTCAGTGAAAGAATTATTTGAGCTATACTCTTTCAAATAAAAAAGAATCATCCAAATAGGTCCACATTTGGCGGAATAAAGCGTGGTTATAAATTAAAAAATAAACGCGTCATATTGAGAACCTTATCCGTTTACTCAGCGCGTGCAGTCACTTACCTAGCATCCTTGAGTCCGGTAGTGTTCCTGTATCGCTGCAGAGCCCTCACCGGGCAGTGATCGACGAGCTCCTTGTCGGGCGCGGGCGGTGCGCCGTACCTCCCCCCCGCGCCGCGTCCCCCGCGCTCGCCCTGTACTCTAGCTCCATGAAGCGCGTGCAGTCACTTACCTAGCATCCTTGAGTCCGGTAGTGTTCCTGTATCGCTGCAGAGCCCTCACCGGGCAGTGATCGACGAGCTCCTTGTCGGGCGCGGGCGGTGCGCCGTACCTCCCCCCCGCGCCGCGTCCCCCGCGCTCGCCCTGTACTCTAGCTCCATGAAGCGCGTGCAGTCACTTACCTAGCATCCTTGAGTCCGGTAGTGTTCCTGTATCGCTGCAGAGCCCTCACCGGGCAGTGATCGACGAGCTCCTTGTCGGGCGCGGGCGGTGCGCCGTACCTCCCCCCCGCGCCGCGTCCCCCGCGCTCGCCCTGTACTCTAGCTCCATGAAGCGCGTGCAGTCACTTACCTAGCATCCTTGAGTCCGGTAGTGTTCCTGTATCGCTGCAGAGCCCTCACCGGGCAGTGATCGACGAGTTCCTTGTCGGGCGCGGGCGGTGCGCCGTACCTCCCCCCCGCGCTCGCCCTGTACTCTAGCTCCATGAAGCGCGTGCAGTCACTTACCTAGCATCCTTGAGTCCGGTAGTGTTCCTGTATCGCTGCAGAGCCCTCACCGGGCAGTGATCGACGAGTTCCTTGTCGGGCGCGGGCGGTGCGCCGTACCTCCCCCCCGCGCTCGCCCTGTACTCTAGCTCCATGAAGCGCGTGCAGTCACTTACCTAGCATCCTTGAGTCCGGTAGTGTTCCTGTATCGCTGCAGAGCCCTCACCGGGCAGTGATCGACGAGCTCCTTGTCGGGCGCGGGCGGTGCGCCGTACCTCCCCCCCGCGCCGCGTCCCCCGCGCTCGCCCTGTACTCTAGCTCCATGAAGCGCGTGCAGTCACTTACCTAGCATCCTTGAGTCCGGTAGTGTTCCTGTATCGCTGCAGAGCCCTCACCGGGCAGTGATCGACGAGTTCCTTGTCGGGCGCGGGCGGTGCGCCGTACCTCCCCCCCGCGCTCGCCCTGTACTCTAGCTCCATGAAGCGCGTGCAGTCACTTACCTAGCATCCTTGAGTCCGGTAGTGTTCCTGTATCGCTGCAGAGCCCTCACCGGGCAGTGATCGACGAGTTCCTTGTCGGGCGCGGGCGGTGCGCCGTACCTCCCCCCCGCGCTCGCCCTGTACTCTAGCTCCATGAAGCGCGTGCAGTCACTTACCTAGCATCCTTGAGTCCGGTAGTGTTCCTGTATCGCTGCAGAGCCCTCACCGGGCAGTGATCGACGAGTTCCTTGTCGGGCGCGGGCGGTGCGCCGTACCTCCCCCCCGCGCTCGCCCTGTACTCTAGCTCCATGAAGCGCGTGCAGTCACTTACCTAGCATCCTTGAGTCCGGTAGTGTTCCTGTATCGCTGCAGAGCCCTCACCGGGCAGTGATCGACGAGT
This sequence comes from Mimas tiliae, assembly GCA_905332985.1. Lineage (NCBI taxonomy): Eukaryota > Metazoa > Arthropoda > Insecta > Lepidoptera > Sphingidae > Mimas > Mimas tiliae. Next base: position 5,725,201 of record HG995242.1, on the reverse strand, counting down.
TCCTTGTCGGGCGCGGGCGGTGCGCCGTACCTCCCCCCCGCGCTCGCCCTGTACTCTAGCTCCATGAAGCGCGTGCAGTCACTTACCTAGCATCCTTGAGTCCGGTAGTGTTCCTGTATCGCTGCAGAGCCCTCCCCGGGCAGTGATCGACGAGCTCCTTGTCGGGCGCGGGCGGTGCGCCGTACCTCCCCCCCGCGCCGCGTCCCCCGCGCTCGCCCTGTACTCTAGCTCCATGAAGCGCGTGCAGTCACTTACCTAGCATCCTTGAGTCCGGTAGTGTTCCTGTATCGCTGCAGAGCCCTCACCGGGCAGTGATCGACGAGCTCCTTGTCGGGCGCGGGCGGTGCGCCGTACCTCCCCCCCGCGCCGCGTCCCCCGCGCTCGCCCTGTACTCTAGCTCCATGAAGCGCGTGCAGTCACTTACCTAGCATCCTTGAGTCCGGTAGTGTTCCTGTATCGCTGCAGAGCCCTCACCGGGCAGTGATCGACGAGCTCCTTGTCGGGCGCGGGCGGTGCGCCGTACCTCCCCCCCGCGCCGCGTCCCCCGCGCTCGCCCTGTACTCTAGCTCCATGAAGCGCGTGCAGTCACTTACCTAGCATCCTTGAGTCCGGTAGTGTTCCTGTATCGCTGCAGAGCCCTCACCGGGCAGTGATCGACGAGCTCCTTGTCGGGCGCGGGCGGTGCGCCGTACCTCCCCCCCGCGCCGCGTCCCCCGCGCTCGCCCTGTACTCTAGCTCCATGAAGCGCGTGCAGTCACTTACCTAGCATCCTTGAGTCCGGTAGTGTTCCTGTATCGCTGCAGAGCCCTCACCGGGCAGTGATCGACGAGCTCCTTGTCGGGCGCGGGCGGTGCGCCGTACCTCCCCCCCGCGCCGCGTCCCCCGCGCTCGCCCTGTACTCTAGCTCCATGAAGCGCGTGCAGTCACTTACCTAGCATCCTTGAGTCCGGTAGTGTTCCTGTATCGCTGCAGAGCCCTCACCGGGCAGTGATCGACGAGCTCCTTGTCGGGCGCGGGCGGTGCGCCGTACCTCCCCCCCGCGCCGCGTCCCCCGCGCTCGCCCTGTACTCTAGCTCCATGAAGCGCGTGCAGTCACTTACCTAGCATCCTTGAGTCCGGTAGTGTTCCTGTATCGCTGCAGAGCCCTCACCGGGCAGTGATCGACGAGCTCCTTGTCGGGCGCGGGCGGTGCGCCGTACCTCCCCCCCGCGCCGCGTCCCCCGCGCTCGCCCTGCTCTAACTCCATGAAGCGCGTGCTGCGGTCCACCATGTTGATGAACACGTCGAACTTCTGCTTGTTCTTGGACGCCCACGTGATCGGCGCGTCTAGTTGCACACGTCCAAGTTCCGCTTTCTACAAACAATAATTTTATTGTAATTTCAATGCGTCTATATTATATTGGTTACCAGGGTACTACAATAACCCCCATCATCAAAATCTACTTCTATCAAGGTTTTAAAACCAAATTCTTTTTCTCAAACATCGGTAACACAACTATGATTCCTCTGACATTGTATGGGTGTTCAAGGGCAATGATAATAATCATATAACAATTAGATGGTAAATGAGAGGCGGATCCACTTCTCTGGCTATGTTAAGATGATCGCGAGTTCATCACGCATAGACGCACGTCGCTGCGTGTTGGATTCAAATGAGCGATAACGCGAGCTGTGCGCAAACCCCTGCCGTAGCTCAGTCGTGTTTCAGAAATTACACCCGAAATTGAACTTAAACTTTTTTTTGAAGTTTGATACTTTTGTCTCATCTGTTTGTGGCATCTTACCGTCTAAACAAATGAGTGGATTTGAAAGCGTCTTTTTATTGGAAAGCCGGTTTAAACGAAACATTTATTAGCATTGTTATTTCACGTACTATGCATATTATCTCCGGGAATTTATTTGCGACTACGTTATCGATTCTGAAGTCTATCAACTATGAAACCAAAATAATATTAAATGGCGCCTACTTCGTTCAATTCTAATATCCGATTCTAGCAATTATAACTATGGAGCGTCTTAAATATCGATTTTGAAGCCAATTAGCCTTAAAAAAGAAATACAAAATAGCCGCTACTGTTTTCAATTTTAAAATCGGTTCTACCATTTTTGACCACGGGGCGGCCCAGATATGGATTTTGAAGTCAATCGTTCTTAAAACAAAATGACACCACTTTTTAAATTCTAATAACGGATCTACCATTTTTAACTACAGGGCGACCCAGATATCAATTTTGAAATCGATCAACCTGAAAACAAAATGGCGGTTGGTTTTAATTCTAACATTGAATCTACCATTTTTGACTATGGGGCATACAAGACATCGATTTTTAAGTCAGTCGGCCAAAATGTATTTACGCACTGACGTTAGTGCGCTTGTGTGAGAGATGCTAGTCTCATAACAAATGCACCAGTTTTTTTTTGTCTTTACTTACCCTAAATATGAATTCGGCTTCAGTTATCCCAGTGAAATTGGGTTCAATCGTGATGATTTCAATACCCTCTTCAGTGAATACCGCAATTTTGACGTTCTTTTCGCGTTTTAATAGCTGCAAAGCTAAAATTATAGCTGAAACAATTAAATATTATTATTATTAGGGTGTATTAATGAAACAATTATTATTAAACAAAACACTCAAAAATGTATACAGCAGAGGCCGGCAAATTAGCAAGTGGGTCCTTTGATGGTAAGTGATCTCCACAGTTCATAAACAATCATAAGCTACAATACCATATTCATTTGGATGAGAGACGAATCATGGACTCGTTGCCGACCGTATTGGAAAGGGTTAGGAGATTTAGAGGGGAGGGATTTGGGTCTCTAAGAAACCTAAGCTTGCATAGTTACCGTACGACCATACAACTAGCAACTCTATTTGCATAGTGAATTCAGAACGCTAAATTTTTTCAGCTTTGTTGAATATCTTTTAATATTAGCTATCAATTCAAATTTCAAATATTCATACAAAAATAATATTTCTTACCTGCATGTCCAGGGGTGACGTGGTTATTGTAGAAACACTCAGCGGTGAGTCGTTTTTTGCTCTTCTTCTCAGTGTCAGCATCTCCTCCTCCACCGCCGCCTCCTGCACTAGTTTTATTCGTTGCGTTCTTGCCTTTCTTCGGTACCACATAGTTTTTGCAGAAATGGCGACCTGACGAACAATTTTTGTATGTTAACTCATGCTCTTCACATCTCATTGTGTGATGATATTACTTTTACACTTTAGTGTTAGGCGCGCTCCACATATTGACCGAGACCTTTAGCCGAATATCTCGTTTCTAGGCCGTCCGTTCCTGGCATTAGCCGGGATCACGACAGGCAGAAAGAAGATAGTAGTTAATTAGTATCTCAATTAGTACCAGTGTTGATGTATGGAAGCCAAACATGTGCTCTAACAAGAGATTCATTAAATAAACTTGCCACATGCCAATACACAATGGAGAGGAGCATGTTAGGAGTCAAGAAAGGCGACAAAATTACAATCCAAAACACCAGACAGAAGACCAAGGTCCAGGATATAACTATTAAAATGGTGTGACATAATTATCTACAAAATATAGAGAATGCTCATAGTACATAACAATCTAGTTATAATACTAAACTTTACTTTCACAACTGTATTCTTGTAGCGGTGGGTAGTCATAGATGTCATGACTTATGAGTATGTTATTTACCTTTAAACATATGGTGCCTCATGTCCAGGGTGATGAGGTACCGCGCCTTGGTAGGCGGAGTAAGAGCCCATGTCAGGTCGATGAGTTTATTCAGAGCAGCAATCAGGGCACGATTGGGTGGCTGGTCGATACCTATAAAAATACTATAATTAATATGCCATACACACAGACTTGTGCTTTTATTACGGAAAGGGTAATGTAGATACACCAAGTGGAACTGTATTTCCAACTGTTGACATGCCAGGGGGCAAGAAACACCACCATAGTATATAAAAAACATATACATTATACAACATGTTACAGGAAGGTATGGGCATAATATTTATGAGTTGTAATTTTTTTTTATAAGTGAAGTATGTAAGCGAAAATAACAATGCTGGAGTGACATTAAAGCTCAGCTGTTTACGATTTAGTGTTGACGAAGTTTGCAAGTCGAATATCGGCATGTTACTCATTCGATAAAAAAAGAAAATTCTTTATTTATGTCCTAACAATGTCATCGAATTTGGTACTATATATTTAGATTTTGCTTAAATTTGACCTCACCTTTCTGTAACACATTGTTTATATAATCTGGAACAAAATATGTAGAATCGAAAAGCTTACGTACACAAAATAATTCGTGGCAATCAATACCGTCATTTTACGGCAACTATTTTGCTGCAATGAAGAACGAATAGTCAAGAAATAAACCAAATAATGAACTTACCCCAATGTTTGACCTCTTTGGGATGTCGCCTGATTGACGTCCATTCCCATTGTCCAGTTTTGGCGTCGAACAACTGACGCGTGCGGCGGCGTTGCTCCTTCTCCACAGCCACCTTCGCTTTTTCGTGTTTTAACGGTCTGTGTAGTTACATACGTTAAAATAAAAAGAATATATGCAACTGCTAGTCACAACATCTTGTGTGGGGAAGAGCGACGCGTAGTAGGGTTTATCTCAACCGTATTTTTTTTTATAAATACACCCAAGAGCCACACACATAGTCCTGATCCCACACTAGGTTAACCTGTATCGTGGGTCTCGGGAACTACGAGGGACTTGCGGTCCCACAACACCCAGACCCGAAACAAATATTTGTGGATTAGACAAACATTTGTCTCGGTGTGGGAATCGAACCCACGGCCTCTCGCTTCGCAGGCTGTGCATGTGGTCCCATGTTTTGATTACGATTTTGATACGATTAAATTGGGTATTCCTCTACATATAATATCACATGTATTTGAAGTCTGACTTTTAAAATTTAATTAAACTTACGATTTTGCCATACAACCACATTTAAGAACAACTCTTAAGTGAGCTCTTTGCTATGTGCAGACTTCTATATACATTATTGCTCAGTTCTCGTGTTGTTCACAGATCATAGATAATAATACAGTAGGCAGATGTAATATACACATCTATAGAGACTGCTGACACTGTCATCACAGTGGGCATAGATTTTATAGAGCACGTTCGCGCTTTGACCTGAATGTTGCGCTTTATCGCGGCATGCGATGGGAGTACTTATACGAAGTCTCTATGTATATTATCCGTAGTCTGTGGACTGGCCTTCGTCTCACGGTCGGCTTCTTCGATTACAACGTACGCTAAATATTTCGTACGAATAGCATTCAACGTGCGCTCGGCCTTAACTAAACTTATGATTACGACATTACAATTCACAAGGTGGTAGATCACATGTATGCGAGAGGCCATCTGGTTTGGTACCACCGCTTTGTCTATTTCTGTCGCCAAACAACAGTATGTAAGCATTGTTGTGTTCCGGTTTGAAGGACATTGAAGCCAGTGAAATTACTGGGCATTATGAGACTTAACAACTTATGTCTCAAGGTGACGAGCGCAGTCCAGTGTCATGCAGTGCTTTTATTCAAAGCTCTATGTGGCTTTGCTTCTGTTTATGAGCAGGCGAGCGACCTACTCGTCTCGTCATTCAAGATAATAAAAAAACATACTTGGTCTTGTTTTTATAGTTGCAAAGTGTGATGTAAACTTCAAGTGCGGTGACGTTAGAGTTCTTGATAACATCCTGGTTGCTTAGCAACGAAACGAGGATAGCAGTGGTTGTTGAATCATTGGTAAGGAAGCCCATATTGTGAATGCGTTGGATGTGGTACAACAATTCAGACAAGGAGAATTGTGGTAGCACTGCATTCCATACCTGAAATATGTTTATTTATTGAACATCTATTTACAATGTCTTTCCATCTGCCCTTAACCCACTCGCAGTGGGGTCGGCGCAACGTAGTTTTTAACACATGTTACAGAAAGGTTTGGGTTGTAATTTTTACGACCGGCCGCATGTCTGACGGAAACCCCTCTGGGAGAAAAGCTTCGAGTGATAGAGCCACACTGTAAACACTTTTGTTTACAGCATGAATGTGCCGGGCTGGGTCGTTACCATTGTCTCACAGAAATGCGACTTAAAGTAGCAGCTTGCTGCTGCGTTTCGTACCGTGAGTGAGATATCCCGAGGTCCAAATTAACATTTTTTATTAAAATATATTTAATAATCCCTTTCTTTTAAGGTCGGTAACGCGCCCATGATTCTTTTGGTATTGTTGGCGTATATGGGTGGTGGAGATCACTTACCATCAGGTAACCCACTTGCTCGTTTGGCGACCTGTGCCTTAAAAAAAGGAATGTTTAGCAAAATTATTTTTTCTCTAAAATCTCCTTTGTAATTCAACTAAATCTCAATAAGTACATTCATTGAAATAAAAAACACTGGTACCTATAAAATAATTTGATAATATTAATATACCCACATGTTGTGAAGTCATCAAATGTCCAGGAACATGGTCAAGTGTGAAGTTATTCTGTGAAGCGATGACGGCGGCCATTGCGGAGTCTTCGCAGTGTCGCATGTCCTCAACTTTCTGGATATAAGCAAACACATCCTTCGCCTCTTGCTTTTCGCCCAACAACTGTTTGGCGCGTTTTAAACCAAAGATGGCGTACTTGACCACTGCATCTCGAGCTGCACATGAAAAAAATTGTTGAATCCAGAACCATAGGTTTAGAATATAGAAAATTCAACTCATTCGTGAGCATGTAAAGTGTTTATAGAAAGCTGTGGTGATATTTAAGGGTTGTTACATACACCTTACGGTAAGTGTTTATGTCCCGGATTTTATCAAAATCTAGATATCCTAAAATTTTACGCTAATTTAATCACTTATTTATTACGATCGATCACTAATTCATCATTAATGGCCATTCCCAACATTCTATTTACGAACAGACATACTGGTAGTAAATTGTTTCGACATATTTTCTATGGAAAGTCTGTAAAAGCAGTATTCATAGTAAGCAAATCTATCTGTAAATAGAATACAGGGAACGGCCATAAGTGCGTGAGCGAGAATAACAATGCTAGAGTGAGACAAAAGCTAAGCTGTTTATTATTTTATGTTGTCCAATGTTGCAAGTCAAATATCGATATGTTACTTAGTCGATAGAAAAGGAAATACTTTATTTCAGCAATGAAAACTAATTTGATACTACGGCGGGTTAACTACTTGTATCGTACACAATTTTTGTTTAATTTGACCACACCTTTCTGTAACACGTTGTATACACAGTGATTGAGTTCGGCCTCTTACCCCAGTATTCATAAACGTTACCTTAAAACCTAATAGTGAGCGCGAACGCATAGTGACGATTTCCCTAAACGTCATTGGTTAGTTTTTGGCGCTAAATCAAAACAGACCAATCATGTACACAGAACTGGACACTTGGCAAAGAGCTTACTTAAGTGTTGTTTGTGAATACGGGCCTTAATTAGTGTAAGACGAATGCTAATCCGGTACTCACAGAAATCTAAATTATATATTAACAACCTCTTGCATACATAGCAAGATGTGCACAAATGACTCGAATTATTTAGTACTATATAGTAGTAGTAGGTTTTGCCAACATCACCACACATATAAAAGCACCATGGATTAAAAAAGAAATTAACATATTGCCAATATTATTGTCTATTTCATTATTTATATTGAGAGTAATGAATTATTATTTAACATTCAATATTTTACATACAAAATGTTATCCACAAAAATAAATGTCATTGCAATGTCTTTAAAATACTTTATACTGATCATTAAATACTGAGTCATAACTTTTTTGACTGTTTAAGCCTTGCTTGTGCACTGTGTAATAACACTAGCAAAAAACTTTTGTTCAGGTTGAATACTATTTTAAGGCCGAGACGACGCTGCGCACGTGCGTCGTGATCCTTTCAAATCAAAGAACCTTCTTATAATATAAATAGTTTTTTATTTTATAGGGGAGTCTTGACTGAATAATAAATACAAGTATTGCCTATGGGTACAATTCTACTATTCCAAAGAAATGGAAACAACTATAAATTATTGTTGCATACAATATTTTTCCGAGTAGTGAAGACAAGGGATAGGAAAATCATGGATATAATAATACAAACATACATACGCGCTCAAGCCTGTAATCCCCGAAGGGGTAGGCAGAAGTGTAACCAGTACAACCACATTTCGCCGAGCGTATCTCCGTCCCATGATGCGATAGGGGGCGAGCCTATCGCCATACCGGGCACAATTCCAGACTATGGGCTGATACTTAGCATTTCGTAATAGAAAAACCTAATATCACTTTTACCCGGCCCGGGGATAGCACCCGAGACCTCAGTCGTAACGCGTAAACATTACCATTGCGCCACCGAGGCAGTCAATCATATTATTATGTTCACCTAATTTTACTTGCCAAGCATCATGAGCATGTGTTATTTTTATTTTGTGCACATCTACGACACAATACCTTACGAATTATACATATAAGTTTAATTCCTGTCTTTTTATAATTTATACTTACAAAGAAAAGGGGATCACAACTTTTGATGTTATGATTATTAAAAAAAATGCTTACCATAATCATCTTCGGGTATTTTAAAATGCGATTTTCTGAGAAGAGTTTTATGGGATCGTCCATGACGCGCGCGCACTCTGGTCACCTCTTTTGCAAGTTCCATGGGGTCTCTGCTCATGTACCACTCCTTTACATTCTTACACCAACCTCTGCCATTACCTAAAAATATCATATTACTTATAATTGGAAAGAGAATGTCACAGAACAATATGCCTCCCGTCACCCTTAATGGTCTTCACAATATTCTGTCTACCGACAAATTTGCTTACTGGCAGTAAAATTTTGACACGTTTCGTATGGAAGATGAGTCAAAATTCTATAGATTGTATTCATGGTGGGGATGTCCGCGAGTTGCACAGACTGGGTGATCAGCTCAAATGCTGTAGATAGTAAGCAAATCTATCTTTAAATAGAATATAGGGAACGGCGATTAGTCTCTTAAAATAATAAAGACGTCCCTCGTGTCTAACTTCAAGCTGATCAAGTTATTTCACACGTATTGTACTTTGGTTAAAATGAAGCGCTTCAACAATCGTCGACTAAAGTAGCGAATCAGTAGTATTTTATATCCAATATAAAAATGAAATGATGATGATTGGAAATGAACAAGTGGATCACCTAGAATGGATGGATGGTAAGTGATCTCTACCGTCTCTACCACCCATATTTATCATGTCTGCAGTAAGAGAGTACTGTAATTCCATAGTTTGACAGACAAATTACCTGTTTTCAATAGCCTCGTATATTTGTTGAAAAGCATCATTTGCTCAGGAGTGATACATATTTCCCCCGCAGCCTTATAAGTAGCCTCTTTGACAACAGATGATCCCAGCAAAAGGCACTTGGCCAATGCAAATGCAATAGTCTCAAAGCGGGTGTACCAGCCATCCTTGCCAGCCTGAAATATTCAATTGTATTAAAGCTGTACCCCACTCGCAATGACCTGGACTATTTGCACCACAAATCTACTGAATTGAAGGTTTCCCATAATCAAGACGCAGCACAGCAACATTAAATTTTTTGTTTACAATGTTGTAAAAATAATATTCTATATTTTCTTATTTGATTACGAGGATTATTTTAGTTAAGAATTCATTTGCAATATGTTGATTCACTAGAAGTTATGTCAAAGAATACAAGATAGCAGATATTAAAACTTTATTTTACAGAAGTTGAGCTTACTTAAACAAATTCTGCTTCAATAGAATAATCCATAATGATGCCATAATATTACACATGTATTTATAATACAGTAATTGGGTTAGCAGATTTCTAAGGATTTTTTTTGAACCCAATGTTATTTTTACTATTTAGCATTAGTTACAGCCACAAATATGAAAATAGAAAACTACAACACAAAAACATATTGCTACAATAATTAATAAATATTTACACAAAATAACTTGCATCATTCTGAAGTTAGTCACTTGAAGCATGACAGCTGCTATCTATCAATAGCTGCTTGACTAACTACAGGCCCCCCAAGTTATTTTGCATCTATTGTGTATATTTTGCATATGTTGTGTGTATTTTGGATGTATTGTGTGTATTTTGCATATGTTGTGTGTATTTTGGATGTATTGTGTGTATAATGGCATTACTCACCTTTAGAATAATGTTCACTACTTCAACATTATTGGGCGCATTCGACAGGGCTTCATTGAGCACGGGCAGTTTATCAACCTCGAAATATTTATGGGAAGACCAACAACCAGGATAGTACTTGGGAACTTCATTACCAGTGTGCAGGTACCGCAACAGTCTATTGCGAAGCATAGGATCGAGTCCTGCTGGCTCAGTCATACTGTCTTACGAAAACTGCTTTCGTATAGTCTCAAAGTCTTTGACAACGGAAAATATTGCATAGACAATAGCACTCTAATCGTATTTTCATCCAGTTGTCAGAACAAATTTCAGATGATGCTGCAAGCCTGCGAAGAATACGGTAACTAAAGGTAAATGCACTCTGTGATGAAACTAACGTTTTTTTGTCGGTATTCGAGCGAAACATGTGCCACAATAAATTGAGGATGTGGCTAGAAAAAATGGACAATGGAGGCGGAATTTAAACCATCTAAAATTTCCTTTTTCATACATATGACCTATTGGATAACAGGCAGTATTCACAAATGTTAAATCAATAACATGTATACAAAATTAAATTAATTATAAACCAAATAAAAACTGAATTTTCTCAACATACCCCGTCCTCGTTTTCTTTTTACTTGTCGGCAGATAGAGCCAGACATGACAATTTAGCAGCAATGTAACCAGCTTTACTTTCATGAAAATACTAACACGTAGTGGTTTTAGTTATTTTGAATTTATTCTTTGGTAATTGTATTCTTTGAGAATTCAACCATATAATTGTTTTTGTTTAGAATCGATGCATGTAATTTTATAAATCTAAGGTAGCTAGATTGCAGAGGTGGCGTTAGACCTAACGTGAACGCGCGTCCATCGGCATCATCAGCTTCACGAGGCCTCTTTCATATAAAAAAGATAGAAAACTATAAATTAAATGAGACCGATTAAACAGTAATTTATTAGTATTCGAATATTGTAAATTGTTGCTAATCATAGGATTACACAAAAAAAATATCGACACCGGGTTTCCCCGAGTATCGTGTGGGAATCGCAACTTTCCCAGTGTAGCCAGACGACTCTAGATAAAATATACTTATCATGCGTGTGGAAATAAATACGATTATCTAAGATTTAAATTAAAATCTCGTAAAACTTTTTTGCGAGGCCCCCTAACCTGGAAAGCTTTCGGCGGTCGCCGCGCCGTCACGTCACGTCGCTGATGTCTAACAGCGCGGCACCATTGCAAGATTGTATCCTCTTTGAATATAGACTCACTTTAGACAGTTTTAATTCAATACAATACAAAATTAATACTTCTGGAATACTTTTTCATAACAATAGCTCATTCTTAAATGCCTTAGTTAAATGCCCATACTCTTCGACAGCCACCGTAGCGCAGTGAGCGAGTAGCCGGCTTCAAAAGAGTTCGATTCCCGCATCGTGACAAAATATGTTTGTGTGATCAACGACGATTTTATTCGGGACTGTGTGTTATGGGATCGCAAGTTCCTCGTAATTCCTGATTCTCACGATACAGGTTTATCTAGTGTGGGATCAGAACTATACGTGTGACTGTTGGGTGTATTTCTTTCTTACTACCTGGCTTTATCTTGGTTATTTTATTTATTTCAATAACACTAATTCACCATTCACTATATATTCACCATACTTTGTAATCTGTGCGTCATTCTTGTTAACAATATAAAATACTATTTTTAAGTTTTGATTGGACAGTTTTGTATAATTTTTGGGAGTTGACTTAATAATTTGAAATTATCTACTGGCAGCCCCGTTAATGTCATAAAAAAAATTGAAAAGCCAAATGCCAAATGAGCTAAAATATCATTGATATATTACTTAAATATCAATGCAAAATATTCATTCTCGTAGAAAGTATAATATTCTTTGCTTCTTTGTAATCAATCATCAATCGTTATTATTAGTCAGTGGTAACCAATATTACTCTTGACAAGAACTAGTTTCGGGTGTATCTAATAAATTATTTTATTTCTATTATTGTTCTAGTAGTTTCTATTTACATTTGTGCAAAATCTACATGAGTTTGAGTTTAGAGGAAGCTAACGAAACCCAACAACTCATGCAGAATGAGGGTGAAGAAGATGAACAGAAAGTTTCTCAGAGTGCAACTTCGCCAGTCACAAGCAATAAGATGTCTAGCGGCGCACCCAGTCTTGGATCCAGAAACCACGAAAAGTTACATAGCAACACCGGAAACAGCATAAACGAATCAACCAAAATATCATATGTAAGTGAGAAACGTTTACACAGGGATGTAATGCGTTCTAATTATAACAGTAGGCCGAAGAACGTACCTAAAGGAACACCTGATGTCAAGCATATGGAGAAGGCCTTGCTGGAATTGTTAGATGATTTTCACACAGGCAAACTTAGTGCTTTTGGCTCTGGATGTAGTATGGAACAAATGATAAATATCAGAGATCAACAAGAACATTTGGCGCGATTACATTTTCGTCTATGTGCTGATGTTGACAAGCCGACTGAAGATAATTTTGACAATTCTGCTTCAAGAGACAAGATGGCACAGCTTGTTCAGAGCCTTGAACAACTTTCTACATCAATAGAACGCCTACATTCTGATAGTAATTTAAATATGAATAGTAGCAATGAACAGTAATTAAAATCTTCAAAACATAAGTCTATTAGTTTTTATTAATATTGGGATGTTATTACAAAGTTTAAAAGCCTTGACATGTAACTTACAGGTCATTGGAATTGATAATTTCACAATGTGCAAGTTAAATTAAATTGTTTTTAATTTCAAGTATCTAATAGAAATCAGAGTTAATAAGGCCCAGATGATACACTAGTCTGGCCGAAACCTAGAACAAAGCACCACCCTCCTTTCTGCCAATATACGAAAATCTTTAGAAACAAATAAAGGGAATTATGAGCCTCTTAGCTCCTGCCCTGGATCCGCTAGTGCCTGGAATGTCATGTTCATGAAAGAATATTGTGTATTTTATGTGAACATAAAAAAGCTATTTCCATTATTGGTGATTATATTGTATAATATATATATTGAGAAAGGCCAGGTCAGGAGTACCCTAAACAAATGTGCATGTATGGAAAATTTATTGAGAGTGAATGAGGCCAAAGAGGTATGCAAGGATCGTAGCAAGTAGAAATCCATTGTCTCTGCCTACCCCTATGGGAAACAGGCGTGAGTCTATGTATGTATGTATGTATATTGTATACTCTATTTTCTCTAATTACATTATAATTTATTATTATATTTAAGTTGTAATAAATGTTTAATGAAACATACTACTTTGTTTAATTCTCAATGTTATCAGATGTTTGTGTAATAATATGTAGAAGACAAAGATATATTTGTTATTGATCAGTTTTTGACTCAGTTTCAGACTAACCTTGTATATTTATATACCTTGTATATTTATATACCTTGTATATTTATATACCTTGTATATTTATATACCTTGTATATTTATATACAAGGTTAGACGGAAAGGGTGTAGGAAGCTGGAAATCCATAAAATTACCCGTTATTCTGAACATTTATACTTACACTTTTTTCAAAAAATATTTACAGAGATATTGCTGTTCAAAGATTTTAGAAAAAAATACGCACACGTAACTGTACTCAAAGAAATGTCGTCTCTATTTCTTTTATTACGTATTTACTCGTATCGGCGAACTCTTTGACAAAGTGTTTTACCGCTAGGCCGTTTGTCGGATGCCACCTGTCGGAATGTCCCCTAAATGTGAAATTCTTGAATTTCGTGAGCTTCAAATGAAAACAGCTGATATTAGGGTTACGTGTGCGTATTTTTTTCTAAAATCTTTGAACAGCAATATCTGTAAAAATGTACCTACTTTGAAAAAAATACAATGATAATGTTGTTCAGAATTACGGGTACTTATATGGATTTCCTGCTTCCTACACTCTTTCCGACTAACCTTGTATATTAAAATTCCATGATACAACAAACTACTATAGGTAGTCAAATCGGGCGACGGCTCGAGGAGCTTTTTAAAAGACAGTTCAGAATGAAGATCTTTATTAGACTAACTTTAATGGTACATTTTCCTTATTTATATGGCCGAGTGATGTAAACAATACGCATTACTTATTCTAGAAGCTTCGACGTGTTTACTATAAAAGTGCTGAGGTAGCGTCTGGAGCACACCTGTGATGTCTCAAATTACATACAAACAACATGTACTTGTTCTAAGAAGTGTTTACTGTTTTACAAAATGTGCTTAGCTTGCGTCTGGGGTAAATCCTGTGATGCGACGCCATCAGATCGTACACATACTCTAGGATACGTAACTAGGTACAGTTTTTGTATCCAATTAATGTAGATAACTCTCGTAGAGAGTATAATATTCTTTGGTGGATAAGAATGGATCTCGGTGGTGTGTAAGATCGCGCGCGATCCCATACAAAATGTACTAAGATAGAAATATTTATATCGGCCAGCCAGAGATCGCGATCGCAGATTGCGTCTGTGCGTTGTCTTCGCGGTGCGTATAATATGTATAAAAGTGCAATCTAATATAAGGTAGTAAGGCAAAGAAGTTGTTGAAACACTATAAAATGTTGTGTTAGCTTCAATTAATTTTTATAGCTTTTAATAGTAATAATTCTATTCCTATAAAATTCATGTGATTTCTGAGGTCTAAAACTCAATTGTGATTGCCTGACATAGGAATTGAACCCAAGACGGTTTTCAGACTTAGTAAGCTGTCACTAGACCAATAAGGCGATTTGTAATTTATGGTCAACAGCTATGTAATAGTGTGGAAAAGGTTTATACTTATATAATAATTGTAAATAAAAGGAAATACTTACAATTTATTGACTTTTATTACACATACAAGATTACAGACAATAGGATTAAATATAATATACTGGGTGTAAAGGAAACGCTTCCAAAAACAAAGACAGGTGGTAGTGCTGGTGTTTACAGACACGATACGTTACTTTTTTTTGTCTTGTTTATAGCAATAAATACAATGGCATTTTGTTCAAATTGAACCCTAATTGAAATCGTATTTTTTTAATATATACGCACTCAGGCCTGTAATCCCCGAAGGGGTAGGCAGAGGTGTAACTAGTACACCCACATTTCGCCGAGCGTATCTCCATCTCACGATGTGATAGGGGGTGAGCCTATCGCCATACCGGGCACAAATTCCAGACTCCGGGCTGATACTGAGCATTTCGAAATAGAAAAACCCAATACCACTTTACCCGACCCGGGGATCGAACCCGAGACCTCAATCGTAACGCGTATGCATTACAACTGCGCTACCGAGGCAGTCTATTTTTTAATAACGTATGTAAAGCCAATAAAAAAAACATCGAGGCTCGGAATCAGCTGTGCGGGTCGGCATACGGCGCGATATACCTACAGAGTATTGGAGCGCGGCAATGCGCCCGGGTCCTGAGTTTAGCATTAGTACGCTCTACATTGCGGGCTTACGTTTCCAAAATGGCAAGTAAACAGCAAAGGAATAGCGGTTTCCGTTTATTTTAAGGTAGTGTTTTATTACCGTTTCGGCTTCGGAAGCGGGCCCGTTACATCTGGTATATACCAAATGCAATTTAATGATTTTGCATCGGAGACAAATAAAAATTGTCTTCTAAATTTTAATATTAATGTAATACAGATCAATATTATTACAGAAATAAATTTCATAAACTCCCATCCTATAGGACAAAAGAAAATCTGTTAGTAATATTCGAACATGTAATTTTAAATTACATATGTTCTTAATAAAAATCCATTCTTTTTCTTTATTAAAAATCGCCCACAACGACCTATTGCGGCGGTAGAGTTACGAGTTTCGTCAACGCGCTACTGCATCACTGCATTCCGTTGTTTGTCGCATTTGTAACGCGCAAAAGAAGCGATGCAGTAGACTACTGTGAAGAGTCAAGCGATGCATATTCACATTGTTCCGATTCAGCATCGCTACGTTGGTATCATACGCAATGACCACCACGTATCTTTTCTTTGATAAAAGGCTGCACACTATATTTATTTTTCTCACATTGCAGCTGCTTTCGTAAAAGCAACTACAAAGCCAACGAGGTCAGTATTGTCTCGTCCGTTTCCATTTTGCAACTGAAGCGTGCCAAGGTTTATGAAATCCTTACTCCTTAATGATTAGTGCATATTCGATGCTGTATTACGACTGGCGATAGCTATACAGTCATGGTTACCGGGGCGCAGGTACACTGAGCCTGAGACAGCATCCCAACTGTCTCGCTACGTATCAGCAGTCGTCGTGGGCGAATGCCGTTATAAGTTATATCTATGAAATAAATTCGAATGTTTACCTATATTATCTCCTTAATATTACATACATAGTTAAAATTCATGAAAATATGACAGTGACACTTTTAATATTACACAATAAGTACACTGGCAGATTCAAAGGGAGACTTCGAACACCTTCTACCCTTCTTTGCCCCCAATGAATGCAAAAATTCAAAAACGAAATGTGCCATCGCGTCGTATCAGCTTTATATAGATGACACACAATCAAACGGCACGATCGTTTGTGTCGTGTTTCATAAGCCACATTTTAATCGCTGGCCTTCGCCCCCCTTCCATTTTCAAACAAATAAACGGTATATATTTAAATTTCCTTTTGGGGCAACTTCAATGCAGGGACCCTGCATGCCCTTATTGGTAAAGAAGGAACTAATGACATACAGCCATTACATTTAGCACTTATTTTGGTTATAAATACTGACATACAATATCTACTAAGATAAGGTATCGACTTACCCATTATGTGATGTAAAAGGTTCCTATAAATTACTGATTTAAAATCAATAGAGATTTCAAATAACTTTTAGACAAATTTGTAAAAAAAAACAGGTAACTTAATAACTAAATATAAAACAAATATTCTCAATTGCTAACATAGCAAAAAATAGTAATAGTAGCTATTTTGTTAAATTAAGATTTTTTTAGTTAGTCCTTTCTTAATTCAATATCAACCTTTTTACATACTAAATGTACGTAAAAATAAGACCATTAAAAATAATTATTTTAGTCCGCTCAAACAAAAAAATAGTCAACTCCATACATTACACACACATTTCACAGGAGTAAACTATCTTTAGTTAGGTTTAGTTTTGTTGGTGACTACATAATAGATACAAATGTTATTATGATTACTATTATAGAGATTCATACCATTATAATGGATATCTATCCTATAAATTATAACTAGACATATCCTGGCACAATATAATGGATATATATCCTATATAATATAAATAAATGTATCCTGGCACAACAAAAAATCTCAAATTACAGCATTGATTCAATCATGCTGTAATTTTACTCCAAATAAAAAATACATCAGTCAAATAATCACATGACGAAAGAAATTAGTAATTGGCTGAACTAACGAGTTTGTGGTTTGATTTCCACATTAGATAAATATTTTTTGAAAAAAAATTACACCGTTGTCAATAAACAATGTTCCTATAAAAAAATATCACAGAACAAAGAAATCATGTACTCAACTAATTTGCAAAGCATTAAAAAAAATTAGTAGATTTGTACCTTAGAGATATAATTTGTGGTATCCTGAACTTTCTAATACAGTTCTACAAGTTGGACACTTTTTATCGCCTTTAACAAATATATACTGTATGCAGCGGACACAGAAAACATGTCCACAATGTACAACTCTAAGGTTTGTACTATTCAACTTATCCATACATACTGGACAGTCCCCAAACTTCTTATCTTTTGAAGTTGGCTTAGCTCTAGTTGATTTAGCCTTTGAAGTCGATCTTACCTTAGTAGTCCTGTATTTTTTCCTTGACTGACCACATTTATTCAAATATGCAATGTTACAAACATATGCAGCATTAACTGGTTTACTGATTGCCCTCCGTTGTGTATTTCTAATTACATTACATGTTATTTTATCAACATGCTCTACCCTATACTTTTCATTCTGAATCTTAGAGTTAGTATTGCCTAGCCTTTTAACGCAAATATATCTTTTCTTGCTTTGGTCAGGTTTGATTGCATGTCTTGTGGTGATGGAACCAAGGTTACCTATATTAATACTGTTATGAGAGCTACCACATGTTATTTGGATTTCTTGGGGTTCTGTTGTGTTAGGGCTCATTGCTGGTGTTTCAGGGACGGTTTCTACTACAACGGTATCTGCATTTTCTGTTGGATTTTGGTTTGGTGATGGATCATTCGAAATATTAGCATCATTGTATCGCTTAAGGGCTATAAAAGCTCTTTTAAGTATTTGTTCCATCATAACTGTTGGGGAATGCTCGGGAGTTGTGGTTGAGGGTGGAACTGTGTTATCAGATTCTTGGTTCTCATTGTTACCTTCTTCATCATCATCATCATCATTAGCATCATCACCTGTATCGTCTGTTAAGTCAATAGTTGAATTAACACATTGCGTTATGGTATTACTTGTAATTGTATGTGAAGGAGTACATATTCTGCATGTGTGGGGATCATATGGTGGCTGTCTTGGTTGATCAATCATGTTTTGTTCGGCTGTTCTGGTTCGTGAATTTCTGGGCGCTGCTGCATTGTTAGAAATGAAATCCCTTTGTTGCCCCGATTCTGATAAGTTTGTAGTTATGTCGTTATTGTTATCCTCACTACTGGATGGTTCATCAAACATTTTCTCTAAGTCTGCTAAACGAGGAATGCGCTTTAATTTTCTTAGGAGCCTTGCTGGGATTACAGTTTCTGATGAATCACTATGTTCAGTATCATCATCAAGTTCTTGTGATTCTGCAATAAATTTTCTAGGATTAATTAATAATAATATACTTCACTTGCATCTTACTGTTTGTAAATTGCACTGTTTATAAAGGAGAGTAGTGTGGTATATAAAGGGTCTAGAGATGCACTTTTTAGATTGCTCCTTGATGTTTTTCTAAAAAAATTAGTACAGTTTTTTAAAGAATAACAAGATGGAACAGATCTGGGAATAGATTCTCTGAATGCCTAGTAAACTGGTTTTTGTAGCTTAGGCCCTGTAATATGTCTCCATGTCTTAATATAGACGGGTACCACATATTATGTTTAAATGTATGTACATATGGCATATTAATCTATCTACAATGTGTTACAGAAACGTGTGGTCATACTTTAGGGTCATTACATACACCTTACAATTCGTACTTATGTACCGGATCTTTTCAAAACCAAGACATCCAAAAATTTCATGATATTTTTAATCATTTGTTTATTAAGATCGATAAGATTGTTGACATCACTATAAATTATTATGAACGACACAATTTTTTTAGTAAACTTGAATCAGATGTACATAATTCTACGAACATATGTACGTAACTTTAATTTAAATACAAATTAACACCTGATAGAGATTGTGTGCTGAAGACGATATTGGTGCCATCCTCTAGAAGCATTTTAAAGACTTTATTCTCAGGTCTTCCATCTATGAACTTGGCTTACAGTCGACGATCCGTTTTAAAGCTGTTATCAGTTACACCAACACAAAGTACCAATACATAATACTTGTTTTAAGTCAACTACAACATATTTTTTGAACTCGTAATCATACTTCAGAAAATCAGAAATTGCTGTACTGACTGCGCCAAATAAATATTGACATTTGACAACTGTTAAATGATTTTTTAATTATAAAATAATTAAATGAAAGGAGGTCTATAGTATCATTGTTCATCATTTAATGTTGTCCAAAGTTGTAAGTTGATATCGACATGTTAATCATTCGATAAAAAAGTAAATTCTATAATTATTGTCCTAGCAATGCAATCAGATTTGCTACAATGGGGGATAAAATACTTATACCCTACACTATACAATGCTTAAATTTGCCCGCCGTTTTCTATAACACGTTGTATATACAGACTGAGCATGCCAATTTTTACTATTCGCATAGATTTTATAATGAGGGCCAACTGTGCGTTGCGCCGACTGTTGCTATTAATCGCAACACTCGAAGATACGAAGTCTATTTTATTAGTATGTGGTGGTTACCTATTAGTAGTACGGCCATGGGGTATCATACGAAATATAACTTCCGTTCGCATAATTTTATTTCGCTTAGTGTTTTTATAATATCTAAATACGACTCACCTTGTTCTATATTTTGACGATTCATTATGATCAAATAATCAGTTGCGTCTTAAATACCAAAATAACTGTAATAAGTATCTTAGTGGAAAAATTCAAAACTTCTGCGCAACTCGCCGGCGTCTGGTGAGCGCGCAACTTTATCGATTTTAAATGATGACTGGTGGTAATTTTATCTGCGTTTTTTTGTTGTGCCGTTTACAAAATTTGTTGCTTCTGCATGCCAAAGATCTTTGCTAATTCACAAAACATTATCGCAAGTTGGAAAACGTCATATTGAAAAACTATTATTGCATTGAACCATTTAGAAATCAGATTTCAGCATTTTCTTGTACCAAATCTTACACTCTGTCAGCTGTCTGGCGAGAAAATGACAGGGCTGCCAGTCAGTGTTGCCAGATCTGGTTCTAAAAAATCCGTAGGATGATGCAGAAAAATCTGTAGATTTTCGTAGATTGCCTCTAGAAAAAACCGTAGGGCGGAAACCATACGGACTATTTTTTTTAAAGTTATTGAACTATTAATTGAACTGGCTTCACAAATCTCACGAGTCACATTTTTTTTGTTAACAGAAAAATTCGACGTTCTCCGTGGCGTCGCGCAGTGGGCGAGTAGCCGGTTGCGAAGCGAGAGGCTGTGGGTTCGATTAATGTTTGTGTGATCCACAAATTTTGGTCTTGTGTCTGGGTATTGTGGGACCGCAAATCCTTCGTAGTTCCTGATACCCACGATACAGGTTAACCTAGTGTGGCGTCAGGACTATGTGTGTGACTGTTGGGTGTATTTATATAATTTGTTTATTTATGCAAAACAATTATGTCAAAATTCAAAATATCTTATCTTTAGCTTTATCCCTTCACTGTGCATGGTGAGACTACCAGTAAAGGGTTCCATAGTCAAAATGAATGAATATTGTGTTACCAAAAATATCCCTTAACTCACAAACTATACAACCTGTATTGTTGATTGAAAGTTGAAATCAATTTTCGCTAGAAATACTTTTTAAATTATACTACCTTGATTATTTCAGAATTTTATATATTACAAACTAATGAACTTAAAAAGTTTACTTTAAATTACCTATCCAATGCAATCCCATGTGTATTAGAACAAAATCTTCAGCTATGTATATGGAGAGCCTAAAAATGTTAATTTTATTACACCTTTGTGTAGCGGTTCATAGAATACACCTAACGAAATGTCATCCATAAAGTGTTTTAATTACTACCAACTGCTAATTACAAGCAACTTCAGTTTCCTGCAATTAATTTGATGCCGTTGCGGCTACTAATGCATATTGGACAAATTAAAGTTTAAGCGCGGCAAGAGCCGCATGTAACGAAATGCAATCCTGTTTCTTTATTCATTCGGGTTGACTTTAATTTTACGCATTAATTTATTAGTTTGCTTTGTCATTTATTTGAGTGGCTGGTATGAAAATCCGTAGATTTGACAATACTTTCCGTATTACCGTAGATACGCCCAAAATTCCGTAGATCTGACAACATTGCTGCCAATAATACTGGTGGCAGATCAGCACTATCCCGCGAAATTCAATTTAATTTTGTTTTTTTGAATATTGGAGTTCGATTAAATATCGATAGAAATGATTTTGCGCAAATAATCACCAAATATGGAAGAATAACAATGAAAACTATAAATATTGCTTCTAGAGCGTTCTAGGGTTAATAATGAATTTCGCGGGCTAGTGCTGACATTCGATCGGATACTGATGAATACAAACAATTATAATAGTGTTGGTTAGACATACATGAGGTATTCATTTGTCTGGTACATGACGAAATGATGTAAGATAGACAATTTTTTTTAAAATGTACTACTACTTTACTAACTTATTTTTTTATTATCGCGTTACTCTTTTACTATTCCCATGAGGCGACCTATTTGCGTGAAAGAGTGAGACCGAGCGAGTGAGCTTCAAGATGCTTCACCTCATTTGGAGTGGAGTTTCCATTTCAAGTGGAACCTTGTACTGGTTCAATAACTTGACAGAGCTGATAGCCCTCTATTCGCCCCTTACGCCATCCGTCTACGTTCACCCTCTGAAAAAAATAGCCACGAAACCGCTCGTAGTCGTGAGTCCACTAGTCCCCCCAAGTTATCATGTGTGCGTGTTCTAGGTACATTTAAAGTTTTTTTATTATCTTGAATGACAAAATGAGCATGTCGCTCGCCTGGCTGTAAGCGCCACGCTTGCCCATAGACAGAGAACACCACACAGAACACTCCATGGCACTGAATGCGTTTGTCATCCCGAGGAATAAGTTTTTAATCGTTTTTATAGCATAGGTCGGCGGCAAACGAGCATAGGGGTCACCTGATGGTGAGTCATCAAGGGACGGAGGGAAAGGGACAATTAAACGGATTATTGAAGCGAGAAGCCGTGGGTTCGATTCCCGCACCGAGACAAATGTTTATTTATGTTTATGTGATCCACAAATATTTGTTTCGGGTTTGGGTGTTGTGAGACCGCAAGTCCATCGTAGTTCCTGATACCCACCTAGGTTAACCTAGTGTGGGATTAGAACTATGTGTGTGACTGTTGGGTGTATTCATTTATTTAAGTCTCAAGAGCCAAGCATTAAATATCCCCAAGTTGTTTATAGAATGACAACTCTATGAATGAATAATGCACGTGGTATGTTACCTTGAAAGACTCATTCTGTAAGTGTGGTAATATAGGAATGTCAATATCCAGACATGAAGCGGCTTACATAAGCGGATATCGGTGCTGTGACCAAGCGACAAGCGTACTGTTGCGGCTACGGTCAGTATTCAGTTGCGCTCCGTGTTGCTTAGCGTGCGAACGTTTCGTACAGAAACCAACGCACCCCCGGAGTTCGGTACTAATAACAAACAATATTCAAAAATTAAATAATAAGTAAATCACCCAAAGTGATAACATACAGAATACCATTTTTGTTCCTATACTCAAACTTGTCGTTGTAGCTTATCTGAAACATTTGAATACTGCATGAGGCGCGAAAGCTCTGCGTGGGCAGCGATTCGCGTAAACTTTGTGTTTTCTTGTAGGAGACGGCGGGCGGTAATGCATTTATATATTTTAACAAAAGAAAACGCTGAATCCAGATATCACTTAATTATAAACTATTATAATTTTAAAGATTCATAATTAACAGCAAATACTTTTTTGCATACTATTGCTCCGGTAGGTTTTATTTTCACAATAGTTGTTTTAGTTAAAAAATTATTCTTCTATAATATTATGTAAACAAAATATACTACTATTTACTATTACAATTTCAAATGTTTATCAGAAAACACGAAAAAAATGCGTGCCAAAAAAAAATGTTTTATTTTCGCCACAATTGTTTTTATTTTTGCTCTGGTCATTGTTTCGAATATTTCAGTTTATTTATTCGCCTAGAAGGCGTGTTTTAATTAAATTTCTGCCTCAGAAAACCGCAGCTCAGGTGCAGAGTTGTGTTTAGATACACGTGTAATTGAGTAGACTTGTCCAAGTATTCTAGTTTTATATTTAGTTTATTTAAATAAAGCTTTATTCTAATGCATGTTATTAAAATCTATTCTTATTATCTTATTGTAAGCTGTAGAGTGTTCTAATTATTATTTATCAATCAAATAATAAATATGCTTTGGAACGTGGTAAATAATATCTCGGATAAAACTTCTTCGATTCAATATATAATTACAATTATAAAATTACAATACCCAGAAGGTTTTGAAATATTTGCAATCTTCGTACAGAAAAGAGAAGTTACATATTTAAATTTGCACATCTATATAATATATCGACTTACTCTACATGATGTATGTATGCCGGCAATGAAGTTTGCATTTCGGGAAGGTTTGGTCTTGAAATTGGTAATCTAATTTCTGGTAACTGTCTCACGTGGGTTGGGTTCTCGTAAATCTTTTATTGAAGAACATATAAATATATTTGCAGTATCCACTGTTTTCCATATTCGTATATGGATGACCATATTTTCCTTCTGTTTTATTTTACAACCTTATTCAGGTTGTAAAATAAAAGAACCTGAATACTGCTTTGTCATTCAGAACATGTTATAGAGTTCTAACTTAAACTTGCGCTATCAAGAATTTCAAAAGAAGTTTTTACATAAAGAAGAGTTACGTTTATGATTCCAATTTATGTAAGTATATTCGTTTCAACATGCAATATATTTGATTTTAATAAATTACATGATTAATTTTATTATTTCAATATTGGGACGTTACTTTCTAATTATGATAATATAATATGCTTAACGATTCATAAATAAATCGTTTTGTTTATTTCTTTCTGACAAATTTCGTTTTTTTTGTTTAATAATAATTATTCTGCATCTTAATATTGTCACGCCCCTCTATAACATACACGCATATTGTTTGCAATTTCACGGACTATTTGAAATAAACATTTCTTGCTATCGCGCAGAAATAGAATGAAGTAAACAATATTTGATAATAGTTCTCACTCAAGTTTTCCAACCGTTAGACACTTTTCATACGGTTCGCTAAGACTTAAGAACTGTAATATCTCACTTCAGAAATCTTCGAACGCCCACCGTATAGCACAATATTAGCGGTTTGTTTCAAATTGTCAGTAATAGTTAAGTGTTTGTAAGAAGCTATATTAATTATTCATTTGTTTCAGTATACGTCTTAATAAGTAGATTTCTTGGACCATTGTTTCTTACGAACGCTTTAAACATTGTTAACAATACTCCCATAGTTATTGAAAATTAGAACAAAGTTGAAAATTGGAATGTTTCAGGAATTATGTTCAAATAGAGTTCTCGTTTTGGGCTCCGTTTTAAGTCGTGTGACGTTCCTTACATCTTTACTTGAAATATTTTTATGCATAGACAAAATAATTCATTTTCATAATTATTCTCAAATCTCCAAGCAACAAGGGCAGGTCGGTTTTGCTTAATTCCGTACAGGCAAATTCGATTCAATACGATATCGGCAGTTCGGCACATGTATAAAGGTAAAGTAACTAAATTTAAATTAATTTATGCATGATCAGATCAAATCTGTTACATCAATAAATTGTTGTGTAAATTCTATAAATCAGGCATGAAACCATCCAAATCTGGATGTTAGGTAATCGTATAGCCGACGTACTCAATCTTTTGGGTAAACGGATCTTGCGGTTACCTGGGCTTTGTCTGAGTTTCGAGGCATATTCTATATATCTTCCTTTATACTTGTAAGCTATAAAATAATATTTTAATGCTTAATATGTTATGCCGATCAAAAACTTCTTAAACTATTAAACTGTACCTATTAATTGATATAGAAAGGTCAGTTAAATCCTAAAATTATGCAATTTCATTTACTATTGTTTAATAATAGCACATCATATGGATATTTTGTTAACGAAGATTTTTTACCTCGAAATTTATAGCTTAAATATGGCATCACAAAATGCGGATGTATTATCACAAAAGGTCACAGAAGGTAATTATGCAGGTCATAATTTCATCCGATTGCAAAAGCATATTGTTCAGTCAAACAGTGCATACATGAAATTTGGACAGATGCCTATACAATGAAAATATATTTGGAAAAAAACTTATCTTAATTAAACATAGGTACTATTGATCTAGCTTTACCACATTCCCCATAGTGGATTTCTAGTAACACTATTGATAGTAACTGATAAAAATGAATTGATATGTTAGGAATCAATATATCCAAACGATTGTCATCGGTACAACTCGTATAAAAGTTTAAAAATGAAACAGGATATAAATCAAAGTTTAAAATATTATACAGTGTATTAAAATACAATTACTTATATTAAATATTTTTAAAGAAATAAATTCTCCAAAAATAACGTACCTACTCTTTAAATGACGAAACGAAAAATCAAGAAACAATTTGCAAGAAAATTCACCCAATAAAATTGATAAAGCGGCGACCGAAAATATCGATAATATGAACTGTTAGGTTTCGAATATTTCAATTTGTACGTTCTGCACGGAGTTTTCGTAGCAATAAAGAGCTACATTGCATTTGCTACTTAAAATATTTTTAAAGGAAGGGGTGTTAGAGTGCCCCTAGTCTTTTTTATGGGTTATTTGGACTAAAATGCTCCATACGCATTTTGAGAAGGTTGGTATTGGAGACGTGACTATGATCGGGTACGATTGTTCTACCCAGTCACTGAACTTTAGTATGCTATCATTTACTTCCAAATGATCTCCATTATTTTAAGGCAGGTACCGATATTTTAATAAAGGGTTTCATGGAATCATTTTGAAACGGGTAATATTGAGGTTATACAAAGTGAGAAAATTACAAAAGATGTTACTAATTTTTAGATTTAGAGTTAAATTATCTTACTAATAAAAGTTCATCCCCGCTTCAATAATTACATCAGTTCGAGAATGAATATTGTATTTTTTTCTGTATGGTACCATTGCGGTTATGTAAAGTGTAAATATTTATTAATAACTTATTAATTTTATAGGCTATTATTAGTGTGTCCAGTATAAACATTCCAGTGAATAACGTTTGACGAAATGTAATGTGTTTATGATATCGATTGAAATGGATAGGCGTGTAGACGAAGGCAGGTTCCGAGCAACGGCACCACAAGAACCAGGTACGTACATAATGATAAAATAGGAAATAGAAAAACATGGCTAAAACAGCCAAGGTACTGCTTACACAACAACAACAAGGACAGAGATATAAAGAATATCAAGATCTTGTAGAATTGAACTGTCTTGTACACAGTCTGTTTTAATGACCCCTTTGCAGCGACTCCTTTATGACATTGTAAGAAATCGGATATATCATCATTCATTTGCTTTAATTTTATTTAAGCTTTACATCAAGATTTAGTAGGTACTTAATGCATCAGTATTTACAGAAATAAAAGTTTAATTACACAAATTAACTTCGTAATGCAGCTACTGAAAACATATATGACATATTCAGCCATATTTTGTATAACTATGATTTGTGGGCAGGAAATTATAATTTGTGGATATCTATGTTTGTGTTTAAGTGTGTTTGAGACTGTTCGGAACCCCTACGAATATTGATCAATATGTGTTTGACGCAACATTTGAGAATTCGAGAATTTGTTCGGAATGGGATGGAATGGGTACCGTGTTGACGTTAGCATTTTTAAAGAGACAGATTGTGGGAGAATACGTGGTGTTATTTTACCAAATCGATTAGATTTCGATTTTTGTTTATCGGGCGTGTTGAATAAAAGAGTTTAAAGTTTATGCATGCTGATTTTTTAAAAACTAAGCACATATTTTGCGCAGACATGTGATAGGTAGGGAAGCTGAAAAGGGCGTTTATATTAACTTGATAAGTCTGAGCACAATGCGACCGGAGAGAGGGCTCAAAAATGTGATCTTGGGGATGCCAAATATGTCCGGTTATTAACTACTGTAAGATGATGAAAATGAGGATTTCCGTAGGTATATTTTATGTAATTTTTCTAATAATATTATTCATTACATTTTATATAATGTAACTTTTTGTTTCAATAGAATGTAGGCCACATTCTAGTAAATATTGGGGTTTGAGTGTCCCAACATCTTAGGTCCAAAGCCAACCTCACCTGTACGTGGTACACTCTGATGATTAACCAACGAGGCAATGACGAAACTTGATTACCCCATATAATACCAAATACCGTCAAATCTATGGTACGAGAGGGCGGACCCTAGCGAGCCGGCATGACGCAGAAAGAAAAAGTATCTCCGACATTTTATAAATGTATGAGCTTCATTCGTTTCGTTGAGTAGCAATTCATAGAGTCATGTTAACATTTCAATGGTTATATGCTTCGAAGGACGGACCAGAATATGATAATCAAATTTTATTGAAACATTAAAATCTCCTACCTTGTCATTATTCACTCTTAATGAGTTTGTTAAAGTTTTCAAATACTGTACTGGATGTAATGCGTGTAAGGGACACGCTTCCGAAAACGAGATAGGTGGTAGTGGTGGTGGTTGCATACTCGATATCACTAAAAGTTAAGCCATTTTTTTTCTTGTTTGGATAGGTAAATACGGTGACTTTATTGAAATAATTAAAATCGTATTTTTGTTCATACCGTAACGTAAAGCTAATAAAAAATAAACTGACGCTCCGGGTCAACGGTTGCGTGCAAACGGTGTGTGAGCGGCGCACGCACTTTGTATAGCTACTACCTACTGAGTATTGACGGAGATGCGCGCCCTCTGCGACCAAGAGTTTAGTACTTACGCTTTACATTGCGGGTTTACTCGTACGAAATATGACATTTCCAACATGACAAGTAAACAGCAAAGAAATGGCGTTTTCAGTTTATATTAAGATTGAGTTTTATTACACTTTCGGCTTCGGAATCGTTCCCCATACACCCATTACCTATACACGACGCAATTTTCTTTGTGACCATAAAAAGTTAATGTATGAATTTTAGATAAATTATTATCTAACCGAAATTGTACCGGAAATTGAATAAACATATGGAATAATTGTCTATGAATACTTCTTTATAAACCGAGCGATGGTTATTTCTAGCTAGTTTTGTAATATGAAAATCCTTTAAGGTTATTGCAGCTGCATAATCGATACTTTTGCCAATATTATATCCTGATATTGATATGCTTTGTATATCGATATAATTAATATTAGGTATTATATTTACTAGGTAGAGTAGGTCCAACGTATGTTAGCGGCCGTCTAAGTTTGTACTATCGCTTTGTCTATGTCTGCCGCCAAGCAGCAGTGCGGTAATGCGGTGTATCGGTTTGACGGACATTGAAGCTAGTGAAATTACTGGCATTATGAGACTTAGTTGGTTTAGATTCGAGGACCTTAATCGCAAAACATCGTCATTATACATACGCATTCACGCCTGTAATCCCCGAAGTGGTAGGCAAAGGTGTAACCAGTACACCCACATTTCGCCGAGCGTATATCCTTCCCACGATATGATAGGGGGCGACCTTATCGCCATACCGGGCACAACTTCAGACTCCGGGCTGATACTGAGCATTGAATTATAGAAAAAACCCAATATCACTTTTACCCGACCCGGGGATTGAACCAGACACCTTAGCGCGAGCATCAGTCGTAACGCGTACGCATTACAACTGCGCCACCGAGGCAGTTATTCACATTGTCATTTTAAGGTAAGATTTGCACTGGTTATAAAAGTTTTGACTCAAAGCCACGAGTATCTATAAGTTTATAATAGAACAATAGATAACCAGACGACACTGTTATCATATCACGAAGTAAAACGTTATGACAAAATCGGAACTGAATTTGCTAATTTAAACAGGTAGTAATATAACAAGCTTAGCTGATTAAATATATACTGCGTATTAAGCACTATTTTAAATAAGACAGTTATCTTATCGTATATTCTCCCCAGAGGGGTTGACGTCAGGCAGGAGTCCGGTCGTAAAAACTACAAGACAAATCAATCTATAACATGTGTTAAAAAGCATGTTGCACGGACTCCACTGCGAGTGGGATAAAGCCAGGTGGAAGAAGAAGAAGACGGTTATCGTATAAAGTTTGCTAAAACCATTTGTTTAACAATTGGAAAAGAATAGAAATTAATATTTTGCATCCTTTTGTTCGTATTTGATTACTGTTTTACATGAGGTATATCCATCGAAATAAGATGACAAGAAACGTAACTGAAGCAAAAAAATTACCCCACCAAAACTCTGTGCAAGGGGGCGGGGCAAGTCTGTCTGTCAAAGTCTGTGCATAATAATGTCTAGTTGACACGTGATACGTCTAATTTTTTTCGCGGTGCAGAACGTCGTATCTCGATCTAGAAACGTTATATTTAGACATTAACTTTTATGCCATAAAGTTGATTTTGAAACATAACATATATTTTGTTTAAAATATATCTAACAACAGCCTACATCATGATCAATAAAAGTCTATTTATCGAAGAATTTAAGACGGCAAATACGAAATGATCACATTGTCAATAATACGGAGAACGTATTAAATTGATACTCTCTAAATTGGTTGTTTGATGCATCGTTTGATTTGTTCTGCCAGATGGTAGATAAAATTTCAGTCATTGAAAAAATAAGAGTATATGAAAGGGACCATTTACCAACAATTATTATAATGTCGGTGTAGACAATTGCTTTTTACGCATCATTTAAAGGACCCGATGTGAGGATGGGAAATACATGAGCCGTAATAGGATTCCGCTTTCAGACTATCCAGTTTTATGTTCCCACAAAGGTATAAGCTTGAGGACTTTTTTGACCTAGGTTATAGGAATTGATAACAAAGGAAAAAAATTATTCACAAAACGGCCGGGAATCCAATCGAAAGTGTGATATACTAATAAGTTTTAAAGTATCACAATTCGCCAAACCGCTGACAACAAATGTTATGAATAGGCATAACATCTGTATTTTTATTTCATGCATATAAAACTTAATTGAATTACAGACTGAAATTTAAAGTTACTTAATTTAAACCATTACAAATTCGGTTACAAATTGCTCACAAAGATTTTATGAGCAAATCTGAACATGGACCGTGGTAAAACCAGCTTCAGTATTCTCAAAGGATTTTATGTTTATTTGCGTAGGCGATATGTTTTCAGATTATAGTACGGTTCTCTTTAGTGGCGTATTTAGTGAAGTAATCTCGCCCATTAGACGTCCTTTGTCTATTATCCTCGACCTCTTTATCTATTTTCTTGTCGTATTTACATTGCGGCTCCTTGATTTGGGTACATGGATGATCGCTTTTCAGAAAATGTGAGATTGCACTCAATTTTGATTTATAAATTACAGTTTGGTATCACAAGATAATTGCACTTATTTCTAGTGATAAAATTTAACAACGCGTATAGCGCGAGACAAGCTACGGTCATCGTTTAGTTGCAGCATAAGAATTAATTTACTACTGATACTAGAAATATATTTAATTTTACTTAAAACTATCAAAAACGACTTGCTTTTTTGCTACTGTCTTTACGCATTGTATGAATAATAAAGGGCCCTACTTATAAAGGTTATCCAAGCAATGATTAAACACTCTTTTTTCTTTCTTTGTTAATGCTATTTATAAAGTTGCTAGAAGGAGGCAAACCAGTATTTAACTAGTAAGTGCTTGAAAAAAGTTTATAAGTAAGCCACATAACATGCAATGTACGGTCTGCCCAAAAAAATACTGTAATAACACATTGGTTGTTCTCGAAAGTTATTATAAGTTTTAGGCATGGCTTTAATGTGGTAGAGCCACAATTTTAATAGTTTTGTCTGAAAATGGATTTGCTCAACCTGGGATGATCCACTGTTTCACAGAAAAGTGATGTGAAGCGGCAGGTTGTTGTTGCGTTTAGGATGGTGAGTGAAAAGTTCTGGATAATGGAGTACACTTACCATAAGGTGACCCAGTTCCTCGGCTATCAGGTCTGGTAAAAATTAGAGCCCTCGTGGTATTAGACTATGAGGTTTGAAGGTACTATCTTTTTTATGGAATTGGTTGGAAACGAGCAAGTGGGTTACCAGATACTAAGTGATCTCCACCGCTCATATACGCCCACAATACCAAAAGTATCATAGGCGCGCTGCCAACCTTAAAGGAAAGAGATAATGAAGGGATTGGGAAGGGGATTTGGCCCTCCGGATATCTCACTCACCGTACGAAACGTAGCAGCAAGCTGCTACTTTTTGACGGTTTTCTGTGAGACATTGGTAACGACCCGGACGAACCGGCTCATTCATGCTGTAGACACTTTGTCTAGCATGAATGGGCCAATGAATGGGCCATGGAATGCTGTACACAAAGGGTCTACAGCGTGGCTCTACCACTCAAAAAAGAGGTAGAGTCTTACAGAGACCATTAATTTTGTATGAAATCACGTGATTATTTCAAACGTTGAAGCTTTCAATTGCCAATGTTTGCTCAATGTTTCACTATTACCTCTATGCTTGTTTTACCTTTAGCAAACGAAATATTCAAACAACGCTCCCGCTTTTCATAAATACGGTTAAGTTATACGGGGGTTTGTTAGGGTTAAATTAGGGCTATAATCCTTATCAAATTAAGAGTGTTCTGTACGATTACGATATGAATTAGCATGAAAACTACTAGGACGGCTATTTAAACAATAATTATTATATAATTAATAAATAATTATATAAGTTAAACATTTCAAAAACCGACGTCGAATCCAGTATCGCTTTGCGTTTGCTGTTATGCGTTGAGAAGTTTCGCATTTTCCCTCGCACTTTGGCATTTTTACTGAAATCAACATAAGCTGTAAGTTTTTTGTTGATCTATTCGATTGAAAGTATGTTCAAACGATTCAAATCCCATGCGATTTAGTAGTTGGTCAACTAAAATCAAACCATATGAACTCCCTATAACCACTCATGCTGGCCAGTTGAGATCGGCACCTTTAAATAACACGGCTTTATTTTTTTGCACATGAAAATCACCTATTTACTGTAGCCTAAGTACCCAGTGATAATACAGTGCAGACGTAGCCGTGGATGTCAGTTTGCCATCACACAATGCGTTAAAAGATATAAAGCAGAGTGTGTAAGGCATCTGCTGTTTGTTTATAAAAGTAATTAAACCTCGCTAAGTAATTGTTACGCACTCAGTGGAGGGAACTGTTTGAATTCATTTATTTAAGTACTTTTAGAACGAAGGCCCTTGCAATAAAGGCAAAATGGAAAATGCGGAGCAGTCGCAACCAACTTTAATAGCTACACTTAACTTATATGAGATGTATCTGAACTATTGTAAACTTCATCAACATACTAACACTTGGCATTGTTTGTGGATAGGTTTAAATTTACTTTAAGTTCTAATATAACGGAGAGTTTGGTCAGCAGAATAACATTCTTAAAGCACTTTGAAACCATACGATAGCCTTTAACTACGTAATTGTGTGTAACAGCAAAACGCACAATGGAAACAATGACAATCATGCTAGTACGAAAAACTTGCTAAATGCTGATAAGTATTCGAATCGACAACTTTAGGTATAGTATGTTTCAACAATTTGACTTTTCGATAATCAATACTTTTTCTCGTGTGTTCGTGCTAGGCCCTAAGTTTGGAAAGCAGAACGCAATTTTTTAGGGTTAAAACGGAACCCTTATAATTTCTTCATGGCTTTCAGTCCGTCTGTCTGTCTGTCCGTCCGTATGTCATAACCATTTTACTCGAAGACTATTAGCCCTATATACATGACATTTGGATGGCAGGCGTAACACAACACACACGCTACACAAAGTTATAGTGAAATTAGAATTATTTTTGTGGTAGTTGTCCATACATGTAATTGAGGGATGCTTTTTTTTATTTCACATGACCCTGTATGGTATCATTGGGCAGGCCCATAAAAATGATATACAGGTTGCATTTTTTTTTAATATAAGTTAATAGTTTGTCAGATATGCGTGTCCAAAGTGTTTTAACAAGCTAGATTGTATAGTTTTTGAGATATGAGATATTTTCGGTAACACAATATTGATTGATTACGGAACTCTTCACTGTGCGTGGTCCGACACGCACTTGGCCAGTTTTTATTAATACTTTATATTCTGTTCATCAAATGATTGCTAATATTCTCAAACATTAACTTCCTTAAGATAAAAGTACCTACACCGATTGTCTGGAAATTACTAATATTGTCGGCGATCTCGAACGGACTTAGATTAAGCTAGATTTCCAGAAGAGGTATTTCTAATTAATTATAAGGACAAAGGAGTAACCGAGAGTGACATCTTATTCATTAAGGATATAAATTGTTAGTCACCCCAAGATGCGGTTTGCGTATAACGAGATAATATGGGCGTAAAATCGGAAATTAGGCTAGATTCGCTGCCTTCGGGGATTACAGACGTGCGCGTATGTTTTTAATCCAAGAGCATACGTTTAATTCCAAGGCCCAAATAAGTTTTTTGGCCTAGATATGACCTACACTGTGTCAGTATACTGCGTGTAACCTTTATGTATATAAATTATAGATAGTTTCATGATAGGGTAGTAAAGACGGGATATAACGTTTATTACTGAATTATTACAAGCAACGACATGACCGGCCATAAAGCTATTTTCGAACTGGAAGAGAATGGGCTTCTTCAAGCACTTCGTATATTAAAAATACCACTTAAATATTATGAACTTTATATTAGTTAGGGCTTTAACAGTATTTGAAATCTTTCTAATCGATTCTTACGATTAGTTTGTTTTTATGAAAATTAGCATATACTTGATGCATTGTATGTTTGACGATGACATCGGCATCATTCCAAACTCGGCGGCAGACCGCAGACCGCAGCGGTCGCGGCAGGGCTGCTGCGGTCTGCAGTGCAGCGCTTTCATGCGCTTGGAAGTGAAGTGTGTTTCATGTCCCTGTCGAAGATTTTTGTATTGTGATTGGCGGAATTACTGGCCATCATTTGCGCTTGACCGTAATGGCAGAAGACACTGTCGCCAGCGTCCAAAGTAATTTTATTAAAATAAACCCGTACTAATAATGCGGTTTTGGCAAAACACTTATTGTCTGTCGTACCGCTGAGTTAAGAATCATACTTTAAAGCAACATTATCTTATTGAAATAAATTAAATTATTGTTGCGACGTGCTAAAGCCCAAGTTAATGGCCAGTTACGTAATAATGTATATCGTACAGACCGTAGAACCATCTGGCGAAATCAACGTACCGTGGCTGAACAAATAGTCTAATTATTCTTCACACTGCGGTTTAAGCGATGGATTTAAGGCATTAAGAGACCCAACTATGTAACATTAGAAATACCTATTTGCAGATTTTAGAATAAAAGCTAATGTGGTAAAAATTTCAGAAGAAATTCAGAACGGTAGGCAGCGGCTTGGTTGTGCTCTGGCATTGCTGAGGTCCATGGGCGGCGGTAGCCACTTACCGATCAGGTGGTCCGCATGCTCGTCTGTCTATCTGGGCAATAAAAAATAAAACAAAACGAAGAATGCTAATGAACGTACTTATATTAGTAGTAATTTTTTCTCTTTGTTATATATTTGTTGTAGTCTGTAAGAGATTGCCTTGACCGATAAGATCACTAATTAGAAAGATATTTATAATTAAATATATAGTTATATTATATTCTTAGTTATTTACCGGCCGCCTATCTTACTGCAACTTTCTTAGAGCAATCCATATCTAATCCTGTTCTAAATCTAAATATTCATACATACAAAAGCGAAATATCACTCACTCAAAAAATACTAAAGCTAGGATCATAAAACTTGATCAGATGATAATTTGAGTAATGTAGGTACTTGCTCAAAAGGATTTTGGGAAACTTACATTTAAAGGGGGCAAAAAGGAGAAGGGAACTTTGAATGAAACACGGGAGCGGAGCAGTAATATGCACGCGATTGAAATCGCTCGGGAAAGCTAGTGGGATATAAGAGATATGCTAGACGAATAATACAAAAATTGTTCATGATTCCTGGGGAGCTGATATGAGCCGACATCTCATGCGCGATGATAAACTAGCGACGACAAATATCTCAAATAAAAGTGTCAACATATGATAAAATTCGTCGTTGCATGTTTGTAGAGAATTTCACAGGAAGTAATAGAAACGATTTTCTCTATTTCATCTCTTCTTTTTAACCGACTTCAAAAAAGGAGGAGGTTCTTTAACTGACTTCAAAAAAGGAGGAGGTTCTTTAACCGACTTCACAAAGGAGGATCTGAGGAATCTGATGACGGAGTAAAAAAGTGAAACTCCTTAACGACCAACAGTACACTCGTCGCGATTGGTTATAGTATTGGGATTTACATGCTATTGCTGTAACTACCACTAAAAACTCCGATTTATTGAACGGGCGAAAGGTTTATCAATTGAAGTCGGAGCACAAAAATACTGGCAAATACATCCTTGGCTAGAGGGCGAATATATATTTTTATGATTATTTGTTTCGGCTATTATGAGAATATGAACCTTTGTTCCAATTGAAATAATTTAGGGTTAGGGTAGCCTAGCGCATAAATATTACCACGGATGTAAAAGGCAATCTATTGCACGTTTCTCATTACACTATATCAAAGTTTCATTTGCATTTTTATTTTATAGGGACCTTCAATATTTTATATTACACTCAAGATTTATGAGTAAATTCTTAAGTTAGTTTTCCTGCAATTCTTTTTATCGTGTAAAGGATAAGCGTATGCTTATAAGGGATCCAAACGACATCCTTAGGATCTTTTTAGCGCGAGGAAACTCCTTTTTATGGATACCTTCCCAACCAATGGTTGAATGGTTAAGCTGGACTCGCCAGCCTTCTGACCTGGTTCACACCCGAGTGTTTGCTAGATCAGGACTCTAACCAATTTACCTAACCCGATAAAATATCTAGCGGTGACTCGTCGGTCAATCTTCGACGCAAGTGGTTCGTTTCCGCAGAATCCTGGTATACCTGGATTGCTGCCGGAACTGCGCTCGCTTTTATTATGACCCATCACATTTGGTTCTTGGAAGCCTGCTCACAATAAGGATGAACTCGGCGCCTGCGAAAGTACGAGGTTTCCCGAGACCGTGCATCTCAAGGTATCGTTTGGAATCTAATCTTAGCTGCCCGAATCCTTCTGACATATGAACAATAGTGTTCGAGCGCGTTGGTTCATCATCATAGGATGATGTACCAACGCGCTCTGTTACAGATTAGTGGATAATTGTTGTTCCTTTCCTCCAAATGGCAGGAAGTCCCACCTTTGTTCTGCAGATACTAGAAGATTTAGAGCAGAGGCCAGCAAACGAGTAATAGAGTCATCTGATGGCGAGTGGTATGCACCGCCCATGTACAGCCACAATACCAATATAATCTGAGAGAACCAAAAAACACCATAGACCCTTAAAGAACGTTATGGGGGTTGTGAAGGGAATTGGAGATTTGGGCCTCCGGAAATCATACTCACCGTACGAAACGTAACAATAGGCTGCTATTTCACGTCGGTTTTGTTTGGATAAAAGGACTTTATAAAGCTATTGAATTGAAATATGAAAATCGTCATCGACCGGAATTCGACTCTATATTTTATAATATGTGCACAACCTAAGTCAATAGAAATGAGATGGATATTATTATCCATTAGAAAGGTTATCCTTTCTACCGTAATGTATCTGCTTATTTATGCGCATATCCAATGATCTAGCGCTAATAAGATAATGACATCAATGTAATTTACTTATTAACGCGACGACACGTAAGTAAATGTATGCGCCATTATATGTTAGTCTGTAATCTTATTTACTTTTAGCTAGCTTTTCTCTTGGATCCACCTCGTCTTCTGGGATAAGAAATATATTATTTTCTATGTTTACTGGAATTCCGCTCAACGTAAATGTGAAGCTTGCTTGGAATCCATTCAGCCGTTTTTACATGATGCGCTTTCAAATTAGGCAACATATGCTACTGTTATGTCATATATATTTTAGACTCTATAGTATAGATATTGATATATTATAGTATTCTAATTATGCCGAAATATTTGTTAACATGAAGTTGTGAGACATGTTGGTTGGTAGGATGAAGTCAAACATCAAAATCTGTGTGTTTATCCTCGCAAAATGTTTTAATGATCCACAAATAATTGTATAGGGTTTAGTGTTGTGAGATATTGGTCGGTATATCTTCGTTCACCTGCCCTTATCCCACTCGCAGTGGGGTTGGCGCAACATACTTTTTAAATACATGTTATAGAAAGATTTGGCTTGTTAGTTTTTACGACTGGCCACCTCACTGACGTCAAATCATCTGGGGAGAGGTATTCGTCAGTATATAAAATATATTTAATGTATGTTCACGCATAACTCCGACAAACATTTTGTTTGAAACATTTTTTCCGTGGTGGTCATACAAATTTGGTTAAGTTCTGATAACGGAATATGAAGGAAAAGGAGTAACGTTTGAACAGGAAATAACAAACGCACCGCAATTTTGGTCTTGAAGCATTTATGTATAAAGAAGTTGCGAGTGGTAGAGCCAAGCTGTAGACAATTTCGTCTACAGCATAGATAGGCCGGCTTGACCGGGCCTTTACCACAGTTTCACAGAAAACTGACGTAAAGTAGCTTGGTGCTGCGTTTCGTACGGTGAGTGAGATATGCGGAGGCCCCAATCTCCCTCGAAGCGCAGGGAACGCGCCCTTGACTCTTTTGGTATTGTGCGCGTACATGGGCGGTGAAGATCACTTACCATCAGGTGACCCACTTGCTCGTTTGTCCGTCTATGCTATAAAGAAGTTACTAATGCGCTTACGTTGTAATCGCAGTTATAAACAAACCAAAACGAAAAACGACCTCTGTGTACATAACCGTATACTAAAATAGCGCCTATAAAACTTAGTTTGCTGTTCGTTACCCGTTTATTCTACAACTGTGTAAACCAATCCTAACAAACTTGGCAAGCGTATTGGTTGTTTGACAAAGTAACTATTGTATTTATTTAACAAAAACAAAGCTCGTAACAAGCAATGGTGATAGTTTATTTATATTAAATTCGTTGCTATGCGTTACAATTGCCTATTTAAATCGTTTTTAATCGACGTAACAACAAAGCGATTCATACGGTGAGTGAGATATCCGGAGGCCTCAATCTCCCTACAAGCGCAATCCCTTAATCCCTTTAATTTAAAGTCAGGACCGCGCCCTTGACTCTTTTGGTATTGTGTGCGTACATGGGCGGTGGAGATCACTTACCATCAAGTGACACACTTGCTTGTTTGCCGGTCTATGCTATAAAAAATATAAGGTAAGTTCACCTCCGTCTTACAAGCACATCCATGATTTCTATGGGTTTGTGTGCTTTTGGTGGTGACCATTTAGCATTAGGTATAATTACTTGTAATTTTACAAGGCTTTACTTTTCCGATTATGCATAATGGTATCTAATTTTGCACTTAATGCTTTTAAATTGTGAAGGTGCTTTTAAAGACTGCCTCGGTGGCGTAGTTGTAATGTGTACGCGTTACGATTGAGGCTAACGCTGAGGTCTCGGGTTCGATCCCCGGGTCGGGTAAAGTGGTATTGGGTTTTTCTATTACGAAATGCTCCGTATCAGTCCAGAGTCTGGAATTTGTGCCCGGTATGGCGATAGGCTCGCCCCCTATCACATTGTGGGACGGAGATACGCTCGGCGAAATGTGGGTGTACTGGTTACACCTCTGCCTACCCCTTAGGGGATTACAGGCGTGAGTGCGTATGTAAATTGTGAAGGTTGAGTTAAAATGAATCAACTATTTTTTCATGTGATCTGCG
Source organism: Mimas tiliae (assembly GCA_905332985.1). Taxonomy (NCBI): domain Eukaryota; kingdom Metazoa; phylum Arthropoda; class Insecta; order Lepidoptera; family Sphingidae; genus Mimas; species Mimas tiliae. The sequence continues at coordinate 5,685,603 of HG995242.1, read as the reverse complement.
AAAACAAATCAATAATTTGTTTTCAGTTATTAGCCGATCTCAGCACGTCTTTACAGACTTTATACTCACTTGAGTATCGTTCTGTAATACGGGCCTAATGTTGTAAAGATACATTAAGTACAGTTTAAGGTTTTACAAAAAGCTTAAGCACATAAATAAAATAAACGTGACAAGTCCTGGAACGAGGGTGCTAAGTTATTATACCTCAAAAATGTTTGATGGATCTCGCAGTATTTTACGGTCTAGTTCCGGACACCGCCCGTCCGACTTATGAAACTTCAACGAATCTACTTAGTATAATATATCACTGACACCTGCGGCATCTTAGTACAACGATCAGTTATAACTGTCAGTTTTGTCTGACGTCTGTAGATGAGTAACTATTATGTTATCTTCATTAAGTCGGTCAGTTTTCGCTTATAAAGCAACTGGCTAGCGTGTATGCACGATACTAAATGATAAATGTTTGTATATTATGCTGATCTTGAAACTTTCGATAATATCAGAAGCCACACGCTGACTATGCTCATTTACTTATTTATTTATTCACCTACTTTGTCTAAAATTTGATCTTGTGATTACTTTGCCTTTTGTTTTCTTCTTCTTCGTTTATAATTTGTCTTTGGTAGGTAACTATAATTATTTTTATATTTGTGTTAATTTTAATTTGTCTTTGTATGCGCCGAATAAATGTTTCTCTTTCGCTTTCTTTCTTTTTTTTTCTATATTTACATTCATACACAACATTTTTCATTAAACGGCAAACGTTTTAAAAAGGTACAAAATTATTCCTGGGGAAAGTAATATTTTTTGCAGTGCCGACTGTTCACCACAGTACGCTTATATGTATAGAAAATTTTTGTTAATTCCGCCAATCGTTTTCTTATGGTCTTTTAAGAAAAAAAGAGAGAATGAACTAATCAATCAATAAATTGCCCGTGTGTAGCTGAAGACATTTTTCTTACATAAGCCTGCGTCAGCACGGCGAGATTTGTCACGAGAGGCAATGTAATCTTCATCACGAAATTAAATCCACTAGAATAAACATTTTCGACGTTTGGGTTTTATTTAAATTAAATTGTGTGAATATATAATATAATAAATATACATATTCATTGCTAATAATTGTAATGAACTTAGAACTGATGGTTGGGTTGGCTTGATTGATTGCTTTTTTGGTGGAGATACTCGAGGGCGCCGCTTGAGTCATTAAGAAAACCTATCATTATCAACATAAGTAATTTGGGATAACCTTTATCCTGCGAGGATTAGCTGAAGTAGATAGTAGCGTACAGTATTACATTCACGCCTTTCATTTAGTTTGTAGTATCAATGGTATCAGGGCTGCGGCTGGCATGCATTTATGCGTATACCGCGGTCACCGACAAAAAGGAGAGGACGGAATACGGCGAGGTTACGATCGGTAGGACGGTTTACAAGTGGTAGAACCACGCTGTAGACAATGTTGTCTACAATACTGTATTCCTACGAATGGGCCGCCTCGACCGGGTTGTTAAGAATGTCTCAAAGAAAACCGACGTAAAGTAGCTGCTTGTTGTTGCGTTTGGTACGGGGAGTGAAATATCCGGATGTCTAAATCCCTCTCCCGTTCCAGATTCCTTATTTATACATTTCCTTTAAGGTCGCCAACGCATTTATGATTTCACAGGTAACGTGGATGATCATGAGTGGTGTAGTTTACTTATTAGCAGGTGACCCATTTGCTCGTTTGCCCACCTCTACTATAAAAAAAGCGAAGATATCAGTAAACGGATTTCCTCGTTTAAAAAAAAAAAGGATTAGCTCAGGTGAAGTTTGCTAGTTATCCTTGGGGAAATGACATTATTTCAGAATGAAAATGGATTAGATGTAATTCTACTTTTTCCAACAGTTAATGCCTGGGATACCACATGTCTTACTTCATGTGTTCATATCATGTGGAGATGGCACATTTTATGGACCGCTAAGTCCGTATCGTAAACTCGCCCGACATGTTGATAACCTAATAATGTTATTAGCAGTTACCATTTATTATATTTAAAACTGACATTCATTGTAATGAACGGCGCTTGCTCTGATAATAGCAATTTTATATTAATGTTAGTAATAAATTGGTTACAAAACTTCCTTATCATCTTAGGACAGATTTTATTCGCTTAAGGCATTTCAACTGATAATAAAATCGTGCAGTTTTAGAGTTCTGAAGTGGATATTCGGTAGGCAAGACAGATACGAACCTATATCATAAAATATATTGAATTGTTTTTCTTGTGCGTCCTAAGGTCGAGATCTCTACAAATTTAGCCTTTCTCAAGGACTCAGAACGGTCGAAATCGTTAACTAAAAAAGTTACAATATGTGTAACATAAAGAATTGGTAAGGGTGGGGTAATGAGTACCTACAAGAGGCGGTGATACTTTAGCAATACGTTCTTTATGTATCTGTCGTGAAAAAATCGTAGGATTAGTCAGATCTTGATCGCATAGTTGCATTTCATTGACTTGACCAAATTATTGAATAAAGATAGCTCTTCGATATATCTATCAGGTGGTATTGTTTTTTTTAAATACATACAGGAGACGATTAATGAAAAGATAATTCCAATGTAATGATGTTCATATTTGAAAAAAAAAAACTTTAATGTTTTTAAAATATGGACAACTCATCAACTTTAAATAAGTAATTAACAAGACAGCGGCGTTGAGATCAAAAATGAACAGTGAAATATTAAAATAATCTCCATTTTAATGAAGGGAGTATTACGGATTGTTCACGTGTAACTTTAAAGTTACACTACTACTGACTAGTTTACGTTTATAGTTAAATTAGATTGTTTACCGTAGTAGCGGATTTACACGGTTCCATTTTAGTTCATAAACTGACTTGTATCAACAAACGCTGTATGGTTTTCCTTGATCAATAGGTTTGATGCATATATTTTTTTAATCAATAGCATACATTCCCCATAACGCATAGAATATAAAGACAAAGAAATAACGCGGCGTACGCGTGCGTGCGAGGGAGATAGCGAGATGGCCACACAACTACTTTATTTTATTTCAGACATGTTTTAATTAATATTAGAAATATTAATAATTGTTGTCTAATTTTTCAATTTTGTTTGTGTTTAGACAATAGTGTTTCCTTTTTGCATTATTTTCTATTGCGTATACAATTGAAGTTGATGCATCAACCCGATTCGATTGATAGTTCGTTCAGACAGTTCAAATCGCATGTGATTTAGCAATTGCTCAACTAAAATTGAACTGTGTATACCCACTATAATGGTAAGAGACGAGACGCTAAATTAGATAAGATGTCTACGTGAAAAATTACTTCAGTTTCTTTGAAATGCTTTTTACGCATTACTTATTCTGTTTTACCAAAGCAGTAGGCAAAGTGATTAGGTATAATTAATATCATTTTGTTTACACTTTAATATTTTAATCATTATTCGAAAACTGAAGACTAATTTATTTAATGGATGAACAAAAAGATGTCTCGAATAATCTACCGTTAAAAATCCTCGACGTCAATTAGAAAAACATTTGTTGCTTTTAAATGGCTAACAAGATTTTCTTTTAACATAGGTAAGTACTATTGCGATTACACCTGCCCCCTTAGACAAGGTGACTTTCTACAAAAGTTAACGCTAATAGAAAACTAAAATATGTATGGGAATGACATTACAACGTTAAGTCAGATGGTTAAAGAAATACTTATCGTAGACAGATAATTTACTAATAACTTTTTTTATAGTATAGGCCGGCAAACGAGCAAGTGGGTCACCTGATGGTAAGTGATCTCCGCCGCCCATGTACGCCCACAATACTAAAATAATCATGGGCGCGTTGCCAACCTTAAAGAAAGGGGATAAGTAAAGGATTGGGAAGGAGAGGTGGATATGGGCCACCGGATATCTCACTCACCGTACGAAAGGCAGCAGCAAGCTATTACTTTACGGCGGTTTTCTGTGAGACAGTGGTAACGACCCGGACGAGCCGGCCAATGCTGTAATGCTGTAGGCAAAACTGGCCTGTGTGTACCTACTAAAATTAATACGATCTTTATATTAGTTTTTTTTTTAATGTTGTGTATGAAAATTGTATGCAAATTATAATGATAGTGAAGGAGGCCTACGAGGTGTGCAAGCATCGTAGCAAGTAGAAATCCGTTGTCTCTGCCTACCCCTATGGGAAACTGGCGTGAGTCTATGTATTTATATATTTTAGTTTTATATAAGCGTTAACGATTGTACAAATCCATATTGTCTAAGGAGGCAGGTTTCTAATAACAAAAAACGTTTTTAAATTAGTTTATTCGTCTCTACGATGCCTCAGACAGATACACACATACAAATGAAAGTGAGCACGTTAGAGGGAGTTTGTAATTGGCACCTATACTGGATAAGATGAAAGGGAACCGCCTGTCTTGGTATGGGCATGTTATGAGAAGAGAGGAAACATATGTGGGTAATAAAGTGATGAATATGAATGTTGATAGATGGAAAGGTAGAGGAAGGCCAAATAAAAGGTGGATGGAGTGTGTGAGGAAGGACATGAAATAAAGAGGGGTGAATGACGAGACGACGGCTGATAGACATGTATGGAAGAAGAAGACATGCTGCGCCGACCCCAAATAGAATTGGGACCAGGGCAGGAGAATGATGATGATGATGAATGACGAGACAAACAGTTAGCCCGATGGTAAACGCCACACCAGCCCATAAACATTGTGAAACAAGCGCTAAATAAATAAAACAAAAGATACCCACGCCCACATCATATTTAAAATGTATAAAAAACACACTCGTAAAAAAATTTGGTTACGTGTGGATTTTTTTATAAAAAAATATATTTGAACCGAGAACCGGAGTAGGTTTTTAAGGTTAGCATCCGCTGTATGTATGTCAAACGATGTAGCAGAGATAAAGCGGCCGGATGTGGGGCGAGCGACTGCTGCGGATGCTCGCCCTTACTTGTCTGAAAAACTCTTAGGTAGCACACAATGAGACCCGACCCGTGGCTCTGACACAGTGCTTATACCTAGCGTCCTGTAGCCGTTATATATTTTAATATATGTATTGTTGTAGGAAATGTTAAACAACTTCAACAAAAAGTATATTCTTTTAGATTCCAACTCACATGAAACATACAGGGCCTTACTTTAAAAAATATTAGATAAACACACTTTTATCTTTACCTTTCAACGCGATTTATAAAGTGGCTAGAAAGAGACTAAAACAGTGTTTAACTAAGCAATGCTTAAGTTTATAAGTAAGGCCCACAAAGCGCAATGCAAGCTGATACTTCACGTTAAACTAACTACAGCGGGGCTCTACTACGTTTTTTATAAAATGTTATATTTCTGCTGACCCTTTATAATGAACTCCATTGTAATGTGGTGGTCTGGGTAGGGATCGCTTCTGTGACGTCAGACCGCCTGTTGTGATATTATAGTTATAAGGCTTGTTTCAAAATGTTGTACATTAATTAAAGAGTCTATTAGTATATGTCTATATGTATTTAATATGTTTTAATTATTCTGTTCTATTTAACTGCCCAACCCAGATTCTTTTCCTATCAGATATTATATATTGACAGTTTTTATAGTTTATATAATATTAAGTTTTAATACTAATTTTGCGACCTCCCCAATTACACCACATCTTAAGAATAACATAGTCAACATAAAACAAATACAATAAAATTAAAAATACTCTGGCCGAGAACGATGGTTGCGCAAAATATTTGCATATAAAGTGGAGCTAATTTGGGTCACCGTACAAACAAACGGTGTGTTTACTTCCTTTGTCCCGGACTTTCGGCGGCTTAGCCGTTTGATTGTTGTATTTCTTTTACAATTCTTTGTGATAACGGTCGTTTACTGGCGTATGTTGGTAATGGTGAGCCTGGAGAAGCTGTGTTTTGAAATGTTTTCTTATTTTGATTAGATAAATTGCTCCGTTTTGTTCAGCATAAAAAGGTATCCTTTTTCACGAGATTTATTGAAGCAGTCAGATTTATCTTGAGAATGTTCTTGCCTTTTTTTGGGGTTGAAAACTGAATTTTGACAGAAAGGAAAACAATCTGCTAATCATTTCTTTCTTCAACTTTAACAGTTATTGCAAATTGCGGTTTTATATTTCAATGTTCACTTTACCGCAATTATAAGAAAATTATATATTTATTAACATCCGAAAAAACTAAAAAGCTAATTATTAAAATATACATTTTTGAGTCGATGCTTTTGTCAATTAAAGGCAGAAGGCGCCGACTTAAAATATTTTTTATTTTATTTGAGTTCGTTTTATTTTGTCAAAAGTTATTATTTCACTATTTTTATTGAAAGAATCATCAAAATTGGTGCATAAATTATAATGTTTCAGTCTTTCATCCCCGATTTCACTACCTTAGGGGTGGATTGTCTTCTTAAAATTTAACAGGACGAATTTTGAGCTATACTCGTTGGAATCATCCAAATCGGCCCACATTTGGATGAATTATGAAAATTATCATAAAAATAAATAAAAAGTAACTTAAGGATGTGGGTATAAAACCCTCGAGGCCGATTTGCAATTGACCGGTTTTTTCTATCTTGTAATCGTTGGATAGAATATGCCAAGTTAATCGAGGCATAATATTCGTCAGGGAGTTACGATATTTCGTTTAGCGTAGTACGTAAAACTCTAATAGGCACATAAAACTGCCCATTTGTTTTTATCGACTCGTACATCTAAAAATATGTAAAACACGCAATTTATTTTGTGAACAGTGAAAGGTTTTGTTATTATTTAGAAAGTTATTTATTTTGTAAGTATCATTTATTAGAAAATAATAATTAAATAAACAAAATACTTCAGTAGATAAGTAATATTAATGACATTATCTGCGGTTTAAGTTATCTGCCGAAGAAAATAATATCGCGTCACACATTTTTACGATTCAGTGTTCTTCCACCTACCCTTATCCCACTCGCAGTGGGGTCGGCGCAACATGCTTTTTAACACATGGTACCGAAAGATTTGGCTTGTAGCTTTTACGACCGGCCGCCTGCCTGACGTCAATCTCTCTGGGGAGTAAGCACATACAGACCTGAAACAAATATTTATGGATCACACAAACATTTTGTCTGGGTGCGGGAATCGAACCCGCGGCATCTCGCTTCAGAGCCAGCCACTATAGAGGCTGTAAATTTTTCACGATTCAGTAAATTTACTAAATGATAATGATGCAACCGAAGACAATAGGTGTAAAAAAACTTTGATGGGACATTTGATCTAGTTATATTTTTCTAAAGATAAACATAAAATGCTTGAAGCGTGATATGGTTTGTCTAAAATCGTTGTGTTTGCGCTACATAAATCCCTTACAGTCGAGTAATTTGGGGTAGGATTTCTACTACCTTTCATTACCACACGCGTAATAAATCCTCCCGTTTATTTAATGTGGGAACATTTTCCAAAGGGATTTCACATTAAGTTTATTATAATACCTCACGAACCTGTCAATTGAAGATCACTTACTAGCAGGTGACCCACTTGCTCGTTTGCCAGCCTCTGCTATAAAAAGATACATAAACAGCAACCTCAAGAATTAAGAAACTCATCAATTTTGATAAAGTAAGCCTGATAAATCACAGAGTGGTTTTTTTCCTTTTCAAAATTATCGGCAATTCACCCACGATTCCTCTGGTTTGTTTGCCACCTCTGATTTATTTATTTACTAAATGGAAGCTTACAGCACTATGCCAAAACACTTACATTTTAATAATAACAAAAACAAATAAGTAATAAAATTAATGCCTACGATGCCTACATAAAACAAAAAAAATATTATTAAAAATTCAACAAACAGTTTTGCCTTATTATATACATGGTATGGTTTATCATGGAAGATATCTAGATCCGGATATAGTGCATCGCGTTGGTTCATAACAGTATGAAGAACTCCACGTTGTTGATGTTCGTTACACCGTTTTGGTAAGTTAATTGTTCCTAACTGGCCAAACGTGTTGGTTGTCGCCTGATTTACATGTAAATTGAAACACTGGTCAATATTAGCTGAATCGATACAACCCCAAGTACTGCTTGCATAATTGGACGGTCCATAAATGGTGTTGGTTTTTGCGTGCAATCTAAACAATAACGCTGTATAACGTGCGAAAATAATTAATTTTGATTGTAAACGCAATGGCCGAATTGAATCTTACTACGATACCGATTTGTGTATACATAAAAAAGTAATTAAATGTATGTTGAGTTTGAGTGTTTACTGGCGACCGAGGCTTCTGCAGATTTTTAGTTCATCGATATAAATATATAAATACCTGTTCGGTATCCGACTGCGTTCCAGTATTAGCCTAGTCTAGTGTAGTGTCCCGTGTTCGTCCCAAACACCCAGTCCAATCGCTCACCACACGTGTGGACACAGATAACACTCAGTTATAGGTACCTGGCTAGTAGAGAGAAAACTGTGCTCCCCGTAGTGGCGAGGGTATTTATAAGGTGCCATCTGACGTTGATGTCATCCTTATTCTTATCTACCGCCACTATGAAATCTACTATACTTGATAGTGGCGGTACCCTTAATAGCCATACATCTAGCTTTTGGAACACATGTATTGTTGAATACGCGTACGCCTATTGTACAGATGTTCTAGACTCTAAATGCATGTGAAGTCTGAACTAGCTACGTCAGTACCTAGTGTAGTGTACAGTTAGTACAAAAATACTATAGATACTTTGCGTAGTGGAGGTGAATAATAATGGGTATGACATCAACGACGAATAATACTTTGTAAATGCACCCGCCATTAGGGAGAGACTAGTTTTTGCCAACGGCGAGGTATCGATATACTAATAACTGAGTATTATCAGTGTGTATATAAATAGTACGCACTCACGCCTGTAATCCCCGAAGGGGTAGGCAAATGTGATAGTGGGTGAGCCTATCACCGTACCGGGAACAAATTCCAGACTCCGGGCTGATACTAAGCATTTCGTAATAGAAAAACCCAATATCACTTTTACCCGACCCGGGGATCTACCCAAGACCTCAGCGTCAACCTCAGTGACTGCCTCGGTGGCGCAGTTGTAATGCGTATGTAAATAGTGTTCACAAGTAATATGTGATCTAGGTCCAGTTACATATAAGGGGGTGGTATTGGAGGCTAGATTGGAACACTACATATACGGAACACCACACGCAGTATATTCCGGCGCGTGTATACGTGGCTACAGTCATACATCCTTTTTTGAGATCAATAAAGAGTAAAACACGATTAAAACATTTACCAGAAGATCACATTAATGCAGGTACGAAGTTGAACTCTTAGAGAAAAGAACATATTTTTATTCGAATAATCAAAGCCCGGAGGAAGCGCTTTTCAAATTAATTAAAGTGTAAACTGTGAATATTATAAACGAGTACAGTTGAAAATAACGTTTAGCATTTTGTTACAAAATTAAACAGAGAGTGAATGATGACCAAATGATATATTCTATAATATTAAAAGTTGGTTGAATTAATTAAACTGTGACTACGGCCTATATTACTCGATAGATACGTCGGGAAATAAATAAATGGCTATTCAGAATACCGACGTAAAGTGGCAGCTTATTTTTGCGGTTTATACGGAGAGTGAGAATCCCAGATAACTAAACATTTGAATAACTCTTGCAAGAATCTCGGGTGTGTCGTTTGTTATTTTTTCATTACATCCCATTTTTATCACTAGTTTATTTAGTGCTCGAAATATCTTCTAAAACTTCGTTGGTTATCTTCTGCTGATGAATTTTCAATTGCTTCCAACGGTTGCTGGCCTATGTTGTTATTCATTGTAAGGGCTTCATTTCATGTTATTCTGTCGAACTCGATTTTTACCGACAAATTTCTATTTTTCAAAAGATTCTCTTTGTCCCAATAGCACAATTTGAAACTGTAGTCAGAAAGGACACAACTACTATCGTCTACTGTTAGTTTTCTGTTTTTATTTCGTACTCACAATAGCGTAAGATTAATCGCTAGGGGACCAACAGAAAAACTTTTACCGGTGTAGGTAGTTGCTACAATATTAAACTATATGTATAAAGGTAGACTTATGACCAAAGGTATTCTCCACCAGTCTATCTATGGGTGATGCAGAGACGAGACAATATGGGTGTATATAAACCATGGAAAAAGAAATTCTGATAAGAAAAAAGTAGACAAGATAATTATAAGTAGATTATAATTATACATAATAATTACATAAATACAAGTAAATGGGATAATGTAAGGAGGATGATTGTCATCATCCTCCTTACTTACTTACTCTTGTCATACCTAATACTATGTATGTTGTCTTTCTTTCTGTCTGGCTTTGTCTCAGCCTAATACCAGAGTCCGCCTTCCCATCATAATTTGACGGTGGATTTGGAATTTGGTGGAGCGACCCGTCTTCTCATCCCTACAACTTGCAACGGAAACAAAGTTTCGCCATTGCCTCCTCGGTTGACCAGCAGAATTTACCACGTGCAGGTCAGTTTGGCTTTGGGTCTAAGATGTTGGTGGCCCACTTACAGAATTGGAATTTAAGTAAGAGGAGGAATTAGTAAGTAAGTAGAAGTGAAAATAGAAAAGAGAGTAGTGAGTGAGATCATACGTAAGTTAGGTAAGCAACCTTCACAGCCTATGGAGCTTCTTAGGGTTCCGTAGGCAAACGGCCGTAGCGGAACCCTTATAATTTCGTATTGTCCGTCTATTCGCCTGTCCGTCGTTATGACACAACCATTTTACTTGGAGAATGTTAGTGCTATATGGATGAAATTTGATTATGTGTATTCTATAAACCGCTACACCAACGTGTACTTAAGAACTATTTTTAAAATAAGAAATAAATGTTGGAATTATTTAATCGTCGTTTTCTCATCTCTAACTAAGAAATTGTGGCTTTATAACATGTCTCTGAATTTACATATCGTTTCATACTTCATAATTTATCATTTTCAGCCCTGTTCGACTTATTGTCATTATTATTTACATAAAAACCCCTTCTTGTATAATTTTATAGATACAAATTAAACTCACTTGTTGAAATTACAAATTCCAGAATTGCTTTACAAATCTAGATGATACGGTATTCTATTTTACGAGTACAAGTTTAATTAAGGATAACACGCACCAGCAAAAACCTATTTACATATTTGTATAATATTTAGGACGGTTTCTTCCATTTCTGAGTACACAGCATCGTTATTTCTTTGTTTACACCTCAGTGAAGCGAGGCCTCGATTCAAATTACCAATATCGACAAAACTCGCACATTTCTCCTATTAAACACATTTAAGGTATGCACATATTGCGACGGGTCGCATCGGATCGGACCACATGGCAAAAATCCACTTAAATTGCTTTTTTTTAATTAATGTGAACTACTAAATTTGACTCGCCGCTTCGGCCACGTGAATAACTTTTTTCCAGATAAAACGTCATCTATCCAGGTCATAGCCTACATGTATGCCAAAATTCAATCAAATCCCTTCAGCCGTCAAGGCATGATCAGTCTAACAAACATCCAAACGTAGTAGGATTGGACTAGCTTTGACTCGCCGCTCTGGCCACATGAATATCTTTTCCCAGATAAAACGTAGCCTATGTCCCAATCCAGGTCATGTCCTACTTGTGTGCTAAATTTCAGACAAATCCGTCCAGCCGTTAAGGCGTGATTTAGTAACAAACATCCGGATCCACAAACTCACACCCATCCATACTTTCATAGTTGTAATATTAGTAGAAAAACTGGATGATAGGATAGTTGGAAGTAGGTTAATAGGATAGTTGGAAGTAGGATAATAGTATAGGAACGCATACAAGTCAGTGCGTAGGTCACATTACTGCGCAGCGAATTTCCGTCCATGCGATTCGACCAGCTCCGCCCCGCTGCGGTCCGATATAATGTGCGCTTACCTTTAATAATTGTAAAATGAATATTGACTTCAAATTAATACGAAGGAATAATTTGTTGGAATATTGGAGCGTTGTTTGTGGTATGTTGATTGAAAATTTTAGTGTTCGATATTAGTGAAGTAAACTTTAGTATTTTAGATAATGTTGGTCGACTACGTACGACCACGATTTTCGTTTATTATTTTGTAAATACGAGAAGGCCGCTTTGGGCATATTTACACGAATAATATTTTATAGTAGTAGTAGTAGTAGTAGTAGTAGTATAGTATAGTATAGGCTGACAAACGACGATGAGTGATTTCCCCTGTTCATAAACACCCACGATAGTCGAAGAATCTTGAATGCGTTGCCGATCTTAAAGGAATGAAAGTGAAGGGGGTATTTTGGGGTCCTATAACTTAAAATGGAACAACTAGTTGGCTTCTATTCACAAAAAAGTATTCCTTTCAACCTTTTACCTTTCAAGACCGTCTTTAAAGTAAACAAAATAATTAAGAAAAGTGGACGACGTTATCTAAAAATCCAAAGATAAGACAAATATTCACGTAAATATTTAGTAATTTTAAAGTGTTACTTATAGAGCAGAACTATACCTACTGTTTTATATACATTTACTCAATGGAAACAATTTCAAGTTTTGCTCTTGTATAAAACAGCTTTGGAAAGACGTCATGTAATAAAAATTCATGTTCAGGCACTTAGGAACGTCTGGACACAAGTTCGCGTGTAATTCTAAAGCTAATGTTAAGTTGCTTGTTTAAAATGCGACGCTAAGTGTGTTAGAAACACCGCGGTAAAAGGTTCTGAAATATATTTTCATTTGAAGCTACTCATAAAGATACCTACAAAATATTGGACCACTGGAAACTTGTAAAATATTTAAAAAAATCTTTTGGTCGCGGCGTTGCCCGCGTGAACGCAATTTATGGGATAAAATGTAATTTTTCTATTTAAACTAAATTTAAGCTATCTAGTGGCTAGTGAATGTTTTGGTGGTTTAGTTAACCACTTCGTTAGTGAAAATTCACAAATCTATTAAACAAACAAATTAACATGTCTAGGTTTTTAGATCATGGGTATAATTTCACTGTTCATAATTATCCAGACGATTTTTTTGGAAGAATGACGATGCTGGCGTTAAACGTATATTTTTGTATCCTGAAAGTCACACTGATAATTTCTAGAATTGGGCTGAAAATAAACGAATTAACTAATGTGAAATATGTGTGTCATAACACCTGAAATATCCTTCATAATGGATGATTATTCGTAAAATGGTAATACTGGAGTGAACAGAGCGACGCTCTTCAATTCCAAGTTAAGTTGGTCCATCTGTACCTACATACAAATGACGTGACAGCTATAAAAAAGCTCGCAAACATTGCACCACTACGGGCTTAGTTCAAAACATATCTACAAAGACAGACAGACGTATGGAATTGTTTATCATAAGCAACAAATAACATGCATTATTTACTCTCATAAAGAGCAGAACTCCAAACCCAGCATTCATGGAAACCAAATAGTTTTCTCACACTTCCATGATGGACGTAGATGCTGTAGAACCTTTATTTAAGCGTGTCCCAAATCTTTGTATAGAATTTAGGGCCTGACAAGATAAGACGCCTTTATTACGGTGAATACGTAAGGTTTTGGGGCATGTATTTATTTTATCATGTATTTTGTTGTTTAAATGTTGAGACGAAATATGCGAAAATTTAAATTAATACTCAGTTTTTCTATTAGCTTGAATGACGAGACGAGCAAATCGCTCGCCTGATGGTAAGCGCGTCGCCTGCCCTTAAACAGAAGCAACGCCACACAGAACTTTGAATTACAAAGCTCTGCATGGCACTGGATTGCGCTCGTCACTCCGAGACATAAGTTGTTAAGTCTCATAATGCCCAGTAATTTCACTGACTTCAATGTCTTTCAAACTGGAACACAATAGTGCTTACACACTGTTGCTTGGCGGTAGAATTAAACGAAGCGATGGTACCAACCCAGACGGCCATTCATATTCCGCATTTTATTATTTACTTTTTAAGATATCTTCGTTTTAGACGCTCTCTATCGAATTTAAGGAAGAATTATAGTTATTCGTTAATGTACGGTGATACTGGTATATTAGTAGTTATAAATAATTATAAGTATAATTAAAATTATAAAACAGCCAAACCCCCTTGAGAGGGTTTTACGTTTTTCTTAGTCATCTTACTCGTTATTTAACTCTTTTAAAATGTTTTTCTATCCTATATACCAAAACTTATATATTTTTTTTTACTGGTAAATTCTCATACAATAACACAATCGCGACGAGTGTGCTGATATCCGTTGAGAAGTTTCATTTTTAATCCGTCATCAGATCTTAACCGAATGTATATGGAACCACATCGCAGCTAAGCTATATCGATTGATTTTTTTCTAACAAAATCGGTCCACAATTGGCGGAGAAATCGACGATCGATGATGTGTCTTTGTATACGCCGAATAAACGTTATTCTTTCTTTCTTTCTTTCTTCATGTACATACATAAAAAGAGCAAAAAGTTAACTGCATACGGCAACACTAGCGAGCCAATATAAAATTAGAATTAGCCCCTGTCCACACTGCGTTTCTCGAGATACCCTTCCCTTCAGAAGCGATCTGTTTGATTTAAATTCCCTGACGCGTTTACTTAGAGGGTCATTGTCAATACGACCTTCAGACCCTTCATAATCCCTTTAGTCTTCATCAAACTTAAAATTTTATTCGTAAATATTGAATATTGAACTTAAAATTGTATGATAGAAACGGATGATTTAAAAAAACTTATCTCAAACCAGTGCCAATTTAATATAACCAAGATAGAACAAATTTGGAGATTCAATACATTTTTTTTTTTAATCTGGCTCGGCAAAGTGACTACGCTACACCTGATGGTAAGTATAGCGCAATCCATGAATACTGTCGACCAACGATAGACACTGAATCTATAGCAGATCGGCAGAATTATGCCGGCCTGCTTAGTTGCTTCTTCACATTCCGTCATTTTGTTACATTAAAATTTATTAGTCATATTTTAGGGATAAAACCTTTTATTCATATATTGTCTAGTGCCTTTAGCTAATAAAGATTCTTTATCATGAAAACTGAGGAAAGTTATCAATTCGTTTTATGTCGGTACGTTTACGCATAACACCGCCAAATGTAGATCGATTTGGATGATTCTTTTTTATTCGATAGGGTTACTCCCCGCGTTGTTTTATATCATTTTGAAGGAGTGGATCCTAAGGGGATGAAAGCGACATTTTGGCATTTAAGCTCCGATTTTGACGATTCTTCCCATAAAAATACTTAATACTATAATAAAAAATTGTTACCAAATAATTAAATCTACTCAAAAAGAGTACCAAAAGTAGTAAAATAATACCAAATAAATAAAATAAATACACTTAACAGTCACATAGTCCTGAGCACACTAGGTTAACCTGTAACGTGCTTCGTGAGTATCAGGAACTACAAGGGACTTGCGGTCCTACAACACCCAGATCCGGAACAAATATTTGTGGGTCACACAAACATTTTGTCACGGTGCGGGAATCGAACCCGCAACCTCTTATTTCACAGCCAGCTACTGCGCCACTGAGGCTGTCAGTTTGTTCTTTCAGCCAACATTTTAATTCGTGGAAAGAAACCCCATCCTAATTAAGTAAGTCGAAATTAAGTCCAGCAAAGATACTAAATTGTGTTATCTAAAACAGCTGTTACGTTAACATGTTAATTTCACTAAAAGTATGCGAATTACGCGACACTTTTATTTCCTAGAAGAAGCTAAAATGTTTAACTTTAAGAAATGCGCACTAAATCTCGGTTGTTTAGAAAGTCCGCTAGGTACGTACTTTTTTAATCCTGTTAATTGGGTCTTTGTAGTCACACAGTTTCAATTTCATTAAAACTATAAAACAGAATTGAGCTGGTGCTTTAATTAAAAATACTGGATCGATTAAATCCTCGTGTTTTGTGGATTTCGTGCATTTTCGTGCGGAATCACAAGGGTGATCCTCGTCACATTAAATAAATCGTAGTTATTTACTATTCTTACAGTATTTCTTATGGTTCGGTAATTGTACAAATGTGGCCGTATATTTTAAAAAAGTCATTTGCAAATATTGACTGTATGGTATATTTCATTAAAGTACATAATTCAGTTTAATTATTTAATGCAACTAAGTTATATAATAATATGTTATACATATATACGTAGTTATACAGTGTTTTGCCATACTTCTATTAAAGTTAAATGTCATAAATAAATATTCTCAACAGTTACATATATTTCGCTCTGTATGTGACAATACTGTACCTCTGAAAGGCAGAGGTGTAACCAGTGCACCCACATTTCGCCGAGCATATTCCGTCTCATGATGTAATAGGGGGCGAACCTATCGCCAAACCGGGCACAATTCCAGAATCCGAGCTAATACTGAGCATTTCGTAATAGAAAAACCCAATATCACTTTACCCGATCCGTGGATCAAACCCAAGACGTCCGCACAGCAGTCGTACCGCGTACGCATAACAAATGCACCAACGAGGTAGTCTGTAATAATAATCTAGAAATATATATGCATACATCCATACAATATTATAAATGCTAAAGTAACTCTATCTGTCGGTCTGTTACGTTTAAACGCTACAGTTAAATGGCTAAACATATTTTAATGAAATTTGGTAAGGAGATAGGTTATATCTTGGGGAAGTACATATTTTACACAATGTCCCAGAAAAATAAATTTTGCCCGAAAAAAGAAGTTAATCCCGGAAAAAGTAGTTTGTCGCGGAAAAATAAGTTTGTCACGGAAAAAGACATTCACGTGGACGGAGCCGCGATCAAAAGCTAGTTTTCAATAAAACGGTAATAAATTCTCTTTCAAATAAACAACAATAGGTACTAAAATAAACGATGCAAATACTTCGATTTTATTACTTATTATTCTTTAAACATCATTCAAACCGATTCAAACTGTCTCGTGATGTAAAATAACCTCATTTTCAGTTGCAGTCGTATTTATATTAACAAAAGGAAAACGGAAACGGAAACTTTCTGCAGCTCCAGGGGAAATTAAAAATTGCGTTGAACGCTATAGATTACTATAGAACAAACTGTGTTTTTCATATTTTTTGCAACCGCGCTCTATTTTTATAGGCACCGCGACCTTATTTTAATATTTTCTTCATTTGGAACAAACTTTTGGTTCGAATTAAATGTACCTCTGGATGTGCTAGTTGCAAGTAATTTATGAATAGCCGTTACCTGCGACTCCGTCCGCGGGTAATTTTATTTGCCAATATTAAATTAATATTAAATAATTTAAATAAAAACCCAGACATTGACTACAAAAAAAACTATAATTTTTAATTGGTTGTACAAACTGCAAACGTAGATAAAAACATCTTGACTTAAACTAGCTTTGAAACCAAAAAAACAGCGTTCAAATCGGTCCATTCGTTTATGATTTACTAGCTTTTGCTCGCGGCTCCGCCCGCGTAAATAGACTTTTCGGAAATAAAACGTAGCCTATAACCGTCTCCAGGGTCCCATCGATCTCTACATCAAAATCGGTTCAGTGATTTAGTCGTGAAAGCGTAACAAACAAACTTACATTCACATTTATAATATTAGTATGATAACAGAGGCCAGCGAATGAGCAAGTGACCTGATGGTACGTGATCTCCACCGCCCATGTACGTCCATAATACCAGATAATCATGAATGCGTTGCCTAACTATAAGGAAATTAATGGGGACTGGGATGCACTGGGCTTCTAAATAATCCAAATCTTTGTAACATGGAACATGACACTTTCGAGAATATACTAGCTGGATGCATGTTAAGCTGTAAATTACATTATGTCACAAAAACCTTCGAGTTTAACATTAATTCGTATATTATCGTATACACATACATAGATTAATAATTGCAATAATAAAAAAAACATACATAGATACATATGCACTCACGCATGTAATACCCAAAGGGATAGGCAGAGGTGTAATTAGTACAACCACATTTCAACGTGCTTATTTTCGTCCTATAATGTAATAGGGGGCGAGGCTTTTGCCATACCGAGGGTCTGGGTGTTGTGAGACCGAAAGTTTCTCGTAGTTCCTGATACCCAAGACATAAGATAATCGTATTTTACTGTGGGATCAGGACTATGTGTGTGACTGTTGGGTGTTATTTATTATTTATAACACGACGTCAGTTAATCAACAGAAAGATTTGTATTAGATCGTAATATTACATAATTATGTAGATCATATATTTTCCAAATAACAACAAATCTACTTTTGTTGATTCAAGTCGCTATTAGGATATTTAATAATTCACCATTTTAAAACTAACCTTTTTACAATGAGCAACTTAATAACAAGAATAATAATAATAATACTAGCCCTGTTTAAAACGTCCGACTGCTGGGCATGGGCCTCCTCTACTGTATCAGTAAGGTTAGGCCTTTGTCCACCGCGGTGGCCTAATGCGGGTTGACAGACTTCAAATACCTTCGAAATTCATATGGAGAACTTCTCAGGTATACAGATTTCCTCATGATGAATAACAAGAATAAGACGCAATTTTTTAATGATTTTATAGGCTTGTGCAGAGGTCCTGGGTTTGAGCCTAGGTCAGCCAATTATAATTTGTGTGAATTTTCTATACAAAACATTTTCTATACCACAATACTTATCGAAATTGGAATTTGTGCTCCATGTGGAGATAGGAACTTCTATCCCATCATGGGAGAGTATTTAGACAAACGGTGGATGCCTTAGTTGCACATTTACTTATCCCTTGGGAGATACAAGTGTGAGCTTATTTTATGTTCATGAGTTATATTAAACGTAGCACACAGCAATACAGTCCAATGTTCTTACCATTCAAGCTTCTCAAACTTGTAAACTCACAAGGGACTTCGCAAGCCTCAGGCTATAGAGCACTCTCCGCCAGCCGTACACAAATACTAAGCACACATTATATCGTGCAGACTGGAATATGCATTTGAATTGAACAGTATGGACTCCATTCGAATAAGAGTTGAAATCATTTCTTTCAAAAGAATTCGTTCTGAAATTAGTCGTTTCTGTTTGTGTGGAGCAAAAGCGGCATTTAACTCAAGCGGCCGGAAGCCTTCATCCGGTCTCGTCGAGTAGCTTCGTTCCACTTCGTATCGTGGAATGATGCCTTTTTTATTTTATCGTTGCGAAACCCTTTATGGGTACCACCCCACCGCATGGTCGGTTGGGGCGGTTATGTCCGACTCCCACGGACTAAAACTCAATGGTGTTCCTCCTGGTGCGCTTGTTCGGTGGGGCTGTGGGTACGCTTTTGTACTCTACCGTGGCCCCAACGAAGCCGGCCCCTGTAAAGGGCCTCTCCGGTCGTTGGGTGATGGGGTGAATGATGTCTGTATGTTGCCAACGGTCTTAGCAATACGTCAAGTAATGCGTACCTGTTTATACGTACCTACCTATATTGATAGTGCGTTTCGTATGGTGAGTGGAGATATCCTAAGACCCAAATCTCCTTCGCCTTCCCAATTCTTCAACCATCCCTTTTCTTTAACGTCTGCCACGCGTCCATGATTTTTCAGGTATTGTGGATGTTCATAGTGGAGATAACTTACCAACAGGTGACCCATTTACTCGTTTGCCGGACTCGGCTATGAAATAATATTATTGGAAGACAAATAATTAGTTATTTGAGTTGGAAGAGTGGAAAATGTTACATATTCATGTCTTGAGGAAAGTAGTAGAAACAAGAAGAAAGAAAAAGAATTGATTTTCTCAATTTATAACGCGCACATACCTCATTACTACATTAATCAGAATTATTAAAAAGCGCAGTTCAGTGCCATGCAGCACTTCATAATTCGAAGTTCTGATTGGTGTTGCTTCTGTTTACTACATTGCACTGAACTGCACTCCGTCACCCTGAGACATAACGTGTTAAGTCTCATAATAAGTTATTTCACTGCCTTCAATGTTCTTCAAACCAGAATACAACAGTGTGTACACATTGTTGCTTGACGGCAAAAATAGTTTATAAGACTGGGATCATATGTAATTTCTGTACTAATAACATTTTAAAGCCCATGTTAACTGTGGATTATACCGTTTTTGACAAGCCTGACTCCGAAATTGCTTCAACCATTATTAATTATTAAACAATATTAGGACACAAATTCTCGTAGCTTTGAAGATTCTGCTAAAATTCACGTTTATATTACCAGCAACGTTGAAATATAAACATTATGCATTGTTAATAAGTTTAATTATACCTTAACAAACACTAGCAAATAACATAGCTATTCAGCGTATATTCGACTACTTTGTTAGTTTAATATCGTTATTAAATATTAAAACAGCAATTCTGAAATTGCTGCTATTAAAACAGCTTTTAGTGAGATTCGGTAAGTAGAAATTACAAAATTTAATGTTTGTCATAGAACTTTGTAAGATTTAAAATAAGAAATCGCTATAATAATAATTATAAGAAAGATGCTTCGGATTCCCTGGACGGCGCTTAGAACCAACAAATCGGTCCTCGAGGAACTCAAACGTGACAAGATGCCACGGCTCTCCAACATATGCCTGCGAAGGATTTTGAGTTCTTCGGACACATCGCCCGTAGGCCCGATGGTAATCTCCAAAAGCTGATCGTCACTGGGAAAATGGAGGGCAAGAGGTCGAGAGGAAGGAATCCAATGCGCTGGACTGATCAGATCCGCACCACACTCAACATGGATGTCGCCAAAGCGGTTCATATAGCTGAAAGCAGGAGCAGGTGGCACAACATCGTACGCAAGAAGTTGGTTCCGTGATGGGTCACGACCCCCAGCAGTGGGGAATCGACGCAAGGAGGATAATAATAATTATTTAGTAATATATGTTACTACGTTATCGTATACAATAATTTCTATAGATATTGTTTCTATAGATATAGTTAGTTCGTGATAATTTAAGCACGCTCTAGACTCTAATTATTTATTTAGGATTGCTATATTTTTCCATATTGTAATTAAGTTTTGTATTTTAGAGTTGCCTATCTAAGCTAAGACCTTCTTAGAAACACTTGTGATTCTATCCAAAGGGAATACCCAAGAGGTACTAAATACTTACCCGCAACTAGACGGTCGATAAAGGGCTCAGTTATGGTATACAACATCCAGAATAAGATTTATGAACCCTATCCGTGACAGGGAACAACACTAGCAATGTAATTACACAAATTTTAATTACTTTGTCGAGCCATTGTAATAAACTCTGTCTGTTTAATGAAATTAATTAATTATAAAGGGTCTACTGCAGTAGATGTAAGTGGGACAAACCTCAAGTGCAGACACGATTAGTCAGTGATCCTCTATTGTATTTCTGCGAAAAGAAAAGGGCCACTGACACCAATATCTGTTCACGGCTTTAAATTCAACCAGACTTTTGTCCTCTATTCCAATAGTGTATTTACGTGGAAAACACAAAGGTGGTAATGTACTATTTCTCTTGAAATCTTCGTCCGTATATTTACTATATGAACGTAAATTTGAGGTTTTTAACGTGTGTAGGTTATAATGTTCGGATATTATATCTTTTATGTTTTAAAATGTCGCTAATGTTGTTTGTGAAAAGTGATTTTCGGAATTTTAAATAATGTTTTCATTCTTTAACTAATTTACAACAAAAAATATAACTATTGTTACAAGTTACGTGGGACAAGTATTATTTTAAAAACTTAATACGACGGTTATTCTACTTCAACTCATGATTTATTGGCCCCTTTTACAATGTCACTGCTTTACAGACCACAACCCCATGTCGAGATTCTCTAGAGACCGCTCTCTAATTAATTATAACTAAGACCGAACTAGGATTGAATTACAACTAGCAGAGAAACAGCGTAATAAACTCTTAAGACTGTCGACTGAATTGACTGACTAACTGGCGAATGGTGACTGAGCATTGAGATGAGGACAGCGAACTGGGATAGCGTAACCGCATGATAATATCCTCGGGAGTACCCATTACAGACTGTATACTGAATGGACCAGCATAACCCACGTCATTATGAGCTAGTAGATACTGGCTAGATACTGGCCACAACTGACATCATGACCCCCGTAATTGCCAATTGCAGACTGACTACTGACTGAAGCGAGGAGCTCTATTATACATTTCTCTAGACGAGTATTAGAAACTACTTCACATTGTTTTCTCAGATACCCACAAAATTACTAATAAAAACGTGAATAACCTTACACTATATTACTCTGTCCTTTATATACAAGACTAGATATCAAACATGGAGCATTTACTACGAGTTAATATGATGTCACTACTAAATCTACAATATTAACCTACTTCACGTACCTAACACATCATGGCGTGCGTGTTTATAAATGTGAACGCGTATTTCATTGAAAGATGTTCATAAACTTTATATAGTAGTATGTTATTGTTACTGTGCATGTTTTGTATTCCAAAATTTTATTACTTAAAATTAAATAATGATTATATATTATATATTAAAAATTAATTAAATTAAAAATACTTAAAATATCTAAAACTCACGGCTGAGTTTCTTGGTGCTTCTTCTCAGACCAGTGAGCATTTCTGAAGCATCGGTAGATTCTAAGCTTGACGTGTAACAGTGCCCTTAAAGGCGTCCTAATTACTTAACGAAGGATTTTATTTGCTTTGATTTGATTAATTTCTAAGCCTAATAAGGCTGCCACTAGACCAATAACGTGATAAGGCATTTATATCTATTTTTATAGCACTATGGGCTTTATAAGCCCCTAGGCTCGATACGCTCGCTTTTCGCACGGGGCTTTGAACCCCTAATAAGGCTTACTCGTAAAAAGTCTAAATAAAGAAAAAAAATCTCCGTAA
The DNA here is from genome assembly GCA_905332985.1 of Mimas tiliae. Taxonomy (NCBI): domain Eukaryota; kingdom Metazoa; phylum Arthropoda; class Insecta; order Lepidoptera; family Sphingidae; genus Mimas; species Mimas tiliae. The sequence continues at coordinate 5,662,729 of HG995242.1, read as the reverse complement.
AAGGCCCCTAATAAGGCCTACTCGCAAAAACAATATTTGTTATTGCAATGTGATATTAACGTGACATTTTTAACGTAAACAAACGAAATTAAAAAATAATAATACTGTTTTACTGTGAAGAAGATTTAATCAATTCAAGATCTCTAATTAAATGTTTCTTACATTAAGGGCGATGAATGAATCGAGTGAATGAATGACTGAATTGTTGTATATAATCAAGAAAAACCAAGAAAAGACGCGATTCTTCATTCCGATTTCTGTTGAAGTATCGTTCTTTAAAATTCAATTAAAATCGAAATTTTAAGATAGAGACTTGAAATGAGGTTCATATGAATGAGAAAGCATCTTCCAGTTGATATAAATATTTTTTTTGTAACGTAATGAGTCTGAGAGCATCAAATTTATATATCTCGAAACGCATAATTTTTTCTAAAAAGTGGCTTGTAGATTTTTGAAAATATCAGTCTGTTTTAAATTATTTTTAAACAAATGAGGTCATATTTGAAGGAGAAATGTCTGTAGTCTTAGATTGTAAAAAAAAACTACGGTCCTTTTTTGGCGAGTTATCGTAATCTGAACATGAAAAAGTCAATATTTTTTCACAAAACATAAAATAAAAAAAAAACTTAAAGTCCGACGAATATAAGACATATCTTACTTTCTTCCCCACTTTATTCTGCATCGATTGGTATCGGTCTCGATCCCATACCCCCAGCGGTTTCGGAGGAGATAGCGTGACAAGCTTTTGGCAGTGGCGGCGGCGCCAGTTACTTTTTTTTTGAATAGAGAGATAGGCAATCGAGCCAGTGATTGACCTGATGCTTAGTGATCTCCATAGCCCAATTCAACGTCCCTCGTATGCAAGAGGTCCTCAGGGTTGGCACCACCGTTTTGTCTATTTCTACCGCCAAGCAACTGTGTGTATGCACTGTTGTGTTCTGGTTTGAAGGACATCGAAGCCAGTGAAATTGCTGGGCATTATGAGACTTAATAGCGTATGTCTCGGGGTGACGAGCGTAGTTCAGTGCCATGCAATGCTTTGTCGTTTAAAGTTCTGTGTGGTGTTGCTTATGTTTATAGGTATGCGTGGCGTTTACCATCAGGCGAGCGACCGGCTCGTCTCGTCATTCAAGTTAATAAAAATACCATTGGAATCGGGTTTAGTAAAAGGTGTGTCCTTCATAAAATCTAAACCAATAGGATAACCATTTGGTGTCTATTTGAGTGTATAAACCAAAGTACATTGAAGTAAAGTAAGAGAAGCACTAAATCATAATAGAAGTTTGAGATAAGCTTTGCGGCACCAACCGGCTCAGGGCTCCCAGTTGTCTGATTTTAAACTAAACAGTTTGATATTTCGAGTTTCGGTTTCGACGGGTTCGATAACAGCCCCAAGGGACTGGAAGCGGACTATTCGAAGTTAATAATTATTGCCCGCATTAACGGTGAAGGAAATCATCGGGAGGAAACTTAGGTACCTAAAAATTTACCAGAGTCATTTCTAAGGTATATGAAGTCTGCCAATCGCAATAGGCCAGCATGTAAATGCAAGTAAAGGAGGTCCGTGCCCGGCTGTGGGATAGTATAATACATGTTAGCTGCTGAGCTGATATTGTTATTATACTAGATTTTGCTCGCAGCTCCGTCTGCGCGAACGGCCTTTTCCGGGATACAAAGTAGCCTATGTTCTTATGTAGGTCATGGTCTACGTGTGTTTCATCCAAAAGTAACGACGAGATGGACTAACAAACATCTAAATTCACATAATTACAAACTCGTATGCGAGAGGCCGGCTGGGTTGGTACCATCGCTTTGTCTATGTTGTATTCCGTTTTGAAGGACATTGAAGCCAGTGAAATTATTGGGCATTATGAGACACACCTTATGTCTCGGGGTGACGAGCGCAGTCCAGTGTCATGCAGTGCTTTGTTATTTAAAGTTCTGTGTGGCGTTGCTTCTGTTTATGAGCAGGCGGCTTACCATCAGCCATCAGGCGAGCGACCTGCTCGTCTCGTCTTTCAAGCTAATAAAACAAAACATTTATAATAGTAAGTAGGATAGGATATCCTTTCCATCTAGAACTGACAAATCTAGCAACCCGAATGAGGGTACACAAATCAACGATGAAACTTCAACAAGTACCTACGTATTTATTGACAAATCTAGCAACCCTAGTGACAATGCAATTGAAGAGCGTAGCGGATGTGGGCGAGCAACACAGGAAAATTGTGTCAATCACGCTTTTGTTCCTACAGTTGACATTCTGCTAAACGTTGCATTGACATAAAGGAACCTTTTGTTTCATTGTTATATTGCGCCTAGCGTATATTCTTATTCATTTATGGTTTTTAAGTGGTAGAGCCACGCTGTAGACAGTTTTGTGTACAGCATGAATAGACCGGTTCGACCGGGCTGTTACCATTGCCACACAAAAAGACAAATTTCCCCTCCCTTTCCCAATCCCATAATTATCCTTCTGTAAGATCGACAACGCACCCATGATTCCTCAGGTATTGTGGGTGTTCATAAGCGGTAGAGATCACTTACCATCAGCTGGCCAACTCGATAGTATGTCGGCCTCTGCTTGAAACTGTTGAGTTATGGATTCAGAGTTTTTTTATAGCTAAGTGATGTTCACCAGCCTTAAAAGTACCAGAAGAATCGTACATGCGTGGAATAGAAAGGGGAGGGACGAGTTTGGCCTCCGGAAATCTCACACACCGTACGAAACACAAGTTACCACTTCACGCTGGTTTTATGTGGGATTGTAGTACTACTTCAGGCGGCCATCCATTCCTGCTTAAGACAAAACTGTCTTCAGAAATCAACATACGCAGTCACGCCTGTAATCTCCGAAGGGGTAGGCAGAGGTGTTACCAGTACACCTACATTTCGCCGAGCGTATCTCCGTCCCATGATGTGATAGGGGGCGAGCCTATCGCCATACCGGGCACAAATTTCAGATTCTGGGCTGTTACTGAGCATTTCATAATAGAAAACCCAATATCACTTTTTCTCGACCCAGGGATCGAACCCGAGACCTCAACGTCAGCCTCAGTCATTACAACTGCGCCACCGAGGCAGTCATTTCAATCCATATAGTACTAATAGTCTTCGATACAACTGACTGTCATACAAACGGACAAACGGGAAGACGGACATGATGAAATTATAAGGGTTCCGTATTTGCTTTGTTTCTACGTAACCCTAATGATTCCTGGAAATAACTCCTCCTAAATTCGGTAAATTAATTTAGCTTGTTAATATCGGTGCGCCCATACGCGGTACAACTTAAATGAAGTGTCCTATATTATTATTAAAGAGGCCGGAAGCACGCATGAATAAATGAAACGTGTGAATGAACAATTGGCTCACGTCAAAAACGGACCCACCCACTTAAATTTTAATTAGTCCGAAATGTTTTCAATGTCTGCAGCAAAATAACATGCGTTAGCGGATTCATAATTTATAGCTGTTATATGATATTAGGTGCTGTAGGAAAGAAATTATTTTATTTTTGTTTGTAAAGTTCTTTCTTTTCTTTCTCTTTTTACGTGGGCGGGTCGTCAGTCCGCCGCACAACACCCGAAATGCTGGAGGACCACACCCTACTTCAGTCGACGAGTTCATCGGATTTAGCCAGTAGTCGTGATCTTTTCCATCTCGGCACGAACTAAAAAGTTCGCAAAATCATCTGCCGGAACACGTGTTCCCTCCTTCCTACAACATGGGGTCCTTTAAACGGACTATGAAGAAGCAATTAGGTAGACCGCCATAATTCCTACAATGGGCCTAGTCTGTCGTTGGCCAGCACTATTTTTGGATTGCGTTGCACTTACCATCAGGTGTAGTTTCATCATTAGTTTGCTGAGCTAAGATAAAAACTTTACTCCTATTTTAAGCCGGTTTATGAAACACAGTATAACGTAAAATATGTTTCCCGGACGAACCATAAATATTTCAAGCATTTAGCTTGGCCTCTCCCCGGGCAATAAACGTAAACCTCTACATACTTCAAAGTGCCTTGTTACTAACGCACCTTGTTTTGCACAAACTTTTATTAATTAAAAACATTTTCCCATCTCACTTTTACCTGAGAAAGTGTTTTACAACCTTCCACAAAACTTATACTTTGCCAAAGTTGATGTAAATCAAATGATTTCGCTTGATATAAAACATTTGATGTATAAAGTTTGATCTTTGAAGTAATGAGCGTTGTTAAACTTGCAAAATGATTTTCACAATGGAACCTGTATAGTAAAGGCACTTAACAAATTCTACCGCAGGTTCGTCTTACACATAACTTTACATTTTTTCTGCAGTTTTTTAAAATATCGATACTCTTAATGCCAAGGTCCGCCTTCTCGTACCATAGATTTGACGGTATTTGGCATTACCTTTATAGAGTGACCCGCCATCTGACCCCCACAACGGGAACCATGTTTCGCCACTGCTTCGTCCCTTAATCAGCAGAATGTACCACGTGCAGGTGAGTTTGGCTTTACGCCTAATTGATATTACTATACATATTCTGATTGTTCACCGATCAATAAGTAGTTTTAATACCACCTCAGAACTCAGAACTTGCTTGTAGTATCAGAAACTTCGAGAGACTTTAGTACAATAATAACTTACTGTTACTTGCACAGATATTGAACCCGTTGTGGGAATGAAAACAAACAATATTCATAAATTAAGCAGTCCATTGTTTCTTCAGAAAATAGGTACATACTACTATTGCCTCATTTGTTTAGTGGGAACGTACTTAGGTGAGAAACCAGTGAAATTCTGGGTTCAAACCCCAAGTCGGGCAACCACAATTTGTGTTTGAGTTTTTCGACTATAAATCACACATGAGTTGCCCAGGCCAAAAATTCGTGCCCGGTATAGAGATAAACAGTACCGACTGTCGAGACGTAAGTCGTAGATTCGAAACCAGCACTAAGAACATGCACCTCTGACTTTTTGGAGAAACAATAGATATAATATCACTTGCTTAGACGGTGGAAGAAACCTAAATACCTGAGAAGTTCTCCATAAGAATTTCGAAGTCTGTATACCCACATTAGGCCAGCGTGGTGGACTAAGACCTAAACCCTCACATTCAGAGGGGGTCCGTGCCCAGCAGTGGAACGTGTATAATACTGGGCTGGTATTATTATTATAGTGATAAGATCGCTAGCTCTCAATTCATGAGACGGAAAACGCTTGGTGAACTATAGGCATGTGCCTATATGTTAGTCAACTAATGTTAGTTGCACCTCAGCCTACCCTTTCGGGGATATAGCCAAGTAAATTGGTATTCAGCGACACGATGGCATCAGGAATTCATAAAATTAAACAATTGCTTCATTCAAAGACAACTCGTCACCATAACAGACGTTGCTGTGAGAAAATCGATACCATTGAATAAATTACAGTAAAATACGACACCGCGCTAATAATAAACTACTATTTCCTTTGCGTCTGCATGTATGATATTTTAGACGACGCCACGCCAATACCATAAATATACGATTTGTTATAAAATATTCACTTAATCACGTTTTTTACACAAATTAGTAAGTAGGTCAAGTACCTTTGTCTATTTCAGCCGCCATGCAGCAGTCTATAAGCATTGTTGTGTTTTGGTTTGAAGGACATTGAAACCAGTGCAATTACTGGACATTATGAGGCTTAACATCTTAGATGAAATGGGTATACTATACAATATGGTCTACAAATCGTACTTATCTTCAAACTGTTAAACACCCGCAATACATAGTGTCAGTTTATATTCCCTATGCGCTAAGCATGAACCCATGAGATATCTCGAGAGAGAGAAAACTTCGTTGGTACCGAATAGTATATCATCGGTACCTCACGAAATAGAAATATAGAAGGAAGAAATAGAAGAAATAGTATATATAAATAGAGATACTCGTAGCACGAGAAAACGGGTCGGCTAAAATTTCTCGAGATGCTTTAGAACCGGTTTAAGATTTGCAGATGCCCTCGTATTTAGGATAAATCTCACTTTTCCTTTTCCATATTGATTGATTTGTATTTGGTATTATATGGGGCGACCCGGCGTCTGACCCCCACAACCCGAAACGGGAACCAAGTTTCGTCATTGCCTCGTCCGTTAATCAGCAGAGTGTACACGTGCAGGTGAGGTTGGCTTTGGACATAAGATGTTGGTGGCCCACTTACGCTCCAAACTTACTTGCGCCTGATTTACATAATCGCTTCACTTACTCCATCCCACATGAAGGTAATGACTGTGCATATCTTGATCGTGTTTGTATTTAGTTGGAAGTTAATTTTGATAAAATTGCCATATGTAAATTTTGTTGTAATAGAGATGAGGTTAGATGACATCTATGATTATTAAACTCATTTTGTTAGTAGTTTAGAGGAGTACAGTCTCTGGAATTAGGTTACATATGTACATTTATTGTATTTTAGGAAGGTAATTTCAGTATAATGTCCCTCACCCAATTTCTATGCCTAAGCGCTTGATTGCAGAATAATTTTATTTAAAGAAGTGGGATAGTAGTATACTGGGTTTACACCCATGGGTGGGTTTACATTTATCTTACGATGAGGGCAATCTCTAAAAATGAGGGCAGGTGGTAGAGCTGGTGACTATAGGCCCAAATCCCCTCCTCTTCCCAATCCCTTAATTATCCCTTTCCTTTAAGGTCGGCAACGCGCCCATGATTTTTTAGTATTGTGGGCGTACATGGGCGGTGGTGATCACTTACCATCAGGTGACACCCTGCCTCGTTTACCGGTCTATGCAAAAAACACGATACAAATAATTGCGAATTCATCATCATCATACTACTTTTTTCACGCACAGTCTTGTTTGAAAAGATAAATAATAATAATGAATTTTCTTCAAATAGTAATTAAAATCGTATTTTTCCTTACGCCTATCACCATACCGAGCCCAACCTTCCATCTCGGGAAACTCGTGTGATTTTTTAATCATAAATTCATACTCAAATTAATTGGTTCAACCTGGGATTTGAACCCAGAACCTCAGTTTTTCGATCTATAAGTACGCTGCCACAAGACAAATGAGGCTATAGTTTATTGTTGGTATCATAAACTACTCAAACGTTTATGTATTTATGTAAGAAGTTAAACATAATATGCATGTACGTTAGTATCACGTAAAGATTTTAGAATGTCCTAGAATTGAATAATTTATGGCTCTATTACTAAAAGGTATTCGAACGCAGCGCGTAGAACCGCGACGTTTTGGCAGAAAGTCATATAAAACGGAAATATTAAAACGTATCTCGACTGGAGTTGCAATATAAAAGGTGAAAGTCTGTTTAAAATCTACTATATTTTCAAATACAAGAAATAATGTAAAATAAATGCTTCGTGGTATTTCATACCATGATAAAATGAAATGTGACTGAATAATTAAAACCTATTACGTAGCAGAGAAATACTTTAAGGAATATTAAACTAATTTATTTATTGCGTCGAAGTAATTTTTTTTGGGTGACACTGTTGGTTGCCTGTTTCATAAAAAATAATTGATCATGGTTATAATATTATTTATGTAGTATATATACTCGTACCACAGTCTCCTAGGGTACCGTTAAATCTAATCATGCTGGCGAAGTCATGGAAAAAGTTATATTCTAAATTGATCTACATGAACACATAAGACTGACTCAGTGGCGCAGTTGTAATGCGTACGAGTACGTCTTACGGCTAATGCTGATGCTGAGTTCTCGGGTTTGATCTCCGGGTCGGGTAAAAATGATATTGGGATTTTCTATTACGAAATGCTCAGTATCAGCTCGAATTTGTGCCCGGTATGGCGATGGGCTCGCCCCCATCACATCTTGGTCGGAGGTGAGTTCGGCGAAGTGCAGGTGTTCTGGTCACATTTCTGCCTACCTCTTCGGGGATTACAGGCGTGAATGTGTATGTATGTACATAGAATTAGCAGACGGACAGTAGACCCAAGACAATAGCACACTCAATGACGTACTCTGGGCAGAGAGCCGTCGAAACCAGGGTCAGATGCTGAGTATATGTGACCTGATTACGCCGCGCTGTTGTCTGTGATGGAGGTTCTTTGTAAGACGGTACCTCGTGCTTCAATATTATATGTACAGTGTCGGATGTAAATCCCGATAAGCTTAACTTATATAGCGTCAAACATGCCATTTGTGAATTTCGAAGTATTATTCCGGTGACAATCGTATATGTAAATAGTATTGGAAAAAAATCTTCTTTTTATTACGCTGTGAGTTGTGACTATTTCGTTTTTTTTTGTGGGACCGCAAGTCCCTCGTAGTTCCTGATACCCACGACACAGGTTTACCTAATGTGGGGTCAGGACTATGTGTGTGACTGTTGGGTCTATTATTATTATTATTAATTACGATATTAGAGTTCCGTAGCCAAATGGCAAAACCCTTATATTTTCGTTATGTCTGTAAGTCCGTCCGTATGTCAATGACATTAGCGGTGTCGTAGCCTATCTCTTTATATATATATTTCTACTGTACGTGTGTATGTGACTGAACTCCTCGTAAACGGCTGGACCGATTTGAATGTTTTTTTTTGTATACATTTGGGTGGCGCCCTGGATGGTTTAGATTCACAATTCGACCCGGTAGGTGGCGCTGCTGTAGTTGCAGGTGAAACCGCGCGGGACAGTTAGTGTAGTATAAGAATCTGTTCTACCTAAGTAGGGCTTAAATAAGCCTTTATATAGTAAGAAATACGACCTTTGCATTCTAATTATCTCGTAACGCAAGGGTTCCGTACCGCAATAGATCTTAATACAGCTGATTAGGTGCTTAAACGTTGTTTTATGCGGGTACCTTTATAATTATGTTTAAACATATTGGTACGTGAAAATCTTCAAAAATCAGATACGAACAATGGCAGTTGCTTCATCGCATTGACATAACTAGAACGATAACTCTTATATGAATCTGCCAAAAATACGGCTCCACTTATTTACAAATGCAAAGGTAAAATCACACGTAACACTCATACACGCAACAAAAATTAATGAACGTTCAAAATCAAATTTATTCCATAAAAGTTAATCAACGATATTCGTTACGAAATACAACGTTCTGCACCTCTCAAAAATTAGACGTATTAAGTGTCAACTAGAGATTATGAATCAATTTTTATGAATTAATAAATGAACGAGCTGCACAGACATTATATAGCCCCGCCCCCTTGCGCAGAGTTTTGTACAATGCATTAAATTCTAGAGACGATATCAGAAGAATGTTCCTGTGTGTTGCTGAACTTAAAGGAAGGGAATTAGGATTGGAAAGGGAGCTGGTGTTTGGGCCTCCGGATATTTTATTTATTTTTTAATAATAATAATAAATACACCCATAAGCATAGTCCTGACTGCACACTAGGTTGACCTGTATCGTGGGTATCACGAACTACTAGGGACTTGCGGTCCCACATCACCCAGACCCGAAACAAATATTAGTGGATCACAAAAACATTTGTCTCGGTGCGAAACCACGACCTCTCGCTTCGTAGCTGGTTACTCGCCCAGGGGCCGCAGAGACTCATCGTATTAAATGTATCAACAACCTGCTACTTTACGTTGTTTTTTTATGAAATAGTGGTAACAACCTGCTCGAATATATGCTGTACACAAAACTGTCTACAGCCTGGCTCTAGCACTTAATTTTCTTTGTTTCTAACTTACCAATCTTTTGAAAGTCAGTTAGACACTCCTGGATTATAGTGTTTCATAAAGCCCGTGTTAAACTTGCAAACTGAAGTGAGGTTACTAGTTCTACTGTCTGAGGTTTTCGTAACACAAACTCATTAAAGTGAACAATTTAACTTGAGAGTGGTCGGTCCGTGACCGTGGACTTCACAATGGATTGAAAACGTTGGATTTCAAATAAAACTTGTGTATTTAGTTCGACCTTTTTCAGATAGTTTGCAGTTTTATTTTTTTACATTTAATTTATTTTTATAATAAACTAGCCTTTGCTCGCGGCTCCGCCCGTGTGAATGGCCTTTTCCAGGATAAAAAGTAGCCTATATCCTAATCCAGGTCATGGTCTGTGTGCCAAATTTCTTCCAATACCGTTCACCCGTTACGGCGTGATTGACTAACAAACATCCAAAGTCACAAACTCACAAACATCCAAACTTTCACATTTATAATAGTAGTAGGATATCTACATTGCGGACTCTAGGTCTTTATTTTTAAATTTAGAAAAATATATATTTTTTGTACAACATATTGTGTACTCTTTACGGAAGATATTATTAGAACGTAATACCTAACTATTGCTATATACAACGTCTCATCATCAAATGCAAAATCACAAATCCATATTTATGATATAAATACATATAAGTAGTATTGGCTATAAAGACTTGTCCTGTTTTTATATGTTTCTTATTTAGGTACTATGTAAATGTTTTACTTAAAATGTGTAGTGTTAGGTATAGCTTGACAAAACGTTAAATTAGTCGTTTTCGTTGTGTTAGGTTGAGAAAACGGTTGCTGATTTATAAATTGTGTCCCAGTTTGAAGGATAACAAAGCCAGTGAAATTACGGGGCATTATGAGACTTAACACCTTATGTCTCGCGCGCGCAGTGGACTGCCATGCAGTACCTACTTTGTAATTCAAAGTTATGTGTGGTGTTGCTTATGTGTATAGGTAGGCGTGGCGTTTACCATTATGCGAGCGACGTGCTTGACTCGTATTTCAGTCAAATAAAAAATAAAAAACTTTTTCAAATAAATACACTATGTGTACTACTGGAACTCAGCTGGTGCGAACGCTCGTGTTCCCAATATTTTTGTATACTGCGGAAACGTGGACGCTCCGAAAAGTTCACAGGAAAAAAATAGAAGCTCTAGAAATATGGTGCTAGAGGCGAATGTTAGAAATCACGCATATAGTTTTGCACAAACGTCTCAATACACCAAGAACTCGACATTCAGCAGTGTCTATCTGTTTTGGTTCAACCTTGGATTCTCCAATTCTTCAGTCACGTATCTAGACGATATGGCGACTTGACAGAGACACCAGGCCCCGAGGAAGATCATCCATGCGATGGACCGACCAAATTAAATCAGCAATTGGTGGTTCCTTACATGGTGTACCAGAATGGCTAGCAACCGGGAGAGGTGGCGAGACATCGTGAGGCGAGCCACATCAGCCCATACCACTACTACATGACCACAGCCACTCTGTGAAGAGTGATATGACTAAGGAGAATAAGTATTGTCATTATCATATGTGCGTTATTGATTAGCCGCATTTATTACAGAGAATATCATCCCAATTTAGCTGACATTATATTGGCGATTGACGAAAGACATCATCTCATTGGAATCATAATGAATATAGATGGCAGCTAAATGCGAGCTCCACAGTCAGCGTATTTGTTTTTTGTCAATATCATTTAGAGTGAACAAAATTCACACATTTGGCCTATTTTTAAAGCATACACCGGTAAACATACAATCATATATCAATACATACGCAGGCGTGAGCCTGTAATCCCCGAAGGGGTAGGCAGGGTGTATACCTACATTTCGCCGAGCGTATCTCCGTCCCATGATGTGATAGGGGGCGAGCCTATCACCATACCGGGCACAATTTCAGACTCCGGGATGATACTGAGCATTTCGTAATAGAAAAACCTAATATCACTTTTACCCGACCCGGGGATCCAACCCGCGACCTCAGCATCAGGCTCAGTCGTAACGCGTACGCATTACTACTGTGCCACCGAGGCACTCCGAGTAAGGGAGTCACCTGATAGTAAGTGATCTACACCCTCCTTGCACACTTATAATACCAGAAAAACTATGAACGTGTTGCTTATCTGAAATGAAAGGGATAACTAAAGAACTGGGAAGGAGAGGGAGGATTTGGGTCTCCGGAAAAAGAAAAATACTTATATTCCGAAAATACAAATCAAAATCAGCATTAGTTAAATATCCTTTACTATTATTATATCAAACTGTAGAAAATTTATTTCAGAATATAGGATATCAGAAAGTTATAGAACTATATTTAATCTAAGTACAGCTGTGCCAGCCTTACAGAGTTACTAAGTTAAACTATGTTAAGTTTTACAATACTTTATCAAAGTGTGTCGCCTCTTGAGGATTGGTATCCATTTGCAAGACAGTATTAAGTTTTTTATATTTTATTTTGTTACTTCATGATTTTGATTTGTTAACATGGAATAAAGACTACAGTGTTTAGTGTGAGTTCATATTTTAATTTTTTTTATGATAGAGCATTAAACTGTCTTGGGAAACTTTAAATGTCCAATGGCCAGATATTTTACGGGCTAAGTGCGGAGAAGTGGAGCTCATAATCAAGAAACTAGAATCAAAAGGTTCAAGTTTGGCGTGCAGTGAGCAGGGTCTCATGCATGCTGGCATGCAACCCGGATGAAGCTGTAATAGGACTTTTGCAGGTTTTGCAGTTCTACGATACGATATTAATGATTACATAAATTCATATTATGAGAGTTTCATTCCATTTAATATTCCATTTTGATCAACTTTGCATTTGCAAGTAACATTTTCATAGTCAAAATCATAACCGCAAATGTTCTCAATACACATCCATTTAATATAGTGGCGCACTCCGGTGGCTCTGAATTCACCATTTGTATGCAAATACTTGTAGATCGCACAAATATTTATTCCAATATTGGAATGAAAATAACCTTTGCTACACTGTTGCCATGCCGATAATGTTTGAGGTTACGAATATAATAATCAATTTGTAATTATCGCCAACTTATATGCAATTGGATTTCCCAATACAAATTAAAACAGCTGTTTTAGACAGATTCTTCTTATGTATTTTCATGTTACCTCCGCCAAATTTGGAGCAGTTTGGATGATTATTTATATATTTGATAAGGTGAGTCAACCGTATAGGATCTATAGATGATGGTCCACTTCGTATACGATGAGAGACTAAAGTTCAGACATTTATGCGTCGATATTGATGACTCTTTACACTAAAAATAGTGATATGAGTTAAAAAAGCAGGAGCAGCGATAGCTCAGTGGGGAGTTATACAGACTGCCGAGACGAAGGTCGCAAGTTCGAATCCAGTCCCAAGAGGATAAATCTTTGACTTTTCTAAGTTATGTATGTATTAATTTTTAATTATCGCATGCTTTAACGCTAAAGGAAACATCGTGACGAAACCTGCATACCTGAGAAGTTCTTCATAAGAATTTCGAAGATAAGTATGTGAAGTCTGCCAACCGACATTAGGCCGGCGTGGTGGACTAAGGCCTAACCCCTCTCATTCAGTCATGTATAATACAGCTCTAGTAAAAAAAACATTGACCATTAAACTGCAACAGCAACGACACAACATTTTATTTATAGCTTTTTAATTGTTTTTGAGGCTGTTTTTATTTTTCGTTATTGTGTAGATAAATATTTATAAAATTATATTTCCACTAGTGAGATCCGACTTTCATTATAAACTTATACTAGTACTTTGTAGCAGTATGTAAGCACCGTTATGTTCCATTTTGAAGGATATTGAAGCCAGTACAGTAAAATAGAAGTTTATCCCAGATTCGGATTGGTAATGGTATAATTGACCAATATTAGCTCTTAAGCAACTTTCCGACAGATTTATTGACATGGTATCCACGCTATTAGACTGAAAAACCGTAAGGTTCTGAGCTGTAATGTTTATGTAACGCCATTCGTCAACAGCCAGAGTAAACAGTTCAAGAGACAGAGTAGACAGTTAAACACAATGACTTCAATATATTACTAGTAGATCGGCTGCGTGGCACATAGAAATAGCCCCACTAAGTTACGGTCAATTCACCGAACTCAATATTACCATATCACTTACTCTTAACAAAAACCCTTCTCTCGCTCCTTTTTTTAATAACATAGGCAGGCAAACGAGCAATTGGGTCATCTGATAGTAAATGATCTCCACCGCCCATGTACGCCCACAATACCAAAAGAATCATGGTCGCGTTGCCGACCTTAAAGAAAGGGATTGCGAAGGGGAGGGGGATTTGGCCCTCCGGATATCTCACTCACCCTACGAATCGCAGCAGCAAGCTGCTACTTTACGCCAGTTTTCTGTGAGACAATGGTAATGACCCGTACGAGTCGGCACATTCATGCTGTAGACAAAACTATCTACAGCGTGACTCTACCACCATTAAACATCCTGTCGGTCAACTGTCAAACTTCTGCGTTATGTGGCACAATTTTACTTTTAAACATTCTGGTCTAGTAGTGTACAATTGAAGTCTTTGGTTAAACATGTTATGTTATCAAATGGCTTTTTTCATACGAGCCCGCAAACGTGTGGAAAACGAAAATATTTTGAAATAAAAATATTAATTTTTAATTATGTACGGCCAATGCCAACCCTTTCATGGAATGCCCCAGGCATTTCATAGCTGAATGGTTAAAAATATATTCACATTATATTCCACTTGCATTAATTTCCTACAAAACATAAAGTAATTAGAGACGGGTATCCTTGTAAAGTTAGGTAAGTCTCTGAGAATTTTCAGATGCGGGTGACCCTACGAGTTTCGTATCACGGATCTTTATAGAAAATTTTAGTACCAGCCCTGTATTATAAACATTCCACTACAAGGCACGGGCCTGCTCTACTGAATGAGAGTGGTTAGGCCATAGTCCTACCTGGCCTAATACGGGTTGGCAGTCTTCACAGACGTTCAAATTTTTATGGAGAACTTCTGATATGCAGGTTTCCTCACGATGTTTCTTTACTCTCAAAGCAAGCGATAGTTAACAATGAATACACATGTAACTTAGTATCTTCATAGTAGTAAACATTGCCTCGGTGGCGCAGTTGTAATGCGAACGCGTTAAGACTGAGGCTGACGCTGAGGTCTCGGGTTCGATCCCCGGGTCGGGTAAATGTGATATTTGGTTTTGGTGGGTGGGTGTATGTGTTAATTTGTGCCCGGTATGGCGATAGGCTCGCTCCCTATCACATCAAGGGACGGAAATACGCTCTGCGAAAAGTGGGTGTACTGGTTACACCTCTGCCTAACCCTTCCGGGATTACAGGCGTGACTGCGTATTTATGTATGTAACTTAGTATCATTAGAGGTGCATGCTCATGGGGCTGGTGTGGAACCTGCGTCTTCCGTCTCGGCGGTCCGTATCACTCTCTGCTGAGTTAATGCTGCGATTATTACCATTACTTAGACAATTGTATATTAATTAGGAAGTTCCTTCCAACTAATATTAAATAAGAAGCGCCAAAACTTGCGTAGGTAGACTCATACAATCATTATCTTAATAACATTGGCAATTACACCGCGCCTACGGAGTACTAGTCGAATCTAAATTTAATTACTTAATGGGATAATTTGAGAGTGTACTCTCTTGTTGGGGTGTTTAGGACTTAACAACAGCTCGCAAGTGTTAGATATAAGCGTGTGTTCATAATGACAATTTGAAAACATATAATATATTGAAAAACAAAATTGCAGCATACTTTGCCTTAGAATCTGCAAGGCCCCAGATCAGGCAATTACAAGTTGTGTTTGAGTTTTTGTTTCGAAAAATATACAGGAGTAGTCCGGGATTTGAATTTATGCTTGATGTGGCGCTATGCTCGACACCTATCTCCTCATGAGGCGGAAATTAGATCGTCGAAGCATGGATGTATTAGACCTCTACCTACCCATTTATAGGGTGGCATATAAAACCTATTTGTAATGCATAAAATTATTCACCTCAGAAACTGCTAAGCTACAGGTTTGAAACTAGCAAATACACCACAAGAATTCATTTGTTTTCAGATACATTTTATTGTAATACCTAGCAGACTGATTTTGTCTAAACGTACAATGTTCATTAATATCGTACATACACACTCACGCCTGCATCCCCTGGGGGCAGGCACTAGGCAGAAACTATTGATTACTACGTCTGAATTCAAAACACATGCTTAATAATGCAAATAATAATGCTGGTGCAAATTTATATACTACATATTCCTTATTTTTATAGCATAGGCTGGCAATGGAAGAACTGTGTCACCTGATGTTAATTGATCGTCATCACCTATGTACACAATACCAGAAGAATTATGGGCGCGTTGCCGACCTTAAAATAAAGGGATTGGGAAGGGGAGGGGATTTGGGCCACGAGATATCTCATTCACCGTACGATACGCAGCAGCGTGTGCTACCTTATGTCAGTTTTCAGTAAAAGCATAGACAAATAGAAAAACAGTATCTATGGTAAAAGAGTGGTAATGACCCGGTCGAGCCGTCCCATCATGCTGTAGATAAAACTGTCTACAGCGTGGTTCTACCAACCTACATGACTACGATCGAAAATGCTTAATTTCATATCGTTCTTGATTACACGTGCCGACTGAATGGAAACCTTAATAATACACGTTATTAATTTGACGGAAATATTTTATAATATGTACGTTGCGGAATGGATTGTGGGCACCAACTCGTACTGAAGGGATCCGATATCACGTTACAATAAAAAATCTGAGCGGAAAATTGGTGTACATAATTTGAAGGCAATATTTTTGTTTATTTCCAAATGGAATTCTGTAACAGGTAGATAGATGGTTTAAATCAAAGTTAGGTATATAAAATATAAAAGTACTAACCGATACCTATTTAGTGATTTCTTAGGTTTATGCGAATATTACACATTGAAATAAAACTAGTTTATACTTATAGTCTCTCCCGTGACCACGAAGGCTGAAAAGCTTTCGAAACGTCGGGACTAAAATAAAAATTAAACCGCGATAAAATCCGTATAAACTAGTTTTATTTCAACGCTACCTATTTGATTCATATCCACATGCATACGTGTGAGTGAACGTCATATTTTTATATTTGATTCAGCGTGTCTTAGTTCATTTGTCTTCAGTACTAGCATTAAACAATCGATCAAGTGCAAGTCGGGCTCGCAGGCGAAGGTGCCGTAACGCTACACTTACATTTTTACTCATAATTACTCACTCACTCATTCGCTGAGCAGCGATAGTTCAGCGAGTGAGTGGTACGGACTGTTGAGACTAAAGTCGCAGGATCGAAACCGGCCTCAAGAGCATACACCTCTGACTTTCTAAGTTATGTGTGTATTATTTGTTAATTATAGCTTCCTTTAGCGGTGAAGGTAACATCGTGAGGAAACCTGCATACTTTAGAAGTTCCTCATAGGAGTTTGTGGACTTCATTGGTGTGTTTCTTTGTGTCCAGCGTGGTGGACTAAGGCCTAACCCCTCTTACTTAGTAGAGGAGGCCCGTGACCAGCAGTGGGACATGTATAATACAGGGCTAGTAAAAAAAAAATTATAAAAAATCAAGCAGCCTACCTATTACGGTTTGAAAGGTAAAGCTCTTTAAAAGGTGGGCGAGACAGATGGAAGATGGCGTAGGCTCTGTAAGGAAGGGTACCAATGGAATAAAAAAACCAGTAGATTTCGCGAACCACTGTTTCTTTAACTATTGCCGATGTTAGGAAACCACGTATCTATCGTAAAAGGTATCTATGATACCTTTTATTGTTTTTTATCCTATTGTGTCCCACTGCTGGGCAAAAGACTCCCCATTTCCTTCCACTGTTCCCTGTTTCTAGATCGTTACCCCATCTCTTTCTAGGCCTGCCGTACTGCCGCTGGTCATTAGAGGGCACCCAGACAGTAGTAAAATTAATAAAATTATTGATATCCCCAGAGGGGTTGACGCCAGGCCGGCGGCCGGTCGTAAATACTACAAGACAAATCTTTCTGTAACGTGTGTTTAAATGCATGTTGTGCCGACCCCACTACTAGAAGACTACTGAAAATTACTTGTTAATAATACCATTTTTGAGTGGTAGAGCTACGCTGTAGACAGTTGTGTCTACGGCATGCATGGGCCGGCTCGTCCGGGTCGTTAACACTGTCTCACAGAATACCGGCGTAAAATAGCAGCTTGCTGCTGCGTTTCGTACGGTGAGTGAGATATCCGGAGGCTCAATCCCCCTACCCTTCCCAATCTCTTAATTATTCCTTTCCTTTAAGGTTGGCAACCCGCCCATGATCCTTTTGTTATTGTGGGCGTACATGGGCGGTGGAGATCGCTTACCATCAGGTGACCCACTTGCTAGTTTGCCGGCCTATGCATTTTTTTTGCAATATCTAAAGCGCAAAACGCTGATCATCCATCCCTGTTCTTATATGAACACGGTTTAACTCATCCATCGTGAATCCGTCTTAACTGATTACTCCTCTTGTTTAAGCCTCATGTAATCAGTACGGTACTTAAGTAATCCCTGACGTATATATTTATTGGCACGAAACCGGCGTTGAATAATTTTATGTTCTCTAGATAATCCATACTAATATTATAAATGCTAACGTAAATGCCTGTCTGTTACGTTTTCACGGCTGAACGGATGATGAATTTTGGTAAGGAGATAGGTTAACCCAGGGAATAAAAATAATGTAAATTATTGTTAATAGGGTACTTTTAACCGACTTCAAAAGGAGGAGGCTGTCTATTCGGCGAGTTTTTTTTACTTTTTTATGTATGTACAACGATTTCTCCGCCAATTGTGGACCGATTTTGTTAGAAAAAAAATCATTTGATATTTTTCGTCGGTTTTTAAGTTTTGTTAAAAAAAATATTGTAAAAGATATTCACGCGGGTGGACCCGCGAGCAAAAGCTAGTCTAAAATAAATAACTTATAATATCATTCATTGATGATTAGTTCGATGCAGAGCAATTTAGTACTTAGACTTGTTTGTACAAGCAATTCGAAATTATTATTATGAATAAGTTATTCATAAGGTTTTCACAATTTGCATAAATATGATAATAGTTCCACGGTCGAAATGAAGACCCGAAGCAATTTAACTACTTTTTTTAATTTGTCAGTACTTTGAATATAAAGCACTGCATGACATCGTCACCTCGAGATATTAGGTGTTTGCTAACCTTTAAGGTTAAGCTTCATAATGCCCAGTAATTTCACTGGCTTTAATGTCCTTCAAACCGAAACACAACAGTTCTTACACACTTCTGCTTGGTGGCAGAAAAAGGTAAAACGTTGGTACCTACCAAGTCGGCCTCTTGCATATACCTACCACCTAGTAAACGAATTAAGTATATTTATATTTTAATACACTTTCTTTCTTTATTTCTACCTGGCGTTATCCCGGCCATTGCCAGGGTCCGCCTTCCCACTAATGGCCGTTCCCAATATTCTTTCTATCGACAGATTTGCTTACTGGCAGTATAATTTGACACATTTTGTATGGAAAATCTGTCAAAATACTATTGATAGTAAGCAAATCTATAATAGAATATAGGGAACGGCCATAAGACGCCTCCACTTCGCCCGATCTTGAGCATCCTCTGTAGTAAGACCTTCTGTAAAGTTATATTTTAATACACTATTATACGAAATGTGAACTTTAAGCTAATCTACGAGGATTACTCTCCACCAAGCACGCAATAAATAAAAACAGGTTTATGGAATACATAACAATAAAATAGTAACTCTTAAAAAAAAAATGGATTTAGAATAAGTCTAGAGATTAGAAAATGTAAAAAGCAAAATGTGATGGCAACAAAGATTATTCAGCATTTTAACGTTAAACGCTAAGTACATGTTTTTCTTTTTATTTTAGTCTTAAGTATTTTGTTCCGTAGCTTGTTCAGAGGGCCAATTCTCGTAATTTTAATTGTTCAAAATATCATTCCGATCTAATCTCAGCGACAAGAAAGTTGCAAATGGTATTCTGCTAAACCAATATTCAAGAACTTAGAACGCAATGATATCGAAAGTAGAATACAAGTTGACTGAACCAAAACGGCATTCTGGTAACAATTTTGACACTTAACTATCTTCTTCTTCTTTTAATTGTGTTTGGCTCCACCGTAGATTGGTGATTTCGCCAGTGTCCATTGTGAGACACTTAAAACTATATAAAATGCATTTCGTCTACAGACAAACGTCAAAATATTGAGAACGAAATGTGACTGAAGGTGAAGCAGTGTTGCCAAGTGCACTGTAATTACAGCAGATCTGCCGTATTTTCATGCCATCTACTGGACACGGTATTTTTATAAATACCTTATATGGAGACACAGTATTTTTTTACAGTAAAAATTTCGTATTATTATTGTTTACTACTAGACAGGTTATTTAGAAGTAAAACTGCGTCACATAACGCGGGAGTTTGACAGTTCACAAACAGGGAGCGCAATCGGGGTTCTAGTTGAGAGTAAGCGAGATGATAATATTGAGTTACGGTCAATTGACTGCAACTTAGTAATACAACTAATTTACTATACTACTATTTCTATGTACCGCGCAGCTTGTCTAGTAGTATACATAAAACTCTTTGATTAAACACATTAAAAAAAATAAACCGATATCATCATCATCGCAGCCATCCATTTCTGCAGCGATCGATATATACAAATAAAATGTTAAGTTAGTTTAGGATATAAAGTTTAAAATAAATTTATATTTTATTTAATAATTTAATTATTTCCTTTTTTGTATGACATTTTATTGCACTGTAAAATAGACTGTATTTTTTCCCATCAAGCACTGTATTTTTGACGCAAATGCCGTATTTTAATGTGGACAACACGATATTTTCAAAAATCTGACTTGGCAACACTGAGGTGAAGTGACTGTGAGTAACTGCAGACAAATTCAGTTAACTTTATTCTCTTTTACTGCAAGCAACTAAAAGTAGTCAAAATTGTGCGACTTTGTGTGCTCGTTATTCCAGTAAAGTATTAGAAATGAGTTTACAGCCTATGTTACTCAGTGATAATGTAGCTTTCTAACGGCCAAATTATTTTTGAAATCGGCCCAGTAGTTTTTAAGTTTATTTGTTACATACAAAAATACAAAAAATCTTTCCTCTCTAGAATATTAGTGTAGATTAAATTATGAGAGCAATCGCACTGTCAAAATTCCCGCCAAAACTCTCGCACAATTTTTATTTAGTATAGATATGTCCTCAGCAGTGTTGCAAAATAAAAAAACCGCAATTCGGTAGAATTTCAAATTTCAATAAAATAATCGCGATTGTGGTTATTTCCGGAAAGGACTGCCTGAGTGGTGCTGTTGTGCCGTTTTCCTTCAGTTATGCCATGGAATAGATAAATTAATGAAATAAATAAAATACATGGAATTAGTCAAATCAATTAATTAAAAAACCATAACCTCCAGTTACGTAATTTTTTAATCACTGAAATTAGTCATATTGTGGGTATTTTATTGTGAGTTGGTAACATTGATTTTGTCGCTTAGGTCATTTTTAATTTCTAGAATTTAGTCTATGGCAGCTGATACGTAAAATTCGGTAAAATACTTGTCATTGGCGAAATGCATAATAATGCGAAGCCATATTTTCAACAAAAGAAAGACATTGAAAGTTGATCGAATTGACAGTTTATATGCAATTTAACTGAGATGATATCGAATTTTTAAAGGAGCAGAATGCCATATTTTTAATTAATTCAAAATGTAATCTCAGTTCGGTTAAAATTCATTCGCAGTGTCAGTTAAAATTGCAGAATTGGCCCTCAGGGCAATTTAAGCATAATAACAAAAGTATTAATAAAATAGGATATTTTTAAAAATGTGTTCAAACTGCCTCCGTGGCAGTTGTAATGCGTACGCGTTACGATTGAGGCCAACGGTGAGGTCTCGGGTTCGATCCCCGGGTCGGGTAAAGTGATATTGGGTTTTTCTATTATGAAATGCTCAATATCAGCTCGGAGTCTGGAATTTGTGCCCGGTATGGCGATAGGCTCGCCCCCTATCACATAAGGGACGGAAATACGCTCGGCGAAATGTGGGTGTACTGGTTACACCTCTGCTTACCCCTTCGGGGATTACAAGCGTATGTGTTCAAATCGGTCCATCCGTTTAGGTGCTACGATGCCACAAACAGAAACATGAGACACACCTTTTTATTAGCTTGAATGACGAGACGAGCAGGTCGCTCGCCTGATGGTAAGAGCCACGCCCGTCCATAAACAGAAGCATTGCCACACAGTACTTTGAATTACAAAACACTGCATGGCATTGGACTGCACCCGTCAACCCGACACATAAGTTGTTAAGTCGCATACTGCCCAATAATTTCACTGACTTTAATGTCCTTCAAACCGAAACACACTGCTGTTATAAAAAAAACTATACGTCCGTGAGTCCTACGAAAACCACACTGCTGCTGTACGTTAACAGGACGCCTTAGATGCAGTTATTTGGTACCCAGTTAAAGATTTACAGAGACTTTTTCGATACTATCTGAAGGCCAATTCTCGTAATTTTAAACGTTCAAAATATCATTCCAATCTAATCTCAGCGTCAAGAAAGTTGCAAATGGCATTCTCTTTAACCAATAATCAACGTCAAATGCACCTAGCATTAGCAGTAGCATTATACCGTTTTGGCTTTAGTCAACTTTTATTCTACATTCAATCTCATTACGATTTATGTTCACATTTGACGTTGATTATTGGTTTAAGAGAATGCCATTTGCAAATTTCTTGACGCTGAGATTAGATCGGAATGATATTTTGAACGTTTAAAATTACGAGAATTGGCCTTCTGGTTTCGTTCCGTATTCACATGTCTTAGCATTTAATTTCCGACCGTCGCGTCGGTATTCTTGACCAAGTTTACATATTATTAAAATACCGCTGGGAATTTCTAAATAATTTGTTACGTTGAAAATATCAAGATAATAGTTATTAAATAAACCTTATGTTTTTTTTACTGACTTCAAAAAGGACCTCCTGTCTTCGATGATTAGTTTTGTATTCAATGAGGTTTACCCTGAGTATGGTCCCATATACATTTATACATAAGGTGGTATTCTAATTACAATTCTAAGAAATGGCTAATGAAAACTTTATTGACGTCTCTGAGTGCGGCAGTTAAATAAATAAGTAATTTCACACATAGTTGTTCTGACCCTACACTATGTTAACCTGTATCGTGGGTATAAAGAACTACGAAAAACTTGGTCCCACAACACCCAGACCTGAAACAAACATTTGTGGATCACACAAACATTATGGCGATAGGCTCGCCCCCTATCACATAAGGGACGGAGATACGCTCGGCGAAATGTGGGTGTACTGGTTACACCTCTGCCTACCCCTTCGAGATTACAGGCGTGAGTGCGTATGTATGTATGTACAAACATTTGTCTCAGTGTGGGAATCGAAGCCATGGCCTCTCGCTTCGCAGCCGACTGCTCCATGGAGACTGTCCAAGTTAGTACGTACAACTAATTGAGTTCGGGTGATGAGACTGACTTGTTTGTTTTTCTAGATGGTAGGTCCCTCGTATGTGAGAGGCCGTCTAGGTTGGTACCATCGCATTGTCTATTTCTGCCGATATACAGCAGTGTGTCAGTACTATTGCGTTTTGGTTTGAAGGATATTGAAGCCAGTGAAAGTGAGGAGCGCAGTCCAGTGCTTGATAATTAATACAAAGTACTGCGTGGTGTTGCTGCTGTTATGGACAGACGTTAAGTTTACCGTGAGTCGAGCGACCTGCTCGTTTCACCATTTTAATAAATGGTTAAGATCAGATGATGGAGTACTAGGGAAAATGGGAAACTTTTCAATGGAGAACAGCAAACTCACGGCAAGTTGTGCTTTCAAGTCGGTTTTTGACGCTTTTAATATTGAAATAGATTTTCAGGGGTTTCTGACACGTTTCGTAATTTATTTATATCGAAGAAATATCTTCTGTCCTTCGAGACTTTAGTAACTATAACTTTCTTTTGGTTTATCCCAGCTTAGTGTCAGAGTCCGCTTTCCAATCATGATTTGTCGGTATATTTGGTAGTATTTGGGGCGACTCGAGTCTGACCTCCAAACCCCCAACGGGAACCGAGTTTTGCCATTGCCTTCTTAGCGGAGTGTACTACTTGCAGGTGAAGTTGGCTTTGACGCCTAAGATATTAATGGCCCATTTACGCTCCCCTAATATGCTCATAATGTTTATAAATGAAAAACACCACATTGTCTACCAAAGAAGAGAGTAATAACAATTATCATAAAAATAGATAGACGTAGCTATCCTACAGTGGGATCTTCACTAACGCGTAGTGTTTCTGGTTTTCGACCGGACAGTTCGGTTTTCTTTATGTGTGTCCGGTCAAGAAAATGTTGGTAAACAGGACAAAAGTTTGTGTGTAGTGTCCCTTTAACTTATACTCTTGTGGAACGAATCTTTAGCGTCATGGGAAGTGTATAGACATACCTAAGGAATCGTCTCGCTTTTAATATTGTAAAAACTGAATTGTGCGTTATCTTTAAAAAAAGTACTTACCGTAAAATGGGGTGAAGGGATAAAACTGCTTTTGTATATTTACACATACAAAATGAGATAAACTGTAATAAAAAAAATTAAAAATCTAATACATATTTTGGACAAAAAATAAGCTTGAGATAATATTTTGGTCGATCCATCTATGTAATAGATTCAATATAAGTTTCGTCCCGATTCACCCCGTTATCCCTATTCACCCCGTATTATGGTACTAGTTGCACTGAATTCACAGACACCATCTCAGGCAATAAACCCTTATTAAAAGCAGTGCATTTAACTTTTATGTCACTTCTAGTAAATGGAAGACTTAACAAAAATTTAAAAGTGGTTCGGTTTATTTTTCTACCACATCTGGAAACGCTACTAACACAATATGTCAATAAATGTTACCAAGTACATTCGATACTCAAGTATCCTCACGTACATACTTAATTAAGATAGGACGAGTATAAACAGGGACATTTTGCGTTTGGCACGATTCCAACTCGTTGCCAGTTCAGTGCCTGAGGTCTCGAGTGTTGGTTTAAGTTATTTTTCACAGGCCCATTGTTCTTTGAAGGTACGTGACACGTTTACTCAGTTCTGAAAATCAATAGATGTGTTTCGCTCCACATTTCTTCGTAATTTATTCACGAAGGATTATTATCGATTGCTTGTAAATAAGCTTGTACTTTATTTATACTGATCGTGTGGTTCTTATTGAATGATGTTGTTAGTACTGGAATTTGATAGAAATGTTTGATAAAAAAATACTCCAGATCTCTACTTACACTCAATGAACATATACATACATACACACATACGCACTCAGGCCTGTAATCCCCGAAGGGATACATCCACATTTCGCTGAGCTTATTTCCGTTCCATAACGTGATGTCTATCGCCATACCGGGTACAATTCGAGACTCCGAGCTGATACTGAGCTATTCGTAATAGAAAAACCCAATATCACTTTTACCCGAGAACCGAACCCGAAACCTTAGTACAGCAGTCGTAACGCAAACACGTTACAACGAAATGTGTTATTTTTTACCAAAAAAAATTCATCGTCATTCTGTTAATCTAATCTACTAAGCTGTATATTCCAAAACGAGTAGCACTGCCAGATCTCAATTCAACTTAGTTTGTACAAAATATATTTTTAAATTTTTTGTGAACTTTATATTTTAAATAGGTAAATAAATTATTATAAAAAAAGCGTATTAAAAGCTAAGCCCTAATGATTGCTTAATCAAAAGCAGACACATGAAGCAGTTCTTGGCGGATATTATTCCGTTTATACATCATCATAAATGGGTACAGAATGAATAATATCGTGTTTTTCATGATTTACGCATTTATTTTTAAGATTTGTTTATGACAAGAAATAATATGGACAAAAAAAAATGTTCGTAGGGACTTGTCACAACTTCGGTAGTTGCCGCTTCGTATATATGTGTAAACTACGCCATGACTTGGCTTGTGAGTCGCGCTACCACGTGTCTTTTATAGTGGCTTCCCGCGATGCATGTCGGTCCGATCGATCCTTGACGGTGCGTGATAGGAAGATATTTTGTTATCCTAAAAAATCAAGTCAAAGAACACTCAGTGTCTACAAGAGTGAAAGAGAGCAGTTATCGACTCGTGATGAATACAGGGCATAGCATAGCTACGGACGCGTCTAGGTTATCATGAACGAGCCATTTCCCACGGTTCACCGGTGCGAACTCGTCCATGCTAATCCGTGATATCACGAACTGTAGAAAGCCAACATAGCTAATGTTGACCAACATCAATTACTCACTCCGATTGGGGATTTCTACACTCTAAAGAAATATTTATATTAACTAGGGGCTTTGCCCATGTTTTTCCACAAAACATAAAATTAAAATTAGACTGCCTCGGTGGCGCAGTTGTAATGCGTACGTGTTACGACGCTGAGGTCTCGGGTTCGATCCCTAGGTCGGGTAAAATTGATAGTGGGTTTTTCTATTACGAATTGCTCAGTATCAGCCCGGAGTCTGGAATTTGTGCCCGGTATGGCGATAGGCTCGCCCCCTATCACATAAGGAACGGAGATACGCTCGGCGAAATGTGGGTGTACTGGTGGTAACCAGAGGTGTACCTCTGCCTACCCCTTCGGGGATTACAGGCGTGAGTGCGTATGTATAAAATTAAAAAAAACTTAAAGTCCGACGAATATGAGACATATCTTACTTTCTTCCCCACATTATTCTGCATCGATTGGTATCGGTCTCGACCCCATACCCGCAGCGGTTTCAGAGGAAATAGCGTGACAAGCTTTTGGCAGCAGCGGCGGCAGCGGCGGCGGCGCCAGTTACTTTTTTATAGAATAGAGAGAAACCCTAGACGAAATGAAGACTGTTTCTTCATTCATTTTTTCATTTCTTCAACCAAGACTATAATCTGGTATACAAAGTACCAAGAAGATTTTTCTTATTGCTCCGTCTCTCAAATACACCAAACGAGGCTTGTACGAGTGCGTCCTAGGGATGCCCTTGAGCCAGTTGCTGCAAATTTTATTTCGTCTGTAGCGACTGAAGAGCCCGCTTACCTGTCCAGGTAGAGTTTTAAAGGCAACGTTAAATATAATTGACAATTTGTATAAAATGTAGGTGTATTGTGAAACTTTACCGTTGTCTAGTGTTTGTCTTGATACTTGTATTATTATGTAAAAAAATATACAGTAACGCGTTGTTTATATATTTTATAGTTACATATAGCTGTTTCTGCCTTACTTAGACATTGTTTATTTATAAATACATACATACGGACTCACGCCTGTAATACCCGAAGGGGTAGGCAGAGGTGTAACCAGTACGCCCACATTTCGCTGAGCGTATCTCCGCCCCATGATGTGAAGGGGGTGAGCCAATCGCTATACCGGGCATAATTCCAGATACTGCTGATACTGAGCTTTTCGTAATAGAAAAACCCAATATCACTTTTAACCGACCCGGGGATCGAACACGAGACCTCAGTCGTAACACGTACGCATTACAACTGCGCCACCGAGGCAGTCTACAAAAATAATATTATAAAAATTCTACCTATATTTTTCCTTCTATTACCTTTCTTCTTCTTCTATTATCCTGTTTTTACACCTTATAACTCTGATATAAATATATAGATAAATATATTCACAGAAAGTCACAGACACGTGTTCTTTAAATTAACAAAAAATTGCGATGATGTTTACTTTAAATGTATGAAAATATTTTCCTACTATATGTCGGAAGGACACGGAAAATCTTTCGTTTATAAATCCAATATTTTCTATTTTATGCCAATATTTCGATCGCGTTTCCACAATATATTTTCATTGAATATTTTTATTATAAACATAGGATTAAATCTTCCCGCATTATTAAAAATAATCCCATAAAAAGAGGCGTTTATCTCCGATATTGTTTGTAAAGTATTATTTACTTTTCTCCTGATCCCTTATATTTACGTCCAAGAGGCGATCTATAAAGCCTTTGTATTATTATGGTTGATTGCTGTTTGATATCTAGTTTATTTTTAAAAATATGTTCTCAAAGAATAATAAGTAAAAGGGACAGTGATCAGAATGCTTAATAATTTTCATTGTTGATTTTCGAATTAGCGATTTTATTTCCAAGATTTTGCAAGTTCCAAGTATAGTGCAACAACCATAAGTTCGCGTTGGCAAATGTTGGAACTAGTTGAAAATATATAAAATAATTTGTCGCAATAAGAAATATTACGAAATTTTACCTATGAGCCGTGACATAATACGAGTATATGTCTCGGCGTGACGAGCGTAGTCCAGTGCCATGCAGTAATTTGTAATTAAAAGTTATGTGTAGCGTTGCTTCTGTTTATGGGCAGGCGCGGCGCTTACCATCAGGCGAACGACCTGCTCGTCTGATCATTCAAGCTAATAAAAAAACACAGCTATGCAGAATAAAGTCCCAAATCTAAAGTTGGATATGCATTCTTTCAATGTTTTTAGGTAAAACAAAACTCGTAATAAAATAGTGGCCCACAAGTGGACTCTTAAAATTAATGATTTGGCGATTAATAATGGCTCATAAGCACGTTTGATCGCAGCTATGAAAATCGAGTCTAGAGCCAAATGGTACCGATTAACTTTGTTTGTGATATTATCATTTAGTGCGTTCGATGACGTGCCTTCACATCACCGTTCTAGAAAATCTTTCTAAACTTTTTTTTTGTGTTGATGCATATGTAACCCATGGCTGTAGTACCGGAGGGGTAGGCAGAGGTACAACTAGTGAACCATCGGTTCGCCGAGCTTCCATCTCTTCGTGTGATTTCCCTACCATAACCGCCACAAATTCCAATCCCAGTAATCTCTTGTGTAATTTTTCGAATCGAAAACTCGAACACAAGTTTTATTTGCTGGACATGGGATTATAACCCAGTACCTCACGGTTTCTCAGCTAAGTACGCTGTCAGTAGACCAATGAGGCGATGTTTTATAGTTTGCAATAAAAACAACTACAATAGTTCCAGGTAACTTTCACGTGTTAGACGAAATTGTGTTCATATTTTCTTTACCTACAGAAAATATTGTGTTTCATGTACCTAGTGTTATTTATAAAAGGGCCAGTTCCCGAGACAATTGTAGGTAGTTTCTGTTGCAATATCTAGCTAAAGTTTATGAAATGTACGTATACGTTGTAAATCATATTAATTATACGGTTGGTATCATATCTGGGTTATTTATAACTGGGTATAGCTGCTATAAATTTGAATAAATAATATAATTATACATTGGTAATTTGGTATGTCCCTCGCGGATTCCTGTGTGAACGTTACTGCTCCGCTTCTATAGGTCGTAGTGTATAATTAATAGCTAATAATAGCTATGATATATTACTGGCTGTAAGAGAAACGTTAACACACAGTTGTTTGACATAATCGCTACCTGTACGGATTCTCGCATACGAAAGGCCTACCCAGACCTACCCTTTTATCGGAGTTTTTCTCATTTTACTCCTTTAAATTATTTATTATTCGAGCAACTTACAAAACATACAATTATAAGAGTATTTCGTACAATAGGTAAGGTGTCTTATGCTAAATTACAAGTTGCCTCGGCATGCTAAAGTAGACATAAAGAATGTAAAATAAAAACAGGATGTAAGTAATGATCATATAGATACGAGCGTGATAACTAACGGTTAGGTTGTAACCGACGTTAATGACATGTGTGTTTCAAATCCATAGCTTCGTAAACTTTACGTTTGAATGGTTTCGATTTATAGCTACTACATTATACTCCTTTAAATTCCTCCGTAATTCAGTTCACGAAATAGCAAAGCCTATTTAAGATAGGATACATTACTATACTAAGCTGACCTCTGGCGGAAACTATATTACACTTTGTAAATGTAGTTGTCAGGGATTTTAATTCTGACTAGCTTTAGCTCGTAGCTCCGCTCCAACTGTGTTTGTGTGACCTACAAATATATATTTCGGATATGGGTGTTTTCTTCTCAGAGGGGTTGACGTTAGGCAGGCCGGTTATAAAAACTACAAGACAAATATTTCTGTAACATGTGTTAAAAGCATATTGTGCCGACCCCATTGCGAGTGGGATAAGGGCAGAAGAGAGAATTAATATCAATTAACTCAAGTTGTATAATTTTGTATAATGAACAACAAAACAGTTGTGTAGTTTGTTTCTCATTAGACAAGTAAGAACACTTCAGGCAGAATATTCACGGAATTACTTGTTTTAAGTTATTCGTGTCGGGTCAAATGTAGGTACCTACTATTTTAATTCATGATGGCCTTTCTGAGGCAGGCCAAGTTTTTTAAGCAATTAATTATTCACAGCAACGACTTTCTGTTTTTTTATGAAAATTAATGGGAAAATGGCGTTACTAGCATCTCGAGTTAGTGACCTTAATTGCTAAGTCATGATATATAGTAAAAAAAGGCTTATTATAGTTTGTAAATCTCTTTTAAAATGAAATAGTGTAAAGCACATGCTGGCAAGTGGAATAAAATTTAATCTTTAGGCTTCGGAGAAAATTGATTGTAAACCAAGTCTAAAAACAAGTTAAAATCATAGCAAACTCGTCGATTTCATCTAATAAAAAAAAACCAGTAACTGTATATACCAACTATACTGTAGGTACCAACTTTATTAAGATGAATAGATGCATAAAATAAATGAGAAAATAAATGAGAATAAATGAGAAGCAAGCGATACTCGATAAATGACAAAGAAAAGGGTTCTACTTGCTCTAACATAATATTTTCTTATAGCATAGGCCGGCAAGCGAGCAAGTGGGTCACCTGATAGTAAGTGATCTCCACCGCCCATGTACACCCACAATGTTAGAAGAATAGTGGGCGCGGGAATGGGAGGTGGATTTTAGCCTCCGGATATTTCCCTCACCGTATGAACGCAGCAGTATGTCAATACTTTACATCGGTTTTCTATGAAGCATTGGTAACGACCCGGTTGAGCCGGCCCATTCATGCTATAGACAAATCTGTCTACAGCGAGGTTCTACCACACACAAATGTATGAGTGAAGAAATATTAAATTTTAACATCGGGTACATATCGGCCTACATACTCTGAGCAACCACGAGGACCTGGATTTATATCCCAAGTCGTACAATCACAGTTTGTGTTTTCTATACAAAAAATGAGTTGCCCGATATTGAAATTTGAGCGGCATCTCTTATCACATAACGGTACCGAAATAAGCTCCGCGAACCGTGGATGCAGCACTAGTTGCACTTCTACCTATCCTTTCGTGGATACAGACGCGACCTTATGTTATGCAGCATAAACATGTAATCCTGTAATCCCCGAAGGGGCAGTCAGAGGTGTAACCACTACACCCACATTTCGCTGTGCTTATTTCCGTCCTATGATGTGATAGGGCGCGAGCATATCGCCATACCGGGCACAATTCCAGACTCCGAGCTGATAATGAGCATTTCGTAAATCGTAATAGAAAACCCCAAATTCACTTTTACCCGACCCGGGGATCGAACCCGATACCTCAGTGTCAGCCTCAGTCGTAACGCGTACGCATTATAACTGTGCCATCGAGTCGGGCATAAACGTGTCATTTCGTACATAATAGAAATCACAGGGACTTTTCACACATCCATTTTTTATAACGCGAGCTCGAGTAATGTCGTTGCCATGAATTTAGGAGCGTCGTATGTATTACCTGTCGGGTGTTATCCCTGAGGAGTTCGCTGGAACAATGCCTTTTGAGTAATGTAGCACTTGTGTCACGATAGGCACATTGTGCCCGTACGGAATTTGGTAAATGCGATTTCTGTCTGGATGTCGCGATCTCATCAAACTAAGAATTTATTTGGCGACATAATAATTTTCTATACCTACTACTCTTTCTATTTATCTTATCTATCTTTTCGAAGAGTCAATGAAGGCCCGTTTAATGACGCCAAGGTTTTTGTAGACGATTTACGTTTATATGATATGTATATTTATTGACAGCCTCCGTGGCGCAGTGGACGGGTAGCCGGCTGTGAAGCGAGATGCCGCGGATTCGATTCCTGCACATATGTTTGTGTGGTCCACAAATAATGTTTCGGGTCTGGATGTTTTCTCCCCAGAGGAGCTGACGTCAGGCAGGCGGCCGGTCGTAAAAACTACAAGCCTAATCTTTCTGTAACATGTGTTAAAAAGCATGTTGCGCCGACCCCTCTGCGAGTGGGATAATAGCAGGTGGAAGGAGAAGAAATTAGCAAAAAATATATACAATAAACATCAGATATTTTGTGTGGGTTATTCCACAATGTGCTTATTCAGGACTTAAAATATTTAACCAATGAAAATTATAACTAAGCTCGATTGAAGAGAATTCTAAACAATACGCAATACTGCGTGCGTTAATATTGGCGTGTAGTTAATTGAGAAAGGAGTAGCGCTTCCGATTTTCAAATGAAACAGTGTAAGTATTTTCAGTATTCTAAATGATTTGAACGAACAGTTTGTAAAATATTACATATTTTATTATATTATTATTATGACAGAAAGCAACTTGAATTTAGCAATTCGCAACTGTTTAATGTATTGAGCGTTGTTATAATTTAGATTAGAGTTTACGGTTTGAAAAAATAACACATGAGTTACCCGGGATTGGACTTTGTGCCTGATATGGCAAAATACTCCTCCTATCACACCATAGTCCGGAAATAAATTTGGAGAGGCGTGGGTGCACTAGTTGCACCTGTGCCTATTCCCTCGGGGGCACATACGTGAGGTAATAAGATAAGACAGCCTCCGTGGCGCAGCAGGTGAGCAGCCGGCTGCGAAGCTAGCGGCCGTGGGTTCGATTCCCGCATTGAGAAAAATGTTTGTGTGATCGACAAAACATTGTTTCAAGTCTAGGTGTTGTGGGACCGCGAGTCCCTCGTAGTTACTTGATACCCACGATACAGGTTAACCTAGTGTGGGGTCAGGACTATATGTGTGTAACTGTTGGGTGGGTGGGGGTGTATAAATAAATAAATAGACGTTCAGACTGAATGAGTAAAATCATTTCGTGCTTGTCTGTGGCACCTGTTTTTTTATCGATCTAAAACTTGGCACAGTTGCAGCAGTTACTCACATCTGTTCCAGGTTAATAAAAAGTTGCAATATTTTTATTTACACCTTAAAATCGGTATAAAAGTAAAAAAAATACAGTCCGTTGAAATATATAAATTATTTTTAATTGCATTATTATGAAGAGACTAAATACGTAAA
Source organism: Mimas tiliae (assembly GCA_905332985.1). NCBI lineage: Eukaryota > Metazoa > Arthropoda > Insecta > Lepidoptera > Sphingidae > Mimas > Mimas tiliae. The sequence goes on along the minus strand of HG995242.1, from coordinate 5,629,632 downwards.
TAAATATGACATTTACAGTTAGACGATACCACTCACGCCTGTAATCCCCAAAAGGATAGGCAGAGGTGTAACTAGTTCATCCACATTTCGCTGAGTTTATCTCCATCCCATGATGTGATAGGGGGCGAGCCTATCGTTATATCTGGCACAATTATAGACACTGGGCTGATATTGAGCATTTCGTAGTAGAAAAACCCAATATCACTTTTATCTGACCCGAGGATCGAACCCGAGACCTCAGCGTCGGCCTCAGTCGTAACGCTTACGCGTTACAACTGCGCCACCGAAGCAGGACGACGATGTAATAATTACATTAATTTCATTTCAGTCGCTATTATTTTACCAATCGACTGTTATCCGTAGCCTCTAATTGCAATTTAATTAAGAAAAAAACTATTGACGTGTCAATAATTTTTTTTACTCTTTAACTAAAAATTAGACATAAAAATACACTAGGCTGAACACGTATGGTCTTATAAAATACTTCCTTTGTTTGCCACTATTTACGACGCTAGTTCCGTGTTCCACTTTATGTGACTTTAGTGATAAAGGTAAAACAGATAAAAGCAGAGTGTGCGAAGATGTCAGTTTTTTGGCTACATTTTTCCTTCGGCTCTATTCTTATACATAACTTTATGCTGGGGTTGTTACACGTTCTTTGTGAGTAGTGTTATAAACTGTAAAAATTGGTCTACTTTATTCTGAATATTTCGAACAATGAACGTGATTTTGAAACGACCAAAAATCTGTGGACTGTGGACTTTTGCAGAATTCCACCGACTCAATTTTTTTAAACTTTATTGCGTCAAAACGACTCGAAGATAATATTTAATTATTCATTCTATTAATTTTTTTTTTATATTTAAAAAAAAAAATATTAATAATGTTTCCGATCGTTATAGCAAAAAATTATATAGCAGTAATGTAAAAGATTAAAGAAAACTGTAAGATTTTTTAAGAGTCGACCTTCCACTCACTCTTAAACGTAGACTCGGCGACGTGTTCATCCTGGCCGTCTATGGTACCCAAAACTAGTCATTAACCGAATCCCAGAAGCTCAGACTCAAGGTGTGCCAACGAGCGATGGAGCGCAATAAATAAATACACCCAACAGTCACACACATATAGTCCTGACCCCACACTAGGTTAACCTGTATCGTGGGTATCAGGAACTACGAGGGACTTGCGGTCCCACAACACCCAGACCCGAGACAAATATTAGTGGATCACACAAACATTTGTCTCGGTGCGGGAATCGAACCCACGGCCTCTCGCTTCGCAGCCGGCTACTCGCCCGCTGCGCCACGGAGGCTGTCGAATATACTTGGTGTTATACTGACAAAAACACTGAATTGTTGTTTTAGTCAGTTTAATTTCTTACTAACTTTCCAAAACTCGCATCGTAGACGTAGGGAGAAAGGCCACCTCATTGAAGTAGAACTGGGCGAGGCATGTGCTTCGAATGCATCTAGATCGTTGGGCCAAACTGTTCATGAACTGGACTCCAGCAAATGGGCATAGAAAACGCGGACGACCAAAAAGAGGTTAAGAGACGAGTTGGACGCATTAGAGGAGAAATGGGAGAAGCTGACAGAAGACCCAACCCAGTGGAATAGTAAAGAGAAGGCCTTTACCCAGCAGTGGGACACAATTGAGGCCAGTCAAAAAGAATGTGAAAAATAAAAACATCTTTTAAACCCATTTGCACGACGATCCTAAATCGGGCTTAACCTAATAAACCTATTTAAGAAACGTCAAATCGTATGAAAAATTGACATAAGCACATAAGTTTAGTGTTTTTCTCGATTTAGGATCGTCTTGCTATCTTAATCCAAAAAACCTTTTTAACAAAAATAAAACTTATTTTAATTCGATTTACCGTTCGCATTTAGTTGATCAAAATGTTTAGACGCAAGTGAATTAAACCGACTTTCAATTGAATTGATCAATTAATTTCACCATCTAAGGGAGTGATTTTCGAAATAGCGCAAAATACGTAGTTGCTTATTTGTTTTTAGAAGTACTCCCACGAAGTTTTCAGTCGAAATGTCTATTTAATATATTTTCTCCATAAAAATGTGCATCCCCCATTTTACCCCTTTAGGGGTGAGTTTTCAAAAAACCCAAGTCTAAGTGCTCAGTTACGTCATTAAAGGAACCTTTGTGCAAGATTGCAAGTTTGTGGCCCCAGCGGTTTAGGCTCTGCGTTGATGAATCAATCAATCAGGCAGGATAAGTTAGTTTATATTATTAGTAATAATAATAATTTTATGTATAGATATCTCAACATTAGTATCACATAGCGAAACTGTCAGAAAGCAATTTTGCAAACAACAACATACTCGTAATAACACAAAAATCTATTATGGCTTACAAATACTTTCATGACATTTTCCTTATCTGCGTATGACATGATATTGTACGTATAGTGAAGATAATAGAAACTCGTTCCCATAAACGAGACAAAAATGATAGAATAACCAGCCAAACATAAATCCCGACTATTTTTTGTTATGACAAAAACTATGTATGAATAAACGAGATTATGATGGGACAAACAACAAACAACTATTATGAAAACCAACAACAATGTATTCGTGGACACAGTTCTCGAAACTCCATTATTTGTACTGTACACACTGAATTTTGTATGGTTTGAGATTTATGGGAACATTAATCTGTGTAAAATATAGCCCGCATGTCATTGCAGGATGTATGTATGTATATAAGCATTGTTTACTCAATAATTTTAATATGTAGACAGACCGGTGCGGCATAACTCTGAATCCCAGCAGCATTGCTTGGATGTAGAACATGCAAAAACGGTATATCCAAAATTTGCCTTCACTCAATTATGCAATAATGCAGAATTGATGGTGCGAATCATTACAGATTAGACAAGTTATGTGGAGCCACAATATAAAATTTGATTGGATTGGACAAGTTATGCTATTGTAGAGGTATATCGAGTTGTGACGACCTGACGACATTAAACTAAAACACGATCGCTACTAGTCACTCCAAATACTAGCCAAAACTGTCTACAGCGTGGCTCTACCACTCAAAAAGTTATGTTATGTAAAAGGTATAATGTATATGTATAATGTATGACATAATGTAAGGATTGCTTGTTAAAAGTATAGGAATAAAATTAGAAAATGTTGTCTTGCAAATGCATAGCAATATGTTGCATCTGCGTTAATAGAGCGTTCCTTTTATATCGCTTGCTTTTAAACTAATGTATAGTAGCTCTTATAGTATCATACACTGTACAATCTAGCCTAAATGACGTTAGCACGAAGGCTTATAGGTTCTAATGCATTTGGGAGGCTTACCGAGTGCACCGTATTCAGCTTTCGCGCTCCAAATTGGAGATGAAATCTAGAACAAACAAAATTGTGTTTGTGGATATTGAAACTTCAATCATCCCATAATCTTGTTATAATTGAATTTCAGTATAACGGAATTAATTTGCTGTCAGAACTCTGGGTTATTAATGTTTTTCAAAAATGGGATAAACCAATATATTGTTTGGAAGCGTGGCGAGAAAAAGATCTATGGCTAGGGCCAAATTTAGGAATTACAACTTTTATCGAACTATTTGAGCGAACAAAAAGGTATACTCGCGCGTCTTTTCGTGCGTTAGCGACGTTGCCATGCTGACGCATAAATTCGGCTGCGCTTATACTACAGAACTGAAGCGAAGACGCGAAATCCGCTCAGATGTATTGAGTAGTGGTCGAAATGGAATACCTCGCGCGAAAATACGCCTAGATTAATTACGTCCCTAGCCTAATGAGAATAATCGCTTTACTTTTTATGGCCTTGATTACATTAAAATTTGTAAGTTGTACTTACATGATTATGTAATACTTGTCTAAGTGGCACACATATAAGTTAATACACGAACTTCTAGATCTCACATATTTCCCACTGCACGTAATTTAATGGCATATACACTAAGCAACTTACAATGCTGTTTACATTAGTAATTTCTTCGTAAGTCTACGTACTTGGCTTACGTGAGCTAAAATTACAAATGTTATCCACGCCGAAAGTACTTGAGAGATAAAACATAGAGTTAAGGTAATGATTTTAAAAAACAATTATTATTATTTTATCAAAAATATAGCTTCTTCTTTTTTATCAAAAATATAACGAACAAAATAATCTTACTATTTTCTAATTATTTTGTACGTTAATTATTACACAATAAGGTCGTAGTTAGCAGGTAAAATATACTAGCAAGGTAATTAATAAGGCCAAAGAAAACATTTACAGGTTTTATTGAACTGTTCTTTTGATGAAATTATATGATGGAATTTAACCTACGTGGGGTCTTAATAATTACGATATCACCTCGGGCCTTATTCATGATCAAGAGAGATTTTTTAAATTTTTAGCTACACAATATTAGTTCGAATTTAACTTCGAACCGATGTCCATTCTGTATCTAAGTGGTCAGTACAGTAGGCATGCTTGTGACTTGGTTCGCGTATATTTTTATAGCATTAGTGACATAAATACACACAACAGTCATAGTCCTGGCCCCACACTAAGATAAGAGTCTCGTGCCGTGGCTATCGGGCACTACGAGGGGCTTTCGGTCTCACAAAGCCTAGACCTGAAACAAATATTTGTGTATCACAGAAACATTTGTTTGATTGATTTACAACCCACTGTGTCACGGAGGTTGTCTAATACTATTATTGTTTTCTTTTATTCACCTGAATGACGTTAGCGTTTGATTTTGGTATTGGAATTTGTGTCCGATATGGCGAGCTACCTAAAGACAACCGCCGTAGCGTAGTGGGCGAGTAGCCGGCTGCGAAAGGAAAGGCTGTGGGTTCGATTCCCGCATCGAGACATAATAATATGTTTGTGTGATTCACAAATATTTGTTTTGGGTCTAGGTTTTGTGGGACCGCAAGTCCCACCTAGTTCCTGATACCCACGAAACAGGTTTAACTTAGTGTGGGGTCAGGATTATTTGTGTGCTTGGCGAAACGTAGCTTCTCTAGTTCTATCTCTGCCCACTCCTCCGGGGATACAGGCGCGAGCATATTGTTTTATTTATAATAAGATATGTTATTTATAAAAAAATAGAGCTATTTATCGTCACAACCTTGGAATCTTATTTTACGTTATAAAAGTCTGACGCTATGAACAAGAGTTGATTCGAAATAAGCCTCGGGCTTGCAGTGCAGCGTAGTTTTCGTGTTTGCAGGCTTTTTTACTGCCACTACACTCATCAATCTTCGCGCACATTCTCTTTAAAAGCGAATTCTTTTTGAGTTGTTGGAAGTAGAACACTATCTCTATGTTCGTAACAGACGTTTTTTCATAAAAAAATGTGTTGGAAAATGTGTGTTGATGATCTTAGCTCTTTGCAAAGAACGGTACTTACTGAGTTTAAATCTCTTTGATTTTTTCGTATCATTTTTACGATTCTTATATTGTAATATTTTGTATTCATCATAAATATTAAAATGTTCGCAATATCATTAAAAGTACATATAATATCATATTGTAAGCTAATTTATTTTATCAAGTGCAGATTTTTCTATGTCCAAATAAATTTTAACAGCTAGATAACATATCAATGAAGCAGCGATAGCTCATTCTGTAGACTGTCGAGATGAAAGTCATAGGTTCGAAACCAGACCCAAGAGCATGCACCTCGGTTCACGGGTTGACTACGGGCTACGGCCGTTGCAATTTGGTCGAAACGTCGGAAAGTAAAGAAATTGGTTTTTATATATAAATAATATATCACGCGATTAGGACCCGTTTTAAAAAATATTGAATTATCTTTATAGATTGAAATAAAACTAGTTTATACGGATTTTATCGCGGTTTAATTTATATTTTAGTCCCGACGTTTCGAAAGCTTTCAGCCTTCGTGGTCACGGGAGAGACAGTCAGTCTCTAGTCTCGTATAAACTAGTTTTATTTCAATATGTAATATTCGCGTAAACCTAAGAAATCATTATTATTATAGTTTTAGGACTATTTTGAACATACCGTCGCGTCGTCAGAAACAATTACATTTTCTCAATTCTTTAACACATTGTTTTTATAATTACATCCAAATTTAACGTGTATTCAAAACTTTATCTGAATAGGAGGTCGTTGAGTGGTTAAATATAATTGATTGCTCTGCATCAGGTCAAGAACGCAACGTGTTTTGAATAAAATATATTCCTAGCTCAAACTAATGTGCCTGAGCACATTCGGTACCCAGAGCAGGTTGAAAGTATGCTGTTGGGAAACTTTCAACCTGCTCTGGGTACCGAAATAGACGAAGGTCGCTATGTTACATACGCACTCACGCCTGTAATACTCAAAGGGGTAGGTAAAGGTGTAACTAGTACACCCACATTTCGCCGAGCTTATTTTCGTCCCATTATATGATAGAGAGCGAGCCTAAAGCCATACCGGGCACAATTCCAGACTCCCGGTTGATAGTAGGTAGGATTTCTATCATGAAATGTTTATTATCACTTTTGCCGATCCGGGTATCGGATTTTCTTTCTTACCTATAACAGTCTTAAAAACCGTGTCCTATTTTTATTATCCGCGCATTTTTTTCTATAAGCATTTTATTATTTTGTAATTATCTTATCATCGTCGATTTCGCCATAAATGTTACAATTTGACTTATCGTATCGCGTGCTGCCATTCAAAATCCCTGATTCATTAATACGGCTTATCAACGGAGCCTCGCATTGAATATTTTGGTTTTGGGAATAATTTGGTACTCAATTCAGATTGATTAGAAATTTATTAAAATCAATTTATGAATCATTCGGCTGAAAGAGAAATGTATCGTATATTTTTGTGGATGTAATTAAATAAAACCAAATTGTGTGATGGCTAATACATTTAAAAAACGAGATTTACAAACCGTTTATTTTATTCTAATATCATACATGCATGCATACATAACGAGTGGTAGAGCCACGCTGTAGACAAAATTGTCTACAGCATGAATGGGCCGGCTCGTCGGGGTCGTTACCACTGTCTCACAGAAAACCGGCGTAAAGTAGCAGCTTGCTGCTGCGTTTCGTACGGTGAGTGAGATATTCGGAGGCCCAAATCCCTTATTATCCCCTTCCCAATCCCTTATTATCCCTTTCCTTTAAGGTCGGCAACGCGCCCATGATTCTTTTGTATTGTGGGCGTACATGGAGGCGGTGGAGATCGCTTACCATCAGGTGAACCACTTGCTCGTTTTCCGGCCTATACTATAAAAAAAAACATACACACTCACGCGTATGTCTTTCGAGACTGCCTCGGTGGCGCAGTTATAATGCATACGTGTTACGATTAAGGTTGACGCTGAGGTTCCAGGTCGGGTGAAAGTGATATTGGGTTGTTCTATTACTAAATGCTCAGTAATTCAGTATCAGCCCGGAGTCTGCAATTGTGCCCGGTATAGCGATAGGTTCGCCCCCTATCACATTATTGGACGGAGATACGCTCGGTGAAATGTCTCGGGGTGACGACGAGTTCATGTTAAATCAAAGTGGTGTTGCTTTTGTTTATGGGCAAGTGTGGCGCTTACTATCAAGCGAGCGACCTGCAGTTTAATTATTCAGACAAATGAAAAAAATATCAAACAGGGTATCGAAAAACACTCTCGGGGCTGGTTTGGATCCCGCGATTTCCGTCTCCGAGTCCGTCCCGCTCCCCACTGAGCAATGGCGGCCGTTTTATTTATGTGCAAACAGCTATTTTATAAAATATAAGGTACATCACGTAGGTTGGCGCACGTTTTGTGAAATTATATATTAACAGGTCCGCTTCCACAGCTGCAGTATCCTTGTTTAAAATTCACCGCACACACCTACACCACATGAATGGTATAATCACATTTCTCCCTGAATAAAACACTTACTTGTAGTTGATTTCGTGTGAGGTGGAACGTAATAAAAAATGAGAATAGACCAAGCAAGTTAGAGTGTGAGCTTATTTCACGATTTTTCTTCCTGCCTGGCGTTATCCCGGCCTAGTGCCAGGGTCCATATTCTTATACTACAGATTTGACGGTATTTGGTATTATATGGAACGAACCCACCGTCTGAGCCCCATATCCTACAACGGGAACCAAGATTCGCCATTGCCTCTTCTATTAATTCATTTTTCGAATCGAAAACTCCAAACACAAATTGTGATTGCTTAACCTAGAAATGGGACCCAGACCTCACAATTTTCAGCCTTGGTACGTTGCCACTAGAATGACTGGACTACTGCAGTGAAAGATTTGGAGCGCCAAATCGCCCTCGCCTTCCTAATTCCTTAACTATCCCTTCCTTCTAAGATCCGCAACGCGTCTATGATTGATCTGGTATTGTGCGTCTACATGGGCGGTGGAGATCACCTACCACTAGGTGACCCACTTGCTCGTGTGCCAGCCTAGGCTATAATAAAAGGTAACCCACCCCTAACCATCCATTTGCGCCATTATGAAATAGGTCTAATCCAATACCTGAATTGACTTGTGGTCTGTACTACCCGTAGCTACGCCGATGATGCTCTTTTGAAACTATATTGAACTCGCTAGCCAACAAGTTTAGCTAGCTGTAATCCGACTATCTAATAAGCTGATGATTGGAATTCTTGGTAAATAAGTGTTTAATTAGTTTACCCTAGGCTTTGGATAAAGTTAGGCTGATAGATCATATTCCTAGTACTATCGAACGAAACAACTTGTGCAGATAACTTTAACTAGAAGATACATTTTATTATATCCTTAGAAGTTTATCCTACTTCCTACAACTATTACACATGTAAAGGTTTGGATGTTTGTTTGTCACGCCTTAACATCTCAACAGTTTTGTATGAAATTTGTCACACCGGTAGATCATGATCTGGATGAGGACATTTTATCCCGGAAAAGGTCATTCACGCGGGCGGAGCCGCTAGCAAAAGATAGTGTAACATAAACCCTGTGTGCATGGATGTATTATAGCCGTCTCTGTATATTAATAGGATGTTCTTTTGTTTTGTAACCCGGTTCGAACACAATAGCTTCACCCGTTTATGTCACCTATCTACATACAAAATAACATGTGGCTAACAAAGAGGTATTCTGATAGATACGTTGGCGCTATCTCGACAGTGTCTCAGGATGCAGTCCGCAAATAGTAAACGCTTGAAATGGCTTATGAGTTTCTAGTTTTTGTTCGCGGCTCCGCCCGCGTGAACGACATTTCCGGAATAAAAGTAGTTTGTCCTAATCCAGGCAATGGTCTACCTGTATGCCAAATTTCATCCAAAACGATTCAGAAGGCCAATTCTCGTAATTTTAAATGTTCAAAATATCATTCCGATCTAATCTCAGCGACAAGAAAGTTGCAAATGGTATTCTGTTAAGCCAATATTCACGATCAAATGTGAACATAGAACGCAATGATATCGAAAGTAGAATACAAGTTGACTGAACCAAAACGGCATTCTGGTAACAATAAATTTGACACTTAACATTTAAAATGCATTTCGTCCATAGACAAACGTCAAAATATTAATTGAGAACGAAATGTGATTGAAGGTGAAGCAGTGTTGCCAAGTGCACTGTAATTACAGCAGATCTGCCGTATTTTCACGCCATCTACTGGACACCGAATTTTTATAAATACAGTTTATGGAGACACAGTATTTTTTTACAGTCAAAATTTCGTATTATTATTGTATACTACTAGACAGATTATTTAGAAGTAAAACCGCGTCACATAACGTGGGAGTTTGACAGAGTTCACAAACAGGGAGCGCAATAGGGGTTCTAGTTGAGAGTAAGCGAGATGGTAATATTGAGTTACGGTCAATTGACTGCAACTTAGTGGTGCAATTTCTATACTCAGTGATAATGTAGCTTTGTAACGGCCAAATTATTTTTGAAATCGGCAAAGTAGTTTTTTTGTTACATACAAAAATCTTTCTTCTCTAAAATATTAGTGTAGATTAAATTATAAGATCAATCGCACTGTCAAAATTTCCGCCAAAACTCTCGCACAATTCATAATTATAAATATGACCTCAGCAGTGTTGCAAAATAAAAAAACCGTAATTCGGTAGATTTCAAATTTCAATAAAATAATCGCGATTGTGGTTATTTCCGGAAAGGACTGCCTCAGTGGTGCTGTTGTGCCGTTTTCCGTCAGTTATGCCATATAACATCCCTATGAGCCAAATGACAAAAGGTAGAAATGTACAGGACTGTTTCCATCGCCCAATAACGACCTCTATTCGTTCGTAAGGAAAAGGGTTTTGACAGACGGACAGACAGATGGACAGACAACAAAGTGATCCTTTAATAAAGTATAATAACGAATATTTTTGTTCGTTTTGAGGTACAAAGTCCTTAAAACTAAGTACTGATCACTTTTTCAATTATAACATTAGATCTACTATTTTAATGTCAAGGTATACCCAACAGGTATTGAAATCAATCAGCCTCAAAACAACTACAACAAAATGGCAGCCACTATTTAAAATTTTAATCAATGCATATTTTTCACTCATTATTGTCAGAACTCATACAGCGCAAAATACATGGAACTAGATAAATTAATTAAATAAATAAAATACATGGAATTAGTCAAATCAAATAATAAACAAATCATAACCTCCAAGTACGTAATTTTTTAATCACTGAAATTAGTCATATTGTGGGTATTTATTGTGAGTTGGTAACATTGATTTTGTCGCTTAGGACATTTTATTTGGACTTTATTTTATTTTAATTTCTAGAATTTAGTCTATGGCAGCTGATACGTAAAATTCGGTAAAATACTTGTCATTGGCGAAATGCATAATAATGCGAAGCCATAATTTCAACAAAAGAAAGACATTGAAAGTTGATCGAATTGACAGTTTAAATGCAATTTAACTGAGATGATATCGAGAGTTTTGGCGGGAATTCTGACAGTGCGGTGGCTCTCTTGTTTTAATTATTTCCTAAAATAGTTTAAAAGTTGTGTTTGTTGTATAATAGTGGTGTGGTTTTGTGCAATAATCATTTACGATGATGAATAGTTTATGGAAACATTAAAATAGGGAATTTGGGTGATTTTTGATCAAGGGTATAGTCGACCTTGTGCTTTCGATTTGCTTGAAGAAAGTCGTCTAAGAAGCATTGAACTGAAAGGAATTAACACCAAAACTCAAACAAGACCTTGAAATCGGCCACACCCCGTTTCATCGTTCTTGGAATATAAGAAAAGAATACATATAACTAATGACTTGGCAGCATGGTCTCTGATCTTAGGTTCCTTAAGGAACAAACAAACAAACAAAAAAAACAACTGAGATGATATCGAATTTTTATAGGAGCAGAATGCCATATTTTTAGTTAATTCAAAATCTAATCTCAGTTCGGTTAAAATTCATTCGCAGTGTCAGTTAAAATAGGAGAATTGGCCCTCAGATGTTAAGGTGTGATTGACTAACAAACATCCAAATTCACAAACTTACAAACATCTAAACTTACACATTTTTAATAGTAGTAGTAGTAGGACAGTAGGATGACTGAGTACCGTTGTTAAAAAATATTAGGTTGAAGGTCTATCGTTAGCAGCTTTACACATAGTCATACCGTATACAATTTTTACTCTTAGTATTTTATAACTTAATATTATCAATTTGACGGATATTCTATGTTACATTAGGTCTACGTTTTCTAACTTCGTCTCTTCGATTCGTTTTATAGCATAAAACCCCAGTCAGCTACTCAAAAATAAGAACATGTGATGTGAACATACATAAAAGAATCATTGAAACAGTTTATTAGATATCGATCTGAATTCTTAACTGGAAACAGAATAGAACTCGTTAAGTGGAATCTCAAGCGAGTACTTGATCTCACTTAAAAAACTCATTTATCAGGTAAGTCTAATAGCTTGCCTAAAGAATTACTGACGTATAAGGTTCTTACTGGCGATCGCAACACATTTTATTTGAACGCTTGAAAAATGTACTCGGAGGAATTCATATTCTTAGTTCATTCGAAATTCGCTATTTATACGAATTGGAGATATGTGGTTGGTATCCCTCACTGCTTTCGGTGGGTAAAATACGGCGCAAGTTTTATTGTGTAACTGCACATGTAAGGTGTTCCAACCAACAAAGGAGGCGAACCTATTTTCCTGTCAATATATTTTAAATTAAAAATCTCACAATTTTCACATTGTATTCCTTCTCGTACCATAGATTTGACCATATTTGACATTATATGGGACGACTCGCTGTCTGAAACCCACAACCCGGACGGGGGATGGAATGGGAACCAAGTTTCGCCGTTGCCTCATCTGTTAATCGGCAGTGTGTACACGTACAAGCAAGGTTGGCTTTGGTTCTAAAATGTTGGTGACCCACTTACACGCTATAATAATATAACTGAATAATTAAATTTCAATTCTGAAGGATTAAATCAAAACCCATTGGAGTAAAGCCCCGCTGAAAGATGGAGTTATGAAATGTTTCATAATTTCACAAACGGCAAATGGTATTTTATTTAGTACTTATAAAATAATATAGCGTCCCGTTATGAGCAGGGTGAGAGTGCTGGAAGCTTCTATTAATCTCAAGGGAGGTTGGATACTGTGTCAAGGAAACTTCTTTTATACATAAAATATGCATTCTGCGGAGTTTTACATTGCGCTTTTTGCGTAGTTCGGAGTGGTCTTCATATTTTATGTTTTAACTCATTACGCTTATAATTGAGGGACTCTTAGCTTAGTTAATTATGGTAACTACTCTGTCGCCACACGACAACTAAAACTGTTTATTCCCGTTCTAATTTAAAGTCAACCTTTATGACGAACATCTTATATAAAAATTGATGCATTAAGAATAATTGAACTAGAACTATACATAATGCCGTAATGCATTATTTTTTTAAACTAAAATTAGGTCCGTTCGTTACACACCTATTTGACAGTCGTAAAATATTTTTACTGCAGTTTAGTTTACAGAATAGAGACAAATGACCAAGTTTAGTAAGCACTGCATAATAATGTAATTGGTTCGAATTCCAGATGGAACTGGTGAATGGGTAATTTTCGAATCTCTCTTCTATAAAGAGCACGTAAGATTGTGGACGCCAATTGGTACCAAATGTTCAATTGTACTCAGTGTAAAGTTCAGTCAAATAGTCACACCGAAACTCTCTGCTAAGCTTTTATCCTAATTTAAGAATACTTGTTTTCAAAATGCTTGTTTACTTTTTATAGCAGTCACAAAGACTTCGGAAAATTGAAATGTTTTAAAAAAATGTCTTGGTTGACAGTATTTTGGGTGTGATAATTATCATCTACCAAGAATGTTTGAAGCATTTGAACTATTATGCTTTTACAGAACCTATTTAAAATACTACTGTCAGTGTTTTACTCTACACATTTTCCAAACATACGAAGTACGGATTGCAGCAACCGTCATTATTATAGCAAGCAATGGTTGACGACATCTACAGAATGTGACATTTTGATAGTCTTGAAAACAAATGATACAGCTTTTGAATGACTTTAAAAAAGAGGAGGTTTATATTCGTCTGTATATATGTTGTTCATATATATGTGGCGGAGAGCTTGTAGCTTACTTCATAATATACAAGTTGTACTATCAAGGCTTGCATAAATAAATAAATAAATACACCCAACAGTCACACACATAGTCCTGACCCCACAATAGGTTAACCTGTATCGTGGGTATCAGGAACTACGAGGGACTTGCGGTCCCACAACACCCAGACCCGAAACAAATATTTGTGGATCACACAAACATTTGTCTCAGTGCGGGAATCGAACCCACGGCCTACCTGAGAAGTTTTCTATAAGAGTTTCAAAAGTATGTGAAGTAAGTCTACGAATGGTACGCTGTAGACAGTTTTGTCTACAGCACGAATAGCCTGGCTCGATCGGGTCGCTACCACTGTCTCACAGAAAACCGACTTAAAGTAGCGGCTTGCTGCTGCATTTCGTTTTGAGTGAGATATCCGGAGGCCCAAATCCGCTTCCCTTTCCCAATACCTTAATTAACCCTTTCTTTTAAGGTCGGCAACGAGCCCATGATTCTTCTGGTATTGTGGGCGTATATGGGCGATGGAGTTCATTTACCATCAGGTACCCTACTTGCTGAATTGCCGGGCTTTACTATAAAAAAAACTGAAGTTACCCAACTTGTGTTTTTACTAAGTACATGTAACGCACGAGTTATACGCTTTAGCAAATCTGTACAGATTATAATAAATCATGGAAGTTTCCGCCAGTAGCCAGATGTTAGCTTCGAACGGTGCTGCCACAACTTTTAAATTTTTATAATTCACTAGATTTTACTCCGCCCACTTGCACGGTCGTTTCCGGGATAAAATGTAGCATATGTCTTATCTAGGTCATGGTCTACCTGTGTGTCAAATTTCACCCAAAACCGTTCAGCTGTTCAGGCGTGATTGACTTACAAACGTCCAAATTCACAAACCAAAACTTTCACATTTATAATAGTACTAGGATTAAAGTGCTGCGTGTAAGTGTGCCGTTTACGAACTTTAGGTGTAAGAACAAGCTATATTAAAATGGAAATTAGAAATCATACCTACAATAAACAATATAGGTCAACCTAAAAACGCCAAATATGTAATGTATATGCGTATTCATAACATAAGTACCCAAGTGAAGGCTAATTTTTAAAGGTTAAAATACAAATATTTGTTCTATTATTTTATTTAAATTTTGTTATGTTAACTTATGTTTGTGTGAACGACAAATATATTTTTTTCTTAACTTTAGTTGACGAGACGAGCAGGTCGCTCGCCTGATGTTAAGCGTCACGTCTGCCCATAAACAGAATCAACACCAACCAGAACTATAAATAACAAAGCACTGCATGACACTGGGCTGCGCTCGTCACCCCGAGACATAAGGTGTTAAGCGTCAGAATGCCCAGTAATTTCACTGGCTTCAGCGCCCTTCAAACCGGAACATGCACCGTTGCTTAGGGACAGAAATACTTCTAATTTATTTCGAGTCTGATTGTTATTTCCCCAAAGGGCTTAACGGCAGGCAGGCGGTCTGTCTATAGCATGTGTCTACTGCGAGTGGGATAAGGGCAGGTGGAAGAAAAAAAAGATTGTATTTCAACTTTGACACAAACTAGATTAGACTAGTTTCCTGCTCCTAAATATTTTGCCCACAGTCTAAAGCGGTAATAAGAAACCACCAAACCTATTAAACTTCGTGATCAATATTCAAATTGAACCTAACGCGAAACTATAGGGAGATTTAAATCTAACCGGAGCACTTCAGAGGCTATTGGCTTTAAAAGCCGAAAACTCAATTAGTGGTAAAATTGTCCGCGTGGTTTCGAACCGCTTGGGTCAAGGTTTGTGTTGCCAGTGTGTATGACACTTGTCCAGTTTATAGCGCAATATGGATTTTATTTGAATAAAGTTAAGTGTGGCAAAATGAGTCACTTACTTCTGTCCTCTGGGATAACGTAATGATTCAAAACTACAAATGATTACCTCATTTAATTATTTTAGGTACGTACGTACGCACTCACGCCTGTAATCCCCGAAGGGGTAGTCAGACGTGTAACCAGTACATCCACATTTCGCCCAGCGTATCTCCCTTATGTGAAAGGGGGCGAGCCTATCGCCATACCGGGCACAAATTCCAGACTCCGGGCTGATACTGAGCATTTTGAAAATAGAAGAACCCAATACCACTTTACCCGACCCGGGGATTGAACCCGAGGCCTCAGTCATAACTCGAGCGCATTACAACTGCGTCACCGAGGCAGTCGTATTTATTTTAGGTAATTTCCTAAAACCTAATTGGGTTTTCTAAAAACGCCAACATATTATTTTCATCTCAGTTCTAATTACCTACCGAGTATTCTCTCTTTTCTACTTTAGATTTTTAAATAAGAAGCATTCTAACAAGTTGGCTTAAAGTGAAGGTGCTTATTCGTCTTGTTCATCAACATTATACTTACAGCATCTTTGTGAAATCAGCTTAAAAAGCAGAAAAAAAGCCTACTCTTTACTTATAAGTCGGCCGCCGACCACCGATTCCTTTGGTATTTGTAGGTGGCCATGGGCGGCGGTAATCATAAACCATCAGGTGACCCACTAACCCAGTTCTTCGTCTTACATAAAAAGAAAAAAAAAGTTTGGGAAACGCAAAATGTAGAGAGAAACGCAACATCAAACTTCTACTGCACGTCGGTTTTCTGTGAGATAGACTATAATCTGGTCAAGCCCATTCATGATGGAGACAATACTGTGTACAGCATGGCTCTACCATATATAAAAAAAACCACTTGCCTTTTGGCACAGTGTCGACTGTGGTGACTTTGCCAAAATTTCTCAGTAACTGTATATACTAATAAGTGCAAACAATTATTAGGTATATTGTTATTCCCATAGTTATGTTGTTCTAACCGGTCGTTATTCGCGTACACAAACTATTAAATAAGTTTCTAATGAAATCAACATTGCTCGCAGGAACTTCGCCATCGTGGGAGCAGTTTGTACGCGAGTCATTAGTCCAGGCGGCGTGGCCGGTCGCTCTAGTGGCGCCACCTAGGAGAGCTCTCACCGTGGACCATCAGTAAGTACTTATTATAATATTATATTGTAAAATATGTTGGTAGACGACAGAAATTGGAACTAATTTTAAAATGCATAGAGCGAGCAGTCAAATTGAAATTCGAACATAGTGTTAGACAAGTCTAATCATTTGAAAGTTTGTATCAAACACGGACATATAGCTCATTACAAGCTAGCCTGGTTTTGCAACGAGAGAAAATTAATGAAATATTTTAGAGCTCCACTGCTCTCTTGGTTTAAAATCTGTTGTCGAAAAAATTTATAAAAATATTACCATTAAAAATCGAAGCATTTGCTTTCTATAAACGAACTGGAAGTAAAAATATGTTACGAGGTTACTATTAAATGAGTAGGCAGATATTTAGTTTATTGTATTTAATAAAGCTTGAAGAGCCTGTTCCATATCCTTATGATCCACAAAAACGTAAGATGTACCAATAACTAAAAATAAAATCAAATATAAAGCAAAAATTGCATTTAATTTGTTATTTGTTTCGGACTCTTTGTCTAAACGGACACTGATGACTGTTTTCGAGTCTGAAACAATGATTTCAGTTTCAACAAAGAGATGCGGGGATCGGAGCGCGTACCTACTATTGCTTTTGTCGATGTCATTTTATTTATCGATATCGATCCGATTACCCGCACACAAACCATCGTAGATATACAGTAATGGTACAACACGCGCGGGAAATGCGGATTTTCCGTTGAACCATACATTCAGCCGCTGCGCTCTTTGTTTATGTACGCTATATAGTTGCGATAAAGTTTAAAGAGCGTACAAACGGTGTATCAGTACGGTACATACATTTTAATTAGACGTCATATACGCCTTGATATAATATTTTACAAAGAAAGATAATGACTCGAATATACTCACGAAAATAAAAATAGTAGTTTAAACTTTAGATACAACAAACGAAAATATCCAAACAGTTATTCCGATCGTAAAATAAACTTTGCAATGGTATATCCAACATAACATTAGCAACCGTCCATTTTATTTTTTTCTCTACTATGTTTATATTCTACTTGGATGAATATGAATAAAAAACATATAGGATGTATGGAAAGTTTCCCTTATACAACACATACAAAACGTGTTTCAGCGACCGTAGTCAGCGACGGTTGTAGCCATTATAAGAGCTCTTTTTCACACTCATAAGAGCACAAGGTTATGAGCAAAGAGGTTATGAGCATATGAACGGCTCTGTACTTTACGAAATTCGAATTTAATTGTCATGATATTAATATGGAAGAAGTTTTTTTGCTAAAGGATAAAATTGGAATAGATAAGAATTGCAATTTATAATTATTATAGTAACTTAGCCGAAACACAGATACCTACGTGAAGTAGCAGCAAGCTGTTGCATTTTGTACGGTGAGTGAGATATCCGAAGGTCCAAGCCCTATCCCCCTTCTCAATCCCTTAATTATCCCTTTCCTTTAAAGTCGGCAACGCATCCATGCTTCTTTAGTAGTTGTGGATGTTCATGGGCGGTGGAAATCATTTAGCATCAGGTGATCCTAATCTTTATTTCTTTCTTTCTGCCTGGCGTTATCTTGGCTTAATGCCAGTGTCCACTTTCTCGTACCATGGTTTTGACGGTATTTCGTTTCATATGGGATGACCGGCCGTCTGACCCCCACAACTCGCAACGGAAACCAAGTTTCGGAATTGCCTCGTTCATTAATCAGCTGAATGTACCACGTCCAGGTGAGGTTGGCTTTGAGCCTAAGACGGCCCACTTATACTTTCAATTCAGGTTTAGATGAAAATACAATTAATTTAAATCAAAAGATATCCGATTGGTAACGAAGAAGTTTCAAAACAGTTTATGGAGAGGATTAAACTTCGAACTGACTTTCGATATTTAAATTCCTGGAATTAATTTAGAATGGTTTGTTTTTGCAATTTAAATATAGGAATTACGAACAATAACTAAAGTATTTGTTATAAACATAAGCAGTGGTCATAAATTTCCCTGAATGTTTATTATTATTCGAAGCAATTCTATAAGTTAGGGGATAATAAAATAGGATGAAGAAGTCAGAGGGGAGTCACTAATGATATTTAAAAGTCACTAGGTTGACTGGCAGAGAATGCCTCTGACATTAAGTCCGACTTTACATGACTTGTATGAAGTGCATAAAATAAAATTAATAAAATATCAACCGGACCGTACCGGACCGTGTCTGTACGGATTCGTTCACTGGGCGTCAAAACGTTCATAAATAATGTATGAAATAATATTTCTATGTACGATGTCTGTGGATATGATTGAAGCTTTAAGCAGACTTTCGACGGTCTTGTCAAGCGTCAGACGCAAGCATCAATGGTGTTGTCGTCTGTCAATGTCCTGCTGAAGGTGCCAGTAACGCCGTGTGGAAGTACGCCCGAGCCTTCGCTTCAATGCTCTACGACCCTAGGGGATCATTAGTAGTAATAATTAATTTTATATATTATTTCATCGTTCAAAACGACGACAATGCTTTGACAGTGAAATATGCTCAGCGTTGCGTACCGTTGAAAGATCTCCATAGATTTTCAAATTTAAATATACAAAAATAATTTCTTAGCGGGCCCAGCTACATTACACAAACTATTATCTGACCAAACATGATCCTAGCTTTAGTAGTTTTTGAGATATCGTGATTAATAAGTGACTGAGTGGTATTCGACTTTTAGAAGTACGAGTTTATGTAACATTTTTTATAGTTTAAGCTGGCAAACGAGCAAGTGGGTCATCTGATGGTGATCAGTGATCTCCACCGCCCATATACGCCCACAATACCAATAAAAATATGGGCGTTTTGCCGTCCTTAAAGGAAAGGGATAATCAAGGGATTGGGAAGGGGAGGGGGATTTGGGCCTCCGGATATCTCACTCACCGTACGAATCGCAGCAGCAAGCGGCTACTTTACGTCGGTTTTCTGTGAGACAGTGGTAACGAACCGGACGAGTCGGCACATTCATGCTGTAATCAAAAGTATCTACAGCGTGGCTCTACTCACTTGTGTGATACCACATTTTGTGTATTAATTCAGATATTCGTTATAAACTTCTTTTTCTCCCCATCTAGACCCCTTATGGCTTATGCACTGTACTGATATAACCATTTTGTCAACACAGAATAAAAATATATTTGTAGAAAATACCAAATGAAAAACTAATTCTCAGAGAGGGAAATTGCATCGCCGTTGACACATTTCCACGTCCGTTTATAAAATCACTCAGTAAATATATTGAAGCGAACGAAACAGAATATAAATAAAATTTCTCTCATTCAAAACACAATCACACGCAGAACTTTCTCGTATGTTTTACGATCACTGAAACAGACATTACATGGAATGGAACCTTAATAAATCACGACCTAAACATATTTTATGTTTTAAACCCTTTTCTAATGTGTTTAATATTAAAAGAGGGGTGTTATAAGTTAGACCTCATAGTCTCTCTGTGGGTGTGTCTGCGTGTGTGTTTGTATGTGTGTGGCATCGTAGCGCCATCTATCATTCCATCTGTCAGTCCTACCTTTAAAGAAGCTTTACTTTTTTGAGTGGTAGAGCCACGCTGTAGACAGTTTTGTCTACAGCTTGAATGGGCCGGCTGGATAGGCTCGTTATGACTGTCTCACAGAAAAGCTATGTAAAATAGCTTGGTACTGAGATATCCGGAGGCCTAACTCTCCTTCATCTTCATAATCTCTTAATTATCCCTTTCCTTATTCCGTTTCCGTATTGTGAGTGTACATGGACGGTGGAGATCACTTACCATCAGGTGACCTAATTGATCGTTTGCCGGCCTATGCTACAAAAAAGAGCAATCTTTTTTTTCATAGGTAGTCGGCTGAAATTTTTACTACCAGTCCTATAAAATATGTCGCACCGTTGGGCAAGGATCTCTAGTAACAAGATGGATTAGGCCTTAGTCTACATTGGCATAATACGGGTCGGTAGTGTTCACATACCGTCGAAATTCTTATGGAGAATTCTCTAGTATACAGATTTCTTTACGATGTTTCCCATCACTGTTAAGATGATCAATGATAAATAGCACATTTGAGAAGTCACAGATATGTGCCCTGGGTGCACGCTTCGAACCTCTATCTCGATATATCTTCGAACCCCATCGCAGTTTTTCATAATTTTACCCTGTAATTAATACTGACGGTCGATGTAATTTACGTGTTTAATCATGGCCCTGCGCGGAAATTAGTTGCGTCATGAACACCGGTTGACGTGACCAGCCAACAAATACTGAACATCAATGTTATGTACTAGACCGTACAATCATGAACAAGCCCCAAATGTTTTGGTATAATTATAATAACAGTAATAAAAACAAGATCAAGTGGCACTTCTTGTTAGATTTTGGTACGCGGGAATATATTTCTTATTCCGGGTATATAAGGATAATAATAGTGTGGTTACTAGATCAGATCGCATCAGCTGTTGTTATTCTGGTTGTTACTGTGCTCGAAAAAATATTTATTGGTACAGATTAAAGATTTTTCTAGGGCAGTTTTACAGAAATATAAAAACATATTTAGGTACAATAATATTTAAAAAGTCTACTACATATTTTAACTAGGTTTCCCCGTTACTACAGAGAGATCAAACTTTTTCATTGTTTTTACCCACTTGATACTATATTTAAAGACACACAAAAATATATATACACAAATATATATTTGTTTCGGTTCTGGGTGTTTTCTTCCAAGTTTGTCTTCCAGGGGATAAGGTCAGGCAGGCAGCCGGTCGTAAAAACTACAAGCCAAATCAATCTGTAACATATTGTGTTAAAAAACATGTTGCCCCAACCCCACTGTGAGTGGAATGAGGGCAGGTGGAATAAGAAGGAGATACTATATTACAGTTTAATTTAATGCCTGAATGTCGAAACAATTATACAACGAACAAGTTGTTGGGCACAACAATCCTATGTTGTACTCATTTAACTAAAGATGTAAAATGAAGCCTGCATATTCAAGCCATCTATGTTAACAGTAATGTGTTATTTGTATGCATCAGATTGTCTCCAGCAGACCGTGTGCCGTACAGGAGTAGGTGCAAAGGCCGGCAAATCAGATCGTGTAACAACCAGAGTACAAGCTATCCAATCATGGCTTAGTTACAGCAGGTACAGGTTTATATAACTAGTCTCTGGTCACAGATTAACTAATAGTGAGTTGTATGGTAATATCGCTCTATATACAAAGGAATTCCCTTGTAGCTGTGAATGGTACTGTCTATTAAAAAGTAATGAAAATTAAATTGTGAGCTATAATAAAAAAAAAAGTCGATAGGGTTTTTTAAATTGGTATTATTTAGAATTACGCTTCAAGTCCTGAAATGAATAATGGCTGATACATAAAAAAATATTTATCCGTTTTAGCTGTGGATTTAGTTAACAGGAAAATGACAGAATATAAGGTATTGTCTGTAACGGTGTCGACAAACGGAATTAAAAAAGAAATGTACATTCTGATTTATGGTAATAAATAGGTCCAGAAATAATATATATTTTATTATATCTTATGTAATGAATAATTCTGGGAAAATAAATTTACTCGAAATTTGGGCGTGGAATACAAATGGGTTTAAGTTAAGAAGGATTATCTTTTGAGAGAAATGCTCTTCAATTTAAGATTATGAACGGAACTATGAAGAAATATTATTATTTTACACTTTTACTGATAAACGACAGAATAGTAAAAAATAAGAATTCGTGCCAGCTTCGGCTTCGTCAGACCTTTTAGTTTTTCGCTATTGTTAAATTAAAAGTATTTA
The DNA here is from genome assembly GCA_905332985.1 of Mimas tiliae. Classification (NCBI taxonomy): domain Eukaryota; kingdom Metazoa; phylum Arthropoda; class Insecta; order Lepidoptera; family Sphingidae; genus Mimas; species Mimas tiliae. The sequence continues at coordinate 5,607,230 of HG995242.1, read as the reverse complement.
TATTTTTGTTATATTCCATCTGTTATGTAATAATTTTATGTTCAAGAATAAGCGTACATAGTAAACTTGATTTAGTTTGTATAGTTTGAGAAATATTATAAGAATCAATTTATAAGTAAGTAGTTGGAATGGTACAAGATGCTCAAAGAGTGATTAAAGTCTCTGAAACTCTATCGGAAAGTTAATTTTAAACGAGGTTGGGAAGAAAGACATTTCATTTGTAGTATTTAATTCCGCGATAATGATGCAAAGTTATAAGTTTCCAATTATATTTTTTTCACTAATATTATTTCAGTAGATATGAATGTAAATGTAAAATGCATGAGAAGATTCATGAATGTGTAAGAGGCACAAGAAGTGAGTGCCGATCGTAGTTTGTGCTGCTCAATAGTCTATATTGAGCAGCACAAACTACGATCGGCCGTATCTCATGAGGTAGGTATAGACCTACCTCATGAGATACGGGCGTTAATGTGTATGTAAGGATATTTTTTGACGAGACGTGCACGTTCCTCGCCTTGTGATAAGCGTCACGCCTGCCCATAAGCAGAAGCGACACTTATCAGAGTTTAGAATGATGAAGTACTGTATTACACTGGATTGCGCTCGTCACCCCGAAACAAGATATAAAGTTTTATAATACCCAGTAATTTCACTGGCTTCAATATCCTTCAAACCGAAACACAACAGTGCTTACAAACTGTTGCTTGGCGTATATATTCTGCAGATTAAATTAAATATTTTTATCGCACATCAGACGCCATAGTATAATTATCCTTATAAAAACAAAACTCAGCGTTTCTTCCAAACAACCTTACTCTAATATAACTTTGGTGAAATCTCCATAAATCATTTATATTAAATAAGAAATAAATCAGCCGATAAGATGTATCCATTCATTGTTTCCCGGATTACACGAAGCGTTGAGCTCGGTAATTAAAAACTACTCTTTTACCTGTAAGCCGACAGAGTCGAGTTTTAAAGCCGCTCTAATTTTTTTATGGGCGAATGTGATCGGGTAGAACAATAGACTCTTTTTTAACAGTGAAAAATATAATTAATCAAGATTTGGTCAATGCTACTGCAATTCAATGGTCATTGATTGGTAGAGACTAGAAAGTACAAACTCAAAATTGGTTATTTTAGTTCTAGCTTTTTAGTTCTTTGAGTCGATTTAAAAAGTTTATTATTTTATTAGTCAATAACTGCTTCGGTGGCGCAGTTGTAATGCGTACGCGTTACGATTGAGGTTAACGCTGAGATCTCGGGTTCGATCCCCGGGTCGAGTAAAGTGATATTGGGTTTTTCTATTATGAAATGCTCAGTATCAGCCCGGAGTCTGGAATTTGTGCCCGGTATGGCGATAGGCTCGCCCCCTATCACATCGTGGGACGGAGATACGCTGGGCGAAATGTGGGCGTACTGGTTACACCTCTGCCTACCACTTCGGGGATTACAGGCGTGAGTGCGTATAGTCAAAGAATCCTCAAAATCAGTGCGTATATGTTTTAGTCGTTCGGCCCCGATTTCAGCCCCTTAAGAGTGGAATTTCTTTGATTGGGACGGTATCCTTTCCAATGAAAAAAATATCATTAATATCGGGTCACTCTGTGTAGGCATTGATCTGTTTCGGTTTTAAGGAAATTGAAACTAGTGAAATTACTGGTCATTATGACACTTAACATCTTATGTCTCGGGGTGACGAACGCAGTCCAGTATAACGCAGTGCTTTGTAATTCAAGTTCTGTGTGGTGTTGCTTCTGTTTATATATTTATTTATTTTATTAAACTTTTTACATTTAAATTAATGTAAAGGCGGACTTAATGCCAAAGGCATTCTCTAGGTATTTTGGGCAGACGTAGGCGTGGTGCTTACCATCAGGCTAGGCGACCTGACCTACTCGTTTCGTCATTCAATATAATAAAGAATACAATAGTGTATTTCTATATATTTTTAGTATCCTAAAGTCATTATAACAGTCTCATAGTACGTGTATTTTCAGCAGGAATTCTGTTCCGAATTGGCTTCGAAATTAGTTTGTACCTTTATCTTTGAAGCTAACAACATTGACAAGGCACAACGTGATACGAATAAATCAAATTAATTCCTTTCTGTTTTTTGTTCCTTGAACATTGTGTTCAAAAGTATAATATTTATGACGTGATTTGTTTGTTGATTTGTAATTGTGTATACACAAAGATGGGTATTTAAAACTGACGAGAATTTTAAAAAAGAATGATTAAGTTTGGAAATCTGACTATTAATAATAATAAATACACCCAACAGTCACACACATAGTTCTGACCCCACATTAGGTAAACCTGCATCGTGGTTATCAGGAACTAAGAGGGACTTGCGGTCCCAGACCCGAAACAAATTTTTGTAGATCACACAAACATTTGTCTCAGTGCGGGAATCGAACTCGCCCGCTGCGCCACGGAGGCTGTCTACTGTTATTATTATCCTACTATCCTACTACAAATGTGAAAATTTGGATGTTTGCGAGGTTGAGAATTTGGATATTTGTTAGGCAATCACGCCCTAACAGCTCAACGGTTTTGGGTGAAATCTGGCACAGAAGTAGACCATGACCTAGATTAGGCCACAGGTTATTTTTTATCCCGGAAAAGACCGTTCACCTGGGCAGAGCTGCGAGCAAAGCTAGTAAGTTATATTATTCAGTTATTGTGCAGTGATATCATTATTACTCGCATTGTGTTCTAAAACGGTACAAACCTCCAATGACAATTTAACAAAATCTTATTTTTTAAATAGGTGATATTATATTTTTTTAAACATAGTTAAAACCGTCTCGGTTAAATCGGCTTTTAGATAAAAAACAGCATTGAAAATGGTACATTCATTTAGGCGCCACGATACAGAGAAAGACAAAAGGGTAAAATGTATAACACCCCTCCTTTTTGTCAGAGGTAAAAAATTAAACCGCATCGGTTACTATAAGTATTACTATGCATATATTTTACGCATGAAGAAGTATTCAGTCATTTATCCATTCAGAAGTATTTGAACATCACCGGGATATTTTTTTTATCTGTAATTATTTAGAAGTAACAAGATTACGACAGCCTCGGGATAATTTTGATGACTCGTTTTGTCGTGAAATCAGTTTTATCTGGTTATTTTTATAATGTCTATCGAAGCCAACATGGCTGCATAGAAAACTCAACTCAGTATGTTAAAGTAGAGAAAATAGTACTTTCAAACTCTCTGTGGTATTTTGTCTACGAATCCTAACATGACAGCGATATTTTATCAAATATATAGATATATTTGTCGTCGATAGTTATATCTCTCGCGCACGAGTTATGTCGTGTTGCATAATAATATGATAAGTTTACAAGGTGGTAGGTCCCTCGTTTGCGAGAGGCCGGCTGGGTTGGTACCACCGCTTTGTCTATTTCTGCCAAGCAAGAGTGTGTAAGCACTGTTGTATTCCGGTTTGAAGGACATTGAAGCCAGTGAAATTACTGGGCATTATGAGACTTAACAACTTATGTCTCGGGGTGACGAGCGCAGTCCAGTGTCATGCAGTGCTTTGTTATTTAAAATTCTGTGTGGCGTTGCTTCAAGCTAATAAAAAAAAAAATCCTAGATTCCCTTGTGGCATAAATGACCGTAGGTAGGTTTTATGTTGAAAAGCTGTTATCTAACAATATGCAGCTACACTACGAGAGCTATATGTTGTCTATCGATAGGAATCTCAGCGCCGCAGGGACCGCACTAGTAATCCCATTTCGGAAGCTAAAGTCAAATGAATATATCGAATCGCGAAACACAATCTGTTTCTCCTGTTTTTGTAAGGAAGTTTGTTTTGACAGCCTCCGTGGCGCAGTGGGCGAGTAGCCGGCTGCGAAACGTCAGGTCGTAGGTTCGAATCCTGCACCTAGACAAATGTTTGTATGATCCACAAATATTAATTTCGGGTTTGAGTGTTGTGGGACCACAAGTCCCTCGTAGTTCCTGATACCCACGATACAGGTTTATCTATAGGGTGGGGTCAGGACTATGTGTGTGACTGTTGGGTGTATTTACTTAACATAATTTACACATTTGTTTCTATAAAAATATTGTTTCGAAGGGTTTTGAATTAGCACGTTAAAATGGATTAAACTTTTTATAGCATAGTCTTTCAAACGGCTAAGTGGGTTACCTGATGGTAAGTGATCGCCACCGCTCATTAACACACATAGTACAGGAATAATCATGAACGAGTTGACGGCCTTAAAGGAAAGAGATAAATAAGTGAATGGGAAAGTGTTGGCGATTTGAGTTATCTCATTCTCCGTACGAAACGCAGCAGTGAGCCGCTGATTGACGACGATTTTCTATGACACAGTGGTAAGAACCCTTTAAAGTCGGCCCATTCATGCTCTAGATAAAACTGTGTACAGCTTTCTTGTATTATTATAGACTTCTTCCTTTGTATCTTATAAAATTTGACTGATGTGACTTCACAGAAGTAGTTTGCTAGTTATATTTTTATTTGTCTCGCGCAAAATATTAACGCAGTTGCGTGCGGGGCGGGCATATATCTCCATACTTTGTTAACCTGGGTATGGGTTGAATTGGGTATCCAATTCAGGGTGAATCATCAAAGTATGAGTTAATTACACATTTAAATATAATTTATAGCCTATATAATATATTGTGCCCAGTATGGTGATAGGTTCGACTCCATCACGTCATGGGACGGAAATAAACTCGGCAAAACGTGGTTGCAGCACTTGTTGCACCTCTGACTACCCAATTGGGGTTAAAGGAAGCTTTTGTTTTTTATACATTTGAATGATGAGACGAGCAAGTCGTTCCTGATGGTAAGCGACACGACTGCCCATGTACAGTTGCAACATGATCTAGAACTCTGAATTACAAAACACTGCGTGGCACTGCATTGTGCTCGTCGACCTGAGACACAAGATGTTAAGTCTCATAGTGCCCAGTAATTACAATGGCTACAATATCCTTCAAACTGTAATGTAACAGTGTTTGTACACTGCTGTTTGGCAGTAGAAATAGACAATGTGGTAGTACTTAACCAGGCGGACTTTCACATACGAGAGTACCACCTAGTATGTTTGAATGTATAATATATTCATCGGAATTGTTGCGAAACAAAGCGTGGGTTTCGCGCGTGAACGTGCGGTCAGGTCGTCACGTTTCATTGATCTACTCGTATGAAGCATTGTTCTCTACCATACACATTTATCACAATAGTAAGTTATTAGTAAAACATTATTTTCTCTTTCATGTTTCAGCGAATTTAGATTATTTTTATTTATAAACTTTTGATTGTACATCTTAAACAAGAAAATAAAAATCAAAAGAACCTTAAAAATTACAAGAGAAGTACAAATGGCAGTCTTACCACTTACTGCGATTTCTTCGAGACAACCTTTGGATGGAATGTATTTAGAAGGAGAAAAAGCGGGCGATCGTCAAAAACAAAAAGGTAGAAATTTGGTACATAATCTAAACTAAATACAATAATTATATAGTGTTTTTTTCATTATATCCTATCCAATCGCCATATCGGGCCCAATTCCAGACTCTGGGTTGATACATAGCATTTCGTAATAGAAAAACCCAATATCAGTGTTATCCAATCCCCGGATCGGACCAGAGGACCTCAGCACAACATTTGTACCGCGTACGCATTACAACTGCGCTTCTGAAGCTTTTTTAAATACAGTCCGACAAATTTAGAACAAATTTGTCTTCATACTACGTTATAATCTAACACGTGCTAGCGTTAGCTGGGATAGACAGAACGTATCGTGTACACGATGCCCAATACCATTTACACGGAGAAGGTTTATTTATCGCATGATAAATACGAGAACATAAAAGAAAACGTTTGTTAATGAGGCTGCGTCATAATAGTAAAGTATGAAAAAAATATTAATATATCGCGGCCTCGAAAATGACGGTTATCTGTTATATTTTCTCGGTTTCGTATAAGAATCTTTTTTTTATATAGCATAGCCCGGCAAACGAGCAAGTGGGTCATCTGACCATCCACCGCCGACAATACCAGAAGAATCATGGACCTTATAGGAAAGGGATAATTAGGGGATTGGGAAGGGGTGAGGGATTTGGGGCTCCGGATATCGTACGAAACAAAGCAGCAAGCCGCTACTTTACGTCGGTTTTATGTAAGACAATGGTAACAATCCGGTCGAGTCGGCCCATTTATGCTGTAAACAAGACTGTGGCTCTATCTATGTAAATTTATCTTAAACGGTGACGAGAGGCGTAGAGGGCAGGTGAAGTTTCTAACTACGGCCCAGCAAAGTTATACAAGGCTGTAACGATTTTAAAAAGTCCAATATGATTCTCAGTTTCAAAGGAAATTAATTACGAATTCAATATATAATAATAATCAATAATATATCAACTATCTGACCTGGTTTTTACTTTAACAACTTACATCAATCATGGATTGATACTCGATTAGCTCAGAAATAACTTTATTTTTTTATTACAGACCAGAACAAATTACTCAATCTTTCATTCAGAATATAAAACAATAGCTGATGTTATACAGAAAACATTCAAATGGTACCTATGGTGTTATTACCGGTAAAAATAGTTACCTTCATCAGTACTATAGAGGGACTCTGGAACCTCCAAAAGAAATACGCCGGAACCCCTCCAGTGCAACGCTGTAATAGTTCGTCAAAGGGGAGCATAACTTAATTCCCCCGACATGTCCCTAACTTGCCTCTATACAAAGGAACCGGGACGATTTCTTTAATTGCCTCAGCGTCTACGCCTCCGAAAGATATGTAGAGTGTCCACGTAAGATTTAATGTTTTGATGGTTCTAAACGAATTGTTCATCATAACTTCATGTTGAACACTTTATTGCCCATGAGAGATAACTGTCCGCAATATGCGAACGTTGCATGGAATTTGTTCCCACTAATTTCTCGTTGTGGTGCCAACCATTAAATAACGCTCAAATTAAACGATTTATTTTTTATTCCCTCTTTTATCTTCGCTTTATAAAGGAATTTCGGCGGGTTCAAACATTTCGGCGGAGAGTAGACGTTTCGGGATAAAGCTATTATCTATCAGTCGGGCGTGTAAACTATCTTTATTCAATTCTGTATAGACAAAGGAATCTTTCAATCGCATTTCCGCACCATAAAACAATTGTTCCTCCCTCCATAGCGCCCAAGGGAGGCGTGCTGAGGAACAAGGTATTTGAGGTTTGATCTTAGCATAAGAAATATTTGCATAATACGCGATAATATTTCACAATTTGGAGATTAGAAGCATCTTCTAATATTCTAAGATGTTGATGCATGACTCGTTGTTTGTACGTCACATTGAAAATCAGCGGTGTAGGGTTGCCTAGGTTGTACTGAAGCATGTAACTATTATGTTTTTTTTTTAATAAGTTTGATGCATTGCTGAGTACAGTACTGTTCCAACAATAAACTTTTTTTTTATAATATAGGTCGGCAAACGAGCAAGTGGGTTACCTGATAGTAAGTGTTCACCACTTCCCATGTACGCCCACAATACTAAAATAATCATAGGCGCGTTGCCGACCTTAAAGGAAAGGGATAAGTAAGGGATTGGCAAGGAGCAATTTGGGCATCCGGAAATCTCACGCACCGTACGAAACGCAGCAGCAAGCTGCTACATTATGCCGGTTTTCTGTGAGACAGTGGTAACGACCCGGACGAACCGGCTCATTCATGCTGTAGGCAGAATTGTCTACAGCGTGGCTCTACCACTCAGATTCCACGTCTATTCTATTATTTCTTTTCTTATAATATGCGTAATAACAGAGCCTAGTTTTAATTAGTCTTTGGTAATGGTTATACTAGGTACGTACTTAGAAGTTATGACTTATCTTTTGACTGGGAGTAGTCTAGACTCAGAAATATAATTGTAATATACTTTGTTGGCTTCAAGTTTCTCCCCCTCATTAATTATTTCAATTTATATCTTGTTATTATTGCGATGAAATTCTAGTAACACTGTTCACCTAAATTGAATCACGATAGACTGAAAATAATGGAAATACATTTACTACATGCTTTTTCGAGAACAGTATAATAAATTGTAAAGCAATTACAACTGTCACACGAAAATAATAACCGATAATAACAAATGTTTCACTTGTTAAATGGGCCAGAATTTTAATATTACATTCCTTTTTTTCGTACAAAGGTATTATTGTAAGTTTTTTACAGCAGAAGCCGGCCAATGAGCAACTGGATCACCTGATGGTAAGTGATATCCACCCGCAATACAAGAATCATCAAACATGTTTGCCGTTTGGATTTACTATTCTGCTGTTGAACATTGTATCATAATGTTAATCAATTTTTTTCTTTAACATAAAATATCAAAGAACCTGTTTAATTAAATGTAAAAATACAAACATTTCGCATAGCGTTATACTTCAAAGACATTTGTATCCTTCTAATATAAAAATAATATTTAATTTTCAGATTTTAGAGACAAAAGAAATAAGTAATAAAAATATACACATACGTTTTACCTTTATATACTGTTTCCATTTAAATTTTAGTACTTACAATAATTTGAATTAAATATTTTGTATTATACTGAATCTTTAAATAAATTAGTAGTTTATATAATTTTCTTACACGAAATAAAGCTAGTCTCACTAGGCAGAACTGCTATTGAAAGAAGAATAAAAATAACTATTAGAATGATAAACTATGATAAGGAGATTATTATTATGATAGCATATTATCAAAGATGAATTAAGCGTGCGCACTTCAAAGAAATCTCATTATGAATAATCATGCTTATTTTCATACTAGCTGTGCCTCCAATTTCGTCCGCGTGCAATTTTACTTCCTTCCCAACATATTTCTGTATAATTTCGTCTATACGTTTACTGATGTCTTGTTTGACATAATAGTGGAAACTGTATTCGAATCCGTCCAGCGGTATTTACATAATGTGCGGACATATACAAACAGATAGCAGATACACTATATCGTTTTATTATTTATGTATAAATAAAATAGACAGAAGTTAACTTCGAAAATAAGTTAGTCAAAGAAAACGAAAACAAATTAAATAATTCTAACCGGCGGGCATTTATGCTTCGGATTATTTTTCTACGCTGTTGGGCATTATTAAGTTCATGTTTTCATCAAAGAGAATAAATAGTACCTGAAGCAAAGGACGCGGCCATTATCTCCTTTACGATCTTGTAAAGAAAGATATTTCTCTTGATAAAATAATTTCAAATATAAGCCGAACATTCGCTTTGTGGTAACATTTTGCGTCGCTATAAAATGCCGACGCGTTACCAGAGAATATTAAACGCTATTTCTACGTCACTCTATAAATTTAAGGGCTTGAATTGTGTGCTCTGGCTTTTATTCCTGTTTATTACATCCTGCGTAAAATGTAAACAGCAATACTGTTAGCCGATGGTATCTCCCATCGCAGATTTACGGCGTCGCCAGTGTTGCAATAAAATATAAAGATCATAAATATTTCACATTTAATGTGAAATTTGTTGTGAAACTTCCAGACACGACACCTTAATGGGTAGTATTGTGACGCCCAAGATTGGTGCTTAATTCTTGATCACGCTTTGGAAACGAGTTTAATGACACTTTATGTTTAATTTTCTCTGAATTTCATTGAAAAAGTTGAGTACAACTTTGCTTTAATGTTATAGAAATCACATTATAAGGAACCCAAAATATTGAGTGCCAAATTGTGTTTAAGTTTTGAATTGCTTCATATATAAATATTTGATTTATGTGCGGTTTCATTAGGCAGTTACGACATTGTCGACGTTCAATTTATAACATTAAACCAGGTCTTTTCGTATCTTTCTGCCTGGTGTTTTTTTTATGGCATAGGCCGACATATGGGTCACCTGATGGTAAGTGATCTCCACCACCCATGTACGTCCGCAATATCAACAGAATCATGGGTGCGTTGCCGACGTTAAAGAAAAGGGATAATTTAGGGGTTGGGAAGGGGAGGGGGTTTGGGCCACCGAATATCTCACTCACCGTACGAAACGCAGCAGCAAGCTGCTACATTACGCCGGTTTTCTGTGACACTCAAACCAGTTATCCAGCCTTAGTGCCACGGTCCGTTTTCTTACCTTTCATTTCGCCCAATCTTGAGTCTCCTCCATAGTGAGACCATTGGGTCTCATGTCTCCACCTAATATGTCAAGCCAGCGCTATTTGGGGCGTCCGCGGGATTGTACCTACCCTTGATACGATCTGGATCAGGTATCTGCGACTGACGCCATCTGTATCTTACTTTTTAGGGTTCCGTGGCCAAATGGCAAAAATAGAACTCTTACAATTTCGTCATGCCATGTTTATAACAGCCATTTTATTCGGAGTCTATATGGATTAAATTTTAATGCAATTCGTAATTAAATTAAGAAAAAAAATTTTTGGTATGGCTTTTCATACATGTAAGTTAGGAATGTTTTTTTTTATTTGCACACCCGAAAATAATATTTATATTTGTGGATCAGACAAATATTTGTCTCGGTGCGTGGATCGAACCTGCGGTCTCATGTTTCGCACTCGGCAACGCACCGTAAATTTTTCTGGTATTGTGAGAGTATTAGGTGGTAGGTCCCTCGTATGCGAGATGCCGTCTGGGTGGTATTAAAGCTTTGTTTGTTCCTGCCGCCAAGCAGCAGTGTGTAAGCACTGTTGTGTTCCGGTTTGAAGAACATTTTATTCAGTAATTTCACTGTGTATTATGTTTCGGGGTGACGAGCGCAGTCCAATGTCATGCAGTTCTTTATAATTCAAAGTTTTGATTGGTGTTGCATCTGTTTATGGACAGGAATGACGTCAATCATCAGTCGAACGACATGCTCGTCGTGTCATTTACGCAAAGAAAATCATGGTCGCCGCTGATCATTTACCATCAGGGGACCCACATGTTCATTTGCCCCTTGTAGTATAAAAAGTATACTATGTGATTGACAGACGAGCAGATCGCTACTCGTGATCGTCCTGTCGTACTCCCTGCCCTGTCCCGCACAAAACGACTGAGATGACTAGCGTTTACGTGCGAACTATACTTTGTTTTCTTGATAAAATTTCGGATATCCTGATTCGACAGCAAATTTATAAAGTAAATGTCAATTGAATTGCGACAATCAGAATGAAATGACATTATTCTGACCTTTTGTGTTACATTCACAGAACATTGGAGTCGTGTACGAGTGTAATTGGACATTCGACATCGTTCCAAAGCAATTTCCAGTTGTTATTTCCTGTTGCGTGATGTGAAACACTAAGCCAGATATGTGTTAATGTGCAGCAAGGATTATATACCTTAGCTTTTTTGAAGTGAAAACTTCTGCGTTGAGCACTTTTTGGGTGAACAAAAATCATGGAACTCGCGTCATCGTCACCGAACGCTTCCCATGGGCTATATGTATACTGTGTATATATGTTTACTTTTTGGATGAACAAAAAGAGTGAAACTCGCGTCATCGTCACCGCACGCTTCCTATGAGCTATATGTATACTGTGTATATATATACATAGATATACCTCCGTCCGTTATTAGTATACATTATTGGTCTTATTCATAATAAGTTATCGGAGCTTTATAAGGCCGTTATTAGATGATTGATAAAAATTGTTATTCATAATCGTTCAATAACGCTAAAACGCTCATTAACTCTCCTATAAAGTGTCACTATTTTATAGAAGCTATAGCCCTTTTATAAACCTATTTTAAGCGTTCGATAGTGAAAAACATGGCCGACATCGGTCAGCTGTTTCATAATTGACGTATATTTTTACGTCTACTGTCATTTTTTTTTTATTTATGTGTTTTTCTTTATTTTATATATTTTCAACTCTTCCCAAGAACGACGAAATATCAGCGCAGCGGCGCGGCGTGGTCAATTTCAAGGTCTTGTGGAATTTTATAATTTTATAACTTGACATCTCATCAATGTCAATTTTCTTTTTTTTGTTTGTTTGTTCCTTAAGGAACCGGCTAAGGTCAGAGACCATGCTGCCAAGTCATTAGTTGTATTCTTTTCTTATATTCCAAGAACGATGAAACGGGATTGTGGCCCATTTCAAGGTCTTGTTGGAGTTTTGGTGTTAATTCCTTTCAGTTCAATGCTTCTTAGACGACTTTCTTCAAGCGGAACGCAAGCACAAGGTCGATCAATACCCTTGATCAAAAATCACCTAAATTCCCTATTTTTAATGTTTCCATACGCTATTCATCATCGTAAATGATTACTGCACAAAACCACACCACTTTTATTCAACAAACACAACTTTAAACTAGTTTAGGAAATAATTAAATCAAGAGAGCCACCGCACTATCAGAATTCCCGCCAAAACTCCGTCAATTTTTTTTTTTATTAGTTTGTTTCCAGTCTTTCCAGAGACAAACCATATTAAAATCATTCAATCAATCATTTTCTGTAAACTGGCAACTTTGTGTATGATAAACCTATTTTAGTTATCGGAGCTTTATCAAACGATTATGAATAAAGAATTTTATTGAACGTTCTATAGGCTTAAAATACGTTTTAACTAATGAAGGTTTATACCTTCGATAATAAATAAATAAATAAATAAACAATTTAGTGTAATTGCCTAGTGTATTTGACGATGCTATGTATGTTATGTATACATTAGTTGATATGATTTCTATACATAAGTTTCTTTATTTTGTACTGACTTGTCATAAGCGCTATTTTAATTGCCTACATGATTAATAAAACTATTTCATTTCAACTATTTCATTTCATTTCATTTCATTTCATTTCATTTCATTTCATTTCATTTCAATAAAACAATTAATTTGACAAATAATTTATTCATAATAAAACGCTTAATATACAAAGAGTATCTAATTATATACAATTTAAATTTTAATCCTAATAATCTAATAGCTCGACGATACAATTCACAAGTTACTTAGTTTTCACTTCTATCGGCAGTCCCCAAAGACAGTCCCGCATGATTTTTTTTAAAAGCCTATTTCTACCCGACTGGATAGTAAACACTGTACACACACTGTACACGGTGAAAATTTTTTAGTTGCGGCGAGTCGCGTTCCTTCAAGTAGGCATAGTTTACGGCCAACATTATATTTGACTGCACTGTACCTACTATAGTGTAGTGTACACACGTGTAGTGTAGTCACTTTTCCGTGCCGATAAAAACACTACTTTAAGTTAGAGACGACTCGATTGAAATGACGCTGTCATCTTATATAGCTCGAAGCAAGATTCATTCCAGTAATTATATGAATGTGATTCTCAACATCTTCACGCGAATGTTGTAGGACCAAAGTCTTCGATGAATACTGTTATTGATCATATTATAGATATCAATTAAAACATAGTATACAACAAACAAAGTCGCTATCTGTGTTTGTCTGTCTGTCCGCAATTTCTCCTAAACTATACAACGGATTTAGATGCCATTTTCACTATCAGTTGGAGAATTTAGTCCGTAGGGTTTACATCTATATCACGCTATGACCCATAGGAGCAGGGCAGTAACACGCCGGAAAAACCGCGACGGTCAGCTAGTTTAACATAATAACATGTTCAGTCACGCATTCATTTAACAAACAAAACTCGATTTTATGTTTGCAATTTTATATCAAGTCTAATCAACTACAGAAGTAGATTGGCTGTGAAGTAAATACTCATGACGCAAACTACATCGTTACGAACTCTTTCATCGCAGGCCAAGGCTAAAGTCGAAATTTCACTCGTCCACAAAGTCCAGTCCTTTTGAAATCGGGATTACGTTTCGTTAAATCGCCACAAAGCACTCAAACTACTCCGAGCAGAAAATCGTTTTCCGAACAAACTTGCAATATTTCTTTTAAACTTAGATTGACAAGGATAAATTGCAAGCTTATTGTTGTATTTTTGCTAGTCATTGGTTACATTTTTCAGTTTTTATGAGTGACATTCTATTTTATTTCAATTATTTTATAAAACAATTATGTGTAATGGCTAAAGTCATTAAATGTGGATTGGTAAGGAAATGTTAATGGCTGATAATAGGCATATTTTCTTCAAATATTCGACCGCATAAAATTATATTACGCTATTTAGGGAGCGTTGAACCCAGGCACTTAGTAAAAAAGACACGTCAGGAGGTTTCTCGATAGTGCCACTGTCCTGTTGGTTCGTGGTGTATGTGAATGGGTATGTGGCGTATTCCCACAGGAGTATAAAGGGACGATAGGGAATCTAGTGGTATTTTGACAAATAAAAATGTAATAAATTTTAATGATTATTAATTGTATGAATTGAGTAAAACTAACAAACAAAATGTTCACTAAGGGCCTTAATAATAAGGTCTGCGACAGATTACGATGATTTTAAAAATATTTGTAGGGGTAAAAATAAAAAATCGTATATCTAGCATGTAATATTGTCGCGTCACCGTCTAATAAGTTGTTGTTGTTGCGACGCATGACGCGAATCAGGGGATAGCGACAAGTCCGCTTTGTATGAAATAGTTGCGCGTCGCGGTCTTCTGTCTCGATCACATACCTCAAAATGTACTACCTATATATACAAAGCGACAAAGTATCGCTGTCGTCGTCTCGATCGCGTACCTCAAAAGCTATTTTGGAATCTTGTTATTTGTTATTTTCACTACATTAATGGCCGTTCCCAATAATAATCTTTAATTTCACGACAGATAGCTATCGTCAAACATCCGTATTGTTCTATCTACTGCTTGGAATTGTCCCTATTTTTTAGATATGCACGTCGGATACTATGATAGCAATAGATAGGCAGTCTATCTGGGCCCTCTTGTGCGTTATGTTCATACAAGCTGAGAAAGAGGAACTATTGTTTAATTTATTTTAGAAAATATGAAGATATAATTTAGATTAGAAATATAAGTTTTAATTTAACATTTATCTATAATTCTTATTCTTTAGCACTGCAAATGAAATAATAATAACGAGAAATACTCATTATGTTGCAAAACACAATGTAATATCGAAACGTTTTACTGTCAATACATTACGGCTCTGAATACAAGTCCTTTGAACAAAAATCCCAAGCGAATTTGGGGGATTTTACTGAAGTGGGGAATTATTTTGTTCGTATTAACAAATATTTTTATGTCTCTTGCACTTAATTTAATTATCAAAACGGTGCATTATTTTTATTTATGGGAATTTTAGAATTTTTTTATATTTTCTTTTATACTTTTACATAATTTATTTAGTTTTGTGTATTGCAGTGCAAGTGCCATGTAAGCCTTGTATACTCATGGCTATTTCTTCAAAATGCGTTATTTATTTAGTTTTTTTACAGCCGAGGATATCTGTTTATCGGTCAAAATCTACCGATAAAGAAAAAACTAAATAACTTTATCGACAGATAGCACATAAAAAATATTGGGACGCTTGAACTGTCATTTTCATAGTGTTGTATATCTGTAGTCAGCTATCAGTCCTCTCATCAGTAGACAGCAATGAAGAATAGGATTACCTATCATTAGTAAGTTTATTGGGACGGTAAAACGGAAAATAGATAAAATTTTCTATCGCCGGTATAGCAAAACTAGAGACAGACAGAATATAGGGAACGGCCATAAGTCAGGAACTGTCCAACTTTGCAAACTTTTCTTAGAGCTTTATTCATCTACATACGCGTATTTCGCAGAACTAAACTATTTATCTCGGACTAGGACTGCCTCGGTGGCGCAGTGTAATGCGTACGCGTTACGATTGAGGCTGACGCTGAGGTCTCGGGTTTGATCCCCGGGTCGGGTAAAGTCGTACCTATTGAGTTTTTCTATTACGAAATGCTCAGTATCAGCCCGGAGTCTGGAATTTGTGCCCGGTATGGCGATAGGCTCGCCTCCTATCACATCGTGGGACGGAGATACGCTCGGCGAAATGTGGGTGTACTGGTTACACCTCTGCCTTCCCCTTCGGGGATTAAAGGCATGAGTGCGTATGTATAAACTATTTATTTCAGACATGGCGAAAATTTCGCAGCACTAAATATAGAGTAATATATTTCTGTGTATTTTCTTAATTAATTACTCTATATTCTGAAAACATTCAAGATTAAGTAACGTTGAGAACTTGTTATCATAAAATTGTAACTAGTTTGATTTTGTAATGATTTCTCACAGACAACACAACTGCGTACTGTACTAGATCTTAAGAATATGTAAATAAGTAATTATTATTTCTTTCTATCTACAGGGCGCTATCCCGGCTAGTGCCAGTGTTCGCCATCCTACTATGACGCCTCCACTACGCCCGATCTTGAGCATCTTTTGTACTAAGAACATTTCATGTCTCCCTCTAATACGTCAAACCAGCGTTTTTGGGCCGTCCAAAGGATCGTACTGTTGGTACGATCTGGCACAGGAATTTGTGACCCACGTACCTCAAATATGTACTGCTTTAAAACACTTTTTTTTTGCATTGTTACTTGAATTCGCTTTTTATAATGAGCAGAGAATATTAAAATGTCTGTAATAATATTAACAGGCATATTAGTATTCAGTCTGATATATTATTTCGATTCTTTTATTCGAATGTTTCAGTTATTTTGACCAATGATTAAAATTCTATATTGTAATTATTATAAACCAGTAGGTTTGTAATCCCACTTACAAATTTTACGTAACCGAGCATGTTTAACACAATCGAATCATATTATTATACATCGACGTGTCCTCATACTGAACAATGTTTTTATTACTCAAAAGAAATTGGGATCTAAAATATTCGGTATTATGTATGGATGTCCTACAAAAGCGAATGGATATATATCCATCAACTGGGGCGACAGTGCGCGATAATTCAATGCCAGCTGTGGAACAGATGGTGGCTTTTCTTTTATTGCAGGACATGAAGAACAAATTTCGCGATCCAATTCTTAGTACAAGGATTCGTCTCGTAGCAACTAGGGCGGAATTTTCGGTAGAATATACTGGCGGACTAATAAACTGAGCCACTTGAAACTTTATAATTTTCAATTTAGGAGATTTTTTGTTCAATGGTGATCTTATCTCGCTTTTATCTGTTTTAAATGAAATTTGCTATCTGCTGACAGTAATTTAGTTAATTTTGTGCTTGAAAATTGCAGTGTCGTATGTACAAAGTATTTACTAGACTGATGCGATTAAACTCAGTTCAATTCCCGCACCGAGACAAATGTTTGTGTGATCCACAAATATTTGTTGTCTGGGTGTTGTGGGACCGCAAGTCCCTCATAGTTCCTGATACCCACGATACAGGTTTACCTAGTGTGGGGTCAGGACTATGTGTGTGACTGTTGGGTGTATTTATTTATTTATTTATTTATGACTGTTGGGTGTATTTATTTATAAATAAGCTCACGTCTGTATCTCCGATTAGGTAGGGAGAAATGCAATTATTACTCCCACGGTTCGATGAGGTAATTTCCATTCCATGATGTGATAGATGGCTATCCCATCGCGACATCAAACCCAATCCCAAACAATTCATGTGTGATTATTTAAATCGAAAACTCAAACACAAATTGTGATTGCCCGACCTGAGAATTGACCCTAGAACTGCCCGGTTCTCAGCCTTAATATGCTGCCACTGGACCAATGATGTGATTATAATAGAAATATAATTTAGAATGAGAATCTTGAATATCCTACGCTCACGACATAGCTCGCTGCGACAAGCAGCGATAGCTAAACGGGGAGTTGTACAGACTGTCGAACGAACTTCACCGGTTTGAAACTAGCCCCAAGAGCATTCACCTTTAACTTTTCTAAGTTATGTGTATATTCATTGTTAATTGAAGCTTAGTTTAACAGTGAAGGAAATATCGTGAGGAAATCTACAAAGTTAACGCAATCAAAAGCTGGTTATAAGATAAATAAGAATAAATACATCCAACAGTCATACACGTATTCCTGACTCCACATAGATTTAGTTACAATATCGATAAGTCGACTTAAGTACACCATTCGATACCGTCATACCGTCCTTAGTGAGTCGTAAAAGACCGTGTGATTTCTGGCTTCCATTTGTTTAGCTTAATACATGAGTGTTATCTGTTGGGATAAGAGCCGCACGACTTCTAGACATTAGGTTTACAAATTAAACAGTATGTAAAAGAGAACCTGTTTTCCTTTCAACTGCGTTATTAGAATCGATTTTTAAATATCTTAGTTTAGAAAACTATCATAGAACTAGCGATTGGCGAGCGCTCGGCGACTCAACAGAAGTGATTTAAAAGAAATACTGTATTGGTAAAGCGGCTCCTTGCAAAATGTGCCTCCGCACACGCCACCGACTGACAC
The DNA here is from genome assembly GCA_905332985.1 of Mimas tiliae. Lineage (NCBI taxonomy): Eukaryota > Metazoa > Arthropoda > Insecta > Lepidoptera > Sphingidae > Mimas > Mimas tiliae. Next base: position 5,588,898 of record HG995242.1, on the reverse strand, counting down.
TGATCCAGTACAACAGCTGTTGGTGCCGCGCCGACCGCTTGCCACTCACCAGTCTAGCGTAATGCGGGTTAGTAGACTTCACATACCTTCGAAACCCGTATGGAGATTTCTTAGGTAGGTACTCCTCATGATGTTTTCATTCACCGTTAAAGCGACCGCCATAGTGGCTCGTACAGACAAGTCCCATTTCGGGGTCAGCTAGCGTATATGCAGTAATTCCAGGCCGGCATAATTCTGCCGACCGCCGATGAATAAATAATAATAAATAAATACACCCAACGGTCACACACACAGTCCTGACCCCACAGTAAGATACAAGTCTTGTGTCGTGGGCATCAGGGACTACGAGAGACTTTCGGTCTCACAACACCCAGACCCGAAACAAATATTTGTGGATCACACAAATATTTGTCTCGATACGGGGATTGAACCCGCGGCCTCCTGTTTCACAGCCGGCTACTCGCCCGCCGCGCCACGTTACGGCGCCACGAAATGTATTTAGTCGATATAATATTTGGTTTACACTGTACTTAAGTATAGATACTTTACCGTACCAAGATAAAAAAGACTCATTAGTGAACTTGTTACTACGAGTACCTCGCATTGTGAGGGCTAAGTATATATTATTTTTTCGCAATTTGCTCTGAAACATGTGGTTGAAGGAATATTAACAAAAAGTATACGGATAACGATAATATAGATGGAACAATACAAAAACATGATATATGAGAAAGAATTTAAGCAAGCTACTGGTACTCTTCGGATCATCGCGTAAAGTGTTAGACTCACGCCTACGTCTGTCAACTCTACTAAAACTACTACTACTACTAAAAGCGCTAGTAACTTTATTTTACTAGCATGAATTACAATAATATTAGGAAATAAATCAGGAGCTCCTCAGTCCCTGTACCACTATCTACGCTGTTTTAACAACAAATAAACACCGGTTGGTATAATACGAGAAGAAATATCTGAATATCAATATTCATTTTTCAGAAAAATGTTTTTTCATATTGTTATTGTAGGCAAAATGAGTCACTGCCTGCTATAGAAGGAAAAAGAGGTTTTCCTGTTGAAAGGAAATGAATACACTCCCACAATATTGTCTTTAACATTAGCATTGCAATATTGTTAATGAAAATACAAAAAGCACTTGGACCAACAGTTATAGTGCCGAGGGAGAAAATATTAATATTTTCTTTCCAGAATTCTAATATTCAAATAAAACGGCATGTTCTATTAAAAATATTATAACATGATACTTTTGTTTATTGACGTACTTTTCTGCCTTTGCGGTTGTATTTATTGGCACATTTTTTTTATGGGAATGTAAATATTTGTTCGTGTATTTTTCATGTAACAAGAAATTGAGGTTATTGATTTTGTTGGTTTAATATTCAATCAAACCCAAAGTTGTTTGTTGAGCCCAATGATATATTATGTCACTAAAGTGAAGCCCCATTTTTATTATATACTTGTTTTGCTCGCGGCTCAGCCCGCGTGAACGTCTTTTTTCGGGATAAAACTAGCCTATGTCCTAATCCAGGTCATAGTTTAACTGTATGCCAAATTTCATCCAAATCGATTATGAAACGTGATTGACTAACAAACATCCAAATTCACAAACTCACAAACATCCAAACTTTCTCATTTAGTAGTAAGATATTTTCACACCTATGTCCTTCAGGTTCAGGTTTCTGCCGAATCAGCCCGAAGAGCATGCACCTCTGACTTTTCTAAGTTACGTGTGTATTCATTGTTAATTATCGCTTGTTTTAACGGTCAAGGAAATATCGTGAGGAAACCTGGATACCTGAGAACTTCTCCATAAGAATTTCGAAGGTAGATGAGATATGAGGATTGGCAGAAATGTGTGAAGTGTCTCATTAGGCCGATGTAGTGGACTAAGGCCTAACCCTGGGCAGTAGAGGAGGCCCGTGCCCAGTAGTGGGACGTGTATTATAAAGGGCTAGTATTATTATTACTATGTCCTATGAGAAATTCTCCGTCTAAATGGGGCTTAATGTTCAATTATTGACATTGTATACTATGACTCGTCTTTTGTTCTGTCTACTTTTTAACTTAGGTAGTAAAAAACGTGGAGGTGATTCTCAATTCGACGCATTTTTATAACTTATATCACTTTTTAAGTAATGTTCCGATATTGATGATTATTTGCCATTCGAAATTGTATAATGTGTAGCTCAAAGTGAGTCCCATTAAAATTAAAGAAGAAATTCCACTAAAATAAAACGGTCTCAGAAAAACTTAACTTATGATAAAAATTCACCATAGTGACTCGTTCCGGTGAGTTCAGGGTTACCCGATGTATAGATATTATTTAAATGTTACTAGGACCGGCATAGTCCTGGCGACCGTCTACAACTAAAATCTCGACGGTCAACATTATACATGGACTTTACTGTACTTATCAGGTTTAGTGCTATCACTTTGCCATGATTGCTTTTGCCTAGACAAAAAATAAGTTGAACCACCACAGGCTGGTCATATCATTTCATAAGGTCAAAGTCTTCTATTAATTTTAGCCTAAGTCTAGCCTTAATTGTTAATACACATGTTTCAGTGTATGTAATTGCACAACCGCCAGTTTATCTGCGAGTTAAATCTTTATGTACGGGAAACACGACTTACTCCCTTGTTTTCGGCGACCTTAAATAACTGAACTACTTAATTGCATACATTTTGTGTCGGCCACGTTAATGAAAAATTACGTAAAGAAAACCTACATTCAGTTTTAGAACATAATAATATTTTATATTGCTATGTATATCTAGAGTGTAGATGCGCCACCAAAATCTTAGGCCCTAAGCCAACCTGCACGTGATACACTCTGCTAATTATTAACAGGGACAAACGGCGGTTCGCCTCCAAACTATGGTAACCGTCAAATTTATGACACGAGAAGACAGATCCTGGCATTAAGCCAGGATAACGCCAGGCAGAAATAAGGAAGATTTCTTATCGTATATTATATCAATACTCCGAAATGGTCGCGCGGCCAATAGATCGTCCCAAGTAGTGAAGCTTCCCGGTACGCTGAAGTGGTAGGTCCCTCGTATGCGAGAGGCCGTCTGGGTTGGTGCCACCGCTTTGTTTATTTCTGCCGCCAAGCAGCACTGTTGTGTTGCGGTTAGGACATTGAAGCCAGTGAAATTCTTACGAGACTTAACATCTTATGTCTCGGGGTGACGAGCGTAGTCCAATGCCATGTAGTTTCTTTGTAATTCATAGTTATGTGTTGTGTTGTTTCTGTTTATGGGCAGGCGTGGCGCTTACCATCAGGCGAGCGACCTGCTTGTCTCATCATTCAAACCAATATAAAAAAACTGGAATATAAAATAGAAACTCAGTAATAAAGATTAACGATCACGAATACTTCGATAACCTTAAGTTAAGCGTTCCATTTAATAATTTGTAACGTATTATTTGACTTTTAAATTTCTACAACAAAATTAATGATAATGAAAAAAGTTTTTTACGTACAAACTTCTCAACACCAACGCAAAATTTTAATGAAATCTGTGGGTTTTTAAAGGCGAGCTAACATATCCAACATTTTATTTCTGTTCCACTAATGAGTCGAGATAGGGGTGGCACTGGTCAAATGGGTGCGCAAACAAGGCCGTGGGCTAATTGGTGATGCGGCTCGACACCTGGCAGCCCTCAACTCGTGCTAATGTTTTTTGACTATAAAAGGATCTTTGTACATTCGAAATCAGAAAGTATTAATCGCAAAATGAAGTGCCACAGAATGGAGGGTAGCTAATATTTTACCCTAATTTATAATCTTAATTATATCAATTTGGATTAGATTCGTATTTTTATGATATCTTACTTCTGTTCTTAATTACACAACAAGCTCGTGGACCAGAACGTCAGCTCATCTCGTCATTTACGCTAATAAAAAAAACACAAATAAACAGCGTGTATTGGTGTTATTATATTGAATTTTAATTTATAGGATCCAAACGAAGAATAAACGTAAAACTATGTACTAGATTTTGTTCGCAGCTTCACCAGCGTGAACAGCCTTTTCCGGGATAAAATTAGCCTATGTCCTAGTCAAGGTCATGATCTATTTGTGTGCCAATTTTCATTTAAAACCATTCAGTCGTTAAGGCATAATTGACTAACAAACGTCCAAACTTTCTCATTTTTGATGGAAATAGTTATGTAGTATTTTCGTAGTAATCGTAGCAATGCGTAACCAAATTATTAGCGGCGTAACAGCTTTAAAAGCGCTACGTCGTTGAAGTACGAGTATATTACCTATACGTACCTACGGTACTACGAATGGAATTATGCGGCATTCGGCATTCGTATTTCGAAAATTCGAACGTGTGAAGATGATGACTAAATATAAACATTTACAATATTATATAATGTACTTATATGAACACGGATGGTCGGGCATTCATTACATATTTGAAATACGTAAATACCGAGCATTGCCAAAGGGCATAATCATTTATGTCGTCGTACTGTACGTATACGTTATAATATTGCAAAAAATATTATCTTTTATGTTGTTATTTGTTTATAATATTGATATAATGGATTTTATTTACTTTCCTTCATATAAATTGCGTAAACGCGCGACAAAGCTAAAATAAAAAGTAAGTTGAAAAAATAACTAATATATTATCTTCTTCCACCTGCCCTTATCCCATCCGCAGTGGGGTCGGCGCAACATGCTTTTTACACATGTTATAGACCGATTTAGAAAACACCCAGACCCGAAGCAAATATTTGTGGATCACACAAACATTTATCTCGATACAGGAAGCGAATCCTAGGCCTCATGCTTCACAGCCATGTATTTTGCCCACTGAGACACGGAGGTCGTTCATTTGTCTAACTAAATTTATTTTTCGGCAACTGACTGCCTACGAAATTCGAGTGCGGCTGCGGCAATAAAGCTATTGGGCCGAAAGTTATTTCATGAATATTTTTAGGTATAAAGCCGTTTCATCTTATCCCGTAGCCAAAAAATTCTTTATTGGTAATCTAAAAATTTCATTTTCAAGATTAGTTTTTTACAATAAGATACCTAGTATAACATGGAAATGGTCTATCTGATCTCGAAATTTGACTAAATACGTACAAACGTATTCACTCCTGTACTCTCCGAACACCTACATTTCATCGAGTTTATTTCTGTCCCATCATGTGATAGGGGGCGATCCTATCGTCATACCGGGCACAATTGCAGAGTCCGGGCTGAGACTAATAACACTGTACCCGATCCGGGAATCGAACCCGAGACCTCAACACAGCCGGCGCACCGTGTACGCGTACAACTGCGCCACCGAGACAGACATACTCGTAGATAGTAACTCTTTATTGTTGACACACACAAAAAAAGAAACAGATAACATTAAACTAAATAGTATAATACCTAAATTTACCTAAATTTTACAACTGGCGGCTTTATTACTAAGAGTGAACTCTTCCAAGCAACCATTGACTAAAGAGAATACTTTAACGGTGGCAAAGACTCGGTACAACCTAATTACTTCCAGTTTCTGTTAATACACTTGTCAAAAATTACATACTATGAATGACCCTGTCATATTCAAAGTTTATATTGATATAATATATTGAATCAAAATGTATACTTTTAATTATCTAAATTTATGATATTGATTGCAATCCGCTATCATCTTAAATTGGTGTAGGCTTCACTAATAATCGCCACCGATCTTTAGTCATTTTCCGAGACTGGACTAGTTATGTTGTGTACCGCGACAGCGATTGCAATTAACAAAAATAAGTCAGCGCTTGGCAGTCATCGTTTTAGAGTTACTAAAACAATTTCGATTCTATTTCGTAATACGAGTTTCTTTTTGTATTATTTTCTATTGCGTTTACATTAATGTTCAAATTCAAGTTCTGGCATCAACCCTATTCAACAAATCAAACTAAGTAATTTGTACGCGTGGCCTTCAAACTGTATTCTGATTGGATCATTTGTGAGATTTATCTGGTGAATCAAACCAAGATAGTTTATTGAAGATGTCCATGAGGTAACTAAGTAACAAAAGGTATCAAAAACTTACTACAAACTTGATATATAATTGAAACAGAATGTTCAATATGAACATTTATGCACACTGAGATAAGGTGAAAAGGAACAAAAACGAGGACTTGTAAGGAACAAAACTTGAGCGAAGTATTGAATAGGTTATCAAAGTAGAACGATATCTGCTTTGTTTATTGTTTAAATGCGAATGAGAAGTTTGCACTATCGGACCCCTATGGACACCAGATCAACACATTAAATCATTTAGTTAGATTTAAATATTTTACTAAACTGAGAAAATCTCTAATTATAAACAATCTTCAAAAATGATATTGAAAAGCCAAAAATAAAAAAATCTAGAGAACTTTTTGAAGTCGGTGCCGGTGACTTCATAAAATAAAACAGAAAGCCAAAAAATGTTTATAGGTCTTTTTGGGTGTCGATGCCGCTACCGGCCAACTGAATGAAAACCGACTTCAAAAAGATCTCTTGAAATTGTTATTTTTGGCTTTTTAGTATGATTTTAGATTTAACTTATTTAATTTTCAATAGGTGATAGGTTCAGCAATAGAATGTAAATTCCAAAATCATAACACAATCGCGACAAGTGTGCTGTGTTATCTATTGAAATGTTTAATACTCCGTACCCCGTCATCTCATCACATCTTTACCAAATTTACATCGCAGCTAAACATCAAATAAAAAGAACGGTCCGTAGTTGGCGGAGTAATATACATAACAAATGTACATACAAACAAAGAAATTCGCCGAATTGAAAAACTCCTCCTTTTTAAAATCGGTTAAAAATTGAATCTCCATTCCTTATAGTACGGCACCGCACTCATAACTCTTTTAAGTTTGTGGGTGTTCATGAATGAGCGATGGAGAACATTTTGCTTTATTTGCTCCATTGCCGGCATTCTGCGAAAAAAACATGAGACTTTGTATAGTCTCCAACTACCATGGTAGATGTAAACATCATATTTATAAGTACTTAGTTTATTAAAATCAACATTTTATCTAATAACAGTGTAAGAAGGCACGTTAAATTAATACAGGTGATCACAAATCATTGGTATACTACTATTTAAAAATGTTCGTACATAATACGCTGCCCATCGCATATTCAGCTCCTGGTCACGCACTATCAGTTTACCCCAGTATATTCAATAACCCATTAAAGTCGGTCAACAAAAGCCTCAACGGCAAACGACATAAAAGCACACAATTTGGATCATTAGTGTACGTGTACGTTGTAACATTGACGCTTTGTGAGGAAGCTCGTTTATCATTTTAGAGTTTGGTGTTACGCAGTCATTGCCAATAAATTTTATGCGTTTCTCAATACCATAACTTGTTTATATATTAAGAGGATTTTTAAGTGCAATGACTTTGAGCGTTCGACCTCTACGCTCATCGCCAGTTGCACTCGATAAACGATTAGCAAGTCAAGCAACCTTTGGTGCGGTCAGTCTATGGATGGGTGACCGCTTTTATTTCATTGAGCGTCTCTGTGGTTCCGTAAAAAGTCGGTCCCGTCTGTTATCAATTATCTTAAATATGACCACACCTTTCTGTAACACGTTGTATAGTCAAAATTGTATAGCCATTTTCATCGTAACTCACATCAATTCTGTGCAGATTCAAAACACATTCACAAACTACATGCGGAATACAAGTAATCTTATTGAGACTGATGGAGGGCCTATACTGCAAAAATATTTTATCAAATAATAAAATCAACATGGTATCAGGTGTTTCCGAATGTTTGGTTAGTTCAAACGTGTACGTTTTTCAAATACGCGTGACCTACATAGTAAATTATTCAAAGTTGCGTAACTTCAACGCCCTAAACTGTACAAAATATAATCCTTTGGAACTCGAATGAATGTAAAAGCATGATTCGAGGTGCGCGCGCAACGTTGGCAATAGACCGCAACGCGCGAGGACTACGACACATCTGCACTGTAGAAGACCACACTGTGAAGACCACTAAGCGTGAGCCGTGCCGCGAGTCAGGCGATAGAGACACGTCTGCTTTTTTATGAAATTGAAAATGAAAATGGTCGCACGTCACTTATCTCGGTCGCGTACCTCAATATATGCCTTTAGAGATACCCTATTACCATTGATTGCCAGAAGTATATTGATGCTAGTTTATTTTTGTATTACTAGCGGCTTTGCCCATGTTTTTCCACAAAACATAAAATAAAAAAAAACTTAAAGTCCGACGAATATGAGACATATCTTACTTTCCTCCACATTATTCTGCATCGATTGGTATCGGTCTCGACCCCATACCCCCAGCGGTGTCGGAGGAGATAGCGTGACAAGCTTTTGGCAGCGGCGGCGGCGGCGCCAGTTACTTTTTTTAGGATAGAGAGATAAAACCAAAATGACATAAACGTAGAATTAAATTCTATTTAAATTCAAGCTATATTAATTATATTCTCGATCCAAAATGTTTGTGTGATCCACAAATAAATGTTTCGAGTCTGTTGGTTGACGATAGGTAGGTGAACGTTTGTAAAAACTACAAGCCAAATATTTCATTAAATGCGTAAAAAAGCATGTTGCAGTGCGATTGGTATAATGGCAGGTGGAAGAAGTTGCAAAGGTGGAACCTTATTAACCCATAAGAAAACGTATTTACCTAAATAAATTAATTTGACGCATTCCTCGTATCTAAAAACCTAAACATGAAGATACAAATGGTGCCTAATATAATATAAACGTGGGGTTAAGAATGAGGACGCCTCATATTATTGAAAACCGTCATGAATGGAATTTCAGGGCCCGTCTGCCGTTCATAAAAATATAGAGGCTTTATTAGGATGTAGGGTCGTAACTCGAGCAGTGAAGTTTTCGTCTCAGATTATTAAGTTTATTTCACATGTTTTTTTTTATCCTGACACGGCACTGACTAACCGCGCTGGATCTGCAGTCCAAATATAATGTCGACCGTCAAGAGACATTGCATCTCTCTACGGTCGATAGAATTATGCCGGCCTGAAGTTACTGGATATACACTGGCTGATCCTGTAATGCGACTCCACTGAATGAGCCAATCTGACAGGTTTTTCACGGTGATCGCTATCTAGTCGGGTATAAAAATGGATCAGGCACCCTTCCACCAACTATTAAAAATGAAGTAAATAATTTCAATTATGGCTACTTTTTTTTATTCTGCATAATAGATTAATAATAGACGATAATAAATAATGACAAATGTAAAATTGCATATTTTTATATAATCGATATATCATATAGGTACCGTGTAATCTATCAAAATAAAATTATGTATTTTTTATAGCATAGGCCTGCAAACGAGCAAGTGGGTCACCTACAATATCATGCATAATACAAGGATACAATCCTTGCGTTGCCGAGCTCAAAGGATAGGGATATTAAAGGGATTAGGAAAGGGAGGGGAAGCTTTTCAGTGAGACAGTGGTAAAGACCCGGTCGAGCCGGTCCATCCATGCTGTAGACCAAACTGTATAGCGTGGATCTACCACTCAAAAATTATAATTCAATAAATAATACTGTTTTGTAATATTTACTCACCATTGTTATGGTACAATATAACACGGCCATTTTATTTATTACAACGACTGTGTAACTACATTCTTATCTATTTTATTCTTGTATGGCGTTATCCTGACCAATTTTTTTTTTATAGCATAGGCCGGCAAACGAGCAAGCGGGTCACCTGATGGTAAGTGATCTCCACCGCCCATGTACGCCCACAATACTAAAAGAATTATGGGTGCGTTGCCGACCTTAAAGGAAAGGGATAATTAAGGGATTGGGAAAGGGAGGGGATTTGTTCCTCCGGATATCTCACTCACCAAACGAAACGCAGCAGCAAGCCGCTGCTTTACGCCAGTTTTCTGTGAGACAGTGGCATACGACCCGGTCGAGCTTGCCCATTCGTGCTGTTGTCTACAGCGTGGCTCTTCCACTCAAAAATTATAATTCAAGAAATAATACTGTTTTGTAATATTTACTCATTTCATTTATCAGGGCCATTTTATTTATTACAACAACTATGTAACTTTATTCTTTCTGCCTGGTGTTATTCCGGCGTAGTGCCCTGGCACTACGCCGTCGGACCCTGGTCCGACTTCCCATACCTTAGATTTGATGGTATTTGATATTACATGGGCCGACCCGCCGTCTGACCCCCACAACCTGCAACGGGATCCAAGTTACGCCATTGCCTCGACTGTTAATCAGTACCGCACCACGTGCAGTTGTGGTTGACTTTGGGTATATGATGTTGTTGCTCCACTTACACTCTAATAATAATACGAGCCCTGTATTATACACGTCCCACTGCTGGGCACGGGCCTCTACTGAATGAGAGGGGTTAGGCATTAGTACACCACGCTGGCCTATTGCGGGTTGGCAGACTTCACGTACCTTCGAAATTCTAATGAAGAACTTCTCAGGTATGCAGGTTTCCTCACGATGCTACCTTCACCGATAAATCAAGCGATAATTAACAATTAATACACACATAACTTAAAGAAGTCAGAGGTGTATGCTCTTGAGGCTGGTTTCGAACCTGCAACTTTAGTCTCGACAGTCCGTACCACTCGCCACTGAGCTATCACTGCTTACTGACACTCTGGTAATAATAATAGGTAGGTTTTACAAGGTGGTAGGCCTCAACTATGCGAGAGTCCGTCTGGGTTGGTACCACCGCTTTGTCTATTTCTGCCGCGTAGCACAGTTGTGTTTCGGTTTGAGGAACGTTGATGATAGTGAAATTACTGAGCATTACATGACTTAACAACTTATGTCTCGGGGTGACAAGCGCAGTCTAGTGCGCTAGTGCTTTATAATTCAAAGATCTGTATGGCGTTGCTTTTGTTCATGGGCAGGTGTGGCGCTTACCATCTGGCGAGCGACCTGCTTGCCTCGTCATTGAAGCTAATAAAAAAGGTAGCCAACTGTAATTTAAAGTACACAGTACCTCAGTTACATTTTATTATACATAAAAAATATATTTGCAATAGATACAACTTCAAGAGCCGTCTTTGAGGTTGTTTCGGAATCTCTTATCTCAGAGGTGCCCCTGACATAGTTCCTTCCGATTCGGGAAATATTCAATGCGCTTCCGTTTACCCTTACCCGCGGCGTGAAACAACCGCCGCTTATTGCTTACTCAAACACAACAGTATTTATTTTAACTGACTTATAAAAGGAGGTTCCGTATTCCGTATATATGTAACCTTGTTCACGTTTTTTCTACAAACTAATGAATTTTGGGGCTTTTTTTATTAGCTTAAATGACGAAAAGAGCAAGTCGCTTGCCTGATGATTAGCGAATTAACTATTATTTAACGTGTATGACAGCTATTTCATACAGCTATAAACATATTTTCATTCATAGACAGCTCCGTGGCGCAGTGGGCAAGTAGCTGGCTGCGAAGCGAGAGGCCATGGGTTCGATTCCCACACCGAAACAAATGTTAATGTGATACACAAATATTAAACAGCCAATTTAGGGAGCTCCAACTTTTGAAGCTTCCCCGTGTGTATTGACAGCGTGATAATGTTGTATTTTGCTTCCTAATATTTTATGAGATAAATAAGATTTATTTGGACATTGTGAAACAGGCAATGTAGGTTGTAGGCAGTTTTGTCTGCAGTACGAATGGACCGGCTCGACTGGTTGTTACTACTTTCTCACAGAAAATCGACGTGTACAAGCAGTTTGCTGGAGCGTTTCATACAGTGAATGAGACATCCGGAGGCCCAAATCCCCTTCACCTTCCCAATCCCTTTATCATCTCTTTCCTTTCAAGTTTCAAGACGGCAACGCGTTCATTATTCTTCAGGTATTCTGGATGTTCATGGGGGGGTGGAGAACACATACCATGAGATGGCCCACTTGCTCGTTTGCTGGCCTCTGCTATAAAATAAAAATAAAAACATTAAATGTTGTCGACTTACGTTACGACTGCTGGACCTCTGTCTTGGGTTAAATTCCTGGGTCGGATAAAAGTGATATTGGGCTTTACTATTCGAAATGCTCAGTATCAGCCCGTATTGAGGAATTCTGCCCGATATGGCGATAAGCTCGCCTCCTATCACATCATGGGACGGAGATACGCTCGGCGAAATGTGGGTGTACACCCCTGCCTACCCCTTGGGGGATTACAGGCATGACTGCGTATGTATGTATGTATTATTGTATGTTTACCGGTTTATGCTATAAAAATAGGCCAAATGTCAAGAAAAGCCAAACATTCTAAATGATTGAAATAAAACTAGTTTATACGGATTTTATCGCGGTTTAATTGTTATTTTAGTCCCGACGTTTCGAAATTCTAAATGATATTGACAAAAACAAATACGCTGACTGTGGAGCTCGCATTTAGCTGCCATCCATATTCATCATGATTCCAATGATATGCTACCTTTCATCAATCGCCGATATAATGTCAACATACCTATCTTACCTATCACATTACAGGCGTGACTGTGTATGTATATATTAAATGTTGCCCCGACTCGCACTAGATCAGCGTGGCAGATGACCCTCATCCCACTAGGTACTCTAATTTAAGCTTATGTGAGGAAAGTTAGCGACAACAGTCTACTTATATAGATTAATTATGTCAGTTTATTATGCCTTATCTACTACAATAGCATTGTCCAATCAACAATAGTTACTAGATTTTATGTCGTACTCTAAATAATCTATTCTCCTTTAGTACACAGAACCGAGGTTATCTATAATATCCATTATGTTGTTTGTTAGTTATATCCCACACTCAGCATTAATGATGACACGTCGGCATCGTAAAATTGTACATACTTATACACACACGCCTGTAATCACCGAAGGGATAGGCAGAGGTGTAACCAGTACACCCACATTTCGCGCTTATTTCGTCCCATGACGTGATAGGGGCCAGCCTATGAGCCCCGGATCTGCGATTTATTCGAACCGGGGTAAAACTGGATAGTGGCGCCCCTCTCTCTAGCGTTTGAGATAAATACTTACAAAAACTCATAAATATATAATATAATGGTAGTCATTTTTCGTGAATGTGGCCCATTCACGAATAAGAACCCTTAAATAAAATTGTACTTTTTACTTGTGGTGTGGGTGTCGCCTTTTTCTTACAAGTCGACGGTGTGCTAAGCAGGCTTCCTTATGTTAGGCGCATGTGGAGCAAGATTTTTATTTTTAACCATATTATATTAAGATTTTGGCGAAATTGAAACTGAAACTGCCCCGCCCGGGGCGGGTGCCCGCTTGATAATTTCATTTAAAAAGCATTTACCTTATGACGCGTTCTAACCTATGTCGTGACGTGGCAGCTTGAGCGGCTCTGAAACGGGCTCTGATATTATTGAATAATAAGTATCGACAATATGATGAACATGGCAACTCCAGCTGCAATTCACCGCGCCATCTATTGTCACGCGAATTATTGTCCTGTTTACTGTTTAAACCATCGAAATAAGATGACGTTTAAACGTATAAACTACCATTATAGGCACGTCCCGACATTCAATCAAATACAAAAAAAACAGTCAACTAACTTTTATTCGATGCAAGTACAAATCCATATTGCAAATATACATTGGTAGTAAGTAGTAATAACCAATGCTTTCAACGTGCGGTTGAGAGAATGCTACTGGCAGACCTCGTGGAATACAGCTATTCATACAACAAGTTTAAAAGCGTGTATTATCTGCTCCTGCTTGTTTACTCTAAGGTTTTGGATAGTAGAGTGAGCTGGGGCGGTCCATCGATACTCAGACTGCACTACAATTTCTTGAAGCTATATTGAAAGGAATAAATGTAAGACTGTTATGAATAGAATATTTTTCTGTACACGCACAGAATGTTTGATTTTATGAATAAATTCCAGAATAGAAAGCTCAAAGTAACACTGGCCCACTATTGAATACGGGCTTCTACTAATGAGAGGGGTTAGGTTTTGTCCACCATGATGGCGTAGTACGGGTTAGTAGATAGATAGATAACACTTTATGTACACCATGCAGAATATTACAGTTAAAAAAATCAATTTATAAATGTAACAATAGGCGGTCTTATCCATAACAGCGATCTCTACCAGACAAACAACCTTAATTTATTACTCTATTTTTTATATTAAAATTTTTTATACACGTCATAAATCTGGTGCACGTAACACGTATATTGATAAATGCACATTGTTTTACCATAATGAATAGAAAGCGAAATATATTTTGAAGCACCCACGTTGGTAATAAATCTCACGGAAAACTTTGCACGGAAGCTCTCTATACCCACGTTCGACTCACATTACTAGTATGTAAATTACAGAATATGTACGTTAGTATCGATGTTTTTCTCTCCTCTTATGTATTCTTTACCTATAAAGTTGCCATTCTGCAGTGCTCGCCATAGAAAAAAGGCGATAGTGAAAGCTGATGATACTCAATCTACGGCTGAATTAGCAGCAGCTTTCGACGTTAGAATTAATTTTGCTTGGCAAGGCAAAAATGTTTGACAAATGGGTGCCCCACGAACTCAATGATCGCCAGCGCGACGTACGCGTACGTAGGTCTATCTTGCACAGTCGGAATTTTGAACCGCATCGTTACTTGCGACAAAAATGGATTCTTTTTGAAAATCGTAAGCATTCAGCAAGTTGGTTAGAGCCTGGTTCAGCACCTATCCAATGCCGTAAACGAAAAATGACTCCTAGAAAAGTGATGCTCACTGTTTGGTGGTCTAGTGCCGCCTGCCGGTTGGATTTTCTCGAATTTCGACAACTTTTGGCGGGAAAAATTTAATTTAATTTCATGTATTTGCTTTCTGCACTTCTCCTCAATATAAACTTTAACTATATCTCTTACTCTCCTCCGTGCGCGCATATTGCTTAAAAAAGGGGTACAAAGTTTTCTCTGCACGTATTAATATATAGAAGATTATATATTGTGTGTACCTATTTGTATTAGCACTAATATAAACCTTAGTGTTTCCATAGATGCTGTAAATTTATTTATGTAACTATATTTAAATAAATGAAAAAATAAACCTGAATCACATAAAATATCACGTAATAAATATTTTACTAAGTATTTCTTCCTATTTCCAAGTTTGATAACATTAATCGGCATGTTATTCCATCAATCGTTTAGCAAAACCTCAACTGCAACTATGCTGTCGAATAAGAGTAAACAAATTCTATTGTCGTGATAGACATTGCGTCGTTCTTAATTAACAAACAGGAGATCGGTAGTATGCCCCGATTCGCTTGAAGGCACCCAATCATAGTAATCTGAGAGACTTATTGGCCGCAGAACAAGAGCCGTATAGACAGCTAAAGGATTATTATTAACCTATTTATTACATATTATATACATATGCATTTAGAGGTGCAACCAGTACCCTTACATATCGCCGAATTACTTTTCCATCCCATTATGTGATAGGGGGGGAGAGCTTATCGCCAAACCGGGCACAATTCCAGATTCCGTGCTGATACTGAGAATTTCATTATAGAAAAACCTAATATCACTTTTACCTGACCCGGGGATCGAACCCGAGATCTCAGCACAGCATACCGCGTACGCATTGCAACTGAGGTATCGAGGCGTTCATTTTTATTTTTTTTATGTGTAAGCTCAAGCCTGTTGCCCCGAAGAGGTTGGTAGAGGAGGAACTAGTGCACCCCTGTTCGGCGAGCTTTCGACCTTCGTTCCGTTTTATGATATTAAAGTGGTAAGTAAGCCTATCACCACATCGGGAGCAAATTACAATCCCTGACAACACATGTGTGATATTTCGAATCGATAACTCAAACACAAATTGTGATAGTCCGCTCTAGGGTTTGAATCCAAAACCTCTCTGGTTTCTCAAAGTATGCTGCCACTAGATCAATGAAACTAGAATTTCACATAGTGAAACTTGCATCGAATTTCGTTCAGCAGTTTGTAGAAAAAGTGTAAACAAATTAACAGAAAGGCAGGTTTCTACCGTTTTATTTATAGCATTTTGTGAGCTCTTGCAACTATATCTATCCTTTCGGGACTACAGGCGTGAGTTTATATACAGAAAATTGTGAATTTAGGTTAAGCATATGTTTTTAAACTAACCATAACGTGCCTACAACAGTTTACAGACATTTCTAAGTACAAAGGAAAACATTACGGGCATTTACGGGCACACCTAAACGTCGTCATTTCATATTATAATTTCTATTGCGTGTGTAATTTATCACTCTGTCATCCCTAATACACCGCCATAATAACTACATAATAAACATACTTAAACAGTTTCTCGTGTAAAAAGAACATTCGTATATTGCTAACGCTTCATATAACTACATTTCATAATATTTTATTGTTCCCAAAGGATGCTTCATGGTCCCTGCCAATTCCATGAATGCCATTAGGCAGTGAGGATTTTATTTATATGTTTTTATTAAAGAATATCGAAGCATTTATTTGCGAAAAACGTAGCACGAGTAATAAGATACCTAAACCTTGCTCCTATACTTATATTTCGTAATATATCATTATACTTAATGCAGTCCTGACTGACTCATCATCGCCCAGTCGAAACCGAATCTAATAAAAATATTGGGAAGGTGTTAATTTCATACTGTAGACATCGTTTCTCGAAATTCAACCCCTAAGGAGGGAAAGGGATGTGCATAGCAATGCTATAATACTTCTTTGGTTAAATTTTACTTCACGCAGACGACACCGCGTACAAAATCTAGTACTTACGATTGAGGCCAACGCTGAGGTATCAGGTTCGATCCCCGGGTCGGGTAAAGTGGTATTGGGTTTTTCTATTATGATATGCTCAGTATCAGCCTGGAGTCTGGAATTTGTGCCCGGTATGGCGATAGGCTCGCCCCCTATCACATAAGGGACGGAAATACGCTCGGCGAAATGTGGGTTTACTGGTTACACCTCTGCTTACCCCTTCGGGGATTACAGGTGTGAGTGCGTATGTATGTATGTAGAAATAAAAATTAGAAAAGAACCAATAATTTTATTCATTTCAATATGCTAGTAGCAAATAGGCACTTTGTAAAATGACTATAATTCAAATACATACAATATTTACCTATATTTATGTACTTAATATCTCATTAGCGTCTATTGATTTATCTTCTCTTCTTCCACCTGCCCTTATCCTGTGGGGTCGGCGCAATATGCTTTTAATACATGTTACAGTAAGATTTGGCTTGTAGTATGTAGGTTTCCTCACGATGTTTCCGTCACCGTTAAAGCAAGTGATAATTAACAATTAATAGACACGTAACTTAGAAAAGTTAGAAGTGTATGCTCTTGGGGCTGGTTTCGAACCTGCGACTTTCGTTTCGACAGTCCATACCACTCCTCGCTTAGTTATCACTGTTTGTACATTAGATATACATAACATGGAACTCAATATATGTCGCCTGTGCTCTATATAACTATCCCAGTTTTCACAAAGACATTCCGTTTTTTGTGTTCGGGAGTTTTTTTGCAGAAATAACTAATTTAGGGTTGTTTGTCTTAACCCGTAACGTATACATTCACAATACAAAAAGATAAGTCTGAAAAGTTCCTATCCTTTGTGCAGGTACCTACAGTGAATTTTCGTTACCGCTGGATTTATGGTTTCAGGTCCTAAAATATAATGACACACATTTGAGAAACAAATGCGTGTGTTGTTTATCATACTAATTCCGTACATACGAGTACTTATCTATAACAGCTGTAGAATGCTATATAGAATAAACATTTTCTTTTTACTGTTATCGTATTATCTCTTTCACGCTCCTACTACTATTATAAGTGTGAAACTTTGGATGTTTTTGTATTTGGATGTTCATTAGCCAATCACGCCTTAACATCTGAACCGTTTTGGATGAAATTTGGCACTCAGGTTTACCGTGGCCTGGATTAGGACTACTTTTTATCTCTGAAATTGCGGTTCACGCGGGTGGAGCCGCGAGCAAAAGCTAGTCATAAATAATGTATGTACCTTCCTGCTGCAGACGGATAAAACGTGATAAAACCATGATTTCATAAGATTTATGAAGTTAATTAATGAAAATAATCGTTTATTATTATTTTCAGTGTATCATATCAAAAGCGGACTTAGGTGAGTTGGTAGTAACTGCACAACCGACACGCTTATACGTAGGTATTAGAAGCAGCACTGCATCTTTAGCTAGTGAAGAACGCAATTTAGGGGCACGTCTAGCTTAGTACATAAAGTAGTCACAAAAGAGCAAAAAAGGTTATAAATAAGAAATATAAGCGTTATAAATGTGGGGGCAGGTCTATTGCAAAAGGTAGGTAGGTACATTTGAGTTCTCATGTGGACTAAAATTAGGTGTACCTATAGCGCTTTATGTTTGACCAAGCTATAATCATTGTACCTACCTACATATTTTTAAAGTGGCAGAGCCAGGCTGTGATTTTGTCTAAAGCATGAGTGGTCTGGCTCGACTAGGGTATTAGATAGTTACCACTGTCACAGAAAACGGACTTTCGACTGAAAGGTCAGCAAACGAGCCAGTGGGTCGCTATATAGTAACTCGACAGCCTCCGTGGCACAGCGGGGGAGTAGCCGGCTGCGAAGGGAGAGGGCGTGGGTTCGATTCCCGCATCGGGACAAATGATTGTGTGATACACAAATATTTGTTTCGGGTCTGGGTGGAGGGGAGATTCAATTTGGGCCTCCAGTAATCTCACTCACCATACGAAACAACAGCAGACTGTCTCTTCACATGTTTTTTTTTTGTGAGATAAAAGTATTAATTCGTTCGAGCCGATTGATGTGGCATACAAAAGTGTCTACAGCGTGGCTCTACGCCAGGCAGAAAGAAAGATAGCAGATGCCGGCAAACGAGTATGTCGATGGTAAGTGATCTCCACCGCCCATGAACATCCACATTATTTGAAGAATCATGGACGCCTTGCCGACCTTAAAGGAAAGGGATGATTAAAGCATTGGATATCTCATTAATCGTACGTAACGCAACAGCAAGCTGCTAGTTCATGTCGGTTTTTTGCGAGGCAGTGGTCACAACCTGGTCGATCCGACCCATTCATGCTGTAAACAAAAATGTCTACAGCGTGACTCTACCACTTCATTTACCATCAAGTGACTCTCTTGCTCATTTGCCAGACTAACAAACAAAGAATATTTATTTAAGTTATTTAGGTACTTGAAATTTAGACATACCTACTAGCATCAATAGACAATACTATCACTCATCGCGGACAATAAATCGAACACAATAAAAAATGATTAGAAAGAGATGAATCTCGTTTCATTCAGTGTGTCTGTTTATAGAAACATGTTGTTACCCTATCAACGTAGTTATAGTGTAAGAACAACAGTCGGGTGTGAGCCGTGCTCACTCAGTTCCAGCTCAGTGGATTCTCATCTGCCATCGCGATCGCCCCACTATCGCGGCGATCCCGGCAAAAACTTGTTCTAATTACAATATTTAGTGAGTTAATAGTGTTATTTAACAATACGAAACGCATAATGTAACAGATAGTTTAGTGCTTGTTTCAGAAGTAAAAAAAACCGTTACTTCAAATCAAATAAATTATGAAAACGAAATAAGAAATGTTTATGCTGTCAATATATTATTTTGTAGAGTAATGTATATAGTGTAATCATCACGGCGGCGCGGCGGCTGCTTAAGATTGGGTGAAGTCAAAGTAGAAGGGCAGATCCTAAGCTAGGATTATGTCAGGTAGAAAGAAAGAAAGTAGTCTATGTCAACAAGATTAGCTGTCTTATGCATTATCTGCAAATTAGGCTTTAATCTCACATAGCCAACTAAAATGGAATACTAAAATTATAGCATACAAAATCTTTGGCAGTTTGTTAGAACAACAGTGTTTTTAAAGTGTCAATTTATTCTATGGACTATATAATAATTAATAATTTGTGATGTCATAGACTTTAAAAAAATCCATACTTTGGTGGAATTTAAAAATAACTAAAACAAAATAATAAATACGATTTAATTGATTTCACATTGCTTGTCTAACTGGTATAAGTTTCTCCATAGGCAATAGCCTAACTACACAATCTGTACAATAATCTGTGCCTGTATTATCTGTCCATCTCGCTCCTAGGAAGCCTGTTTTTTGACATCCAACACACATTGTTGAATGCTGGTATACTGGGGTTGTTTCATCCAACACCCTTTGCTCTTGTGCCGCTTTAAGAAGTTCTAACATATGTTTGTTGTCATTTTTCATATCCAACATGGATATACTTTCATGTGCCTCACCACTGTCACAGGAATCCTCCATACTGACGGGTACATGGAGTTGCGGGAAGAAAGTAGATTTTTTATAAAATATAGATTTGTTTTTATCTCGCGCTACACCTTTTGGAGCCCTGCCCGGTATAGGTAATCCTGCCTTTGCTAACTTGGCAAAATATTTTTGTATTCTACTCATGACTTGTATTGGAGTTCTAGTTCCAAGTGCTTGAGCTATTTTCTTGTAACGTCTCGCCTCTATTGGCTCTTCAGGGTAGATTTCTAAGAGTTCCTCCAATCTTTTCTGTTCCTCACATGACCATAACTGGTTGAATGTTTCAGGTTTATTATCAGTAAACTTTCTACCTCTTACTTTCATGCTTGTGTCAAAATCATCTTTATTTGGTTTTATGTCTTTAATATCATCACTGTCTATTGCATCAATACCATATTCACTCCAATTTATGTTTGGTAAGTCAGCAATTGTTTGTCGAGGTGGAAAACTAATGCTACCTCCTTTTAAATGTTGTATGAATGCTATGGGATCTTCTAGGGCTTTATTCTGGGCCTCCGATAAATCTTCAATGTCTTTCAGTGCTTGAATTTTCTGCGCTTCCAACTTAACTATGTATTTTAATAATTTACTGTAGTCCTTGTTGCCGCGTAAAGCTACATGGTCGGTTTCAAAACTAAATTCTTCATCAGAGTCTTGGCTGTCTATTTCATCCTCCATTGCACTCTCCATGTTATCTGATAATAAATAAGAAAATAATAAATATCCCGTACTTAAATAATATTATGACATCGGGCTTGAAAATACCAAGTAGTCCGAAGAAACTGAGTATTAAAATTAAAAATAAATTAAACAGTGTCCAAAATAAAAAATACAGACCTGAATACAGGAGTTCTTCGCTGGAGGGATGGGCTGGACGGTGAGTAAATTGTGGTTTACTTAACCCTTTTTTATTTGTGTCAGCATTTTACGTAGAAATTATTTTAAATACAGCGAAGAGCAAAATAAAACCAACACAACAACAATTACTTGAATTGAAAGCTGAAGCCTGAAATGTCAAACATCATGTCAATGTCAATGCTAGAAATATTGCAACTTGCAATATTAAAAAATGACAAGTGAGCTATTATTAGAAAAAGTAAATTTGATATGTATATTTATTTTATTTATGCATTATATATTTGTAAAATGTATGCCGTATGATTTATGACTGTTACGCAGCGTTCATCAGAAAAAGCCACGTTCCCTTAAAGAGCGCCCTCTATGCATTTATGTATGTACTAGTTTGTTAGCAACATAAAGCTTATCTTGAATATGAATCCATAGATGGCGCTTTTGACATGGAATGTAACAATTAGTTTACTCATAAAATATAGATGTCACTGGTATACTAAAATAAGCTCTTGTACAGTCTCTCTATATTGAAATAAAACTAGTTGATACGGATTTTAACGCCGTTTATCGCGGTTTAATTTTATTTTAGTCCCGAAAGCTTCTCAGCCTTCGTGGTCACGGGAGAGACTCTCTATGCCTTTGTATTGCAAAAAAGTATAAATTGGTCTATCTAAATGAATGCAATAAATTTAATATGGTTGATAAACAAGCATAAAAAATCAATTTTTTGATTTTTTTTATATGTTCCCATTGTCCTAGAATCTAGTGAAATTAATCAACTTTGTTTTGACTGTTGGTGGCAGAACGAGGTCAACGCTTTTGATTTGCACTGGTAGAACAAATCGATTTTAACTTTGGCCGAAATCTGTCAACACCACGAGAAGGCCCTCTGCTTTAATTTTAAATTGTTTTATACTTTGTGTTTTGGTATCAGATTTATAGGTGCCTAGGAGCTTATTTGATCATAAAACCTTTCATCAAAAATAAAAATTAAAACATGAATTCATCGCCGTATTGGTCTAGTAGCCATAATCATATACCAATAAGCATATGCTTAGACTGAGAATTTTAGATCCTGGGTTGAATTTGTGTTGAGTATCAAATTTGAAAAATCACACTTGGATAGTCAGGGATTCGGGATCGGTGCTCGATATGGCGATAAGTTCGCCACCTATATCATGGGACGGTAATAAGCGAGTCGAATCGTGGGTTCACTAGTTGTACATCACATCTGGGGTAAAGTTATTACCGGCTTCGAACTCACACCGCGTACCCAGTCACCCGCTGCGCTAAACATCTCGAGCAAATTAAATTCAATTTATACCCTTTCAGTGAGAATAATCATTTGCAACTAAAGCAAAGACAGAGGGAAAATTTAAATATACCTAATGTAGAGCATTTCCGTTCCTTGGAGACTTGCTCGGGGTATATAGAGTGTGGAAAACCACCCGCTGTCTGAGTTGAGTGCTTGTTATCAGTGCATGGAAATATACTCTAATAGGATACCTACATACAAAGTATGTATATGTATAGGTATTTCTAACTAGGGTTGATATAACGCGCGACAGCCTCCGTGGCGCAGTGGGCTAGCAGCCGGCTGTGAAGCGAGAGGCCGCGGGTTCGAACCCCGCACCGAGATAAAATGGTTTTGTGATCCACATATTTAAATATATACACCCAACAGCCACACACATAGTCCTGACCCGACACTAGGTTAACCTGTATCGTGGGTGTCAAGAACTACGAGGGACTTGCGGTCCCACAACACCCAGACCCGAAACAATTTTTTGTGGCTCACACAAACATTACACACACAGCTGGCTACTCGCCCACTGCGTCACGAAGGCCGTCAGTTTCGGGTCTGGGTGTTTTCTCCCCAGAGGGGTTGACGGCAGGCAGGCAATTCAAAGTTCTGTGTGACGTTGCTTCTGTTTATGGGCAGACATTACGCTGACCATCAGGCAAACGACCTGCTCGTCTCGTCATTCAAGCTAATAAAAAAACACCATAGCATATTTTTATGTATCTAGATCTCAGTACCCACATCCGGACACCCAAATCACATTTGAAGATTCATTTCGGTTTGTAAGTACCTATAAATGTTTTAAATGTCTTAACTTTCAAATACTTAAACTAAAGCTACTTTGCCGGAGGGAGTAAGGATGCGGTGCGAGTTGGACACGTGCCAGAGCCCAGACGCCCATGAATTGTGCTAAACAAAGTTAGAAATTTAAATGGCATCCGCCACTGTTATTCATATTTTAAAGGGACTGCGGCTGTTTTGTATTTTATTTAGAGGACTCTGGATGGAGTTTGGTTATTATTCCCATGTGGCGATGGTGGTCTTTTTTATCCCACAGAATGACGAGCAAGTAGCTCGGGTGATGGTAAGCGCCACGCCCAACCATTAAGAGTAACAACACCCATAACTTTAGATCACAAAGCACTGCACGAGAAAATCTCATAATAATGAATACTTATTCGTTTAGTTATTATTGTAGCGCAACATTACGATCACCGAAGTCGAAACAAATATCATCAAGAAATATGAATAATCAACCTAAAGGTTGCATCTCTAATAAATATCGCCGCATAAATAACATGTTTTGAAAAAATTGAGGTTGCTCTCCATTCATGTTACTGAGGGATGATTATTTTGATTGATTTTTCCAATGTACATATGCTCTATCACTGAATAGCTAGATAGATATAGTATAGGGGTTGATGTAGTAAAAAGTACCTACTTCCACGATAATTGGAAGCTTTTTTGACACTTTCCATAAGCTAGGTTGTATAGTTTTTGAGATATGGAATATCTTCGGTTACACTACGGAACCATTCACTGTGCAAGGTCCGACACGCACTTGACCAGTTGTTTTTATTTATAATCATGTTTTTTTGCCTTTTTTTATTTATGTGGAATGTTTATTAGGTGGAGACGATAAAGGTCGCGAATAGGGTTGTCGTAATTTGACGTGAAACAAAATATAGGGCTTTCATTGTTTCCAAAAAATATTGGCATAGTACTACATCAAGGGTCTGTTTCATAATGTACGTGTTAACAGCCAGATAACACATTCTACAGGCATTTTAGTAATTAGCTATCTGATATACGCCGTTCCACGTATATTGATAATATGATTGTTTTAATTTTTCTCTCTAACATTTTAATTAATAATCAACGTTTATTTTGAAATTGTGAAACAAGCGCTAAGAAAAGTACTTTATATGCCAATTTTATTATTATAATCCTGATCTAAGTCTAAGGGTATCTGATATCTGTAATAAAGCGTAATTTCGGTCTTACTAAACTTAGGTAAGTATGGTTTTTTCCGCATCCTTCGGGCATCGCACTCTTCCTATGAACACCTTTTCTACCGTTTTTTTTTTATATTGAGACACAAACTAGAAATGAGAAGTATTTTAAGTATTTGAATCGGAAAAATATCTAGGATGTTCTATATAGCGTAAAAAATCCGACTGCATTAAATTTTAGAGGAAAATCACTTTTCGGATTTTCAGTTTTTATGTGGTAACCCTATTCATAAATCTGTTTGTCGTGGCTTCATAGAATCGCGGGTTGAGTATCGAGAGGAACGGCTACCAGTGGGCGTATGCTTAAAAGAAAAAAAGGTTTTTTTTATTTTTTTTTATTTATATTCATGATATTGATAATATATTATAATGTAATTACTTCATTCACTTGTATATAACAGGGTCAGTGTTTTTACATGTGGACCGGTGTGCGGTTACCCGTTTTATTCCGGAGCGGCCTATAGATCGGCAATTCGATAAATTTCTGGTTATTGGATACGGTCAATTAAATATACCAATATACATACATACGCACTCACGCCTGTAATCCCCGAAGGGGTAGGCAGAGGTGTAACCAGTACACCCACATTTCGACGATCGTATCTCTGTCCCACGATGTGATAGGGGGCGAGCCTATCGCCATACCGGGCACAAATTCCAGACTCCGGGCTGATACTGAGCATTTTGTAATAGAAAAACCCAATACCGCTTTACCCGACCTGGGGATCGAACCCGAGACCTCAGCGTTGGACTCAATCGTAACGCGTATGCATTACAACTGCGCCACCGAGGCAGTCAATATCGAACTGTAAAATATCTTTAATTTTCTAGCTTTATTTGCGTTGATAATATTTACTGTCAGAATTAGATATAAGCGTGGTATTTTTTTATATGCTTTAGATAACAAGATGACCACGTGAATGAATGAATGGGCCGGCTCGACCGGGGTTCTACGATTGTCTGACAGAAAGCCGACATAAAGTAGCTTATAGCAGGCTGATACGGTTGAATTTTAGTTAATTAACTGAATCAATAGTTGCTGTGTGGTTTTTTGACGATAAATCGAATGAGTCTTTTCAAACAGTTCAAAACGCATGCAATTTAGCATTTGATCATCTAAAATCGAACCGTGTGAGCCAGCTATTACTGTTGCGTTTTCTCGAGTGTGAGATTTCTAGATTTCTAAATCCCTGTTCCCATTCCTCATTCATTTCCTTTAAGGTCGGCAACAACAATTCTTTTGGTATTGCGGGTGTTCATGCGCGGTGGAGATCACTTACTAGTAGGTGACTCAGTTGCGCGTCTGTTTCTTTGCTTCTTTCTGCCTGGCGTTATCCCAGCTTAATAACAGGATCCGCCTTCTTGTACCGTAGATATGACGATATTTGGTATTATGTGGGGCGACCCGCCGCGCCGTCTGATCCCTGCAACTTGCAACAGGAACCAAGATTCGTCATTGCCTCGTCTGCTGATCAGCAGATAGTACCACGTGCACCTGAGGTTGTCTTTGATACTAAAATGTTATTGCTCCACTTACACTCTAGTACATAATAATAATAGGTGGTAGGTCACTTGTATGCGAGTGACCGTCTGGGCCACCAACAGGCCTACTTACAGTCCTGTTCGTCAGCTGGCTTATGATATAAATAAAAACTCAGACAGTTTGTTTAGTGTCGTGTACGTCTAATAGCACCGTACACGTATAAATTGACATGTCATTTACAAATTACATCGTAAATAAAAACTATATTTTGCTCTATCATGTCAGGTAGCCATATTTGACACTGCACAACATTTAATGGTAATATTAACCTCACATGGATAACCTTTCAGGGTGACATTGCGTCTATATTACTTTTATTTTGCCACAATGATACTTCAGAAGGCAGTGTTTTGAATCGGACCAATGTTTTTTGAAAAACTTTAGTCTAGACTTATAAGTAGGCATCCTTTCTCTCAATTAAGTTGACTATGTGTCGATTTCACTCACGTGCATGTTACTGCTCCGCTCCCGTAGATCATAGCGTGATGCCATAGGCATAGGATACTAAGTCACATAATGCCCAGTTATTTCACCGGCTTCAATGTCCTTCAAACCGAAATCCAGCAGTGTTTACATAGCTAGATACCTACTGTTGCTTGGCGGCAGAAATAGACAAAGTTGTGGTACCAACCAAGACGACCTCTCGCATACGAGTGACCTACCTCGTGATTCTTGGAAATATTGTAACACATACAATAAACATGTTTACGATGCAGGTTTACTAAAGAAAATTGCTGGAAGTTAACCACACCTACGCATATTAATTGTGCCGCCTAAGTAATATGATAATCTTACCGATCGACGTACCGACCTATAACATGCGCATATTTCACAGAAATTTTATTACTAGCCTTGCTTTTTATGGCGATGGCTTAGTTGGATGAGCGTCGCGGGTTCGTTTCCAGCCCGCAAACATACATCTTAGATATTTCGAATTCACATGTTCTGTCATTGTTTAATTATTATCGGTCACAATAGTGAAAGCAAACTAAGTCGTGAGATTTCTTTCCAAAAATGTCTTCTTCGACCTGCCCTTATCCCACAATGTGGTCGGCCAGCGCAAGATGCTTTTTAACATGTTATAGAAAGATTTTATCATAGTTTTACGAATACCTCTGGGGAGAAAACACCCAGACCCGAAACAAATATTTGTGGATCACACAAACATTTTGTCTCGGTGCGGGAATCGAACGCGCGGCCTCTCGCTTCACAGCCGGCTACTCGCCTACTGCGCCACGGAGGCTTTTCAAAAATATAATAAAACAAAAAAAATGCATTTCCGAGCTTTCACTCTAAGGCGACGATATGAAGATATGCAACTCTACCAACCCCCATTAGGGCAGAGTAGATGAGGGTCATGCCCAGCAGTGAGATAGTGTTTAATACAGAAATGGTATCATATATATCATACTAACATTGCCACGCGTCTTCGTCCGCGTGAAAATTTATGTATTCTTTTTAAATTTCTTTTTTAAATATTGCAGAGGGCGGAAAATGAAGTGGTAAATGATCTCCACAGCCCATGAACATTCACAATACCTGAAGAATCATGGACGCGTTGCCGGTATTAAAGGAAAGGAATTATTTACGGATTTGAGCCTCCGGATTGTACTAATTGAGATGCAATTACCTCGACGAAGATATTCCAATAGTTTCACACATTTGCGGTGGCTTTTTTTCACGTAGACCTTAGCCTCGAAAAGTAAACGTCGTAAATCAGCCGCTGTCTTCCACGACCTTTATTTCTAATGCATATATGCTGTAGGTTTTAGTTTTTAGATCATATAACTAACTGTATTGTATTTGTACCTAGAATTCAGGTCTAAGGCTGGTTTTAGTATGACCAACATAAACATTTTAAAGATATATTAATTCGTACAAATGCAGCAATAGCTCAGCAGGGAGTGGCACGGACTGTTAAGACGAAAGTCGTAGGTTCGAAACCAGCCGCAAGAGCATGCACCTCTGACTTGTCTATGTTACGTGTGTATTTATTGTTAATTATTGATTGCTTTAATGGCGAAGGAAACATCGTGAGGAAACCTGCATACCTGAGAGGTACTCCATAAGAATTTCGGAGGTGTATGAAGTCTGCCAACCCGCATTAGGCCAGCGTGGTGGACTAAGGCCTACCCCTCTCATTCAGTAGAGTAAGCCCGTGCCCAGCAGTAGGACGTCTATAATACAGGGCTGGTATTATTATAAGTAGTACAAATTTGGTGCCTATTTCACAGACTTTCTAAATTTTTCATCTAGTATACCTAGTACCTATATGTCAGTGACTTTGAATGTGACTTTTGTATTTGAAAGTATCATAATTTATTTGATAAGCAGCTTTTATTAAGAGGTGGTGAAACAGGCGCTTTCAAATATAACTTTTTTATAAATCGTCTAAATAAGGTAGTATCGAAATTTAAGTGTATATTATCAATTACTAATAATTTAAAAGTGTATTTTCGAAGGTATATGTAAAGTCTGCCAACCCGCATTAGGCCTGCGTGGTGGACTAAGGCCTTAACCCCTCTAATTCAGTAGAGGAGTGCCGTGCCCAGCAGTCGGGCGTGTATAATAAATAAATAAATAAATAAATACACCCAACAGTCACACACATAGTCCTGACCCCACACTAGGTTAAACCTGTATCGTGGGTATCAAGAACTACGAGGGACTTGCGGTCCCACAACACCCAGACCCGAGACAAATATTTGTGGATCAGACAAACATTTGTCAAGGTGCGGGAATCGAACCCACGGCCTCACGCTTCGCAACCGGCTACTCGCCCGCTGCGCCACGGAGGCTGTCATAATACACGGCTAGTATTGTTATTACTAATAACAACTAGCTTTGCTTTGAAATTTCACCCGCGAGTAAATTGTTCAAATTCAGTAGGTAATAGCATAATGTTACATATCTACGAGTATGAGCCACAATGCCGACACAACATACTCGTATATATTAATGGTGCGAATATGAAACCTCTGCTCCTCACTTATAATTTACCCGTGCCCATCTTGTTTTCACCAATACGGTTTGACTCAATCCGCGAATGAAACATTAAGATATCAGATAACCCATTGTGCCACAGATTCCCTCTGCCTACTACGCTGAAATACGTGACGCCATTAATTATCACATACAGTACATTATCACCAGTTAATTGATTTAGTGTTGCAATACGCATGTACGATGCACCGCAATTAGACTACTAGCTATAATCACGCAAGAACGTGTATAGAGACCGCACATTAATAGCTTTTATACCCAAGAGCCTGCATAATTGAATTATTTACTGAATAAATAACGAATGAACAAAGACGCTCGAGATGTGGTAATAGTTTGGAAGTGTTGTGGTAGAAATATTTTGGAAGTTTGTGCTCTGTTTGTTGTTGGTACAGATACGAGGACGATCATAATAGTTATAATGTATTTGACTAAAGTCCACTTGCATGACGATTCTAAATCGAGATTTACTTCTAAGCTTAGGTATTTTTTTATGTCAAATTTTCATACGGTTTGATATTTCTTAACCATGTTTAGTGGGTTAAACTCGATTTAGGATCGTCGTGCATGTGGGTCTTAAATGTTTATTTTTAAATGTTTGTTATTTTCCGACTTTAGTACACTTTTGTGCTTACTATTAAGCAAGTAAGACATTTCTTGTGTATAGTATAACTTTATTTAAATAATAATGTAAATGAATCTATCAGGACATAAATCAGTTTACTAATTTTAGCGATATTTAATAATATTTTATCGCTTTTCATTATAGGCCTACTCATAACTAGTTTATACTCTTTAAATATTATACCGGTTGGTAGATTTTGGAGATTCACTTGCAAGAAATTTCTCCAATAAAGTTAATATCCCTATGGGATAGAAAGAAATACAACCAGTGCACCCATATTATATCGCCAACTATATTTATAGAACAGAATCTCATTGGCATATTCCTCATAAAGTCATAAATATAAAAAAACACAAATTACAATCCGAGTTGTGCCCTTTCGCGTCACTCACTAGGCGCTGTAGGCGATATACACACACGAAAAATGCAATTTCGAGTCCTTAATTACGGCGAATGCAGCACAGAAAACGTCAGTATTTTTTACAGCTTCTGTTATGGCACATGAATATTCGACCGCTTAACATGATCTCCAAGTTGCCCACAATACCAGAAGAATCATGGACACTTTGCCGACCTTAAATAAAAGAGATAATTATGTGACTCGGAAGGGGTGGGAGATTTGGGCCTCCAGATATCTCTCACCGTACGAAACGCAGCAGCAAGCCGCTACTTTACGTCGTTTTCTGTGACACAGTGATAACAACCCAGTCGAATCAGCCAACTCATGCTGTTGGCAAGGGTGTCTACAACGTGGCTCTTCCACTTGAATATTATATTGTTTTAAAATTATATGACTGCCTCGGAGGCGCAGTTGTAATGCGTACGCGTTACGATTGAGGTCAACGCTGAGGTCTCGGGTTCCATCCCCGGGTCGGGTAAAGTGGTATTGGGTTTTTCTATTACGATATGCTCAGTTGATACTTGCTGATGCCCGGAGTCTGGAATTTGTGCCCGGTATGGCGATAGGCTCGCCCCCTATCACATAAGGGACGGAAATACGCTCGGCGAAATGTGGGTGTACTGGTTACACCTCTGCCTACCCCTTCGGGGATTACAGGCGTGAGTGCGTATGAGTGAGTATTTAAATTATCTTTCGATGAAAAGATGAGCAGCCTGATGGTAAGCATCACGTCTGCCCATAAATAGAAGCAATACCATTCAAATTATAAAGTACATGCAGGCACTGAACTGAGCTCGTCACAATGAGATATAAGATGTTTAGTCTCATAATGCCCAGTAATTTCACTGGCTTCAATGTCCTTTAGACCGGAATACAACAGTGTTTACATTGTTGCTTGACGGCAGAAAAAGACAAAACGGTGGTACCTAACTAAACGGCCTCTCGAATAGGAGGGGCCTACCACCTAGTATTCGCCTTTACCACAAATCGCCGACAATAATCCCAGTGTTATTTAATCAAACCGAAAAAAAATATTCACTGTCGTCCCATTTGTTTATTAGCCCGGAACACTTTAGGGAATAGACAGTTTGACTGTGTTGTGACAACGCTCTTTCGCCATTGCGCAACTTTGCGTTTGGCAGATCTAGAAACTGTAAGTTTCCACGGATTAATATTCTAATCAATTTGTTATTTTGCTTATGTAACTGTGTGAAATTTACTTCACGACAGTATTGTTGGTGCAGGGGAATATCGTACGACTGCTGTACTGAGGTCCCCCTATCACATCACGGGATGGAAATAAGCTCAGCGAAATTTGGGTGTACTAGTTACACCTCTGCCTACACTTTTGAGGAGTATAGACGTGGGTACTTTTAACAAAAATTTAAGACTGTGTAAACAAACAGATCTGTTGTTTCTATGAATTAGGTACCTGGATCCACGATCCTGGATGAATATATAAAGGCTATCCACGTAGATCTAAACCATTGAACGATCAAAATTCATGGCAAGATATCTAGTATGTATAAGGTTTGTTTACCCTATCTGAAACTATTGCAAAACACTGTGGATACTCTTCAGTATAATAATATTATTGTTCGTCAAATAGGCTGAATATAAACATCGAAATAAGATAACTAGAATAATAACTCTCATATGAATCTGCCAAAAATACGGCTCCACTTACTTACACTTACACAAAGGTAATCACATGTAACACTTCAAAAATTAATGAACGTTCAAAACCAACTTTATTTTATAAAAGTTAATGACTAAATATTAAATTTCTTTCTTTTTCTGCCGCCAAGCAACAGTGTGTAAGCACTGTTGTGTTCCGGTGTGAAGGACATTGAAGCCAGTGTAATTACTGGGCATTATGAGACTTAACACCTTATGTCTCGGGTGACGAGCGCAGTCCAGTGTTATGCAGTGCTTTATTGAAGTTCTGTGTGGCGTTGCTTCTGTTTATGAGCAGGCGTGGCGCTTACCATCGCCATCAGGCGAGCGACCTGCTCGTCTCGTCATTCAATATAATAAAAAAAAATTAAAAAATCTAAATCGAGATACGGCGTTCTGCACCGCGCAATAAATTTTACGTATTAAGTGTCAACTAGAGATCATGAATATTTTTTTATGAAAATGAACGATCTGCACAGACTTTTATAGCCCCGCCCCCTTGCACAGTTTTGGTGGGGTCATTTTTTTGCTTGATTTACGTTTCTTGTCATATTGTTTCGATGAATATCAATACCAAATTACAGTGTTTAAGCGTTTTTATCCTGTAGTATACTTGCGGGCAAAGTAACTCATCAACTGCCAACTTCTCTTTTTCTTTTGTACATGTTTCTTTGTAATGTGTCAATTCACGTAGGTTTCAATAACATGTTGGTTTCAATAAAAATGTGTTTTATTTTGAAATTCAAATCAAATTAACTTGATGGCTTTAACCGAAGCTTACAACATACTATAATATCATGAGTAAGGTTGCTACGCCAAAGTCGCAAGAAAGTGTATGCCTGTATGGTAATTTAACAACAATCTCCTAAACTTATTACGATGCAGGTTTCATTATTATGTTGCTAGAATATCAAATAAAAACCTTTTTATCCATGAAACAAAATTACAAGACTGGAGTCGCGAGCGAAACCTAGTAGGTAAAATATTATAATATTCAATAGAGGTTTACATTATTCATTTGAATATTCAATATTCGTATCTCGAATTTAATTAATAAGATACACTGGGCTTTATTAAAATCAGTTTTAAATCCTACTGGCCTACCCTTCAAAGCCTCCAATACACACTTTTATGTAACAGATAATGCTACTGTATAAATCTGAAACTCGCAAAGTTTTAAGCGTAAATCGCCTGGCAAAGCTCCATTTAAAGGGGATCACAATTGTTACGCCAGCATATAGCGCTGTAATACCGTTTGTAACAAGTTATTTCTATAATAATTTTTCTATACTATTACAACATCGTAAAGGGGAATTTGTGATAATGTATGTGCATTCTTCTTCTTCCACCTGCCCTTATCCCACTCCCAGTGGGGTCGGCGAAACATGCTTTTTACACACGTTACGCAAAGATTTGGTAGTTTTTACGACCGGACGCCTGCCTGACGTCAACCCCTCTAAAGAGAAATATGATATTTGATGTATAGAAATATTTATATATGATAGAAATATGATGATGTATGTGCATTACTTATTTTAATGACCTAACTCTTAAAACCTCCGGCCTCCCTAATTTATCACCCTGATCACCATTTGTATGATCCTGATACCTGATCAACAACTACTATTCCTCAACTACTAAACCTATTCAAGGAGCCCAAACACGACATATCTGATATTCATTTTATTGTAAGACTGCCTCGGTGGCGCTGATGTAATGCAGTACGGCTGCTGTGCGGTGGTCTCAAGTTCGATCCCCGAGTCAGGTAAAAGTGATATACGGTTTTACTATTACGAAATGGAACTACTAT
Organism: Mimas tiliae; assembly: GCA_905332985.1. NCBI lineage: Eukaryota > Metazoa > Arthropoda > Insecta > Lepidoptera > Sphingidae > Mimas > Mimas tiliae. The sequence goes on along the minus strand of HG995242.1, from coordinate 5,555,323 downwards.
AGGAGCTACAAAATGTTTCCCTAAACCGACCAGATTTGCAAACAAAATGCCATCGCTAGTATTAAATTAAAATACTCACCGATATATTAATAATTTCCATTACCAAAGAAATGCTTACTCTAACCAGGAATTGAAATTGTGGTCCGTGACGTCTAGGCAGCTGAGCTCAGAGCTAATTTAGTCACGAAATATTATCCAGGGATTCGGATTTTTGTCTGCCGTTCTCAGATACGAAATATCATATTTCATTTCTCTTGACGGAATAAGGCTCATTGGCCTTTACATTCTAATTATAAGATATATTGCCTATTGATTTTATAAGTTTCGTGATGGAAGATCCCAGAACGGTGTTCGCCTTTTCCTTATAAACCTCTATAGAAAAGTTAGAAAAGCAGATTAATCCTCACCTTTCCTTAACAGTACCACGCGTGCTAGCTTACGGAACCATAGCTTCATGGTCTCCTCTCGCCCACTACGCCACGGAGGGTGCATGATGGGTTGCGATCTATATCCGAATTCTATTTTCCAAAGTTGACTACATTTATTGTTCGGATCATTATCTCGGATTCGGACAAGATGCACTGCGTAGACACACTTGATTTCATAACAGTACTGATTTTGCATACTAAAATAAGTAATTTAAAAAACTATTATTGTTTCTATTCTTAGTTATAAAATCTAACTTTGTCAATTTGTTGTATACATTGCTCGTGTAACAAACAAATAAACGTTTCACGGGAATCCTTTAAGTAATTATCGCGATTATCTCTGGCTCACGCTGAAAGGTAGACAAATGAAGCATTTTACTGCAGGAATAGAACTACCGTAATTTGTTCTTTTCCCGTCTTAAACTTTCTATAGAGCTAAAGTTGTTATGTTTTGTTTTCTTCTACTTAAGGCTTAATCCATGGGATCAACTCTGAGGAACTGTTCGAGATGATCCCCATTCTACCACCCCTCTACTCATCATCAGAGGAAAGTTCATCCATTCTAACTTGAGCCATGTACTTCTAGTACAGTGCGTTTCATAGATCATTTCTCCTACGCACTTGAAATTCTGGAATGAACTACCCTCCACGGTGATTTCTTCAAACAAGGCTTTACAAGCGGTAGGCAGCGGTTTAGCAGTACTACTTAGCACTGCTAAAGTCCATAGGCGATGGTAATTGTTAACCACTCACAATTAGGTGGGCCGTCAGCTCGTCTGCCTTGAAAGGCCAATAAAAGTAAATATACATATTACAATATCTAGCATTTGTAGTCGAGAATATGTATTGGAAGCTGTCAATTTTGGTACGAGTAAAGTAAGTGAAGTTGTAAAGTTATATTTCAATGAAATATTATACAAAGCGCTTGATTTTCTTGTAAATGTTGTTGTATTGTAATTGTTAAAGTTATAATTGTTTGAAAATCCGGCCAGTACTTGGAATATTAATAAACACAAGATAGGAGACATCCAATATTATTCGAAGTTACGTGAGACGAGTATTATTTTAATAATACAAAATGCCAGTAATCACTTCAACTCATGGATTATTTGCTACTTTTACAATATCACTGCTTTAAAGACCACAAACCCGTGTCAGGATTCTCTAGAGACCGTTCTCTAATTAATATAACAGACTCGACAACTATGATTGAATAGTAAACGTTTGGAATATCGATTGATCACTGATCTTAGTGAACTGGTGACTGACTGACTGCGGGCAAAAGTCTTCCAGTTATGGCGACAACCTCGTTTATACCGTTTAACCACCATTCCACAACTATATCGCACCATTATTATTTCAGTGTACCCAACGTTGTTTTCTTAGACACCCTCAAAATGCCACAACAATATGTGTAAAGGTACATTTTGATGTATGCGGCAGAAACAGGAGAGCGCCTTGCGCGAGCGTTTCATGCATACAAAGCGGACTTGTCGTAAACACCTGACTTGTGTCACGTGTCGCAGTCTCCTTGTCTCTTGCCTACCTGAAACGTGCCATTTTCTAATGCTTATGTACTATCCTGCCTACACTGTAAGTCAGAATTGACAGTGGCATGTGTAGTGTATGGCTATTGAGGGTACAACCACTATCAAGTATGGTACACTTAATAGTGGTGGTAGATAGATAGAGATTTGGTAGACAATGAAATTACTGCGCATTATGAGAATTAACATTTTATGTCTCGTGATGTCGTGCAGTGTACTCTTTGTAATTGAACTTTTGAGTGGTTTCCTATTTCTTGTGGGCAGACATGACGCTTACCATCGGCCAAGCAACCTGCTCATGTCGTCATTCGGTACCATCATATCGTAACCGATAGAAACCCCCAACATTAAATAAAAAATGTTTTTAAAATCTAAATAAACTAAGAACCATCCGAAATACGCAAGCTTTAAAAAACGAGTTAAAAAATCGTCAGCGATACGTATAACTTTAACAAAAGCAGTGTTCCAAGCAACAGTGTGTAAGCGCTGGTTTGTTCCGGTTTGAAGGACATTGAAGATAGTGAAACTACTGGGCATATGAGACTTAACGACTTATGGGTCGAGGTGACGAGAGCAGTCCAGTGCCATGCAGTGCTTTTTAATTCAAAGTTCTGTGTGATGTTGCTTCTGTTTGGGAGCAGGCGTGGTACTTACCATCAGTCGAGCCACCTGCTCGTCTCGTCATTCAGGCTAATAAAAAAAAAATTTCAGCACAAATGTTAGTTTCAATATAAAAAGAAAACAATGCATTCGTAATAAGATCGGGATGACATGACAGATTAACATTTCCTGGCGTGGTCGGAGCTAATAAAGAGTGCATTGACCCTGCATGCGTTTGGCAACCGCCATAGAACTCTCGTACTGTTTACGTAGTTGTGTTTGTAACATATTTAGGTTATTGTGTTTATATGTCAGTAGGCTAAGTTAAAGTAACAATACGGAATTTGTTGCAACTTTGCATAAAGAAAAAATAAAATAGTTTGGACATATGGAGAGGATAAATGAAATCAACTAAGGGTGATACTTATTGTACGAATGTGAATAGGAGGGTCAGGATAGGGCGCCCGAGGAGACCGTAAGTCGATCAAATAAATCATCTCCGAAGAAACTCATGACGAATGCCCTCAACCGGTGAAAATATACATTTTCACCACTCATACGAGAAGATGTTTAAAAACCGGTATTAAGTACGGAGATGGACTCGCGCACTGAGGGTTCCATACCTACACTCTTAAATTTTTACTTTAATATAGTTCCGTTGTGTACCGAATCTTAAAAATGGATGAACGGACTTAACGTGGTTATTTCGAGAAAATGTTGCCTGGGAATAAATATCATCGCACCGAGGCTCGGATAACAATAGCACGCATCTAAAAGCAGCAAAATCCTTTATTTAGGACCTCATTCAACCGCTTCGTGACCGGTGGCCAGTATTGGATCAGAATTTTCAAACCATTCATAAAATTTAAACTACTCGAGAACGGTCGAGACTCCGGACAGACGGGCACAGTGAGTCTCCTAAGCAACTTGGTCTATCATTAAAATAATAATAATTAATACACCCAACAGTCACACACATAGTCCTGACTCCACACTAGGTTAACCTGTATCGTGGGTATCGGGAACTACGAGGGACTTGCGGTCCCACAACACCCAGACCCGAAACAAATATTTGTAGATTAGACTAACATTTGTCTCGGTGTGGGAATCGAAGCCATGGCCTCTCGCTTCGCAGCCGACTACTCGCCCTCTGCGCCACGGAGGCTGTCAAATGGACACACAATGTTAACGTGACTCGTAGTTACAGAAGACAAACTAATCGAACATAATAATTCTTTCTTTCTGCCTGGTGTTATCTCGGCTTGATGTCAGGGTCTGCCTTCCCATCATGATTTGACGGTGGACTTGGTACCATATGGGGCGACTCGCCGTCTGACCCCCACAACCCGCAACGGGTACCAAGTTTCGCCATTGCCTCGACCGTTGTGAGGTTGGCTTTAAGCCTAAGATGTTGGTGGCGCACTTACGTCGATATATTTTTGAAATTGCATTAAACTTTAAATTAAATCCATATTTTTCAACAATAATATTTACCTTTTCCCGATCAGGCAGTAATGCGCAAACTAAAACATATACATGAAAATCGAACTGACTTTTGCCTCCCGGGAATTTAAAAGCAGGATAGTATCTATAACTAATGGTCGGAGTTAAAGTTCTAACTGGTATTGAATGTTACTGCAGTGGTTCTGCTTCTAGTATTTTTTACATTCTAAGAACACCGATTTCTATTTCCCGACTACTGTTCGAAATGTTTACAAAGATATCAGTTTCTGCATGTGTTCTGTTTAGCGTTGGAACTTATATTAGACCGAGTTAGCGAGTGAAAATTTATACAGAAAATGCAGATTGTAAGACAAAGAATTAATTTATTAAAAAAAGCCTCGTTATATTAGTATTTATGATCAAAGTTATACCAACGTCTCTATTATCGCACCTACCATCGGCTAGACGTAGGTGTCAGATCTACCCGCGCCTCAACGAAATATTTAATAACGTATAGGTATAGCTTTCCCTTCTATTAAAAAGATATCGCATTGGACGGACACTATTCAGTTGTTTTTTTTTATTCGTAATTGTTATAGAGTCTGTGACAGTAATCATTTCTAATATACTCGTAGGTACAATTAATGTAGCTATGTTTGGTGTTAATTATTTCTGGAGATCTTATATCGAATAAAATTTTGTACCGAGACAAATGCTTCTATGATCATCATATTTATATATATTTGTTTTGGGTCTGTTGGGTGTTATGCCTAAGCCCTTCTAAGTTTCTGATACAATACACAAGGCTTGCATCTTAATGTGGGATTAAGATTGAGTCGCCCTTGATTGTATTTATTAACGCACCGTATTTCACACACCTATGTGATCTCTTATAGGGATTATATGATTACTAGCTTTCCATTCGCGGTTCCGCCCCCTTACGTAAAAAATCTACCCTCTTTCTTCCCAGAAGGACTGAATTTCGAAAACGTCGAAATTCCTGTTTCACTAATTGTGTTGAACAGAACAATACAATTTTAATATCAATACCTTTGAAAAAATAAAATAAAAAATCCGTACAAACTTTGCAACACTCTTTCTCCCCTTAGGTGTTTAATTTCGAGAAGAGCCTTCTTAACTACAAAATATAACACACTCCTAAAATTTTGATTCCGTGATTGTTTCCGATTCGTTTCAGTTTCATATCACTCAGCACCATTATGCAATGAGTGTGATCCTCATCTAACCTATTTCCAATATCAACTAACTTTGAAACATTCTAAACTCTCAGGGATCAATTCTCGACAATTTAATTAAATTCAGTAACGCTCATTTTAAACTCTCGCTTAATATAATTGGTACGATGCAACGTTAAAATGTATTTGATTTGTTCCGAGGCACGTATTTCATTTGCAACAGCTAGCACTCTATAAATATTTTATTAGATATACTACTACATTGGAATCTAACTCGTTAAGTCGAAATCATCAGTAATGCGAAGGAAATAGCCATTTTCTTTTTGTTTAGAATTCAAACAAAATATTATTACATCATAATTCTTAGTACTGTAACAAGAGCAGAATCAGTATCTATGTTTAAATGTATTGATGTTACCTTGTACTTGTGCCTTTTTTCAGTTGAAATTGTAGTAATTTACTCCGTTGTATCTCGAAACATCCATATAATCGGTAAACCATTCATATATATAGGTTACGAAATAAAGTATATTTCCCATCTTTTTCTATTAATCGAAATAAAACCATGCTATCGATACCCTTCCTGTAAAATCGGCTGGACAGGAGGCAACAAACTCTTCAAAGGCATTTTGTACTGCTTATTTTTTTCCACCAACAATTTGTTCAAATTCTGGAACCCAACCCCAGCTCTTGTAGTTTGGAGATCATCTGTTGTGCAGTATGGGATCGCGCGTTGTCGTATAAGAGCAGCGGGGATGAACAATTGATAAAAATTGGTTGTAGATTTGCGAGTTTCTCTATAATTGTGTTCAGTTCTTCACATTACATTCTGGGGTAACGCTCATCCCGTTCGGTAAGAAGCTATGATTAATCACACCGGCATTAGACCACCATTAGTGACCATCACTTTTTTAAGAGTGATATAACGTTTAGGGCATTAGCTAGGTGCTGAACTAGGATCTAACACAACTTGCTGAGCGCTTGCGATTGTCAAACAGGACTCATTTTTCGTCGCAGGTAACAATGCGGTTCAAAGTTCCTTCGTTTCTGTGCCTGTTCAACAGTGCAAGACAGGCATCGATGCTTACGTCGTGCTGGCGATCATTGAATTCGAGGGGCACCCATTTGTTAAGTTTTATTACCTTGCCAATTTGACGCAAATGGACCAATATTGCTTTGATGCTAATGCATCGAAAGCTGCTGCTATCCGTAGATTGAATATCTTCAAGTTCCACTATCGTCTTTGTAACCGACTTCAAAAAAGGAGTTTGTTCTCAATTTGGCTTGTTTTTTTTATTGATTTTCCGCCAACTGTTTTGTTGGAAAAAAAACATTCGATAGAGTTTAGCTACGATGTGGTCCCATTTAAATTTGTTTAAGATCTGTTGATGAAGTACGGAGTAAAAAATGAAACTCCTCAACGGACAACAGTACACTCGTCGCGATTGTGTTATTGTATCGGAATTTACATGCTATTGTTTTAATAAGCACTAAAATTTTAAAAATAAAATAAGTTAACAAAACTTAGGAAACCGACTGCAAAATAAAAAAAACACTGAAATAGTTTACTAGGTGGTAGGCCCCTATACTCGTCATTCAAGTTAAAACAAAAGTCAAAAATAACAATTTCTTTAAGTATATTTATTATTATTTCTAAATATTTTTTAAAAATATTTTATTTTTTTTAAAAAGGCCAGTACTGCAGTACGACAACTTCAAAGTTAAATACCTATTACATATATGCATATTGCATAGGTATACATTATATCAAGCAGACAGCCAGTATTTGTAGTGTTATGTCAACTTTATAAAGCAAATATCAATACCAATCCATTGGCATGTTTATCCTCATATGTGATTATGTTGTACATATTTATATGTAAAGTGAATAGTAAACAGCGATAGCACTGTTGGGGATAGTACTGACTGTCGAGACGAAAGCCGCAGGTTCGAAACCAACCTCATGGTAATGCATCACTGTCTTTTTTAAACTTCGTGGTATTCTTTGTTAATAGGGTACCCATTCGTGCTTAGACAAAACTGTCTACAGCGTGGCTCTACCACAATGTTTTTTTTATTATTATTTCTTTAATGATATATGTCTAAATTAGTAAATGTTTATGTTTGATTTATAAACCAAATGGCAATATATAAAAAAAATGCAAAAGACCTACGGCTGAGTTTCTTGGTGCTTCTTCTCAGACCACATTCTACATTTCTGAAGCACCGGTAGATTCTTAATTTGACGAGTAAAAGTGCCCTTGGCGGCATTATTACTACATTTGATTTAATTTGATGACGGAAATAATTTCATGGCATGTCATATTACGTCACAAGACAGGTCACGTCATTACGGTGCTGTGTGCGAGGGAGATAGTGCAATTCGCCACTACGCGCCCACCTTTGCTGGTATATTTAAAACATGAACTGCGGCCTCATTTTTTACCCAATTTTAATTCTGTTTTCGCACAACAGTTGCCTTTTAGTATCATTGTCGGCGGCATATAAAACAATGTATAAAATTAGACGTATTCAAATACTTTTTATTACTTGATGTAGTGAAAGAAACATTGTGAGGAAAATTACCTACTGCATAGAACTCTCCATAAGAATTTCGAATGTATGTAATGATTGCCAACCCTATTTAAGCCAGCGTGCTGGACTAAGGTCCATTCCCCTAATTCTTAGAGGATGATCTGGCCCAGCAATGAGACAGTATAATACAGAACTAATATTATTATTATAGATAATATGTAGAGAGTGGTAGAGCCACACTGTAGACGGTTTTGTCTACAGCATAATTTGGCCTGCTCGACCGGGTTTTTACCATTGTCTAACAGAAAACCGACGTGAAGTAGCGGCTTGCTGCTGAGTTTCGTACGTGAGCCAAATATCAGGAACACCCAAATCCCCACCCCCATCTCAATTCCTTAATTATTCCTTCGGTTAAGGTTCACAACGTGTCCGTGATTCTTCTGGTATTGTGGGCGTTCATGGGCGGTAGATATCACTTACCAGGTGACCCACTTGCTCGTTCGCCGGTCTATGCTATTAAAAAAAGGAACACCTTTAAATTGCTATAAATTTTCTATTATTGTCTTACAAATTTTTAAGTCACTTTTAGAAGTATTTTACAACATCCACAAAATCTTGATATTATTAGTTTTTCGATTAATGGTTATAGCCATTCATTGTTACGTACACATATTTGATAACAGATTGCTAGGTATAGATACCACCAACGTCCATTACTGCGCACTGCCAAAATTTACTGTAACATTCATGTTATAGCTCAGTTGTTCGCACCGGCATCGGAGTCATTTGGTGAGAATTTTATTTTGCTCTTAGCTTTTATTTACGACTCCGCCTCGTGAAATATTTTTATGGGATAAAAAGTGTTTTAACCTCTGACAAAAAGTGCGGTGATATAAGTTTGACCCCCAATACAGACGTAGAGCTAGAGATTTCTAAAATTATTATTACAGACAATGTCGACCTTTCAGGTCCACGACAGTCACTCCAAAGAAAAATATGTACATAACCTAGCAAGCAGCGATAGGTCAGTGGCGAGTGGTTCGGACTGTCGAGTTGAAGTCGCAAGCTCCAAACCAGCTCCAACAGCATGCACCTATAACTTTTCTAAGTTATGTGTATATTCATTGTTAATAGTAGCTTGCTTTAACGGTGAAGGAAACATTATGATTCCTCATAATGATACATGATCACCTGTACACCTGAGAAGTTCTCCATAAGATCGTCCACCAGTGGGACGTATACTGTGTTAGTAGTTAATACTAACACTATATACATATCCTATATACTATTATAAATGTGGAATTATCCACATTTATAATAGTATATAGGATAGGATTATAATAATAGTATAGGATTACTACTATATTTCTATGCGTGTATAATTAGCTGCATTTTTTCGTGTACGTACTATGATTTCGTTTAGATCTTACTTGCTGTTTACCTCTTCCTGCACCACTTATTCCGTCCACGTATACAAAATAGTGGTTAACCCATTTTGGATATTTTGTACGTGAATTATACGATGCATTCAATTATGAAATAATATGAGCTAGCAATGATCGACAGATTTCATTCCATTATAATGTAGTACGGTGTAAACGTTGATGGAACAACAGAAAAATATTCAATAATGAATAACATCTCGTTGTGATATTCATCCGTTTAAAAAGAACCATTAAAAATTAACTCGAGATGGTTATATAACTTATTACAAAGGTATCAATTTGCAGTAGCGAATAATTGTTTAATTCATTACATAATATTATTATATGAACGAACTAATAACATGATTCACTTCATATTCGAACGCAATATCGACAACAAATATGTGACCCCAGCCGAAAACTAATGAAATACAGACAAACAGGCGCTATTTACGGACGTAGTGATTTACAAAACAAACAATAAAACTTTTTATCACAAGTCTAGTCACTGCGCCAATATCTGCTACGGGAAAGAGGGTTACAGCGTAGCGCGTAGTCGTAGTCACCAATATTGTGCGGCGAGCTCGGCTACGGCAGTCGGCTCAGTCTGTACTCAGTAGTCGGTTCCAAACAGGCTCTCGTACGTGACGCCTCCGCCGCGACGCTCTCACCGGCGGGAAACTTCTTATAAACAATTCAATATTAAATTCTGTGTGTCACGCGGTTATACGTAAATATAGGTAAAATTTACTTACGATGTGCAAGTTTACAGGCCCAGGCTATCGTGTGAATAAGCGAGTTTGCCCTACTTACTAATGCGATTGTTGCTGTGTAAATCAGACTTAATGTGCTGACTTCTCTATGATAAGTGTAACGTAATTAATTGACCGTGCAGTGAGTGTCGCTACGGTGAAAATATTGACTTATTATATTCCGTGTAAATATCGTATTGTACCCGTCCCTAGTTTAAATTATTGTCGGTACTAGTCGTCCAACTTAAGATTATAATTTCAGACTTGAGTAATATTTCCTAATATAATTTATTGACAACATAGTTGAAGTTTCACAAGGTAGGTTCGTTTCTAGTCACGTATGAACCATGAAGTAAGTTTTAGTGACGTAGAACGTTTATGTAATAGATGAGCAAACTGAACATTCATATAAAACAAAACTAAAAAGACTCATACATTACAACGAACAAACAACCTTTGAATTATTAAAAGTAATGCCAATTAACTGCCAGTTACTAATGAACTAGAGACAGTTCCAAAGCTCTAATGAACTAAAGGACCACTCTGTACGCACAGAATTTTTTACTAAAACATTAATCAACCGTGACTCATAAATAAACTAATTAAGCGTGACGAGTAAGAAGAAGCTAATGAATAAAGGGCTTCTTTGACACTTTTCGCATAGAAGCCAACGTGTTTAATTAAATTTACCGAGCCAACTTAGAACAGTGACAGTGGCATTAACTGATGAATAAAAAAACAACAGATAACTTCCAAAAAAAAATAATCGAAATAGAACTTAGAAAAGGTGGAGAAGATAAAGAAGCGAATGGTGTGCGATGGTGGCGCAATGCTTTGCTTGGAGTCCCTGATGGCGCGATGGCGCGAGCGCAACGAACGGGAGGGAGAGAGACGAGCGCGCTCGCGGAGTCTGTGCTCATCGGCAGATGGCAGTCTGCTACAACTGCTGCATAGGCGGGCCAGTAGCGCTATGTAAGATTCTATTTTCTTTAAAGCATAGGTGACAAACGAGCCAGTGAATTACCATCATGAGTTGATTGACCGGCAGTAGAACATGAGGTCCTAGGTTCAAAATAGGAAATACTTTAAGTGACATTCGACGGTAACGTCGTCGCTAACACACGGTGGCACTGGCGCCTTCAGCAGGGCGATGACAGATAACGACACTCACTGATGCTCGACGTGACCTGGGGTCCGAGTCTGGTATATTTACGTGACTTGTCATTATGACAATACCACTACCATACCATTAACATTGTGACAAAAGTTCGTAATCTACTAAATTCCCAATGGTCGGCCAATGGTGTCTTCGTAGAATCGTTTTGGAATTGTGATAAGAAGGCGATGGACCAGTTTTTTGTAATACTGTTTTTTTTCTTATTGATGCGCCATTGGCAAAATAATAATGACGCCACGAGTCTTTGAATTATTAGATTATCAAAACTAATAATTACGAAGCCACTGATCGACCATTGTGAGACAATTGCAATAGAAGACTCGGGTCCCAAAAGTCTGTCTTTAGCTATACTGAAGGAATAGATTATTTATTGTTTCAGTTCGTTGTTGAAGGGTTTATTTAAGTTATCAAGTTTGGTAAATTGTTATTTAGCTTTTGATGGCGAAATTGGAACCAGAATAGGCGAATAATAATAACTAATCAATGCCATCAAACACTTTCAAACTCACAAAAAAGTTATCAACATACTTTTACTATTTTTTTGGTATATTGAATTGGCAGTTTGAACATCATCACTGATATTTTATGACACCAACGGGATAGTATTAAACTACACAAAATCTAACCAAACAAAGCTATAATTTCCTCAAAATGTCTTGTTGAAATCGGTTAATGTTACGAATATAACACACGGGGGACTTTTGCTTTTCCCAACATAAGCCTCTCTTTTGCTTGTTTCCTCCATATACAATAGGAAACAATAAGGTCGTTTTGGGAATAGGGTGTATGTCTTATTATTTGTGTTTATTTATATTATATAAATTTGGCCTCTTTGTCTATCTGTCTGTAGCATCGTAGCGCCTAACTAAAAAGGATTTTTGTATGCGGATTAATATTTGAAAGCTGGTTCAATTGAAATGATTCCTAGCTATGTTTTAATATTACAATCTACAGATGTTTTTCTAATCTATGGGTTTTTGTAGGTTATGTTAATATATATGGGGTTGCTATACACGGTATTTATTTTTAACGTGGGGTTACCATAAGGAGTACTGCATTGTGAACACCTGCCTGAAAGAAAGAAAAAAAAAATGTAGGCAGAGCCGTGAGTAAAATCTGGTTTTATATAGGTACTTGTATCTTCATACTCATGGGCTTTACAAATAATCTTCGCATTTGCACCGTAACGCTCAAGAGCCTATTCATCAAAATTATTTCCGCGTCATTAGAAATGTGTGCAAAATGTTCGTGTAGCGCCTTACAGCTGCTTTCGTGTGCTATAATTAGTTCAGTAAGTGACATGCAAATTCCACATCTACCGCACTGATGTTTTTATTGTATTTAGAATGAGGTGATTTGAATGTAGTGTTGAGTAGGACACGATTTTTAAATGAGGTTGTAAGAGTCGCCTCTTTTTTTAACTGAGCCAGTACAAGTTCCCATTTCAAATGAGGCGAGGTCTATTGAAGCTTAGTCGCTCTTTCTTACTCTGTCACATACGCCGCCTGCATCATGGGAGTAGCGACTGAGTAACGCTACATTAAATTCGAATTAGTACCTGCAAAAAAATTGAGCCGCTCTTACATTATTTCGACATGTACGGGACAAATGTAATGCTTCTTATATGCCCTACTCAACAATAGCCGAGATGAGCAGGTCGCTCGCCTGATTTTAAGTGCCACGCGTACTAATAAAGAGTAGCAAAACCACCCGGAACTTTGAATAACATAGTACTGCATGCCAATGTAAGTCCCAGTGTGTATGACCCAGACAGTCTTTCGCATACGGACGGCCTACCTAGTTAAGTGAGTTCGATTGCCAAAATCATGTTACTACATAAAGTGGCTATAATCTATGTCATCATCATCATCAGTTTGTATAAACCCACTGCTACCACCCAATAATCCATATTGATTTTTTGAAATAACTGCCTCGGTGGCACAGTTGTAATGCATACGCGTTACAACTGAGGCTGACGCTGAGGTCTCCCGAACCCTGGGTCGCGTAAAAGTGATATTGGGTTTTCTATTACGATATGCTCAGTATCAGCCTGGAGTCTGGAATTCTGTCCAGTATGGTGATAGGCTCGCCCCCTATCCCATCATGGGAGGGAAATACGCTCGCCAAAATGTGGGTGTACTGGTGACACTCCTGCCTACCCCTTCGAGGATTACAGGCGAGAGCACGTATGTATGTAGTTTTAAAATAAGTCATCGATGAACGAAAGCAGTATTTGCGTAATATATCGAGCCAATATAGTAAAAAAGATGTTTTACGAAGGAATAGATATCAATGAAAAATCACCTGCCATTATGCTCGAATAGCCGCGGCTAGCGTGTTCCAACTCACTGAATGTATAAAGGGTTTGTCTGGAGTTCTTAAACTAGATTATGCTTGCGGCTTTGGCCGCGTGGATTTATTTTCTGGTATCCTACTATTTTACTCATAATACGGATGTTTGTAAGTTTATACATTTGAATGTTTGATTAGTTTATGAGTTTAGACCATTGTGAGTGCTTAAATTTAGATGTTTATTAATCAATCACGCATTAACGGCTGAATATAATTCGATGAATTTTATTCAGGGAAACGACATACACGCGGTCGGAGCCGCGAGCAAAAGCTAGTGAAAAAATATTTAGACACACAAACTTTCCCACCCCTCTATATCTCCTTAGGGATTGAATTTGGAAAAAATACGTATTTCATAAATTATTGCGTAAACACAATAGGAGCAATTATATCGAGATTCAAGTAAATTAGACCAAAAAATATTACGTTCCATAAAAACTGTCCCACACCTTAATTACCGATGGAAGAGCAAAAGACAGTTTTTTTTATAACTGTGTCATTAGACGAATATGCTGTCAAGCATCGAAATAAGACGACCTGTCAAGTTACCGCTAAGTTGTGGCGAAGTCGGTCATTAATACTTAAAAAACACCTTTAGACTAAAAGGTCGCCCTATAAACAAGCGATTTCTGTAATGTTCTCGTACGTGTGATGCACTAACTCTGTTCATCTAGTGCTTAAAATAAATAAATAATCGACACTATCCTAGAACAAAATTACAATTGCTAAGTTTGCTTGCTAGTTGCCTATCCTCTTCTTTCACCTGTCCTTATCCCACTCGCATAGAGGTCGGCGCAACATGCTTAACATATCTTACAGAAAGATTTGGCTTGTAGTTTTTACGACCGGCAACCTTCCTGAAGTCAATCCCTCTGGTGAGGAACACCCAGACCTGAAACACATACTCGTAGGACCCCACAAACGTTTGTCTCGATGCAAGAATTGAACCCGCGGCCTCTCGTCATTATCGTCTCTTTACAGCCGACTACTCGCCCACTGCGCCATGGAGGCTGTCGAAGTACAAAATTGTACAGTATATAGGTAGTTATTTTAGCCAGCATGACGATTGCGACCGGTAAGGTAGTTTCGATCTAAGCTTATCAGATATAGTAGTAGTCATTTTGTCTAGTATAAAAGAAACTCTGTCTAGACGTTCTTTCACTTACCCTCAAGATTTTGTAGCTCAATAGATTTGGGTACGAACTTCAATCCATTTTATCGATAATCGATTTTATATAAAATGGTTCCTATTATATGCGCAATAAACTCTTAATAAAAATCTTTGTTATATAAACTTATGTAAGAATTTTTTTATAGCAGATACTTTATGGCAGATTTTTTATGGCATACGAACAAGTGGATCACCTTCCTGGTGGTAAGTGAGCTCCACCTCCCATGAACATCGAAATACCTGATGAATCATGGATGCGCTGCCAAAGGGATAATTTAGGGATTGTGAAGAGGGAATTTAGGCCTCCGGATACCTCACTCACCGTACAAACGCACCAGCACTATGCTACTTCACGTCGGTTATCTGTAACAACTAGGTTGAGCCTGCCCATTCATGCTGTAGATAAAACTGTGTACAGCGCGGCTCTACCACTTAAAATTATCACACAATAAGGAAAACCCGGTCAATTTAAATAGTGTAAGGCAGTAGAAATGAGATTTAGGTCAAATCTGTTGTTAAATGCAACGAGCCAACTTCCCATCTCTGCGAAGATCCGAGCTGAAAGTCGTAAAGCTCGTAAAATAAGGATATTAACATGTCTTCGGGCTAGCTGCACAATCGTTACCGTTTGAATATTTTATATAGAAATGTAAATATGTATTGTGGCTCCACTTCTAGGGGAAGTTAAAATTGAATAAAGATGTTTAATTTTATATCCAAATATCTTCGAGAGTTCGAATGCCTGAAAAAAACAAAATTTGGTTGATTACCTACTAGCCTTTGTTTGCAGCTTCGCTCGCATAGAAATATTTTTTGGGATAAAAAGTTACCACCACTTTTCATTATACATGTGGGAACTTTTTTGACCCATCACGGATTCCGTCTCAAGTACTACCCATTATTATTATTCTGTTATATTCAAACACAGCTAAGAACCATGTCGATTTCAATGAAAAAACTGCATTCAAATCAGTCCATCCGTTCAGGTGCTACGATTCCACAGACAGATATATAGTCACAGATAGACAAATAGGTCGAATATAACACGCCGCTTTTTGTATAAAAAAGCCAAAGTCAGCGAGTATTTTTCAAGCGCGTAAAATGGGGTGTGTCGACCGAGACGTGGCTATCAAGAAGCTGAAAAAAAATATTATTATAGGTTCAAATCCCATTTAAGATTCTAATGTTTGTGTTATGGCCAATCTCTTATCCCTTTTTACAGTAGGCAGTGGCTAGGTTGTGCATTGCTGAAGTCCATGACCGGCGGTGAATTCTTAGGATCAGGCGAGCCGCATGCTCGTCTGCCTATCTAGACAATAAAAATAAAACAAAGAAACCTACTCCCGTCTGATAATAAGCATATCATGATAGAAAAACCCAATATCACTTTACCCGACCCGGGGAAACCCGAAACCTCAGCACAGCAGTCGTACTGCGAATTGTGCCCGGTATGGCGATAGGCTTACCCCCCCCCCCCCCTATCACATCAAGGGACGGAAATAAGCTCGGCGAAATATGGGTGTACTAGTTACACCTCTGCCTACCTCTTCGGGGAGCACAGGCGTGAATGCGTATATATGTAAAGAAAACTACTATAGTTTTAAGCAACTTCCAAAAAAAATAACACTATAGTTTAGTAAAATAACTGACCAAAACTTTCGGATACTCACATAAATAAACGTCTTAACATAATAACTGTCGCATGATACACTTTCAGCGTGAATTATTTTTCCCTTACTGAAGTCTCATAGAACTATTCGTATAATCTGCCGCTAGGTTACGACTTCTATTACGATACGATGGATTTCGTAAATATATATTATTCTATTTGAAAATAATTAATGTTTGCATTAAGTGTGATACTATGTGAATGAGTGGCGCCTATTGTAAGCGATGTTAGGCAGGTAATGATAGGTCGTTTTCATACGGACCAGGCAATGGTGAAACTTGATTCCCGTTGCGGGTTGTGGGGGGTTAGACGGCGGGTCACCACAAATCCTTCGTCAAATCATGATGGAAATACGGCTTAATGCCAGGGTGCATTAAGCCGGGATAACGCAAAATAAAAGTTCACAAATATTTGTTTCGCGTCTGGGTATTGTGCAGCCGTAAGTCCCTCGTAGTTCCTGATACCCACAATACAGGTTTACCTAGTGTGGGGTCAGGACTATATGTGTGATTGTTGGGTGTATTTATTTATTTTTTCTATATATATATTATTATTCTATCGTCATTTTAAAGCTGCGTTCACAGTATTGTAATAACAGCCCCTAGACTTTATTGAAGACACATTTTAAAAGGCTTAATAAGCACGAAAGTGTTCCACAGTTTACTTATCCTTATAATTCGGCTAAGCGGAAACTGCTTTCCACTGCGGTAAACTTACTAATGATTGGCTAGAGCCGTAATTAAAATGCTAAAGGGAGGGTCGCGCCATAAACTCACTTGGAAATAGACAATCGAGGCCACAAAACCGGGTTTATTTGACCTACATGGCACTTTTTCGGTAATCTTTACGCCAGATTTTGTATTTAAATAATTCAAATAGTTTAGGATTGATTCCATTTCTGCTTATTTACGAGTATTAAACTATGCTGTATTTGTATTTTACTTAAAACTTGAGCTTCCTCGCGACCTAGTTCACCTGAAAATAATTACTAGGATAAAAAAGGTTTACCTCCTTCTTCCTAAGGGGTGTATTTTGAAAACCGACTCAAAAAGACTATAATGCTAAAAACTAACCAGTTTTGTGTCGGTGCTATTGCAATTTAATGGTCAATATACATCATCGACTGAAAATTGATTATTTTTAACTTTTTAGTTTTAAAGTCTGTTTTATTTATGTTAAAAGGCGTTTACTATTTTTACACCAAATTGGTACACACAAAGATTTACTCTTTCATCCCCGATTTCACTCCCTTAAGGTTGGAATTTTGTTTTTGAAATTTAAATGGGGCCAACTTTGAGATCTTCCAACCGAAAAACTAATTAAGAATAATTGATTACATATGTGAAAGGAAACACTGGATTTGATTCTCAAACATTTAATGTCGGTATAGGAATTCACAGATAATTATATTTATTTAACTTTCACTTTATATTATATATATTAAATTAATACTCAAACATTTGTACGTACCTTATAACAGTTGATATTTAACCTCTACGAGTATTACACTGCACCAATTGTTACCTTCCTTTTCGACTCCCGTGGCAAGACTGACTTTGAGATGTTAGTGCTGCTCCCACTACGCTTCCCCTCCTTTGCCTACTGATGGTGGGGAGTAGCGGGGTGATCATTCGCTCAGTGAATGAGTAGTATGAACATCGTCAGTGTTGCCATCGCGAGTAAATTAAGTCTTATATTAGATAACATTTCACTAACATATAGTATAAAATCTACTATAATTTAATACATTTGGAGAATTAATCGCAATAATTCTATGATTCCTAACAGCTCGTCCATCCTGATATCTGAGCAAGTCTCTTTGCTATTTGCACATAATCAAACACATATTTTTATATTTGTATAGCATTTCCGTTATAGTATTCACACACATAAGTTACCTGGAATTATGTATATAAAACTGTTCCTCATTGTACCTAATAACGTCCTTGCTATAAAACTGAAACTGATATAACTAAGTAGTCTTTATTTGTAGAGTAGTCTCCAGTACATAAATAAATATAAATAAATAATTGATACAATAATTATAGTCATTCTTCACACAGTTCATGATTTTCAGTTACTTCATTACAATCTTCATCTGAATTTTCAGAGCTAGAATCAAAGTTTTTATTGAATACCAACCATGGCTTAAGTTTATCCACCGAAACAATGTTTTCATAGCGAGACCGGCCAGGCTTGCGAGTTAAAGGGGTGTCTTCAATTACAAATCTGTCATTAGGCAGTAATTTCAAAATACGATAGGGACCCTGATATTTGTTTACCAATTTTTTTGATTTCCCATCGTTATGGACTTCCCGTTTTACACTAACTAAATCGCCAATAGCATAATTATGATTAGTTTTTCTTTTGGAGTCGAATCTATCTTTATCCTTTACTTGTTGCTCAATCATGCGCTTACATGCTTCTTCCCGTATACGTTCTAAATTATTGGAAGAGATGTCTTTAGCATCATTAATAATTTCATTAAGTACATTTTCAGAACTACTATTGATTCTAATACCAAACAAAAGTTCAGAAGGGGTTTTACCAGTTGTCTTATGGACGGTGGTGTTTAATCCTATTTGGATATCCGGTATATACTCGTCCCAACTTCTATCGTCCTTGCCATGGGTTTTAGCTGATAAGGCATCGAGAATAGTTCTATTAAACCGTTCAACCTGACCATTGGCTCGCGGTGTAGCTACTGCATTTAAGACGTGCTTGATGCCTATAGACTTGGTGAACGAACGAAAACTATTGCTTGTGAAGGACGTGCCCTGATCCGTTATTAACCTAGAGGGTGCTCCAAAATAACTTATGTGTTCTTTAAAAACTTTAATCGAGCTGGTACTTTTTGTGTTTTTAACTGGTGTAATATTGATATATTTTGTAAAGCCATCTACAATCACTAGGAGATAGCAGTTACCTTTTTTACTTTTGATGAAAGGGCCTAGGTGGTCAGCGTGGATAGTATGAAACGGAACCTCAATTTTCGGTATGGGGTGCAATTGCCCTGGCTGCTTACCTGAAACACCTTTATGATACGCGCACTCTAAACAGGAACTAACGTACTTTTTTAGAAACCTTCGCATCTTTGGGAACCAGAAAGACTGTTGTATTCTGGATAATGTCTTTTCGAAGCTAAAGTGACCTACATCATCATGATTCATCTTCGCAATCTGCCATCGAACACCTTTCGGGACTAACCAACGAATATCATTATCTCCTTCACCTATGATACGATAAACCTTGCCATTTTTAAGTTTATGGTTTTTAAATACCTCTGAGACTTTAACAGCTTCAGGATCGTTCAGTATTTCTTTGATTCGGGCCACTTCGCTATCACTCGATTGGACAGTGGCTATCCAGTCTTCTATCTCAACATTTAGAACGTCAAGAATATGTGGTTCTTCGATTGCATCTCCAACGGGATTTCTGCTTAAAGCGTCGGCATGCTTCATAGCGGAGCCTGGGCGATATTCAATTTCGCAGTCGAATTCTTGAAATTGAACCCACCATCGAGCTATACGAGGGACGAGATCTTTCTTTGTCATGGTTGTTCTAAGGGCGCTACAATCAGTCAGTACTTTGAAAGGTACACCAATAAGATAAACTCTGAATCTACTTAATGATGACACCACTGCTAGCGTCTCCAATTCAAACGAGTGGTACTTTTGCTCATCGGATGTAGTCTTACGACTGTAATAGGAGACGGGTCTTAATAGCCCATCGTCACCCTTTTGGAGTAGAATACCCGCTATGCCGTGCTTACTGGCATCGGTATGAACCTGAGTTTCTCTCTTGGGGTCGTACAATGCGAGTAAAGGCCTTTGGGTTAACTTAGACTTTATTGTTTTGAACGATTCGTCTTGTTGTGAACCCCAATACCACTCAACGTCCTTTTTAAGAAGATCAGTAAGAGGTCCCGCCATAATGGCAAAACCTTGAACAAATCTTCTAAAAAAGCTAGCGAGTCCAAGGAATTGGCGTAGTTCATGTTGTGATTTGGGGGTAGGGAACTTAGAAATGGCTTCAGTTTTTTTAACACCGGGTTGAATCCCGCCTGCCTCTATCTGAAACCCTAGAAAGTCAATGGAATTGAGAAAAAAATTGCATTTTGCCAATTTAAGGGTAAGTCTCCCTTAAGGAGAGATAGAACCTCCTCAAGTCGTGACATGCCCTCCTCAAACGAACGGGCAGGAATAAGGACGTCGTCCATGTATACGAGAGCAAATTTGGTCTTTGCATCGGAAAGAATTTTGTTGATCGTTCTCTGAAAAACGGAGGGAGCATTAACCAAGCCAAACGGCATTCTCGTATATTGGAACTGACCATCTGGAGTAACAAATGCAGTTTTGTCTTGCGACTCCTTATCTATGGGAATTTGGTAATACCCGGACGCCAGATCAAGTGAAATAAATACGGTATTGCCAGAAAGCCTATCCAATTGGTCTTCGATAAGCGGGAGCGGATAATGTTCCTTCTTAGTCCGTCTGTTCAAGGCCCTATAATCGACGCATAGTCTTTTCTCGCCGGTTTTCTTCCTAACCAACACGATCGGACTCGCGTAAGGAGATGAAGATTCTACAACAATTCCGGCATCAATCATTTCTTGAACCATCTCGCGTACTTGTGTTCTCTCGCCATAGGACATCCTATATGGTCTATAAACTACTGGGTCAGAATTTTCAAGTTCAATGTTCATTTCCCCTGCAGTAGTAAAACCTAAATCTTTGAGTCCCGAGGAGAAGCAATCTGAATATTTAGCAAGCAAATCCTGAACCATAAGCTTTTGATTAATGGTAAGTTGTTCTCCATAACGTATGGACTCCTTCACAGTGAGGTCGTCGAAGCGCACAGGTAGAACGTCGTAGCCACGAGGTGCAGAAATGGAGCGTGTTACAAGCGAACCTTTTTGTAATAAAACCTCACTATTACACAAATTCTGAATAAGAACTCTACCCAAACCATTATCGAGAGTGTATTCTCCGGGTAACAAATAATGTTCATTATTAACCTGCCCTCGAATAGTACCATTCACAAATATTGGCCCTTGGAATTTGGAGCAAGATTCGACGGCGACCGCTACTAATTGATTAGGTTTAATAACCACGTCACCACAACACATTAAATAAACTTTTTGACCGGGACACTTCTCAAAAACAAGTTGGTCGGGTGTTTTGGTGATCGTAATATTTGGTCTTTCTGTTAAAGAGTGACCCAACAGAACAGAATGCTTAAGAACGAAATCTTCTACGATGAAAACCTCAACGTCTTCCGTTATGCCTTGAACTAAAATTTGGACACTAACCTTACCTAAAGGCTGGACATGATGACCTCCTATACCACGTAGAATTGGCAATTTATCAAAACTATGTTTGAGCCCCAACTCTTTGGCTACGGATTCTTTGACCAGCGTACATTGGCTGCCTAAGTCAACATGTGCAGTTAGCTGTTTGTTATTTATTTGGATTGTGATTAAATACTTTTCGTTTGCTTTTTCAAATTCATCCAATAAAGCAACTTGCTTCTCTTGGTGAAATTGGTTACCCTGTTCCTTCCCATTTGCATTATTGTTTTGTTTAGTCCTGCAATACATATCTAAATGTCCAATCCTACCGCAAAACGTACATTTGTTAGGTGATTTGTTACATTTGAAACTTTTATGGCCGTCTTCATTGCAATTATGGCATTTAAATATTTTTGAAAAATCTGATTTAATTTTATTTGTATAGGCCAGGCTTGAAGTCCTTTTATCTGTTTTAAGTCTGTCAGACGTTTCTCTACTATGGCCTATTTTTACACTCTTGAAATACTTCAGTAAATCGTTTGGTTCTCTAAACTGAGCGGCTTGCGCTCCCACCCTAACAGCGCGATCTTCGATACCATGTAGAATACAATCTACGGCTTTCCTACCTTTAATTTTGCATCGGTTTAGTAGATTAATTTTAGCGTAATAATATTGTTCTAATGAGTCACCGTAACGCGCACGCTTGGCCAACATTTCAGTAAGTAATTCAGCATAATCATCCCTACAGGGAAACGACTCCAAAAGCTTTCTTTTCCATTCGGTCCAGCTGTAAAGTACAGTACTTAGCCCCTGATACCAAGTCTTTGCAACGCCTGACAATTTCGGGAGAGCAAAATGTATGATTTCGCGCTCATCCCATCCATATATTTCGGCACATTCTTCAACCTTGGTGAGCCAAGTGATTATGGTTTGATCCTTGGATATGGGGTCAAATTCCGGAAGCACATTGGTAAAAGAAAGCTTAGAGGTCGATTGTCCCTTTACATTACTTAATATGTCTAAAAATTTGTTTAAAATGCTCTGATCACCACCGGACATACCCTTAATATTAGAGCCCACACCATTTAACATATTTGTGAAACGCGCGTGACGGGATCGCGATCGTCGCCGTTTCACTGGGCGTCTTAGGTCATCCTCACTTTCTGAGTACGACTGACGCCGCTTCCTTACCTCAGCCCGCATCTCGTCGTCGGATGAACTATCATACGATCCACGTGTTCTACTTCGATCATAGCGTGACCTCTTGTAGAACCGTCTCCGCGATCTGGATCTCCTCGGGTCACAACGTCCATTATAATTAGATTCGCCATGGCGAACCTCACGCGTAGTATGTGAATAACGTAACCTATTTAATGATGCCAAGTCTTGATGCCGCGACATCCCGTGTTCCACACGTTGCCGCGACACCTCCCTACTTGGACTTCGTGATTTAAAGTTATAATACTCGTAAGAGCGTTTGTGGACTTGCCTCTCTTGTAGGCTCCCTTCCACTCCCTCGCTCAAACCTCGTCGCGGACTAAGTGATTTTAAATTACAATATTCGTTAGAGCGTTTGTGGACTTGCCTCTCTTGTAGGCTCCCTTCCACTCCCTCGCTCAGACCGCGTCTCAGACCACGCGAATTAAAGTTATAATATTCGTTAGAGCGTTTGTGGATTTGCCTATTTTGTA
Source organism: Mimas tiliae (assembly GCA_905332985.1). NCBI lineage: Eukaryota > Metazoa > Arthropoda > Insecta > Lepidoptera > Sphingidae > Mimas > Mimas tiliae. The sequence goes on along the minus strand of HG995242.1, from coordinate 5,532,048 downwards.
GGCTCCCTTCCACTCCCTCGCTCAAACCTAGATCTGAAATCTGCCTTTCTCCGCCTTCATTATCACGGTTAAAACTGGTAGGCGCACCCTCCGACACGAGAATCTCTTCAGAGTTATCCATTAGTCTGAAACTTCAATTCCTTCATGTATATGTTTCATATTATATTAAATACAAATAGTATTCCTTACTTGAAATACTTAAAGCTTACGAGACTTTAATTAAAAAAAGGCTAGTATTATCGTAAACGACAATCAGTCTGTGCAGACAAGATGTAAAGTTTAACTTTATTTCGATTCATTTCTATGCATTTTTTTTAAAGGGTAGTTAAAGCTGATTTTGATATTATTAGTAACTACAGTTTAGGTATCCTCCGGTTCGATCACTAGAGTACCACTATCTCACAAAGAAATTCGTGAACATTTTTTTTTTTAGAGTGAAATAAAACAAACAGTTGGTAATGTACACAGTAGCACAATAGTCACATTCTCATTGGGTGTTTGTGGCAAATACCATGCAACCGGAGAAAAAAAAATGCTGAGAATCAAATATTCGTCTAATTTTAAACTCTATTAGGGGTAGATACAAAAAAAAAGAAAAAAGGGATGAGGATAATCACCGAGTGGGCTGAGATTAACGAGTAGTTTGATAAAATATACAAAAACCCGTCAATCCCACTTCTGAGTTGAAAGGAAACACTGGATTTGATTCTCAAACATTTAATGTCGGTATAGGAATTCACAGATAATTATATTTATTTAACTTTCACTCTATATTATATATATTAAATTAATACTCAAACATTTGTACGTACCTTATAACAGTTGATATTTAACCTCTACGAGTATTACACTGCACCAATTGTTACCTTCCTTTTCGACTCCCGTGGCAAGACTGACTTTGAGATGTTAGTGCTGCTCCCACTACGCTTCCCCTCCTTTGCCTACTGATGGTGGGGAGTAGCGGGGTGATCATTCGCTCAGTGAATGAGTAGTATGAACATCGTCAGTGTTGCCATCGCGAGTAAATTAAGTCTTATATTAGATAACATTTCACTAACATATAGTATAAAATCTACTATAATTTAATACATTTGGAGAATTAATCGCAATAATTCTATGATTCCTAACATATGGGTAGTGTTAAGAAACGTAAAATTGACTATTTTCATTTTCGATAACGTTCTGTTGTGGCGATAAGTATTATTATGCGGGTACTCGTAACACAGTAGTCACAAGTAAAACGCACGACAAAAGTTTCATTATGTCACGTAAATGTGACGTAAGACCTCCTCATTAAGTTTTATTCAAATTAGAGTAATTAGTTCAGACTTGTGGCGGTAGATATACTCGGGCGTACTCGTATTAAGGACATTTTTAAACAAAGTGTATTGAACATTTTATTTGTTAAAAGTAAAACATTTAGCTACTGCGCTATTCTACTTATTATCCATGTTATGATTTTGAAATTTTCGATTTTTGTGAATTTGTGAATTTGGATGTTTGTTAATCACGATTTAACGACTGAACGGAATAGAATGTTTGGCACACAGGCAGACCATGGCGTAGATTAGAACATAGGTTACCTACTTTATACCGCGACCAAAAGTTTAGTGGTTGTATAGATTTGAAACTCGGATTTATTGACATTTATAATTAAGAATATTCAAGGCCATTCGACTCTTGTTAACGGAGGAGATTGAGTTAAGCCCAATAAAATTGCATTAAACTTGTCTTAAATATAAACCTTTACAGCACCCTGGCATGTCTAAAGGTGCGTCCACACTGCCGTGACATTTCACCCCATAGTGCGGGGTAACTGTCACACGTACTTGGTACAATAACGTGGATGAGTGTCGTAACATGCAATATGTCATTTTACTTTAAGCAAAAAGTGACGAAAACTCAAATAACCTGTCAAGGGAAAATAAATAATAATACATTTTATATATTCATAAATACATTCATGACACTAATGTATGAAGTCCCCGACTCCTGCACTAAGTTTTAGCGCTAGGATCTGATTTCTGTAATACAACCTGTGTTCAGTAATGTTACGAGGTGTCAGAGCGGGTCGCTCCGTGACATGAGGTTGTAACATTTGACAACCGTCCACACTTTAGAGTTTGTCACGCGTGTCACAGTTACGCCTTTCGGTACGATGAATTATTAATGTTACGTAACCTGGTACGTTTACGTTTCCTGCTGCCAGACAAACGGTTATCCCCAAAGTTAATGCGCCAAATCTTACTCGTGGAGTGTTATGCAATTGCACAAATGTATACGGAGCACATTTTTAAAACGTATTAAAAAGGGTCACACGATACGTGTTTTCTATTATAATTGGTCCGCTTTACCTGCATTTTCTATGTCTCATGACATTTATTTGCAAGGCAGATTGTGATGTACAAAATACAAAATCAATACTAACTGCATTGATAGCCTTCGTGGCGCAACGCGCTAGTAGCCGGCTGTGAAATGAAAGGTATCGGGTTCGAAACAAATGTTTGTGTGATCCACTAATAATGGTTTCTGTTTCGGGTGTTATGGCGTAAGTCCCTTGTAGTTCCTGATACCCACGATACAGATTAATCTAGTGTGGGGTCAGAACTATGTGTGTGAGTGTTGGGTGTATTTACTTATTTATATAATACTGTTTAAAGAAAAACACATGCACTCAAATGATGAATGAACAGTCGGCGGGTCAACCCACATAATACCAAATCCACCGTCAAATCATTATGAGGAGTCCGGACCCTGGCATCAAGCCGCGATAACGCCAGGCAGAAAGGACTAGATATTTTAGTCGAGACAAGTTGGGTCACTGAGCTATTCGTTGTATTACAGTTAGCCTGGTTTATGTAGACATTATGAAATGATAAATGCCCGCCTCTAGACGGTTAATAGTGCTCACACCCACTAATGTCGATAGTTTAGCGACTTTGCCATGCTAAAAACCAATATAAATGAATTATGAATATTATCAAAATACTCTTTCTTACGATTGTTTTTATATTTGACGTCAGGCAGGCGAACGGTCGTAAAAACTAGAAGCCAAATCATTGTGTAACATGTGTTAAAAAGCATGTCGCGCCGACCATACTGCGAGTGGGATATGGACAAGTGGAAGAAGGAATAGATACATAATATTATCACCGTATCATATCTGCTTGCTACTGTATATTCACTTATAACATTTTTTCTAATAGTATGAATGGCGATACGAGCTGACCCCTCGCCTGATGGTAAATGCCAAGCCTGGGCAGAAACAGAAGCAAACCCACACAAAAAATTTAAATGACTAATGCTATGGCGACCAATTGTGTCGTGTTGTATCAATAAAGTTCGTTGTCAAATATAAATATTAATCTATGAACGTGACGTATTTCAGTGCGGTAATGCGCGCAGTTCATTGACTCCGACTTTTAGTATTAGTACGCTTTACATTGCGGGATTACGTTTCCAAAATGGCAAGTAAACAGAAAAAGAATAGTATTTTCCATTTATGTTAAGGTAATGTTTTAGTTCCTACCATTTCGGCTTCGGAAGCCGTCTCGTTATACCCGGTATAGAACGTGTTACGGAAAGGTGTGGTCATATTTAATGGTTGTTTTACCGGATTTTATCAAAATCTAGACATTTTGAAATTTCACACAAATTTTAATCACTCGTTTATTACGATCGATCACGCCATTATTAATATAAAAAGTAAATGTTTTATTTATGTCTTAGCAATGCAATCTGATTTGGCCGTACGGGGGGTGGAATACTTACATCGCGTTATCATCAGACAGACAAAGCGGCAAATTTATACGCTCTTTGTGCGTGTTCAAGTTCGGGTCGTCTCATCCAATGAACTGAATGCTTATTCGCTGGATGAGATGATTTTATAGATATATCATCAATATTTTACTGAACCAAACTATATTTCGATGTGTATACAACTTTTTGCATCTAAATAACACCTCATCTGTACTTGAGTCTGATGTGAACTGTAGTGATGTCGTTGAGAACTAGACACATTTGAATTATTGTTTCTAAGCTCACCTTTTATCAACTATATCATTTATAACTTTTTTATCGATTAAACCGAGTTTCAAATTGAATTTGATATCTATTCCTAGAAATTAATAATGATGATAGTACTTTGGTTTTCGTACTCCCTCCGCGTGCCGAGATTACGCGCAAGATTCGGCACAATGCAATTAAAGTGCGCGTTGCCTACTACAAAATCTATACTCACCGCGATGACAACGTACATAAATAGTACTACCAACTTCTCGGTATTTTGTTTACGAATCATAACATAGCGACGTAATTTTATCGAATGTTGACACTTTTACACGATATATTTGTCGTCGACATTTGTCTCTCTGCGCGCAAGATATGTCGTGTTGCATATGCTAATTGCTAAGCCGTCTGGAATGCTTTTAGATTGTATTGATGTTTCAGCAGTATAGATTTCAGTTAATCTTTGCACGTCTAGATAAGTGCGTGAGCTTGTAAATATATAGTTTTGTGTGACAGTAAGGCGTTAACCATATAAAGGCACACTGAGTCAGTGTCTCAATTGCAACCATATGACACAAATATAACAAGACTTGCAAAGATTATACTATGACACCATATTTATATGAACATTCGAAAAGTGATTGAAAACTGGGTGTCTGGAAAACATGACTTTGCACTAACCTCTAAACTTTCCACACATATTCATTGATTTAGCATCCCTTCTTAGCTCTCTTAACATTCATTTGCAAATCGCAGAAGAAATATGTACTGGCCATTGATGTTGAAGCGCCGGCCTTTTCAATCATGCGTCTTAAAAGCATTTATGAACATAGTGTTACAATATGTTACAAAAACCCTGTTCGTCGTTTTAACCGCGATATCAGAATCTATATTCAAACGTAATGAAATAATTCGCATACAAAAATGGGACTATAAAAATAATCATATTTAATTTTTAAACTTTAATTATTTTATTGTTTGTGAACCGTATTTCGATTGATTACCTCTGCAAGAGTGATGTCTCGGAGCCAGAGCGAGATAGCAAATTGCGGCGTCTTCGTGCATCAAACGCGCCGCGCCGCGTGTGCGCCCGGTTTCGTTAATACGTAACATCAGTCAGCTGTCCATCAAAAGAAAACAATATTTATTAAATATGTTCAGTTTTCAGTTTCTTCTGTTTATTATTTTTAGTTTAACTATTTTTATTAAGCTATCTATATGTCTATGACAGCCTCCGTGGCGCAGCGGGCGAGTAGCCGGTTGTGAAGCGTGAGGCCGTGGGTTCGATTCCCGCACCTATACAAATATTGTGTGATTCAAAAATATTTGTCTCGGGTCTGGGTGTTGTGGAACCGCAAGTCCCTCGTAGTTCTTGATACCCACGATACAGGTTTATCTAGTGTGGGGTCAGGACTATGTGTGTGCCTGTTGGGTGTATTTATTATTATTATTATCTTCACGACCTAGAAGGGGCCAACAGGGTTTTTGTTACATACTGTATAGCAAAAAACAACGATGTGACCATGATATGCATAGTAGTTCAAAAAATAAACTTGAATGTTATAATGCCTTTATAATGTCTGTAATTTTATTATTATTATTGGAAAATACGCGATAATGTATTCAAACTGTTGCCAATCCTCTTCAGTATGAAAATACATCTAATTATTATTGCCACTGATTATTACCGAATTTATCTACAGAATCCAAGCTCAAGGCCCAATTTGCTATTGTCATTAAATAATGCTATGCTAGAAAAGAATTTAGTAAATATAGTTTCAAGAAATGACCAAGGACTAAACTATTTGTACCGTCCTTGATAAAACACATTATTAAAATAATTTCATGTAAGTAACAAAAAGCCATAAAAGCCTCAGCATTCTTAAAATATTTTGGTAGTCGAAATTAATAACAACTGATTTAAATATAAATGTATTAAAGACAGGTATGTATTTGCAATGTAAATGAAAATTTTGAGTATACTTGGCAAGAAGGAATTCTAAAGAACAATAACGGGAACCGTCGCAGGAGCCGCCAACGCCTACGTGATAACAGTCTGGTGCCTGAAATAATATTTATGTAACATTGTTCAGATTCTTAGAAGTGTTTTTATGTAAAGCCTCATTTACATGGAGAAAGTTTATCGCATGACACAGACGAAACTATTGTTTACGGACCGCGGTCTCATAACAATTTATTTATTAATTTCACAGTGTACATGCTGCGCTCTCTGTAATAGCGAGCGTATTTATAAGGTGCCATCTCTCGTAGATGTCATCCTTATTCTTACCTATAGCGCCACTATCAAGTCTATTACACTTGAGAGTAGCGGTAGAATGTTTATACTCTCAACGGCTCTATTCATTGCTGAGCTTGGTCGCTCCTCAGCCGGCGTTCGAATCTACACATAATATTCTGTCAGTGAAAGGATTACACAAATTACTATTAATAAGCTATAAACGTTTATTATATTACCACTTGTATCTTAATTCTTAACAATAATCCCCAGAGCTTTTGGATTGATTACAAACCTTTGCCAAAACCACTTAGTACGATAATAAACATCCGAACACTCGGGGTTAGGCGCCCGTAATCTGAAGATTATAGGGATTAGGTGGTAGGTCCCTTATGTGCGAGAGGCCATCTGCATTGGGATCACCGCTTTATTCATTTCTACCGCCAAGCATTAGTGTGAAAAGCACTGTTGTGTTTCGGCTTGAAGGACATTGAAACCAGTAAAATTACTATTCAGAGACTTACACCTGGATTCTCAATGGCTGATCAAATTATCATAACTTTGATTTTGACACCGCCGCCGTCAAATAAACTTGAGTTTCTGAAACGTTATCTCTGTATTCAAAAAAAAAGTAACTGGCGCCGCCGCCGCCGCTGCCAAAAGCTTGTCACGCTATCTCCTCCGAAACCCTGGGGGTATGGGGTCGAGACCGATACCAATCGATGCAGAATAATGTGGGGAAGAAAGTAAGATATGTCTCATATTCGTCGGACTTAAAGTTTTTATTTTTATGTTTTGTGGAAAAACATGGGCAAAACCCCTAGTTTAGTAAAAAAATAATCTCTAATTCAGAAATCGGGCGTTAACAACTTATGCCTCGGGGTGAGGAATGCAATCCAGTGACCTGCAGTGATTTGTAATTCAAAGTTCTGAGTGATATTGCTACTGTTTATGGGTAGGGGTGGCGTCGTATGTGCGACTATAGAAGCCTTGGTGCGTCGCGTCGGTCCGAGGCCCGAGCATCTGACTTGGGCCTGTTTTTTTATGAATTACTACGAATATGCTACCAACTCCGACTATGACACACTATGACAGCTCCGTGACGCAGCGGGCGAGTAGTCGGCTGCGAAGCGAGAGGCCGTGGGTTCGATTCCCACACCGAGACAAATGTTTGTGTGAACCACAAATATTGATCTCGGGTCTGGGTGTTGTGGGACCGCAAGTCCCTCGTAGTTCCTGATACCCACGACACAGGTTTACCTAGTGTGGGGTCAGAGCTATGTGTGTGACTGTTGGGTGTATTATTATTATTATTATTATTTATTAACTTACGACCGCCCTCGATTGCTTAATCACTTCTGAGAAATCGTACCTGCGTAATATAATGTTGTATCTTGTCTGTATAAAATTCCGCCATAGTGGCTCGGTCGGGCGAGTCGTGTTTCGGGGTCAGCAAATCGAGTAACTTTAGGTTAGCATAATTCTACCGACCGATGAGGAACGCAATGTCTCTAGAAGGTGGACCAGTGTAGTAACGGTGCCGTGCTATAATAAAAAAGAGTCATTAGCTCTGATTGTAGGTTAATTGCGCAGTATTGGGGATGCACAGCTAACTTTGAGTAGGTCAATCAATGTCTAACTTAGCAATGTTGTGTGCTAAAGTTTCGGGGTTTGGAAATACGTTTCACTTAGTACTTCACGGCAAATATGGGATTAACAAACTTGTTGTGGATCAATAAATCTCGTATTACGGGTAAGTAATAGGTTATAGAATAAGATTTAGCTATGATTTGAGGTTTAATAAGGTCAGCGAATCGTACTTGCACTAGGTGCACCTCTGCCTTACCCTTCAGGGATAAATGCGTTAGCTTATGTTATGTTATTACGGTTTACTTCTCTATGCCCATCTACCCACGACACAACACTCGTATCTTACTGTGGGGTCAAGACTATGTGACTGTTGGGTGTATTTATTTCTATGCACATTAGGTTTAGTGGATCAAAGTCAAATTTAATTTCGTTTGTGTACCCTGGAAATACAGATACTCGTTGCGACATTTCCATGCCCATATGCCTAATGAAAATTCACGAATAAATATAACATGACTGTTCGCATTATTACGTAATGTGGAGGAAATAAAAGAACGCATTGTTCCCGGCGAGATATCAGTCAGTACACCCGCCTGCGACGACAACGCTACAGTTTGGGCGTGCTGCGATTCAACAATTCAAGTCTCAGTACCTACATTTCAACTTGTTCTAAGTGCGAACAACTGGTGAAATCAATAAAGACTAACCACTAAATGTAAGTCGACATTCGACGTAGGATTCGTTTTTCTGTCTTTTCATTATTTAGTGAAAACAACTAAGACGCGTAATACATTATGTACGATAGTAGTAACAAACATTCGAAGCAAATTTGACACATAATTTAAAGGTGAGGAAAGACAATTTATATACCAATCAACTTACCCTTAATAATAATAATGCCAGCCCTCTGTATACGTTAAGGGTCGTTACTTACACCTTTTATTTGTTTTCGCGGGGAAAAACAAATTTGTCGAACCGAAGAACTTATCGAATTTACGCCACCCCCCACCCCAGCGGGGCGGTGGGACGGTTATGTTGGACTCACCGGTCTTACAACACACGTAAAGTCGCCCAGGGGAGAGTTAGAAAATCCAGACGAGTGCTGGGTTGAGTCCCTAACACTATTTACATCCAACACCGGCAATATCAATCCGAAACCCCGCGGTGGCCATCTTCAGCGCATTAGAGACAGCCCTGGGTTCCCGAGGCGAGAAGCACCCTGGCTTTAGCTGGAACGGGCCCTGCGTGGTGCCGCCTTGCCACCCGTCTACATTTGTAAGGGGGCTCAAAAGCCCCCGCACATCAAAGGACGTACCTACTCGGCTCGTTACATACCTTACACCTTATAATTTATGTACAGGATCTTATAAAAACCAAGACATACTAAAATTTCTAATAACTTTTGAGTGAGTAGACAATATTGTTTACAGCATGAATAAGCCGGCTCGTCTGGATCGTTACCACTTTCTCACAAAAAACCGGCATAAAGTAACAGCTTCCTGCTACGTGTCGTACGGTGAGTACGATATCCGGAGGTTATAACCCCCTCCCCTTCCCAATCCCTTAATTATCCCTTACTTCCTGGTCGCAATGCACCCATGATTGTTTTGGTATCGTGGGCGTAGGTACATAAGCGGTGGAGATCGCTCACCATCAGGTAACCCATTTGGTCGTTTGCCGGTCTATGCTATAAAACATTCACGCTGATTCTTACGATAAAATCTGAATAAACTAGTTTTATTTCAATGTGTAATATTCGCGTAAACATAAGAAATCAGTACTATAAACAGGTTCAGTTAAAGAAGAGTTCGTTAATTATTTAGAAAATGACGTGTTGAGATTCCGAAAGGACAGTAACCACGCTTAGTAATATCTCGAGTTAAGTGAATCATTTCTTAAAATACACCAACAAGTGCGTGCCCGCTTGACTCATATAATATTTGCATGATAATAATTTTAGACGTAATGAACCGCTGATGCCTAAAGTTAAAAACAAATGATCCATTATAATAGAGCTGTCACCAGAAACGAGATTATCCATGAAGTTTAAAATTAATATCATTTTAATTAATAAAATAAAAATATTTATTTAGTTAATATGTATGCAGGAGCCGTGAACATCGCTAACAGGAAGAATATTAATTAATTTAAAACCTTTGTAAAGTATTAAATAATGCAATACCTGTATCCAAGATAACGCCATAAGCCAATTTATAACACAGGGAACACTGTAAGGAGTGTTCTATATCAAGCTAAAATCATTTTTTATATAAGCTTGAATTACAAAACGAGTAGGTCGCTTGCCTGATGGTACCACGCAGAACTTTGAATCATAAAGCACTGCATGGCACTGGTCTGCGATCATCACCCTTGGAGATACGTCTTATAAATCTCATAATGCCCAGTAATTTCACTGACTTCAATGTCCCTCAAAACTGAAACATAACAGTGCTTACACACTGCTTATTGGCGGTATCACTGGTACCCACCCAGACGGCCTCTCGCATACGCAGGGCCTACCACCTAGTAAAATTAAACAAGCCAATCTTATCCGTTGTCTCTGCCTACCGCGTTACGACTGAGACTGACGCTGAGGTCTCGGGTTCGATCCCCGGGCCGGGTTAAAGTGATATTGGGTGTTTCTATTACGAATTGCTCAGTATCAGCCCGGAGTCTGGAATCAGTTGTGCCCGGTATGGCGATAGGCTCGCCCTCTATCACATCATGGGACGGAGATACGCTCGGCGAAATGTGGGTATACTGGTTACACCTCAGCCTACCCCTTCGGGGATTACAGGCGTGAGTGCGTATGTAGTTGAATACAATAAAATTTTATTAGCCTTATGGCGAATCTTCAAAAGAACTATAACGTCTCTCTTTTATAGACTGTTTACGACGATATATATTCACATAAGTCTTGTTCGAATACAGAAGGTAAAATAGCACGAACATTGGTTTTTTTTTGTGAATCCATACATCGGTTAACATTCAAAGGCGCTAGCTTTGAGTTTTTACCAGTACCCGGATTACTAAGCCGTACTGCTAATTTAAACAGGCGGCGCGGCGGTCTAATAATACCAGCCTACATTACTTACCCCGGGGTCATAAGAGGGTTCTAGGGATTTTGTATTATTGACCGGCAAACGAACAAGTAGTTCTGATGGTAAGTGATCTCGACCAGAAGAATCATGGCCGCGTTGTCGATCTCAAAGGAAAACGATAATTATGGTATTGGGAAGGAGAGAGGGATTTAGGCCTCCGGATATCTCACTCACCGTTCGATACGCAACACCTTTGTCTATAGCGTGGTTTTACTACGGATTGCTGCTGCGTACATGGGCGGTGGAGATCACTTACCATCAGCTGATTATGCTCGTTTGCCGGCCTATGCTATATAAAAAAAAAAAACCATTTTATACGAGCAATGCTAATATTCCATGACTGACATGGCTCTTGCGGTGCATTAGATGTACGTTCATCCTAATCGAAAGTTAATTTAGACAGCATTGTTTTTGTATCGAACAATGTTCATAATTGCTTTCAGCAAAACCAATGTGGTTTCAATATTGGACACCACGACCGAACCGCCACACAATATCACGCTTTCGTTGTTAGTTTTGGATCCAATTTATTCGGTACAGTGTTTTGTGGTCTTTTCACGATCTCCCAATTATATGAATGGTGAATTTACAATATATCAGGTTTTAATTGTTGTAGTTGTAATGAGTGCGCGATATAACTGCTGTGCTAAGATCTCAGGTTCGATCCCCGAGTCGGGTATAAGTTATATTGAGTTTTCTTATTTCGAAATGCTCAGTATCAGCCCGGAGTCTGGAGCTATGCCCAGTATAGCGATAGGCTCGCCCCTTATCACATCATGGGACAGAAATGTGGGTGTACTGGTTACACCTCTGCCTACCCCTTCGGGGATTACAGGCGTGAGTGCGTATTTATGTTTAAAGCAATCGCATTCGGTACTACGGGAGTTGAAATACTTACATCGTACACTATATTTTGTTTCAAATTGACCATATATTTCTGTAACACATTACTACAGGGTTGGTATTATTATTCTCTAAAAGGTAGGCAGAAGTGCAATATGTGTAGGTACTCAGATTTCGCCAACGATATTACAGTCCTAATATGAATCAGATCTGTTGAGATTAACTTTGGTCGACGGAATCTAAGTCCCTGCGGTCACAGCTGATATACGCTCAGAGTTGCTGCTAGACCAATAAAGCAATTTATGGGCTATAGCGTAGAGGGAACTGCTTTTATAATATGCGAGCTCGCCAAAATAACGTTACTCGGCCACAGTGACATCAAAGAGCCGCCCTGAGCGGTTACGACGAATGAGTTAGTATTTTTATATGCATATGTGTATTTATTGCTTTAAAATATTTATAACAAACATTTTCGAATATAACTTTTCAGAAATAGAGTTTTATGAAGAGCAACTGCGATCAATTCACAGGGTGGACAATCACAATAATAATTTATGATTGAGTCTACCCACAAATTGCCTGGGATTGGAATTTGTGTCCGATATGGTGATAAGCTCGCCCCCAATCATGGGACGATAATAAGCTCGGCTAAGCGTGGGTGCACTAGTTGCACCTCTGCCTACCCCTTGCGGGATAAAGGCGTGAGCTATGTCATTAATATCATCAGCCCTGTATTATACTGTCCCACTGCCTCCTCTACTAATGAAGGAATTAGTTCATCTACGCTGGTCTATTACGTGTTAGTAAACCGAATTTATTCATTATTATCTGAATCACTTATAAATTATATTATACCCCACACACACATAATGATTTGGAATATTTGATATATTTGTACCCGACAATATAACGAACACCATACACATATGGGGAAAAACCTGTCATAGTGGCTCGTTACAGTGAATCGCGTTTCGGTGTCTGCCAGTGTATATCCAGTAAATTCAGGCCGGCATAGTTCTGCCAACCATCGGGGAACGTAATGTCTCTTGATGGTTGATATTATATTTTGACTGCACTGTACTTAACGTCAGGTCCAGTATAGTCACTTTGCCGTGGTTAGATAATTGTGGAACTTATTTTTCAGTGAGATCAGTGTCATACATTCATAAAAGAAGTATTAAGACAGGTGTAAGAAAACTTTTAAGATTATTGATTCAATATTAAATTTTCTTATTTTATAAGATCAATCTACGAACAAAGATAGTTCTATTATAAAATAAATCGTGTCATAGTACCTGTCATGATGTTCGGTACAATACACTCAAAGTTAGACTTTATTTGGCACATTATTTGTGCTGTATTGTATGTGTCCACATATTTAAATATTTGCTGGCCTCGCTTTTTTTTCTGTGTATTCTATGTCTTTTCTTTTTTTTTATTCTTTGCTGTCTGTAAATAAATTTTTTTTTTATTTTATTCTATTCGTCTATTCTAGTCGAACAAAAGTTCATCATTTTATTCTTGTCCCCCAGTCGAGGCAGAGTGCAGACACAGCGGTACTCCATCGCAATCGAACAAAAGTTAGTGGTTTAATATTTAAACAGTGTGTACGAGTATGGAAGTGTCATAACAAAGTTAGGTATAGTCTAGTTGTCGTCTTTACTTCTTTTATTATTTCTTTGAGTAACTTTCTTCACGATCTACGAATAATTTTTTACTACCACCCGTCGTCAGTCGTATATCGGACGCAAATCGAATACCTACGAGCTAAACATGTTTCTCACACCAAATGAGCCTAAAAATGTTTACTGTTCAAACCAGTCTACGTTGCTTTTAAGGCTACTGTCATTTTCTGGCGGTTCCGCCCGACTGAATGTCTTTTGCCGGAATAAAAAGTAGCTTATGTCCTAATCCAGACAGTGTGTGCCAAATTTCATTCAAATCCGTTAAGGCGTTATTGGTTTATAATCGCCTGATTGTGGTCAGGTGCATCAAACATGGGTTTTATTGCATCTCTCCCTACCCCTTTAGGAATAAAGGCGTGAGATGTTATGTTACATTATGCATACATACAGATGCACCCTCGAAGGGATAGTTACCACTACACTCACATTTAACCGAGCTTATTTCCGTCCCATGATGTTATAGGGGGAAGCCTATCACCATACCGGGCACAATTCTAGACTCCGGGCTGATACTGAGTGATCGTTCGTGATAGAAAAACCCAATATCACTTTTACCCGACCAGGGTATAAGCCGAGACCTCAGCAGAGTACTTGTACCGCGTACGCATTACAACTGCGCCATCGAGACAGTCAAACAATATGGGAAAATTTACGAAATAAATCCTCAATCTATTTTGTAAATTTCCCTCAACCTCAAGTCTGCAGAAAATGGTAGAGCATCTATAAGGGCAGTCATGCGTGAACCAACCTGAAAGTTCGGGCAGTAATATATATACGAACAATATAGGTACCTAAATATCAAGTTTCTTTGACACCTTCCTTTTATTAAACTAAAATATCTAACTATAAATAGATATGACCCTTTTGGCATCTAAAGAAAAGTGTGGTTTAAAAATATGCGTGAGGGACGTCACAGTGTAGGACTTCATGATGACTATGACACATGAACGCTACGAAGCCACGTACAGAGAGACAAAGGGATCAAACTCATAACACCTTGCTTTTTAACGGGAGTTTTAATGAAGGAGTCGTCATCAACTAAATTTAAATCGGACTACCACTATTGCTAATAGACGATATTATTAACAAACTTCAAAAAAGGAGGAGGTTATCAATTCGGCGAGTTTTTTTTGCTTTATTTATGTATGTACATCGATTTCTCCGCCAACTGTAGACCGATTTAGTTGAAAAAATTTCATTCCATAGAGTTTAGTTGCGATGTGGTCTCATATAAATTTGGTTAAGATCTGATGACAGAGTATGGAGTAAAAAAAATCCAAAACGGACAACAGTACACTCGTCGCAATTGTATTATTTACATGATATTGCTGATAACTATTATGATAACTATCACAAAAAATTGAATAATAAAATATGTTTAACAAAAAGATTTTTTTTTGTTCTAACTACGCGATACCATCAAGACAATAAAAGTTTGTAACATAAAACATTACCCAATTCAAATTGAATTTCGTTTATAATGCGTGCCTGAGATAAATCAATTTATATCAATGAGCGTACTGTATGCGAGGAGCCGTCTGGGTTAGCGCCACGGGCCACCGTACCGGTAGACCACACCAGTACATTAACCTTAACATCTTATGTCTCAATGCAATGCAGTGCTTTGTGATTCAAAGTTTTGTGGTATTGCTTTTGTTTATGAGCAGGCGTAGCGTTACCATCAGGCGAGCCACCTGCTCGTTTCGTCACTCAAGCTAATAAAAGAAAAGCAGAAATAAAAAAAGAAAACACGAATACCCGTTTTATTTTACTAATCATTATGTCTAACAATATAACAATAGATATTCACGCTTCACATAATCTGTCTTCAGGCTTTATCCCAGCCTGTCTGGACTCCTTACAATTCAAAAGAAAATAAAGTATTTGTGTAAGGCGTATCGAATTGTTCCTTTCAAATACGACATTGATTCCACTATGCGCCCTTTACCCTACCTATCCTTTATTCGAGCCATTTAAACCTGCAAGGACGGGACTCGTAAAAGACAGGAAAATAGATAGATAATGAGGATGGGAGCCGTGCGTTTCGTATATGTTCATATAAATGTTTGGTAGAGCCACGCTGTAGACAGTTTTGTTTACAGCATGAATGGGCTGGCTCGTCCGGGTTTTTACCACTTTCACAGAAAACCGTTAAGTAGCAGCTTGCTGCCGCGTTTCGTACGGTGAGTGAGATATCAAGGGGCTCAAATCCCCCTCCCCCTACTAATCCCTTAATTATCCCTCTCCTTTAAGGTCGGCCATGTTCAACACGCACGTCTCCGAAGTCTGTAAGAAGGCCATAACCTTCCACAGACGACTGGCAACTGCTGCAAAGGTGCAGTGGGGGCTGGGACCTGAGGTGGTAAAAATGCTCTACACCGCAGTTGTTGAACCAACAATATTATACGCAGCCAGTGCCTGGGCGCCTGCAAGTAACAAGATAGGCATACGTAAAAAACTTGCAGTGGTTCAACGAGGCTTTGCACAAAAGATGGTAAAAGGCTACAGGACCGTTTCGCTACACTCGGCCCTGCTATGCTGCCCTGATCCTTCCGCTAGACATTCGTGTCCGAGAAGCGGCGCTTCTATACGAAGTGAAAAAGGGACACACTCGGCACATAGTGGGCGACTGGGACGTGGAATGTCCTGTGCCTTTTGCCAACTTGGAACATCCAGCCAGGCGCAGAGCTTTGCAGTTCAAATGCGTGGTCAAAGACGCAGAACTTGACCTAGAGGCTGCAAATACCCGCAAGGTATTCACCGATGGCAGCAAAATTGGTGGCCAAGTCGGAGCGTCGGTATCCCTTTGGGATGGCGACGCCGAGACGAAATCCACCAAAATTAAGCTGGAATCGTTCTGCACCGTTTACCAGGCGGAGCTGCTGGCCCTGCGCAAGGCCGTGCAAATAGCCTCCAAGGAAAAATACCACCAATACAGCATCTTCTGCGATTCACGGGCCGCTCTCGAGACGGTCGCGCGCGGTAACTCCCTCCACCCCATAGCATTCGACATTTCAAAAATGTTGAATGAGACCAAAGAGCGCGGAAAAACCATTAAACTCTTTTGGGTTAAGGCGCACGTGGGGTTGGCAGGGAACGAGCGTGCGGACGAGCTCGCGAAGGCGGCGGCTACCACCCTAAAAAGGAGGCCCGATTACGACGGATGTCCCATTTCGTTCGTCAAGCGACAGATCCGTCAGGAGTCGATTGACGAATGGAATGAGCGATACAGGGCTGGAAAAACAGCATCGGTAACGAAGCTGTTTTTCCCTGATGCAAGGGTAGCCCAATAAAGTGATCAAGAAGATGCCGGTGGACCCGGTCCTCACGCAAGTTTTCACGGGCCATGGGGGATTCTCCGAGTATTTGAATCGCTTCAAGTGCAAGGAGAGCCCCTCATGTATCTGTGACCCAGCAGCCACAGAAGACATGGTTCACGTGTTGACTGAATGCCCAATATATCTGTATAAACGAACAAATCTTGAAATAGAGGTTGACCAAATTGTTAAGAAAGAAAACCTGAGCGGTATGCTGGAAGATAATGTTATTAGATAAAGATATAACGTGTAGCGTAATAAAAGGAAATAAATAGATAAGGGCAACTACAGTGTGTAATATAAGATTATATGTTTCTAGTTGCCACGGACAAGCTGGTTTCGTGAGGGAGACACGTTATTACTAAGATCGCATATATGTACATTTTAAATAAATCAGATAAAACTCAGTTTTAAAAGTATGTCTTATGTATGTAGTTAGTTTTTATTTTTTCAGGCATACAAAATGTTGTAAAATACACTTTTTTTTATATTGATGAGTTTTTAAAATAAAGGTATGTGAATTCTTCAGGTAGACATACTCTGAATTAAAAGTATCAGAGGGAGCAGCCGGGGGGAGTCCCCCCACAAAAAAAAAAAAAAAAAAAAGGTCGGCCATGATTATTTTGGTATTGTGGGCGTACATGGCCGGTGGAGATCATTTACCATGAGATGACCCACTGGCTCATTTGCCGGTTTATGCTATTATCACACTGGTATACACATGTATAACAGGACATAATAGAGAATTCATCCTGACTTCACACTACGTTAACCAGTATCGTGGGTATCAGAGCTACGAGAGACTTGCGGTCCCACAACACCCAGACCCGAAACAAATATTTTTGGATCACACAAACATTTGTCTCGGTGCGGGAATCGAACCCGCGGTCTCTCGTTTCACAGCAGGCTAATCACCCATTGCGCCACAGAGGCTGTAACTTGAAACTGTATTAAAAGTAGGTATGCCAAATCTTGTAAGAAATAAATAATTATAAAAACCTGTATCATGTAACTTACGCATAGCCAATGTTAATACTGTAAGTAATTTTTTCTACATTATCATCACTCCCAAAGGAAATACTAAATCACGTTTCGTTTTTCTGTTTGGATTACAAAGACATGATGCGGTAGGGGTGACCTGTTTTCAAACGGATTCGCGAAATTTCTCAACGGTTGACTTGATGAAAAATAGCCACACTGTCCTTATAAACGATTTCAAAATGTAGAAAAGACAGGAATCCTTAGATTTATCTGAAAGCTTATCCAGATAGAACGCATTTGAAAATTCACGACAGCATAAATTATCGTTTTTATTTTTATCCCTAGTGATAATATTATAAAGAAAAGAAGTAAAAAATAAATTGAAATATTTTATGGTTCTGTTATTTTTAAGTATTGTACTAAGTACCTTATTTTTTATACCTACTCCGTTTAACCGTATCAAGATTTTAAAATTACTGTAAGACTGTATCTGTTCCAATATTTACAAGCACTTTTCTAAATTGTAGTATCGAGCTGTTTGCACCGAGCGATATGAGATATGCTTTCGATAGAATAGTCGTACTTGCATAGTTTCTACAGACAATATTTTACCTATCACTTTATTATTCCTATCGGATATTAAACCTGTTGAGGTTATTAATAACATATTGTTGTAGAAAACGCAATTTTTAACCGATGGAAAAAAATGAAGAGTTCTTAATTCGTCTATATACTTTTATGTATGTGTACATATAATTCCGTCAAATCTGGAACTATTTGAATGATTCTTGTTCTATTCGATGGGTTTTGCTCCGAAATATGAAGAAAAAATTGTTAGGGGATAAAATCAGCCATGAAAGACTAGACAAAAAATTTGACATTCATGCATGGATTTTGATGATCATTTCACTAAAATAAAAAATATATATAAAAAATAAAACAAACTCACTACACTAAAAGTACTAAAAATAAAAATAAACAATTTTGAATCCGTGGGACCAATCATCGACCAATAAACTTTTTATTTTTAATTTAGTTTAACAATGTGTCGATAACCTGTTCGCGTATGACATTCATCGATCAGTTTATACATAGAAGAAGTATCTCCAGATTTATGAAATAAAGACAAAATACAAAAAAAACTTTCAGAGATATTAAACGTTTATTAGCAACACGGTAATATTATTATATTTGACACGACAGCTAATTTCAAGTTCTTCTGTGACCAGATAATTCATTATCATTATCTACTTCTTACCCCACGCAACCTTCAAGGGCGCGTCACTGACCTTGACTTACAAAGCATCGTGACTACAACTTTCCTTTAGACTTGTTCTTCACGTATAATAATTTTAATTAATTTATAAAGTTGAGTAAGTAGCGACAGCTCAGCAGGGCATGATACGAAAATGAGACGAAAGTTTTAGGTTCAAACTCAGCCCTAAGAGCACGCACTTCTAACTTTTATATTATTTGTTAATAATCGTTTGTTTTAACCATATCTGAAAATTTCTCTGTAAGAATTTGCTTACATGTCGATGTTATAGGTGAAAATATGTGTTATGTGTGAACACATATAAAAATACAATGTGTACTTAAGGTGTAGCCAAATTTAAGCAAAGTATAGTGTACGATAGAAGTATTTCACTTTTCTAAGTCCCAAATCCAATTGCATTGCTGGGACATAAATAAATCGTTTTCTTCTTTATCGAATGAGTAATAACATTTCGATATTAGACTTGCACTACATGTTAAACAGCTGAACTTTTGTCACACTTCAACATTGTTATTCGCGCTCATGCACTTCACTTAATTTATAAAGATGTAATCGATTGTTATAAAGGAGCGATTAAAATTAGAGTGAAATTTTAGGATGTCTATATTTTGATGAGATCCGGTGTATAAACACTCGCTGTCAGGTTTATGTAACGACCCTTAAATATGACCACATTTTTCTGTAACACGTTCTACATATAAACAAAATATGACGACTTGAACATCTTCTCCTTTTTACTATCGTTTTTTTATGGCATAGGCCGGCAAACGAGCAAGTGGGTCACCTGATGGTAAGTGATCGCCACCGCCCATGTACACCCACAATACCAAAAGAATCATGGGTGCATTTGCCGACCTTCAAGTAATGGGATAATTAAGGGATTGTGAAGGGGAGGGGGTTTGGGCCTCCGGATATGCATGCTTAACCAAATGGCCGACACGATTGATGTGTTTTCGTGTACTCTGAGTGATTTCGCAAAGATATCGCTGTTTATAATATGTTATAAAAGTAGGTAATATTTATAAAATAGGTTTAAGTAACAATAGGTATAGCATAGCATAAGAATGTCAACACTACTGTATTAGGGCTAAACCTGTAAAAGTAGTTGTTAAGTGGTAAATAAATAAATAAATCTTACTCACCGTACGAAACGCAGCAGCAAGCTGCTACTTTACGCCGGTTTTCTGGGAAACAGTGGTAATGACCCGAACGAGCCAGTACTAGCCTATACATTCTGTAGACAAGTGTCTACAGCGTGACTCTACCACTCATACATACATACTCAGTCGGTTCATAATGGGCCATTTCAACTAATATTTACCGAAGCGCCATGAGGACTAATTGTATTTAGTTTTAAGCGTTGATAGTAGCTTCCGAATTTCCGAGTATTGACCTAAAAAATGGCTAGGTCAAAGAGAAAAATGGACGATTAACCTTACTTTGAACTTTGCGACTAAAATGCTAATATATTAGTGTCATAAATTACAGAGATTGACAAGGGTGATACTACAAAATAATTTTAGAATGGTTTTGTAAAACGTTTTTGCTGTGTAACAGTAAATAATGAATACATGTTATAATAACATACATAATACTGATCCAGTAATAGAATAGTTAAGGAAAGGGATAAATATGGGATTGGCAAGGGGAGAAGGGATTTGAAATTCTGGATATCTCACAGAAAATACGAAATTACTGAAATTAAATTAAAATCGATTAAATTCCTGAATTAGAAATCTGTCACTTCTCGTCTGTTTTCTGTAAGACAGTGGTAACAACCCAGTCGAGCGGACCCTTTTATGCTGCAGACAAAAATGTTTACAATGTGGCTCTCGCATTTTCAAAGCTTAAATACGTCTATCGATAGACATGTCGTAAGTAGA
Organism: Mimas tiliae; assembly: GCA_905332985.1. Lineage (NCBI taxonomy): Eukaryota > Metazoa > Arthropoda > Insecta > Lepidoptera > Sphingidae > Mimas > Mimas tiliae. The sequence continues at coordinate 5,511,128 of HG995242.1, read as the reverse complement.
AACGGTATTTAATTTGATTTCAATTAAGAATTAATTAAAAAAATATTCAAACTTAACGTATTCGTAACAAAACTATTATGAAAATGTTAATAATCCTAAATTAACATTGAAATGAAATTCTTTGAATGTGTAGGTAGTAGGTATGCTAAAAGTTTCAAAGATTGATGGAGGTGATTTGTGGTGACGGTCCGCGAGCACGTCTGACCCCATTCCTCATGGAACACTCCGCCTTTACAGGTGTACTTTGAAACTAAAATATATCGGGACAATAATTGCTTGTGCCACTCTGAAGTTTTAAAAACTTTACGAATAAATCTTGAACGTAATCGCAACGGATAAATATACGTTACATATATTTATAAAAAAATATGGTAGTAATAAACCTATTTATACCCATTTTCGAAAGCCTATAAATAAGGTAATTTTGAATGTGGAACCTGTAAGTCCTGAAGGGGCAGGCAGAGGTCTAACCAGTACGCCCACATTTAGCCGAGCTTATTTCTGTCCCATTATATGATAGGGGCGAGCCTATTGTCATACCCGCAACAATTCCAGTCTCCAGGCTGATACTAAGCATTACGTGATAGAAAACCTCAATATCACTATCACTTGTACCGGCGTACTTAAACCGGCGTAAAGTAGCAGCTTGCTGCTGCGTTTCGTACGGTGAGTGAGATATCCGGAGGCTCAAACCCGCTCCTCTTCCTAATTCCTTAATTATCCCTTTCCTTTAACGTCGGCAACGCACTCATGATTCTTTTGGTATTGTGGGCGTACATGGGCGGTGGAGATCGCTTACCATCAGGTGACCCACTTACTCGTTTGCCGGCCTATGCCATAAAAAATCGGGAATCGAGCCCGAAACCTCGTTTTATACGTACATGAGTTTAGTTTCAATTTCTTATAACGGAACGAAAATTTTATTGAAAGCAGTATTTAATACGCCGATAAAAATATTTCAATTGTACTTAACTATTACTGAAAAAAAGTTCTGTATACGTGTTAGTAGTTACTAAAGACGAGTTTTGTCTCAAGATGCTTATCATGATGTAAACGTTACGGAAAACCCTTGAGGAAACAATAAATATTCTTGTAACTTTGTAACCGATACAAGTACCGTATCGTAGGTACCAACTTAGCCTAAGCTAGATAAGCATGAAATAGTTAATGGATTTTATGTCGTTGTAACATAGTTGTAACATTATGTTTGTACAGTGGTAGAGCCACGCTATAGATAGTTTTGTCTACAGCATGAATGAGCCGGCTCGTCCGGGTTGTTACCACTGTCTCACAGAAAACTGGCGTAAATTTGCAGCTTGCTGCTGCGTTTCTTACGGTGAGTGAAATATCCGGAGGCCCAAATCACCTCCCCTTCCCATTACCATCACCTTAATTATCCATTTCCTTTCAGGTCGGCAACACGCCCATAATCTTTTTGGTATTGTGGGCGTACATGGGCGGTGGAGATCACTTACAATCAGGTGACGCACTGGCTCGTTTGCCGGCCTATGCTATAAAAAAGTTGTTATTTTTAGGCTGAGTACCATAAGATCCTGGGTTCAAATCCTTTGCGGGCAATGACAATATGAGTTGAGTTTTCGATTCGAAAAATCACATATGAATCGACTGAGACTGGAATTTTTGTCCGATATGTTTTTAAATTATTTCAAATGACGAAACGAGCAAATCACTCGCCTGGTAGTAAGTGCTACGCCTGCCCATAAACAAAAGCAACACCAAACAGAACTTTGAATACAAAGTTTAGTACAGCACTGCACTCGTCACTCTGAGACATAAGGAGTTAAGAGTATCTTATTGGGTAGTAATTTCACTAATAGTGCGTTAGGCTCTATCACACCAAGGAATGGAAATACGCTAGGCGAACTGTGGGTTTACTCGTTGCACCTTTGCCTACCATCTTTTCTACCATCATCAATCATCAGGTGCCCCATTTGCTCGATTACCCATTTGCTAAATGTTTCTATAATTGCTAAAAAAAAAAAAAATTATTGGCCTACGAAGGCAGACGAGCAGACAGCCCAGCTGATGGTAAGTAGTTACCGTCGCCCATAGACATTAGCAATGCCAGGGGCACAGCCAAGCCGCTGCCTACAGTGAAAATATTTTTTTTTAAATTAGTACTCAGTTTCTGGTTTATTTAAATTAGTACGTTACCAAATATAAATACGTTATAAAATATTACTGCTATTTTGCTCCGTACCTAATCCTGCAAATTTACCCAATGCCATTTTAATGTGTTACGTGCCCTGTTTCATAGCCACAATCTTACTGACAGATTACGTCAGGTTCATTTTAACCAGTAACCTTGCCAACCCGAGTACAGGAGGTGAATTGATCACAAACAATAGATACCGAGCTGCAATACATCACGCTATCAGTTACATACAGATGTGCCACATTCATCACCAATGACAATGTATTTACCACGTAAGGGGCCGCGTATCAACCACTGCGTCCGTGGTGGCCATTTGAGGCCAAATCTCATCAAAATGACAAATATCGACGACCTAGTTCCCTTGGAGCTTGTGACGCTCAAAGCGAATGCATCTATGTCTAATCACTATCACGGTAGGTATACTAGTAGAATTTGAATATGCAATTATTATTGTCGGTATTTGAGGAATTCATAAGTTAATTAGTGTTAATGAAAAGACAAGCATATCACGCACCTGATGGTAAGCGTCACGCTTGCCCATAAACATAAGTAACATCGATTAGATCTTTCAATTACTGCATTGGCACTGAACTGCGCTCGTAACGATGATACTTAAGATTTTAGGACGCTAATGCCTAGTAATTTCACTGGTTTCTATATACACGTTTACTGGGCGGCAAAAATAGACAAAACGGTGGTAACTACCCAGACGGCCTCTCGCATACGAGGGACCTTACTATATATACCTAGTAGACTCAGAGCAAGAATGCGCGGTATGTTTTATTTTCCTTTTTTCATATTTTTTTTTGTGGTAGAGTACGGGCTTTGGCCAATAGACAAAGTTCTTGTTCACTCCCTTTTTTCGAAAAAAACATATCAGAGTTTTAAATATAAAATATTCGTTCCGTGACATGATTTTATTATACGATTCATACATATTTAAATTGTCTTATTTATGTTATAATGTAATTTATGACACCTATAAACGAAAGCTGTAAAATATTTGATGCTTAGAAATAAAACATGGTATATACAGAGTGTAATGGAAAGTGTTCCAAAACTGAAGATAGGTGATATTGTTGGTAATTACAAACACGATAGCGCTAAAAAAAGTCAAATATAAAAAATACGCACAGTATTATTTGGATCAATAAATACATTTGACGTTTCATTAAAATAATAATTAAAATCGTATTTTTTAATAACGTAATGTAAAGCCCATAAAAAAACAGTTGACACTCGGAATCAACTATGCAGCGCGGTGCGATGTGTTTATTAAATGAGTATTTAAGCGCGGTAATGCGTGCGGATCATTGATTCAGAGTATTAGTACGCTTTACACTGCGAGCTTACGTTTCCAAAATGGTAAATACATGTTTTCCATTTATGGTAAGGTAGTGTTTTAATACCGTTTCGGCTTCCGAAGCGGTCCCGTTACACCTGGTATTGTCAGAAAGTCAAACCATATATTTACGGTGGAATTAACGTACTTTACTTTACTTTTATTAACATTTAAGCTTCGCTAATATAATCTGAAAAAATATAATAATATAATAAAATAATAATATAATATATATTAGTAATGATGATGATCATAAGGATGTTTAAGAATATAGCATTAGTTCCAAATTATTTAGGTTGCACAGCAATAGCATATCTTGTAGGATGATTTTGGACAAAGATTTATATTACTTACTGTTTTATAAGCTTCACAATAACCATATTTTTTATCAAGTTGAGAGGACTTATATTTGTGAATGTAAAAACAAAACATGTTTATTCTTTATCTGCTAATAAAAAGTTATAGCTTCACACAAACACTTTTGTTTTATCTAAATTGAGAATATAATGTTGTACTGCTCTACGATATAAATATGGCATATTTCCATGTTATATCATTCACAAATATAAAAATAACCACTCAATTGGCTTAGTCAAGAGATAAATAAAATAAAGAATAGGCAGAGCTGAATCAAAACAACTTGTTTGTTACACCGTACATATCCATTATGGAGACTTATTTCGGTGGCAATTTTATATCTGAAGACCTGTTTACGTGACGTAATACAGTCCGGACATCCAATCAGGAAAGTGGTCAACGTGTAAGAAGGTAAACAAAAAATAATACCATACTTTGTACTCAACTAAGCCATTAGACTGGCGTCACCAACTCTCCTGTATTTTATAGGACGTCTTTTTTCATAAACAACACATTTTGTCAAATAACACTTTGTTTATTTTTTATTGGCCTTCAAAGGCAAACATGCTCATGGTCTACCTGATGGTAAATGGTTATCGTCTCTAATAGACCTTAGCAACGCCAGGGGCATAGCCAAACCCCTGCCTACCGTGAAATGATTTGGGAGTCCAATTCTAATCTACGTCCCTCCGCTCCCTAATCCCTTAATTATACCTTTCCGTCAGCAACGCGCCCATGATTCTTCTGGTATTGTGGTCATCCATGGGCGGTGGAGATAACTTACCATCAGGTGACCCACTCGCTCGTTTGTCGGCCTATGCTATAAAAGAATTCCTCGTTTAAAAAAGGGCATGTCCTAACGCTGACGAATCACCGCGGAGGGAAATTCTTTCTAGAGTCTGCAAGTGCGTTGGAGATAATATGACGTCTGGAAACGCACTATACTGGGGGAAGGTAGTTCTAGGTAGAACTAATGAATCTTCCTCCAGTGCCAAGTGGTCCGGTAGTAAAAAGGAGATAATGGGATCGTGATCGTCTTAAACAGTTCCTCAGCGAAGAGACGAGGGACGGCTCTCGGAGGTCTGCATGTGTAATCCTTGAAATTGTGGCGTCAAACCAATGGATCCTTACGTATATTGTTGGTCACCCTACATTAGAAGATCCCGAAAATGAAAACACTCGAAGTAATTTTACAAAGTTTCAACGTTGTGTCTCGATTTAAATTCTTGTTTTTATCACCTTAATTGCGTACATTTACTCTTGATTCTTAACGTGGTTTTAATAGGATTATGGCGCTTCAAAAACGTTTTACGCCAAAGCTATAAGCACCATTAGTCAAGCAAAACCTGGAAAGCAGTTAGGCTGAAAAACGGTTGAGGTCTTGCGCTCAAAATCCAAATCCTAGGTCGGGCAGTCACAATTTTATTTGAGTTTTTCGATTCAATGATGAGACTGAGTTGAGAATGAGACAAGCGATTTACGTCTCATAAAATAATTAAGCAATATTTTTATACATAAGCTTTTTCAGCCTAACTGCTTTCCAGGTTTTGCTTGACTAATGGTGCTTATAGCTTCGGCGTAAAACATTTTTGAAGCGCCATAATCCCATTAAAACCACGTTAAGAATCAAGAGTATGTTAAGCACTTCATTAGAGCATAAGGGAAACAGTATTTTAAATTTGTATTCTTTTAATATCTTTGTTTTTGACAAAAAAAAATGATAAAGAAATCTGGAGTGAATTTCATTCTCACAATACTCAATTTTTAAACATGGTGTAAAGCGGTGTGGACCGCTCATTACCATCGAACAAACATTTACAAGGTCGGTAAATATTTTGCTGACACGGTACTAGGCACTTATGAGAAAAAAGAGGTTAGCAAGTAAACATGTTTTGTCGTATCCTTAGGGGCTTTTACCCAAAAAGCGGGGATGTCATTCGGGTCAGTTATCGGCAGATAGGCAGTACCTAGTCATAAATTTCGGAGGAGCTAGAGCCGCGCATAAAAATAAGTTACTCGATAAATTGAATCCCGATATCTGGCTACAAGATACTTCTTGCGTTTCATGTTTTTAGTTATTGGGCTTACCGGTTTAATTAAAAACGTGTCTAGACGTGCGGTAAGACGACAGTCTGACAATTTAAAACAATATAATAAGATGGATAATTGTATAGCACCTGCGAGTTGACGATAGGAATTTGAGTTTTTTTTTAGATTTATCAATTAAAACATAAATAAATTGAATATTTGCTCGGTTAAAGTTATTAAATTCTAAAATTAGTTATCACTTAAAATACAGTTTTGTTTATTTTTTTAGGGGTAATTTGAGATTCTTCTATGGAAAACTAGGCTAATTTTAAAAATTCTGTTAGGTTCACATTTCCTTCAAATCTTCTTCTATACGTTGTAATTTTTGCGTCACTATAAGGTTATTCGTTTCACCACACTTGCTTGAGCGGACATTATTCCTTTTAACACTTAGTCCTTGACTGATAGAGGTTAGCTCGGGGCAAAAAGGACTAAATAATCCTGAAAAATGGCGTAATATAGGTTTAAGATTAATTTCATGCCTAAACGATCGATCTATCTTATTTTTAATTGCCTTGATAAGGAGAAGAGTAGCTCGCCTGTGATCAGCACCACGTCTGCCCATAAACAGTACACCATTCAGAACTTTGATTTACAAAGTACTGCATGACACTGCACTGGCTATTTAGACCAAGATATAAGATGCTAGTAATTTCTCCAAGATAAATTAATACATTTCATATTAATGTTAATTATAATACCAAATACCGTCAAATCTATGGTACGAGAAGGCGGATCCTGGCACTAGGCCGGGATAAGCCCAGAAACGTAGAAAGAAATATATTACAATTATAAACTAATTTGTTTCAACGGCCCTCCGTTGAGAACTGGAGTAATAATTATATCAGCCTTATATTATACGGTTCCACTGCTGGGCTCAAGCCTCCTCTATCAATGAGAGGGGTTTAGGCCTTAGTCCACCCTCGCCTAATGCGGGATGGCAGTCTTCACACACCGAAATTGTTATGGAGGATTCTCAGGTATGCAGGATTCCTCACTATGTTTCCTTAACCGTCGAAAAATATATATTGACAATGAATACACACGTAAGTTACAAAAATCAAAGGTGCATGCTCTTTGGGTTGGTTTCGAACCTCCGACTTTAGCCTCGGCAGTTCGTACCACTGCCCGCTGAGCTATCGCTGCTTTTATTCAATAAACTAATTTATTCGAAATCTAATCTCCAGATTCGATCCGGAAATTAAGCAATCAGAATAAAGTTGGATCGCCCATGAGTAAGGCTACCAGATGAAAAATTTAAAAGTCCTGGCAAAAATCCTGAAAAGAGACTTTCGCTACAAGCGCGCCCGAATTTGTACCACATGTATTGCATTCATTGCGGCATTGTATATGTATTTGTATTGTATTGTATATTGGGTCGATTTTTATAACTTGTTATTCAAGTTGTTTTTTTTCGCAAACAAAAGAATAGTTCCTTCGAATATATATTTTTCTTATTATAAGTGTTCATTATTAAAAAAATCTGACATTGTCAAAGTCCGGTCGTAATCCTGACAAGTGCCTAAATATCCTGCCATGTCAATAAAAATCGTAGCGTCTGGTAACCCTACCCGTGAGTTATATGTTTATGTAATTTCATTGGTTTATTTCAGAATCAATATCCAGATTTGAATCAAAATCCAACCAAGAGCGAGTCGGACTCGCGTACTAAGGGTTCCGTGCAATATTATTATTATTATCTTTATTTGTTAGGTTAGTAAGTTGGCCACCAACATCTTAGCCCTAAGCCAACCTCACCTGCACGGACATAGTACACACTCTGTTGATTAACGGAAGAGACAATGGCGAAACTTCCCTCGCGGGTTGTGTCGGTCAGACGGCGGGTTGCCCCTATAATAGTAAATACCGTCAAATCTGTGGCACGAGAAGACGGACCCTGGCATTAGGACGGGTTGGTGTGTGCGCCAGGTAGAAAGAAAGACAGATCTTTATTTGTTAGGATATCCACCATAATAACACGTATTCTGAAAAAAAAAAAACCGGCTGCGGTTTTTTATTAAGTTTTAAAATATAGTGGCCCTGGTCCTGTAAAGAAGACAGACAGACGGCGCGGCGCGGCGCAGCTTAGGCTTTGTCTTAGGATTCCTTTGGTACTCTTTAGTTACGGAACCCTGAAAAAATTTGCTAATTTCAACAGTTAAGAATTATATTTTTTTCCACTAATACCTTGTTTATTTCATAACTAGCCGATGGTGTGGTCGACATACTACCAAGAAAACAAAAGACCAATCTCCCGCAACTAATTCTAATATCCTACTTCCTACTACTATTAAAAATGTGAAAGTCTGGATGTTTGTGAGTTTGTGAATTTGGAAGTTTGTTAGTCAATCACGCCTTAACGGCTGAACAGTTTTGGATGAAATCTGGCACACAGGTAGACCATGACCTGGATTAGGACATAGGCTACTTTTATCCCGGAAAAGGTCGTTCCCGCGTGAAGTCGTAGCCGCGAGCAATAACTAGTCTAATATAAAATAAAACATTTGATTGAAGAACACACGGTATTGACATCTTGTTTCCTTCAGAACGAGAAATGTTGTATTCGACGTAATTAGGGAAGTAATAAAATGTTCTCGGAATATCTTGAGTAGGTACTTGTGGCTGTCATATTTAATAACATAAGAAATTTTTAATCACTCACATAACTTGTATGTTTTAAACGACTTCAAAAAAGGAGGAGGTTCTGCAGAGTATTTGTGCCTAATTGTATTTATTGAACTGTTTGAAGCAAGTGATACGTAACAATAATATAGATTTGTAGACACTTTTGTCAGTATCAAGAATGGCCCGGCCCGGCTAGTCTATTACCTAGCACTGTCACACAGGAAACCGACGTGAACTGCAGCTTGCTGTTGAAAATTCCATTCCCCCTTACCAAGTCCAATTCCTCTCCTTTATGTTTCTTTTTAGGTTGAGTGACGAAACGAGCTAATGGTAAGCGTCACGCCTGCCCATAAACAGAAGCAACACCACACAGAACTTTGAATGACAAAGCACTGCATGGCTTGGGCTGCGCTCGACACCCCGAGACATAATGCCCAGTAATTTCACTGGCTTCAATGTCCTTCATACCTACTTACAGATTACACACTGTTGTTACAACAGTACTTACACACTGGTGTTTGGCGGCAGAAATAGACAATGTGGACAAACCAACCTAGAAGGCCTCTTGCATACGAGGGACCTACCACCTTGTAGAACGCATTGCGGTTGACAACGCATCCATGATTATGGTATTATAGGTTGTCATAAGCTGTGGAGATTAGTTTACACTTACCATCAGATAATCTACTTGCTTGTTTATTAACCTGTCATAAACAACTGATATTTTAAACACCATTTTAATATCGTACAAGTATACATTTTCACCAAACAAAACAATCTGGGAATTATTACAATAAACCTGACAAAGGCCGATTGCGTACTCGTTTTAACCATCGTTTAAGGGCAAAGCTTTGTTCCCGAAACAACTGAAGTGGCACATTTGCGGTAACAATGGTGTCCTGATTTAAACGCTTAATTGGATGAATTCGACGCAGTGGGATAGCAAATTACTTATTACTAATTATTTTTGTAGCAGAATACTGAACTCTAAACAAAACTATCGACGCTGTAACTCTATCACTTACATCTATACTATAATATTATGTAATATTACGAAAATAAGTAATTTGACTGCCTCGTTGGCGCAGTTGTAATGCGTACGCGTTATGACTGAGGCTGACGCTGAGATCTTGGGTTTGATCCCCGAGTCAGGTAAAAGTGATATTGGGTTTTTGTGTTACGAAAATGACCCGCCTTCACGCCTGTAATCCCCGAAGGGGTAGGCAGAGGTGTAACCAGTACACCCACATTTCGCCGAGCGTATCTCCGTCCCACTATGTGATAGGGGGCGAGCCTATCGCCATACCGGGCACAAATTCCAGGCTCTGGGCTCATATTGAGCATTTCGTAATGGAAAAACCCAATACCACTTTACCCGACCCGGAGATCGAACCCGAGACCTCAGAGTTGACCTCAATCGTAACGCGTACGTATTACAACTGCGCCGTACTAGAAAATAGGGTCCGTCTGAAGCGAGAGAGTATCTCGCCCACACACCCGCTACTGTAGCTCTAGTTTACCAAGATGGACAATGGCACGCATTTTTGTTGACACCGAGCAGTGAAGCGTGTATCGGTTCTACACCTACTTACCTTCCAAACTTCATCCATATAGTGCTAATAATAATCTTCGAGGAATATAATTGTGACATACATAGGACTGACAGCCATGAAGAAATTATAAGGATTCCGTTTTTACCATTTGGCTATGGAACCCTAACAATAACTTTATTTAAATATGGTGGTTTAGCGGGACTAACACAAATAAGGGATGTCAATTAAAATGAGAATCTCATGTTACAAAAAGCTATAAGATTAATAAGAAATAAAGCGTAAAACCATTAAAAGTAGTAATAAGTACTTCTAGCAGTAGTAAGTAGCTGGAATCTGATTACTGTATTTAAGTCAATTTGCAATTCCATTGTTGTTTCGTCATTAATTTGAATAATTGAGTACGTATTCAAAGGGTTAGTGGGAACAATGACAGTGTGACTTCATTTGATTTCATTAGACATTACATTTCGCCACCTTTGTTGTGTGTATGTAGGCATTAGATCCTGAAATTAGACTGTATTCAAGAAAGAATAATGGTAAGTACTTTGATGTTGTTTCTACTTGGATACGACAGGAGCAATCGAAGGGAACAATATAATATATTTTAGTATTGTAGGGAAGTTTAAAATAATGAGTGTAAGTGGGCCACCCACATCTTAGGCTCAAAATTAACGTCACCTGCACGTGGTATACTCTGCTGATTAAAGGTCGAGGCAATGGCGAAACTTAGTTTTAATTGTGGGTTGTGGGGGTCAGACAGCGGATCGCCCCATATAATACCAAATATCGTTAAATCTATGATACGAGAAGGCGGACCTTGATATTCTCCGACCCATCTGCGACTGGGATAAGGGCAAGTAGAACAGAAGAGAACTGTCTAACATAATATTCCGGTAATAAAGGACTGCGTCGAGTATTTCGTCGAGAAACGCGGCCCAATTATTTTTTATTGAATTTTTATACGTTTCGCAATACAACGGGAAATATTCGTGCAGTAATGAGCACAGGTCAACGATGCTATATGCACGCTGATCACGTCTCTCATACGGGCAGGTTGTATCGATTTTAACCACTACTCACCGATTTCTCCGGCTGTCAAATCAAACAGCTCCCGTATTGACATTTCCATTAAAAGTTTCCTTTCCTTCGAGAATTCACTATTGAAATTGACATTTGATTTAGTTCAGCTTAGGTACCTATAACGATTTCTCTAACTTTTGAAGTTATCAAAATATATTGCGGTATAGCTGGACTAATCTGGAGGAAAGGAAAATAATCATCTTAATCTGAGAATCTTAATTTTATCGCAAGGCCTCTTAATTATGGGTTCTGATAAGAAGCCTAAGTTGATATTATCGGGAATATGTACCAACAATACGAACCTTGGTGTTTATCAGGTCTCGACGCTGAGTCTCTTTCTATTTAGTGCTGTGCTCGATGTCATGATGGCTGAAATATAAGAGCAGAATCCATGGGTGTTGTATGCCGATTATATGACACTAGTTTATTCTCGTAAATAGCGACCAGAGCAAAAAGTGAAACTGTAAAAGAGGGTGCTTGAAAACAGCGGTCTGAAACGAAATGTGGTGAAAACGACGTACATGGCTTGCGGGAGTACAACCCCAAGTAGCATCCGAATATGAAAATAAATTCCCGTGATAACGTGAGAAATACATTTTCTTGTTCTAGAAAAAATTTGAATTCTCGTACACCGTCTCACTCGCATAATTTTCCTCTCGTTCAACTGGCGAGGCCTCTCACATACGTAACGCGTTTAACGTTCAGCAGGCGAAAAGTTATGATTGGCTTTTACGTTTTACCTATATCTGCGTGAAAATTGTTTAAAACGTTTCTGTCACAAGCATTCGTAACTAGGTTCAAATCGTATTACAAGGGCATATCCCTTCTCATCATTATCCTCGGTGGGCTCTAAATTAAAGCGAAATTCCGTGAATTATCACGCATTACAACATTGCAGCGTTGTAATGCTTGATAATATGGCCTTATTGGTTTGTTGCAGCATCAGTTTCTATGTATCCAAAAGTATCTTGAGAACTCGTACAAATATATTTTTTCTAAAATGTGTTTTTTTAAAGCATAGTACGGTAAACGAGCAAGTGTGTTATTTGATAGTAAGTGATCTCTACCGCCCATGTACGCCCATAATACCAGAAGAGTCATGGGCGCATTGCCGAACTTAAAGGAAAGTAATAATTGAGGGGGTTCGGAAGGGGAGGGGGATTTAGATCTCTGGATATCTCACTCACCGTACAAAACGCAGCAGCAAGCTACTTTACGTCAGTTTTCTATGAGACAGTGGTAACAACTCGGTGGAGCCGGTCCATTCATGTTGTAGACAAAAGTATCTACAGCGTGGCTCTACCACTTAAACATACTTGGCTCTGTTGCCTGAGTGATATCGCGTATCGAGGTCTCCTGGCTCGATGATCATACCTAAAAACTTACCTTTTATGTAATTACTTTCTAGAGTCTAGACTCTATAATTAATGTCGTGTGGTACGATAAAACACCACATTGTTTGGTTATGATAAAAATATTTATTAAAGGCCATCTGCAAAATCTTTTTTTTTGTTAATTATATCATGAAATTTATCGTCCGAAGCCGCCTTTTTCATGTACTCTTTCTTTAATAAAATAAATAAATACACCCAACAGTCACACACATAGTCCTGATCCCACACTAGGTAAACCTGTATCGCGGGTATCAGGAACTACGAGGGACTTGCGGTCCCACAACACCCAGACCCGAGACCAATATTTGTGATTCACACAAACATTTGTCCCGGTGTGGGAATCGAACCCACGGCCTCTCGCTTCGCAGCCATTTACTCGCCCGCTGCGCCACGGACTTTGGTGCGAGACACAAAGACGTTTTAAAATTGTAATACAGAGACGCCACATTAAACTTTTTATAATACTTTAGCTTTACCCATTAAGAAATTTTCGCTGTAATCTGGCCGGCAACGGACCCAGTATTAATTAAAATGACTTTAACGACATTTATTGGTATATTTTACTTGTAAACTCAATTGAGGTTATGTTTTACTTATTAATACTGTATTTTGCCAAATTCTGATCACGATAAATTAACCTGCCCACCAATTACATAAATACAGCCGTATAATCTGTATTTGGAAGGCAATGCCCTACCCTCGTCTTCGTATGCGAGACACAATTGCCAGCATCCATTAGGCCAATGCCACTCTTTATTTGATTAATCGAAACCCTAGTAATGCCGATCATTAAAGCTATGTATATACTAAGCAACAATTGAAGCGCAACACGTGACGCTCTAAATGCTTGGCAACGCTGTAATAAGTGTGCACGATTGAGAGATTGATACAGAACATGAGGAGAGTCATGTTTTTGAACACGTGCTATTTACTATATTATTTTAGGTATTATACGCGAGAGACCGCCTTGGTAACACCGTTTTGTTTACTTCTACGCCAAACAGAAACAAATTTGGTAAAGGAAACAGAAACTGGGCATTAACGTCGTATCTCGGGGGCCATGCAGTGCCATGTAGTACTTTTTATTCAAAGTTATGTGTTGTTTTGCTACTGCTTACGGGCAGTCATAGCGCTTACTATCAGCCCTCGTTATTCAAGAGAGTAAAAAACCCCAAGGTCATTTTGTAGTATGCAGCCGAGACAGGGGACCGTGACGTATTGCGCGAGTCAGCGGATACTCGTAGCTACACGTCCGCTTTTTAACACATACAGAAAAAATATAAAAGTTGTCAATTCGTCTGTATATTTTTATATATTTGTTCGAGCATGTATAATATGGAATTGTTAATATTTATCAACACAGTGTAGTTGGTATTATCCTTATTTGTTCTTTTCGATCTCGGTGCGAATCTAGAATTGCAATCGCGATCTCGTATACGATATAATATTCCGCGGGTTATATTTTTTGTGGATTTGGTATTATACGAGGGGGAACCGCCGATTTACCTCCACAACACGTAATAAAAACCAAGTTTCGCCATAGCCACGTCCGTTAATCAGCAGAGTGTAGCAGAGAGTATAATATTCTTTGGTGTAGCACATGCAGGTGAAGACTTTGAGCCTAAGATGTTGGTAGTCCACATACACTTCAAACTTTGACTTCAAACACTTTTTCTTCTATAATGTATTTCTTTTTTTTTAAATGCTAACGTTTTAAGCGTAAACAGTTGTATCTTTTGGAACTTTATTTAATCGAGCAATCCCAAGATAATGGTGCTCGTTACGAAATGCTCCTCTAGACGTTTCTAAATCGGCGTGATTATCTCCGCCATTTGCTCCGTTCGTTTCCTGTCATCCAATTCGTGATCTTCTATTGACACACTGATTTTAATATAATTTGAATAATGATATTAGATGAGTTTTAAAAGTGTTAAAAACTGGGACTAAGCTATATAGGCATATTTTGAGGTTAAGTGAACGAAACAGGAGACCGCAACGCGAAACGACAGCGACACTTCCGCTTTCTATGAATTTGTATACGCACTCACGCCTGTAATCCTCGAAGGGGTAGGCAGAGCTGTAACCAGTACACCCACATTTCGCCGAACGTATCTTCGTCCCACGATGTGATAGGGGGCGAGCCTATCGCCACACCGGGCACAAATTCCAGACTCCGGGCTGATACTGAGCATTTCGTAATGGAACAACCCAATACCACTTTACCCGACTCGGGGATCGAACCCTCAGCGTTAGCCTCAATCGTAACGCGTACGCATTACAACTGCGCCACCGAGGCAGTCATGAGTCTATGAATTTGTTTAGATATATTTTCAGATATTCATGCAACCGAGATAGGAAAGCGTGACCGATTCCATATAACTTCATACAGTGGACGTGTTACTATCGCCCGACTCGCGTCACGCATCGCAGTCTACAGTCCTCAAAACATGCCTTAAGCTGCAATAATTTATGAATATAATATATAAATATAATGTATTTACATATAATATACTGCATGTCCTGCCAGTGTTTTTTTTACTAGCTTGAGTGACGAGACGAGAGGATTTATTTAAGTACTTATTGTAAAGTTTTTCTTAGTTTGATTTCCGGAAAATACTTAACTATTACAACTTAGTTCTCGGGATGACGAACGCATTCCAGTGTCATTCAGTGCTTTATAATTCAGAGGCATGTGAGTTCGGGTCTGTTTATGGTAGACGTGGCGCTTATCATCAGGCGAGCAACTTAACTCGTTTCGTCTTCTGTACGTTCGTATTTTAATGTATAATTTAACTGTAGGTAAATATGTAGGGTATACATAAAATTAGACTCTTTCATGTTAGATTACCTGATTGCAATATAAAGCTTATTGGATTTCTCTGTATAGCAAATGGTCAGAAACAATTTGGAAGGTAGCCAATAGAAAAAAAATACGTTGCTTGTTATAACACATGTTGTAGAAAGATTTGGCTTGTAGTTTATACGACCGGCCGTTTGCCTGACGTCAACCCCTCTGGGGAGAAAATACACCCAGACCCGAAACACATATTTGTGCATCACACAAACATTTGTCTTGTTTTTTCATTCACACCCTAAGAATAATGATGTCTGTAATTTTAGATATATATAAATAAATAAATACACCCAACATTTACACGCATAGTCCTAACTTCACATTTGTTAACCTGTATCATGGATATTAGGAAGTAATGGGGACTTATGAACCCACAAAACCCAGCTGTCTCAGTGTGAAGATACTCACCCGTTGCGCCACGAGGGTGCTTTTTTAATTGTTGTAAAATGCGGAATGAAATGCAGGCATAAAGTGTGTGATAAGTTAAATAATAATTATACACGACTTACGAGTTTCTTAATTACTAGCTTGCTAGCTGCTCGTTTTGGCTGCGTTTAGTAAATTTTACCAAAAACATTTTATATTCCATACACAGTTACTGTCTACCCTTAGGAATAAAGCGAATACTCCCTAACGTTTCTGTTTTCCTAAATATTTACCATAGCTACTCTATATCGACGCACCTGAATTATCGAATATCGTAGAGGTTTAAAAAGTACATAAGAGCACTTAAGTTACCAATAATATTTCACCTATTGACATAAAATGGTACCAGAGTCTATCCCGCCCATATACCTGCCACTGTAACTTCTGTAAGTCATGATCGACAATGGCACGCATATTTTGACACGGAGTATTGAAGCTCGGTGAACCTCTGGGAATGCGAAGCTGTCTGCATCCCGCAACGAAATTATTCAAATAGAAAGATAGGGAGGAGTTGGAAATATACATTTTTGCACTGCCCTCCATGGCAAAACAGGAGACAAAATAAACTAAAAGAGGAATTAACCCCAAGTGTAAAGACATTTACAAATGGAGAAGCCAGTGCTTTACCACCACGGGTGGTATTTAATGGAGTGCAGCCAGTGAAGCCTATTGCCATAACTTTTTTTTTTTTTTTGTCGCGGGGAAAGCGAATTATTGCTACCGCCCCGCCTCGGGGGAAGGCGGAACGGTTATGTTGGGTTCACCGGTCTTACGACCCAGCGTTAAGCCGCCCGGAAGAGATGTTAAATCCGAGCGACCGCTGGGCCGAGTCCCTAACACTATATACAACCTACACCGGCATACCAACTAAAACCCCGCGGTGGCCTTCTTCGGCATATGTGGAGCGGCCCCGGGGTATCCTTAGCTAAATCTAAGGATTGCTACCGGAACCGCCCCTGCGCGGTGCCGCCTTGCGGCCCGTCTCCTTATGGGGGGCTCAGAAGCCCCCGCACACCGAAGGACACCCTCGGCGTCAACGGCAGACACGAGACCGACCACCCGTGCTGCCGTCCATCCCGGGGTCGCATGTACAACAGTACAATAATGGCGCTACGACAGCCCCCGGCTGCGCGCCTACGACCCCCGATGGCCCCAATTAGTCGCCTCTTACGACAGGCAGGGGATACCGTGGTGGAATTCTCCAAACGCCCCCATTCCACAGGGCGGGAGACGCCGGTCAGTCGTCCACCCGACGCCTCCTACGTCTCCTTTGGCGGCGCGCGGGATCGTTCTGCTCACGATCCCGCTCGGCGCTCTCCTTCTGCGAGAAGACGCACTCGCAAAAGGAGGCTACCGCCCGCCAAGACCTCCGGCTACC
The DNA here is from genome assembly GCA_905332985.1 of Mimas tiliae. Lineage (NCBI taxonomy): Eukaryota > Metazoa > Arthropoda > Insecta > Lepidoptera > Sphingidae > Mimas > Mimas tiliae. The sequence goes on along the minus strand of HG995242.1, from coordinate 5,493,855 downwards.
GACCATGGCAGACACCACGGCCGGCAGCGACAGGTCTCCTCCGACGACTGCTCTGAGAGCGCTGCGCTCGTCACTCCAGGCTGGACACTCCTCCAAGGTGTGTTGTGCCGTGTCCTCGCGGCAGTTGCCACAATGGTGGCACACGGCGGAATCCTCCTTCCCGGCTATGCGACACAGGTACGAGCCGAAACAACCGTGACCCGTCAGTACCTGTGTCAGCCGGAATGTGGGCGCACCGTGGCGCCTGTCTAACCACTCGTCAAGGACAGGACGCACTGCTGCGACAGTCCTCACACCGGCACTTGGGCTCTCCAGCCTGGCATGCCACTCCTCCACGGCGGCTCTGCGAAATCGGGCCGCAATCTCCCTCGGAGCCAATCTCTGTCTTCGTTGGGACGCCCCCTCTCGCCAAAAGAACGCAGACGAGAGGTGCTGGGCGTCCAACTCCCAAGGGAGAGTACCCGCCAACAGGCAGGCCGCCTCATGGGAGACCGTGCGGTAGCCCCTGATGATCCGCTGTGCCACTAAGCGCTGCGGTTTACGCAGTAGAGTGACACAGCGGGCGTTCAGGGACCCGGCCCAAACGGGACAACCGTAAAGGGCCATGGATCGCACGACTCCCGCATACAAACTACGGCAGGGGTTGCCGGGACCTTCCAGGTTCGGCAGCAGGCTTCCAAGCGCACCTGCTGCCCGTACCTGTTTCGGCAACAACTTCTCAAAATGGGCACGGAAATTCCACCGGCTATCTAGCACCAATCCTAGATACTTCATGGTGGAGCCGATGGAAATCCGCACCCCCTCCACTGTGATGTGGGCCCCTACAGGTGGCCCCCGCCGAGGCCCATGAAAACAAAGGGCCTCGGTTTTGTTCAGGGCCACAGTGAGGCCCAGTCGCCGAATCCTGCCCACCACCTGCTCTGTACCGACAGAGGCGAGCAGGGCGGCATCCTGGAAGGATCTCGCCGTCGCTGTCACTAAAGTGTCGTCCGCATAGCAGACGACAGCGACGCCCCGAGGATTGGCACCACGGAGCACCCAATCGTAGCCGATGTTCCACAGAAGCGGGCCCAGAACTGAGCCTTGTGGAACACCGCAGGCCATTGCTCTTCGGTGCCACCCGTCGGCGCCCGGATACAACACGTCCCTATCAGATAGGTACGAGTGCACCAGACGCCGTAAATACGGTGGCACCACGTGGTACCGCAGTGCTTCGTTTATGCAGGCCCAGGGCAGCGTATTAAACGCATTGGCGATGTCCAGAAACACCGCCACGACCACTTTGCCCCGGGCTACTGCATCCTCCGCCTGTGCCTTGACCCGCAAAATCGCGTGGATGGTCGATCGGCCATGCCGGAACCCGAACTGGCAATCTGCCAGGTCCGGCCCGACCCCCTCAAGGTGCTCGACGAGGCGAGCGTGTACTACCCTCTCAAACAATTTGCAGACCTCGTCGAGCAACACAATGGGCCGGTAGGCCGATGGCGACTCTGCGGGTCGGCCCTCCTTCTTGAGCAGGACGAGCTTTCCGGTCTTCCAGCGCGACGGGAAGACGCCCTGCTCCATACAGGTGGAGAAAAGGCCGCGGAGCCTCGCACCCAGGAACTCAAGGGCTAGCACCCAGGCTTTGCCGGGGATACCATCGAGCCCTGGGGCGGTGTTCTTGCCCCGCAGCCGAACCACTGCCGCCCGCAACTCTGCGGGCGAAACCTCGGAAACAACCCCTGCCGAACTCAACGACGATGGCGCCGCTGGACCTGGCGCCATCGGTGGAGGAGTGACATCCTCGGTGGCCGGGAACAAAGCCGCGACGACCTCCTCGACTAGGTCGCCCCGGAGACTCTGCGTCAGCGGGGGCGCCCACGGGCGACACTTTTTCATCGCCACGCGGTACGGATGCCCCCACGGATCGTTATCGAGAGTGCTCCGGAACTCCCTTCGAGCCGCAGACTTTGCTCCCGCTATTGCCACATGCAGCGCTCTCTTGGCCTCTTTGTAGAGGCCGTGAAGCAGCCGCTCCTGGTCGTCGTCGCCGGGCAGACGAATCCGGCGACGACGGTGCCTGGCGAGACAATGGCGCGCGGCCACGCACGAAACACGCAGCCGCGTGAGCTCCGCCGTCCACCAGAACACCTGGCGCTTCTCAGGCCGGCGTCGGACACGGGGCATGGCTGCGTCGCAGACATGCGACATCGCCGCCCCGAACCACGCCGCCTCCTCCTCGACCCGTACCGGCCTCTCCGGTACGGGGAGCCACGCCTGAGCCAGAGCGGCATCCTAAAAATGTGGAACGCTTCACGATTTTGCGTGTCATCCTTGCGCAGGGGCCATGCTAATCTTCTCTGTATCGTTCCAATTTTAGTATATGTACTGCCGAAGCAAGTACTATTGCCATAACTACGACAACTGCAATCAAGCCTTATTTTAATCGAACTGCCTGAACTAACACGCAGCTCGCTGTATTGCCTGACCTGGAAATTAGTCTTATCGGTTTACCACGCATAGGCACTGCAAGTCGAGCTTTTTAGAATTTATTTGTGAGTTATCAGGAAACATTTTTAAGCGTTGGTTTATGCGATCTACGAACAATGCAGGGTCATATAACATATTATATGTATCCAACTACATACATAGATATAAATATACCCAACATCCACACACATACTGACCCCCCCCCCCCCCCCCCCCCCCGTAGGATCAACCTGTATCGTAGGTATCAGAAACTGCGAGTATCACTGTTTATTATGAACGACACTCACTTTTTTATGAATAACGTATACGTAATTCTACGGATACTCGTGTGCACCTACTTCCCTCATGCGTCTAGGATTAGCAATATAATATGGTTGTTGATAGATATAATTGGCGTAGTGGCAGCGTACTTACACTAAGACGCCGGTGTGGAGCTGATAAGTACGTAACTTGTAATTTAAAAACAAGTTTATGTTACGAATTAACACGGAAAGAGTGCTGTATGTGATGAAAGTGTTTGCTGAAAACGGTATACCTACTTCTCTTCAAGAAGCACTAAAGGCTTAATTTTTGGGTCTTCCTTGTACTTGGTTGACAAAATTGAAATGAAAGGATCTATGAAGTCTCACTGTCACTTATCATTTAGTGTTCTCCAAAGTTACAAGTTGATATACACACGTTACTCATTCGGTAAAAAAGAAAATGATTTATTCATGTCTTAGCAATATAATAGGATTTGGTACTATGGGGGGACGAAATACATCGTACACAAATTTGACCACACCTCTCTATAACACGTTGTACTCGTATATATAGCGAGGGTGCGGACTGCGGTGAATTACAGTCGTATATGCGGACAAGAATGTATTTCAACCTTATAACATTGCTACAAGAGGTATCTGTTTTCGATGAATGATCCCAACGAGGTGGAAGTCATTCACGTACCGCACTGAAGGAAAATAGGTTGTTGGTTAGCATTGACAAAATTGGATAGATAGGTTATACCTTACCTTATACCTATACCTTATACTGAAGCGGAGACGTTTTGAATTTTGATAGCACAATACACTGTACTCGTATTACACCTAACTACAACAAATAATGTTGTTACTGGCTGTTACAATAATTTTATTTCATGCGTAATAAATTTAGTTCATAGATATATGCCTGCCTCGGTGGCGCAGTTGTAATGCGTATGCGTTACGACTGAGGCTGACGATGAGGTCTCGGGTTCGATCCCCGGGTCGGGTAACAGTGATATTGGGTTTTTCTATTACGAAATGCTCAGTATCACCCTGGAGTCTGGAATTGTGCCCCGTATGGCGATAGGCTCGCCCCCTATCACATCATGGGACGGAGATGCGCTCGGTAGAGTGTGGGTGTACCGGTGCACCTCTGCCTACCTCTTCGGGGATTACAGGCGTATATTCTTTTATTCAGGCTGAAACAAAGTGACAGTGCAATATTATCAAGTTGAAACGGTGCCAGCCAGGATGCGGTTTTACTACTCTCGCCAGACGAGCCTGGCAGATGTCTTTAAAGGCCTACTAAAGCCCTAATCAGTCATCAAGTACCCTAAGTCGTGCTTACGATACTGCATCTCAATTTCAAACTTAGATAATTTTAAAATGTAATTATATTATATGAAGATAAATTAACGTCCATATCATAAAAAAAATACATTTTACTATTTTTATTGAAATTATTATGATCAATATCGATGCATAAATGACATAGTTTGAATCATTCATCTCGATTTTTCCCCATAGGAGTGGAATTTCTTGTTGATATTAAATGGGAACCAACTTTGATCTTATACTTTTTCGAATGAAAAAGAAATCATCCAAATCGGTCCACATTTGGCGGAGTTATTCGTGATTATACATTTTTTTTATATATTCTCGTCGAATTGAGCGCCCTCTACTTTTTTTGTTGTTTAAAAAGTTACGAGATTGACGTATATGCACTGCGGCTGTTTGGGTTGGTTTCGGCTCTGCGACATTCGTCTCGACGCGACGCGACGGTCCGTAACGACCCCCTCTGATCTATCGCTGCTCACAAAATTTGCGTACTTTTATACCCTTATACATTTACTTACTTTTGAGACATTCATCCCTACACAACCTGATCAAGCATCACCTGCATGAGGTATGATTTGAATCACATTTTGCGTCATAGCTATGCTCCAATCACTCAAAGCGGGTTAATGGATCTGATCTCGTTGAACCCGATCTTTTTTTGCTTTTGTTTCTCCAGTTTCATTCCTACAGTAAATTCTTTTACAAAAATGTAAAGCCCCGGTAAAAAATCTACGGCCTTTGTCAGGTATGAATTGAATTTGCCGTTGGTAGTTTTGACCTACACGATTTTAGACTAAAGTCGTATATAAATAGCTACTGTACTACAAAGAGAGATAAATAATCTACACCGGGGCCGTGTCGGCATTAACCCGAAATGTTAAACACCTCATTTGAATTTTATTGCTCGTGTAAAGGATTTGCTATCGATACTACAAGTAGAGATAGTACATTCGTAGACCAATGCCCGGTTTAAACAATATTTATTTATTGCGTAATGTAACTTCACTTGATATTTACCATTCCAGCGCGTTCGCTGACATGTCATTTTGCAGAACTCCGCTTTATTTGCAATTCGTAAGAAGGCTTAAGTTATGTAAATACAAACACAGTAATAATTTCTTCCTTTTCAAAGCCATTGCTCAGAAAGCTGAAGGATTTCTCGTAAAAGGGAATATTTTACGCTTGCGGTGCCGAAAAGATGCGCAAGGTGACTTTTACTTCATAATAGCTTAACTCGCGGCATCGTTCATTTGGAAAGAACTTTGGGTTCATAATGATTATTGGTGTATCATAACAAATAATAAATAAATAAATAAACCCAACACTCACATAGTCCTGACCCCACATTAGATTAACCTACATTATAGGTATCAGGACCTACGAGGCACTTAAGGTCCATATTCAAACTCTAAACAAATATGTCTTGTTCACACAAACATTTATCGCAGTGCGGGAAATAAACTCAGGACCTCTTGTTTCAGAGCCGACTCGCCCGCTGCGCCACGGAGGCTGTCAAATTAATTATGTTTTTTTATTCAAATATTTGCATCAAGATTATTATTTTCCATGTTGCATTTAGTACCTACAGTTAATTTCTGAATTACTTACAATTAATTTTGTTATCAGTTCGGAAGCCGTGGAAGCAACCTGAAGACTCAAAATATTTTATTTGAATGCAATACTTTGACTTTACCTTACAGACAGATATTTCTTCACCTCGGAAGTATTGAAAATGTATTATTATATTTACGTGCGTATGCACCTAAAGTGAAGATTTCTATTTTATATTCTACTGCTTTTGCTTTCGGCTCCTCCCGCGTGTCTTTTTCTTCGGTAAATCGTAGGTAGGCTATGTCCGAATCCAGGTCTTATTCTACACATATGCCAAATTTAACCCAAATATAATCAGCACTTAGGCGTAATTGATTAACAAACATCCTGACCCATAAAATCTTTAACTGTCAATTATCCAAATTATCACATTTACAATATTAGTAAAATCATAGCTATATCGCTATATTTTTACTCTGTAGGTACTGTAAAACGAATTCAGCTTTTAGTGAGTTTTATTGCGTTCTTTAAAAATTCTTAACACGAACTGAAGAGATCGCTAAGTGGTAAAAGCGATTCTTTCCAGCTTTAAATAAGTCTTAATAATTTTCCGATAGTAAAATTGTAATTTTGAGAAGCTACATTGCTTTTTGATAAATTACATTAGAGACTGGCTGCTTACAAGTTACATGTAATCAACGAATTTGAACAGTCACATAAAGAAAATGTGGTTTTCATAAAATTTACATAGTTTCCATCTTAATCTGAACTATATTTTAGCACCGAACAACACAAACAATTTCATTGATTAATCTATACTGACAGCCTTTGAGAAAATGTTGATTGATTAGCATTAAATCGTTTTATTCAGCTATCCTCCTACGTGTTTAAAGTAGCTTTTCATCATTAACCAACCTTAAAATATTTTAACATAAGAGAAAGTTAAGATAAGTTAATCTTACGTACAATGTACTTCAATGATCCAATTGTCCATTCCTTTGGAAATAAAAATAGATACCTCTCCTCTCGTAGCGGCTGTAAACAGTCATTTCCCAATTCTATGATTACTGCCCTAATGGGTGGCTAGGGAGCCCAGCTGTGTCAGCTGTCATCCTATCGCTATCTCACTAAACCAATTTCAAATACTTAGAAGTTAGTCCGCGAACTGGGCCGGATCTTAACAACGACTCAACTTATTGTTATTGTAACTTTTGAAAATATATGGTTGCCTCAAGAACATGTACTTCTAAGTTACGTGTGTATCAAATGATAATTATCGCTTGCTTTACCGGTGAAGGAAACATTATGTGGAAAATTGTATACCTAAGAAATTTTCTGTAAGAATTTCCAAGGTACGTGAAGTCTGCCAACCCGCATTAGGCCAGCGTGGTGGACTAAGGCCCTCTCATACAGTATAGGAGGCCTGTGCCTAGCCGTGGGACGTGTATAACACAGGACTAGTATTATTATAATCTTTAATACAATCAAAGCCTCCGTGGCGTAGCGGGCGAGTAGCCCGTTGCGAAGCGTGAGGCCATAGGTTCGATTCCCGCACCTTGACAAATGTTTGTCTAATCCACAAATATTTGTCTCGGGTCTGGGTGTTGTGGGGCTGCAAGTCCCTCGTAGTTCTTGATACCCACGATACAGGTTTACCTAGTGTGGGGTCAGGACTATGTGTGTGACTGTTGGGTGTATTTTTAATCTTTAAATATTTTGATCTACAAATCTCGTCACATAATCTCTTCGATGTGAACTTAGTTACATATTTCCCGCGTCTATAAACAGCATTGTGGTATTAACCTGATAACTTATGCGAAACAGTTATAACCGCTGTGTAACATTGTTATATAAATGTTATTATGATATTATGTAGGCGTACACTGGCATTTAATGGTGTGAGCACGCTTCACAAAGCGGAAACATAGCTGATCGAGCGAACAGCGATCTTTAATAGACTTTTCTTGTTCTCACTTTCACTGCGACATTCAATCTTATATTTTTATTAGTGTCAATGACGAGCAGATTGCTCGCCTGATGGTACATTAATAAAAACTTTAAATTATGAAGTACTGCATAGCACTGGACTGCGCTCGTTATGTTAATGTCTCAGATGTTACCACTCCCCGCTATCTCTGGTTCATAACTTCTTGATAACGTGATATATTTATAAACTGTTTTAATGGTTAGAGAAAATGTCTTATTGCTGGATGACTATTATTTTCATTGGCATCCCAGATCTTACTTACTATTACAAATGTGAAAGTTTAGATGTGACAGTGGGGCTAGTATACCACTAGCAAATTATAAGACGTAGATATGTTATCAGTTTATGTGACATCTACTAGAAAACGTAGAAAATCTTAAGCTAGTGATGGCAGCAAGGTTACGTCCATAGCCTCAACTATTGGAAACTAACCCAATTTAAAAAATTTGGACCCGACTGTTCATGCAATTTCTTGGCTCAAGGTTTTAAATGGTGTAATAAATTGTAGAGCTATTTCATTAAGATAAAAGTGAGCAACAAAGAATAATAATGGTATTTGAAGTGTGGTATTTCTGTTGTTCTCATTCTCTCTCACTCCATTATAATAATAAAGTCTTTAAATACCTAATATATATTTTACATACATACATACGCACTCACGCCTGTAATCCCCGAAGGAGTAGGCAGAGGTGTAACCAGTACACCCACAATTCGCCGAGCTTATTTCTGTCCCATGATGTGCCGATTGATTGTGATTCATTTATTTATTGTGACGGGATGTGATCCTATTATGATATATATTTTAATTCAATGCATAGTCCTACCAACCGGAGTCTGTCCTTCTATAGTGTATACAAGGATAGCCGTCGGGTGGTGTCATATCAAAACATTAGATTAAATTTGTCTAACAAACCTCTACGTATTGTCTTAGACCCCACGCTCGCCTACCAATGGTCCGGGACTCTATAGTCCCGACATATGGTAAGTCAATATTTATAAAACAATACATATTACCAAAAATAATTACGAATCTTAGAGCCCAGGAAAATTTTATCTTATGCCGCACAGTAGTCCCCAGCTAACTCTTCTTATATTAAACATCTATTTATCATACATCATACAAAACATGACTGCCTCGGTGGCGCAGTTGTAATGCGTACGCGTTACGATTGAAGCCAACGCTGAGGTCTCGGGTTCGATCCCCGGGTCGGGTAAAGTGGTATTGGGTTTTTCTATTACCAAATGCTCAGTATGAGTTCGGAGTCTGGAATTTGTGCCCGGTATGGCGATAGGCTCGCCCCCTATCACATAAGGGACGGAGATACGCTCGGCGAAATGTGGGTGTACAGGTTACACCTGTACACCCACATTTCGCCTACCCCTTCGGGGATTACAGGCGTGAGTGCGTATTATCATACAAAACCCATATATCTCGTATTCTGTAAATAAACCGAAATTTCATTCAAAATTACGACGAAACAACAGCGCCTATTGAAGCCTACTCTATAATCCTGAAGGATAGATCTTGACGGCCGGTTAGAAAGTAAAGCCACGCAGTATCTTCCGTTCAATAAACGCCTTTCACGTGAATGGATGAATCATTCATATATGAATTATTATAATTCAGTTTGTGAGTCTAATCTTTTAATTATTTCTAAATAATAATAATTGTTAAGATTTAAGTAAATTTTGGATGTGTTTTGAAAAAACCTATTATCATAATAAATAATTATATTTTATTTATCAAACGGTTAAATTACTGATTCAATACATAAGTTTTATGTAAGTACCTACCCCTTATGGCCGCTCCATATTACATTTACAGATGCTTACTATTAATTGAGTTTTGACAGATCTTCCATATAAAATGTGTCAAAAATTTACTGCCAGTAAGTAATCTATCGATAAACATTAGTAAACACAATATTAGGAACAGACATTAGTCTGTATGTATGTGTAATCTATCTGTGGCATCGAAACGCCTAAACGAATTCACTGATTTGAAAAAGCCAGATTAGTCGAGATGGTAGATGGTTTAAAAGCCGTCTGGTTTGGTTCCACCGCTGTGTCTATTTTTGCCGCCAAGCAACAGTGTATAAGCACTATCGCTTGGCGACACATTAGCTGTCATGCAAGATTATACAAAAATGGTTTTTAGCTACGTTTGAAGGAAATCTGTTCAGTCATAAAGATCTATTTCTAATTGATTGATTGGCCGTAATGGTTGTATTATCGAGCCTAGGTGCCAGAATATAAATCCCGAAGACTGATTACAAATAATGTGTCGAAGTTTGATAATTCTTCTTCTAGGGAATAAGCCTCCATATATTGATTTGGCACATCTATTACATTTACATTTGTGTCTGAAAATCGATATCAACACGTAAAAATCACAACACTTCGCAGTAAATAAAGTGTAGATAGAGATGGCGTCTTGAGTAAAACGGCATCCATATTGAATTTGAGTAGTGTCGAGTGGCTGCCGAAGCGAGGGCCGCGGTAAGCGATATTTCAATAGCTCCGAGAGGTCACCGGGGACCGGGGACCAGTGCACTCCAAATTATTGGAAATTTCGCCAGCCACGAAACAGCTGAATTTCATAAAAACGCGTGAATACAACCGTCGAGCTCAGCGTTCGGTCTCTGGAACTCGAATAAAATTAAACAACAGTCGGTTAGTCAGTCCTTTCTGCTGCTCTTATGGCGCATGTTTGTAAGTGGTAGTATTTTTTTATTACTTAGAGTGACGAAATGAGCAGGTCGCTCGCCTGATGGTAAACGCCACGCCTGTCCATAAACAGAAGCAACTCCATCAGAACTTTGAATTACAAAGCACTGCATGGCTGCGCTCGTCACCCCGACACATAAGATGTTAAGCCTCATAATGCCCAGTAATTTCACTGGTTTGAAACCGGAACACAACAGAGCTTAAACTTAAAAAGGAGGTTTTCGGCTTAGCGCGGTTTTTTCTAATATTAAGAAATTTCAAATTAAAACCTATGTTTTATAACTATTTCACTATTCGATATCTATAGTATTGCTTTAATGCTCTCCGGTTTACAGCAAATACAAACACATAGAAAGAATACATAGCAAATACATAGGAAATCAAAATTAATTAATACATCGCACCGTAAACCCACGTAGAGACCTCAATCCGTTGAAAGTAATTACTTTACTGTGTCGATAGTGGAGATTGGAAATTGCAAGTAGATTATTATTTAATATGTTCACTGAGAAATTAATCAATATGCGAAAAATAACACGAATACTCCCAATAAATACAATGACCGTAGTGCGAGTTTTTCGTGTATACGAAAATACATACATACACATTTACGCCTGTACTCCTCTAAGGGATAGGTAGAGGTGTAACTAATACACTCACATTTCGCCGAGTTTACTTTCATCCTACAGAACAAAGATTACCTACAGAAGTCATACAGAAAATGATGCGTCTTTTGATGATGGAAGTCAAGATTTAATTTATTCACTGTTCCGAATTACTACAATACATACGTACGCTCACGCCTAGAATGCACTCCCGAGGCAGAGGTAAAACTAGTGTACTCATGGTTTGCCAAACTTAGCTTAGCTTAATTGTTCCATAATGTTATAGGTCATATTCTATCGCCATATCGAGCAGAAATTCCGATCCCGGGCAAAATACGTGTAATTTTTCGAATCCAAAAACTTAAACACAAATTGTGGTTGTCCGACCTACGATTTAGACCAAGGACAATGTTTTCATAGCCAGTATAAAACAATAGACCAATGAGGCAAAGTTATTACAAATAAGGAGAAAAATGCTGAAATATTTATACCTACCTTGAAACTGATTAATCTGAACCAGACATAATAACATAGAACATAAACTGAGGTAACAAGGGTAACCTTCGCGACGGTTATGGCGGCACGTATCCAAGGTTACGGACTGTACCTTCTTTATGGGTAAGAGTTTCAGTCGGAACATAAAATCACTGCAGTAAGCAAATTAATTAGGTCCAGTAATATAGAAACAGTTTTAAAGAGGCGATAAGGGGCTAGAATATAATATCCAACATTATGGAATAGTTATTCGTTAAATTTTAATATACTTGAATAAAATCTATAAAGTGGCTTGTGAACATCTAGCCGACCTCGAGGTTGATGTTGCATCTGAAGTTGACAATATAGCAACATTTGCGCAATTCCATCTTAACTCCAGAAAATAATACTCTTGGTGTACAAAGGAAGGTAAAAATAAATTGTATTAATGTAGTGCAAATATTGTAAATCAATTTTGAAAAGAGCAACGTTAGAGTTTCTTGCCCGCTCTTCTCTAGCGAAATAGCCTTCCGAACTGATGATAGAGTTAAAATTTTACTGAATTTAAATTATGTATACCATTTCATGGATTCAATAAATAATCTGAATTTGAAATGATCTGATGGAGAAACTTGATAGACAAAGGAAGTGCAGAGTGCAATACGAAAAAAGAAAATAGATTTGAGACCTGGCCATCTACTCAGCATCAGTAGATCAAGAAGAATTTAACAAAGTAAAGAAAGACACCGAGAAAGTAATAGCAATAGAGTAAGCAAACTCACGGGAAAATCTCTAGAAAATTGCAATTCATTAAAAGCCTAAATGGTGACTTGTTATCTAGCGAAAGAAATGTCATATGAGCTTGGTATCAATGTTAACCATAGATAAATATATAAAATCTACTGCTTAAATTAATGGAATTGCATAATACAATTAGATAATTAAAAAAATACAAACTATAAAAATATATTTAACGTCAACACTGGCCATCAAAAATTAATAATAAATGGAACAGCTCATGTTTAAATAAAGAAGGGTCATATATATAAACGTAGTTTGTAGTAATTAACCATGGTAATAGAAGTTTTAGCGAGAATTCTACCGTAACAGTGTGGCCGATCTCCTATTCCTAAACTAGTTGAAATTTGTGTTTGTGGTATAAAAGTAGTGTGTATTTTTGCAATAAATATTGTGATGAACAGTGTATGGAAGCCATCGATATAGTATTCTACTATGATCGAAGATGAAAGCATTGAAATTTGGAAATTTAAGTGATTTTTACCAAGTATACTGATCGTTGAAGTGGTCGTTAAAACTGCTTGGAGAAAATCGCCTATAAAGCATCGTACTGAAGGAATTGATACCAAAACACCAACAATACTTTGAAATCAGCTACACCAGTTTTTCATCGTTCTTGTGAATACTTGAAAATATATTGTTTAAGTACTTGCCATTGACTATATGCATAGAACTGCGAAGCCATAATTAAACAAAAAGAAAGAAAGAACCACGGTAATAAACCGCCTCAATAAATTATATTTGCAAGCAATGTTAGCACGTAATAAGACATAATATTATGTAAACCAATCTAGATTTTTACAACGACGCGACGCCAGCTTCCAAGAATGTAATGTACATTTATGCAAATATTGGTTCTAGCTGAGGCTGTCGTTTGCATAGCTTTAACGTAGGTGCGATTTCTTACTATTTCATATACTTTTTTCCCTTTAATAATTTAGACACGCCAAATAGCCTTGTTTTAATTAGTAATTAAAATATAAATAAAACACGAAAAATGATATATGTGATAGTCATTACAAGATTATTAAGAACGTTAATAAAAACGGCCAAGCCTTATACTTCATAAAACTGGATGTTACATCACTAATTTAATTAATTCTAAAAAGTTATTTGCATATTTTAAATATAAATAATTTGAATTATCAAAGAATGAAATTCCATTATTGATAATTTAAACGATAAAATTACAAGTTAGTAAAAGAAAAGAATACATATTTTACTAATTTAATTTTCCTAACTTCATTGACTTTTTAAAACGTTAATAATATACAAAACACGTCTTTAAACGAAAAGCAGATTATTTTAATATTGCTTTGCATTCTCAGAATTTAAAACCTATGTATAGATCTCAATTACCTATTTGATGCGTCGTGTGCTATCTGACACCGAATTCAAAATAAATATACTATACTATTATATATACTAATTATTTGCACAGTAAAATTTATTAATTTATTTAGTACATGGAAAACTTACAGAAAGAAGTATTAAAAATAGCAATAATATAGCTGACAGAAAGTCAATAACAAGTTCTCACTTATAGAAGAACTTATAAGGGTATATAAGACAAGTCGACTGTTCTCGAAGAATCACTGGACTACATATCAGCGAGTAAGTATAATTGAAGCGAGGATCGCATTCAAGTGTCAGGGTCATTTCCTACTTGAGTACTTGACCGTCAAGTCGCCAGTGCCACATTTGCTAAAGATTAAGTCGCCCTTCGTAAAAGGAGTCTAGACATCTATAGATATAGTACCTCTCAGTTTTAGATACAGATTTAGAGTTTGTTTTGAAATGTCAGCACCGTGTGCAGGATACAAACTTCTTCGCCAATTTAATTTAAAAGTGAATAATTAAAGGGAGAATAAACGATGATTATTATTTAAAAATCTATTTTTATCAGTCAACAATTCAATAACCTTTGAATTAACTTATATGTTAATAGTTGAAAAATAGATAGGCAAGGTAAGTTCTTTAATAATAATCGTTCTATCACTAGAGTAATTAGAGATCATTAGTGTTGTTACAATATACAATTTAATTATGGCTTCGCATTTATTATGCGTTTCGCCAACGACAAGTGTATAATATATTTTCAAGTCTTTGAAACACCGGTGTGCCCGATTTCAAAACCTTGCCACCGAAGATTTCACAATCTTTCGACTAAGATGTTTAATAGACGATTTTCTCAAAGCGGATCGAACGACCAAGGTCAATCAAAACACCTGGTCAAAAATCACCTAAATTCACTTATTTTAATGTTTCCATATACTGTTCATCGCCGACAAAGTTTATTGTACAAATCAACACCACGTTTATACAATAAAAACGATTATAAAATAGTTTAGGAATTGGAATTAATTATAATAAGAGATCAACCGCACTGTCAGATATCCCGCCAAAACTCCATTGCATCTAATTGCGAGCCGGAAATGTGACCTCCAACTCTGCTATAGATACACATCGGCTATAACAAGGCGGTCGTAAGGCTTTGCTTGTTTGTTTTGACACTTCTATAGATGTATATCTTCTATGTCTTTATCGCGCCCCTACCCTCTTGAATAGTGAACCTTGATTAACTTGACCTACATTATGAAATGATGTTTATTTCGCGATATGAATGGAAAGTGAACATATATCCGTTAACCGTTGCACTACCGACTGCTATCTTCTACGATGCCCTTTTTATCAGCCCTGTATTATACTCTGTTCCACTGCTCGGGTCTCCCCCGCTAAGGAGAAGGGTTAGGCCTTAGTCCACCACGCCGGTCTAAATCAGGTTAGTAGACTTCAAATACCTTCGAAAGTCTATGGAGAACGCTCAGGTTTGCAGGTTTCCTGGCGATGTTTAACCGTTACCGCTAAAGCGAATAATTTTTAACAATGAATATAACTCAGCAGCGATAGCTCAGCGGGGAATGGTACAGACTGTCGAGTTGAATGTTGCAGATTTAAAACCAACCAAGAGCATGCACCTCTGACTTCTAAGTTACGTGTGTATTCATCGTTAATTATCGCCTGTTTTAACAGTGAAGGAAATATTGTAAGGAAACCTGCATACCTGAGAAGTTCTCCATAAGAATTTCGATAGTGTGTGAAGTCTGCAAACTCGCAAAAGGTCAACGTGGGGGACTAAGACCTAACCCCTCTCAATCAGTAGTAGAGGAGGCCCATGCCCAGCAGTGGGACGTATATAATACAGGGCTGGTATTATTATATATAACTCCGAAAAGTCAGAGTTGTGTGCCCTCAGACTGATTCGGACCCAGCGACACAGGTTTCGGCAGTCCATGCCACTCCCCGATATATTATCAACGCGTATCGAACAAACAGAATAAAGTTCTTACATGTTTATCGCTGGAAAACTGTCCTAAATACGCGTTACCGACATGTTTACTGATAATTATGTTATAGATTCTTATAGCGTGGCGGTTACTTTTGTTGTCAGAAAGTTTAGGCCGTAGATTAACTTGAATCCACGCACAGATGTTTCGAAGTTAAAAGCTTATGTATGTACGATATTTCGGAAAACTTTTGAAGACATCTTTATAAGTGTAAGAATATTCGTTTATAAGAAACTTCTGGAGACTGAAATTACTTATAATTTGTGACTGAGACAAATTTTTAAACGACAATGTTTATGATTTTTTATCTCTTTCGCTGATTTTGTAGATAAAAGTTTTAATAAAAGTAAATAAATATTATTATTAAATTCACCCAATAGTCACACACATAGTCCTAAACCTTGACTAGGTTAACCTGTATTGTGGTTATCAGCAACGACGAGGGACTTACGGTCCCACAACACCCAGACCCGAAACCAATATTTGTGGATCACATAAACATTTTTCTCGGAGCGGCAATCTAACCCACGGTCTTTCGTTTCACAGCCGGCTATTTGCCTGCTGCGTCACGGAGGCTGTCTAATATAGGTATGGTTAGATTTAGTATGCAAAACTCGAAGTCACATCCAACATTTAAATGTCAATCTCTTTTATTGTAACTGAAAATGTAACTATGTTAAGTTAGAAACATTCCCACTTAAATTAGCTTATTGAATATTTTTTATTGACAACTAAGTTTAAAACTCTGTTCAAGTCGTTCCACTCCTGACCATTGTAAACATAACATTTTATAAAACTTTTTTGTTCGCAGCTCGTCCGCGAGTGAATTGATCACCAGACGAGGAGTTTTCTCCAGAAGACAATATGGATCGGTGGAGCAGGTAATAATATTTTAATGGCTATCTCTCTCTGTCGTATGGTGAATACCGTAATGTTAGATAGATAGATAGATAACTCTTTATTGTAAACCAATAATAAAATTATACATTAAGAATCTTACAACTAAATTATGTTACAAATTGCTGGCGGTCTTATCGCTAAAAGCGATCTCTGCCAGACCACCTTGAATTTGTATGGATTTGCAGTTTAGGGTTACAAAAAATGTGTTCTATACTGAGATTAAGACCCATTTACGAAACCCAGCGTTAGTATAACATACTGGAACGTTACAAAAGCAATTTAGTGTGGATTGCACTATCCACCGGTTAAAGTTACATTTGTTATAACAAGCAATGGTTCACGTTATTTAAAGGTTGTATTACTTGTTTCAGTGCTATCAGAATGTCAAATCTGTAGATGTCGTCAATCAGTAACTTTATCTATAACCGAGGTTTACACAGCTTACAAATTGATACGAAAAATCGTATGTCAAACGATATTAGAGAGAGATCAGAGATTATTACATTTTTCACTAAATAACGTTTTATTCTATTTTTAGATTATGGCCCCATCGATTTTCGATGATTTCGACAATGTCAAGTATTATAATAGCAATATGTAAAAATAAAGATCAAAACGTAGACATCTTTATAAAGATGCTCAATTGTTAGACCTAAATAACGTTTCAGAAACTCGAATTGATTTGACAGCGATGTCAAAATCAAAATTATGTTGATTTGATTAGTCTTACAGAAATCGGCCGTAAGTGTTATGACGAGGTGTGACTACGATTTCATTATTTCTTGTCACTTATTTGCTTTTCATGATGTTATAGGGCAAACCTATCGTGCACAAATCCCTATCGCGGGCAATTCATATGTGATTTTTCGAATCGAAAACTCAAACACAAATTGTGATTGTCCGACCTGGGAATTAAACTTAGAACCTCATGATTTTCAGCCTTAGTACGTTGCTAATAAGTTACTAATAATAAAATAACAAATTTATTGAATACTAGCTTTTGCCGACAGCTCCGCCCCGGTGAACAGTCTTTTCCGGGATAAAAAGTAGCGTATAGCCCTGATAAAAGTAGCATATAACCGGGATAAAAAGCAGCCTATAACCCTCTCCAAGGTCATTCATAATCATAATCGTTTCGTAAAGCTCTGTTAACTAAAATAGGTTTAACATACACAAAGTTGCCAGTTTACAGAAAATGATTGATTGATTGAATGATTTTAATATGGTTTGTCTCTGGAAAGACTGGAAACAAACTAAATAAAAAGAAAATTGACGGAGTTTTGGCGGGAATTCTGAAAGTGCAGTGGCTCTCTTGATTTAATTATTTCCTAAACTAGTTTAAAGTTGTGTTTGTTGTATAAAAGTGGTGTGGTTTTGTGCAATAATCATGTACGATGATAAATAGCGTATGGAAACATTAAAAATAGGGAATTTGTGATTTTTGATCAAGGGTATTGATCGACCTTGTGCTTTCGTTCCGCTTGAAGAGAGTCGACTAAGAAGCATTGAACTGAAAGGAATTAACACCAAAACTCCAACAAGACCTTGAAATGGGCCACACCCCCGTTTCATCGTTCTTGGAATATAAGAAAAGAATGTAACTAATGACTTGGCAGCATGGTCTCTGACCTCGCCGCGCTGCTGCGCTGATATTTCATCGTTCTTGGGAAAAGTTGAAAATATATAATATAGTACTTGTCATTGGCGAAATGTATAATAGGGCGAAGCCGTTATAAATAAAGAAAGACATAAATTTAAAAAAAATGACAGTAGACGTAAAAATAAACGTCAATTATGAAACAGCTGACCGATGTCGGCCATGTTTTTCACTATCGAACGCTTAAAATAGGTTTATAGAAAGGTTATAGCTTCTATAAAATAGTGACACTTTATAGGAGAGTTAATGAGCGTTTTAGTGTTATTGAACGATTATGAATAACAATTTTTATCAATCATCTAATAACGGCCTTATAAAGCTCCGATAACTTATTATGAATAAGACCATTAAAGTATAACAAACAAACAAATAAACTCACTTTCGCATTTATAGTATTAGTTAGGATCTACACTAAAAACTACAATCGTGACCGCAATTCATTCATTATTCATTACTTAAAAACTAACCCGTATTAAGGAAAATAAACAAGTAGGTATACACTGCCAACTCAGTAAATCATATCCAGTTTATTTTCTTGCGCTGGATTATGACAGCATTTTTTTATTGCAATAGAAATTCCAAGGAAATTTATTATATGAATGGTGATGCGGAACTTGACGTTCGTTATAAAATGCCGTCGCATGACGAAGTGCATCGCGATAGTTGTTGATACAGTCAAATTGTAGGAAAAATAGATATGAAGAAATGCTAAATTTCTAGAAGAAATGCCTTTTAGCACGCTTGGTATGTGACTACATCAATAATATCATAAACATTATAAAACGCCCGTCGTCAAAATGTAGAAAAACATCAGCTGTAGCCAAATTCCTCAAACTCAGCGAAGAACAATCTAGATTAAATCAATTTTGAACTATTAAAAACCAGCATTGAAATCGGTCCATTGATTCAGGCGCTACGATGCCACAAACAGACACACAAACACACATTCACACAGATTGTGAGAGAGAGTTATATTGGATTTTTCTATTACGACCAGGTAGAGTCGTTTAACCCGTGGTTAAAGGAACCTCAGCAAGTCCATTCTCTGACTTGACTTTCTAAACTAAGACGACGATCTCAATTTTATAAAATTGAAAATGGGATAATATAACTATAAACTGTTCAGGCAACGTGGTCGATTCTTTACAAACTTCAGTCGACATTAGGCACGATACCATTAGGAATGGACGATGAAAAGAACCCTCTTATCTGTTGACCCAGTTGTACGTTTTTACCCAATACAATATCCCTAAACACCTTTTCCCTAACAAGGACGTCACGACCGACAATACAAAAAAGTGTTACGAAACTAAAAAGTGATGTCGTGTGGGTGCGAAACACATAACGCCTTTGTACTACGACGACTAGTAACTAACTAACTAGTAGTCGACTAACCACTTTAAATAACAATGGTTTAAGATTATAAAATAAACAAATGATATGAAAAAACAAGACAGCTTCCGTGGCGCAGTGGGCGAGCCAGCTGTGAAACGCGAGGGCGCGGCTTCAATTCCCGCACCGAGACAAAATGTTTGTATGATCCACAAATATTTGTTTCTGGTTTGGGTGTTTTCTCCCCAGAGGGGTTGACGTCAGGCAGGTGGCCGGTTGTAAAAACTACAAACCAAATCATTCTGTAACATGTGTTACAAAGCATGTTGTGCCGACCCCACTGCGAGTGGGATAAGGGCAGGTGAAAGAAGAAGAAAAGAAAAAAACAAGTATTTTAAATCCAGCTTAGCTTAATTGAAAGATTTATACATCTTACAAGTATGGGCGTATGCCCATACTCGTAAGGTGGTATTGTATAATACGACCACATAAATTATGCGCTACGGTAATGTTCGTTTTTGCGAAGTAGTACGAATATACAATAGTCCATTAAAAATAATCTATAATATTTATATGGCTGAACGGATTTTCTTCAAACATACCTAAGAACCATTGCGATTAAACCACCTTTCAAATAAAAAACGCATTCAAATCGATTCATTTGTATATGCGCTACGATACCACAGACACACACATACAGGTAAAAAGGTCAAACTTATAATTCCCCGATTTGACAGCGATAACTCAGCACTCAGCAGGGAGTGGTACGGCCTGCAGAGGCGAAAATTGCATGTTCGAAACTGGGCCCAAGAGCATGCAGCTCTGGCTTTTCTAACTTTGTGTGTATTCATTAATAATTATCGCTTGTTTTAACGATGAAAGAAACATTGTGAAGAAATCCAAAATTTTGACGGTATATGAAGTCTGCCAACCCGTGCTAGGGCAGTGTGGTGGTCTAAAGATGATGCCCTTCATTCGTAAACGAGGCCTGTGTCCAGAAATGGGACGTATATATCATGGCTGGTATAAAAATGAATAACAACACATTTTATACCTGTTCTTTGTCTTGCAACCCTCTACGTGTTTACCTATAAAACTCGTACCGTTTGGTACCATCTGTCCTTCACTTGATAAGTGCAGTATATCTATGATTTCATTGTAAAATACCGGAGCACTAAAACTTAAACTATTTTTGTATATCTATCAACAGGAAGATTAACCTAGAGAATAATAACGCAGTATGCTGCGTGTCTTATAATGCCCAGTAATTTCATTGGCTTCAATATCCTTCCAACCGAAACACAAGAGTGCTTACACACTGCTGCTTCAAACCGAAATATCCAAAGCACAGACTTAAATCTTAGTACCTATTGTATCATATTGTGGATCTACTTATATTTATGAACCTCTCTAACAGCTATAATTTCAACATCTTTTGTGTAACAAGAGTAGACCTTACGGTTACAATTACTGTATATAAACATAACTGCCACGATCAAGTATAGAAATATCTGTCAGTAATTTACTTGACATTACGGAGCTTCAATATCAATGGGTCGTTTGATGCTCACATGTCCCTTTACATTGCTTTTGCTGTGAAATTTAATATTGAACTTATAACGTGCATATCATATATCACACGCCGTTGGTAAAGAGTAGACTAGACGCGACTATATTAGTCTTCATATTAGTATCTTGAGACGTTTAGGCAATTTGCCATCTCGAGTGCAAAGTATAAATGTGGTTCAGGTGGTAGAATATTTATGCGTATGTTTACATTAAACTTTAAAACAACTAAAAATAGTAGAACTCAACTCCCGTGACAATATGACTACTAATATTGAAAATAATGTGTTTATTTACACAATATTTTACTAATGTATATTTTTAACCATTTTTTTAATGACTATTTTATCATTCAAAATAGTATAGCACAAAGTTAGACCCATTTCAATTTCAAAAAAAAATCCCTTCCTACGAGGGTGAAATCGGGTATGAAAGAGTACAAGATATATGCACCGATTTTGAAATCAAAACTTTCTAACAAAAAAAAACACCGACTCAAAAATCTAAAGAACTAAAAAGAAAAATAACCTATTTTGAGTCGGTGATTTCAATATCAATTACCAATAAAACTGCAATAACACAGACTCAAAATTGGTTATTATTATTTATCGGTTTTATTTTTTCAGTTGCTTTATATTTTGTTAATCTATAATCTCATTGTATAACTAGTGCGAAAAACAAAATTACTTAATTCTGCTACGTCTTAAATTCCTGGAATTCGGTAGGATATACGAAAATCTTTGTTAGTAATGTTATGTCGATTTCACTGACCTCTGCTGTACCTATATGACCTCTCTTTATTCGAATTGTCTAGACCCATAAATGAAAAAGTATTGTCTCAATAATAAAGAAGAAAATAGTCTCAGTCCTTCCTGAGTCCTGAAGTCCATTTGAGATTATGCGAATCATGTTATTTTATTTTCGATTTTATTTGTCGCTTTCATATGACTGATTGTTGTCTATTGTACAAAAAAAACAATGTTATTTCTTTAGAGTAACTACTTATAGAAACTAAGCATACGCATGAATTTTAAGCCGTTTCATTAGAGCCATATATGGCTCCAAATTACGATCACCATACTAATAACTACTCGCTATATAATGTTTATGATCCTCACTTATAAACCAATGTATGAAACACATTTTGCCTCTACAAATTACAATTTTTTTAGCAAATTACATGTTAGCGGACATTTCTTTTGGGTTTTTTACTTTCAACGTAACGCACACTTAGTGAATTTTTAGCTTATGTGTTGTTTGACATCTACCTTCTATAAGTAGTTATTCTAACCTAGATTGTCTACAATAATAAATATCTCAATATCTGTCTTTATTTGCAATATGTAGGGATGCATGATCAATAGCGTCTAAAACAACAACGTGGGTTGAAAACAAAATCGACAAATAAACTAAAATAATTTAAAAACTAGTAGAAATTCCAAAACAAGGCACGTATCACATATGAATGGGAACACATCCAGACTGATGTGCCTCAACCATTGCGTTCAAAAACATCGAAATCGGATACGAATAAAAAGGTAATCTAGCACATTTCATTCTACACCAAGGATAAGAAGAAGAAGAAAATTTCAAGAACTTGTATTTTTATCCTGGGACGGTAAAAAACTACTCTGCACATCATGGTACAAAGCAGTCCAAATAGAATGTCAACCGTCAAGAGATGGTACTGTTATATCTTTGGATTGTACCCTTTTCTACTTACCTTTGACATCCAGATTGCTGACTTAGCATTTGATCATCCTTCCTCCGCTCTTACATCGCTCCCCCAGTCAGTCGTCTTCCATCCTTCGTCTCGTAAACCAGTCACACTTTAATACTGTGTTAAATGTTATTTTTAACTAAAAGTGTATTTAATCGAATAAATCTATTCTAGCTATTCCGAACTTTATTTTTTAAAAAGCGGATTCAAACCTCAGTTCTAACATTGGTGGCAGCGTAAAGGGATTGCAAAATCCTCGGTTCCCTCCGCCGTCCGCGAGTACATTATCCAATACAGTGCAAAGTGTGCTTCAAAAGGTTACCGCGACTCATAACTTCGGTGTGTCCACATACATACACCAGAAAATTGTCGCACCCAGTCCACTGTGCAGTAAGTGGCGAGGAGCATCTACACAGTGTGCGTCTCCAAACCCAGCACCGACCAGGTCAACGGCGTTTCATAATTCCTGACTCCAGATCCAGTCTCAACATGAACGTGTGTATGCTGATGCTGATACTGTGAGTCTTGTGATTCTATCCAGTGCTAAAAAGTGAATCTAAATATAGTCATTTCTTTATAACTTGTACAACACGTCCCAGCGCAACATAGTTGTTATCGCAAAAACATTTCACACGACGTCGACGGATCATCTAGCCGAGCTTCGCAGCGATACTATCATATTATGCTTAGTTAGTAGAAAAGCTATACTAGTATAAGACCAGGTTTTGCTTGTTATATTTCATTTTAATTATTTTTCCTTGTGTGTGTTAAAAGTTTATTTTGAATTCTGTTTCTTTTAAAATAAAATAATAATAATAATGTCTACAAAAGAGGAACCCAAAGATATTGTTGACAAGGTTACTCTAAATGTTATACTAAAATTTATTAAACCCTTTGATGGGAGTCGCGAAAAGCTTAATGCATTTCTACATAATTGCGATAACGCAGTTAGTTTGGCCTCCTCTCAACAAACAGACATTGTTTTTAAATATATAATTAGCCAACTTGATGGTAAGGCGGAAATAGCATGTGCAATTAAAGATTTCGATACGTGGGCTTCATTAAAACAGTTTCTTCAAAACCAATTTGGAGAGCGTAAACATTACGCTCACCTATTAACAGAACTCCAAGACTGCAAACAGAATCCTCAGGAAAATGTTAACCAATTTTCACTCCGAATAGAGACGTGTCTTTCCAAATTGTTGACAGAGATTTCTATATCCAATCATAAGAAAGGCGAAATATCTGGTAGAGTTGCTGCAATGGAGGATCTCGCACTCCATACATTCACTATAGGCCTTAATCCGCGTATAGGTAACATAGTCCGATGCCGAGACCCGAAAAATCTAAATAACGCAATTAATTATGCGATATCCGAAGAAAAAATACAACAGCATACATATAAACAAAACATGATTGCGAAACCGTACCGTAATGATTCCAAGCCCATTTCTAAGCCCGGTTATCTAAATAATCAAAACCAAAAGTTCACTCCCCCTTCTTTCCCTTTTAAAAACTTGGTCTGCAGGTATTGCAAAAAACCAGGGCATAGTTTAGAAAACTGTAGACTTCGAGAGTATAACAATAAGAAGTACGATAATAAAAATAAGTTTTCTTATCCCGATGCTCAACCGAGTACATCTAACTTTAAACCACAAATTAATTATTTTGAGCAAGATGAAAGTTACGATACTGTCGATAACAGTGACAATTTAAACTAAACAATGTCCCGCACAGGTGTCGCACGGGACAGATTCATTTTGTTACAGACGACACAAATACATCACTAAAGGCCCATGGACATGGTAACCAGCCCAAAACCCGCGGTCTATCCTCTTCTCAAGTGACCCACGGACATGGTAACCAGCCCAAAACACGCGGTCTATCCTCTTCTCAAGTGACCCACGGACATGGTAACCAGCCCAAAACACGCGGTCTATCTTCTTCTCAAATGACCCATGGACATGGTAACCAGCCCAAAACACGCGGTCTATCTTCTTCTCAAATGACCCATGGACATGGTAACCAGCCCAAAACACGCGGTCTATCCTCTTCTCAAGTGACCCACGGACATGGTAACCAGCCCAAAACACGCGGTCTATCCCCTTCTCAAATGACCCACGGACATGGTAGTCAGCCCAAAACTCAAGGTCATCCAAATAGAGTCAAGCAACAGGGTAACCAGCCCCAAACCGTAGACTCAATAACGAAAGTTCATAAACCTGAAAAAGAAAAAGAAACAATTAGTCATCACATATATGAATTTACATCTAATATATCAAATAAATACTTACCTTATGTAAAAGTGAGATCTCCTGTGTCCTCCAAAGATCTATTCCTTCTTGTCGATACTGGTGCAGCTATTAGTATAATAAAAAAATCATCTATCGACAATATGCCCAAGATTAATAAATCAGTCAAATTTAATATAAAGGGTATCGACTCAGTGGACGAAAATCCCACACTTACCTTAGGGCAAATCCCTGTATCTATGACGACACATATTGAACCCCAGACTAATGGCAAACACTTTACCCATTTATTTAATTTAATAGATAAAATTAATCTACCTTATGACGGTATCATTGGAAATGACTTATTCAAATTAGTGAATAGTCAAATTAGTTACATTGAAAGCACATTAAATATTGGAGACATGAAATTAAAAATGCTGTTCAATGAACCAATTTACATTATTGCACCACGTAGTGAGAGTATAATAGAATGCACTGTTTCAAATCCTGACATTAAAGAGGGCTTAATAATTAACCAACATTTATCCGATAACCTGTTGGTAGCAAATTGTATTGTTCAAGTTAAGAGAAATAATCGCGTAAACATTTCTGTTGTAAATGTCTCAGAGAATCCCGTGACTGTAAACTCTGACCTTAAACTAAATTTAGAACCTTTCGAATTAAATTCTTCAACTCAAATAAACTCTATATCCGAATCTTATACTCTAGATCGCACAGAAGAAGTTTTAAATCTTCTCCGTGTTTCTCACCTCAACTCAGAAGAAACTGAAGCATTATATTCCGTATGTTCTCAATATTCAGACATCTTTCACTTACCCAATGATCAGCTGACTTCTACTGATGTAATCCAACATGAAATAAAAACAACCTTAGACAACCCCATTCATGTTAAAACATATAGATTTCCTGAGTGTCACAAACAAGAAGTCCAATCCCAAGTTGACAAAATGTTGCAACAAGGTATCATAAAACCCTCTATGTCCCCTTGGTCTTCACCAATTTGGGTAGTACCAAAAAAACTTGATGCCTCTGGTCAAAGGAAGTGGCGTGTAGTAATCGACTACCGTAAGCTCAATGACATCACCATAGGAGATTCCTACCCTATTCCTAATATATCCGAGATCTTAGATCAGCTGGGAAAGTGCAAATACTTCAGCACATTAGATTTGGCTTCCGGTTTCCACCAAATCAACATGGCTCCGGGTGACTCTCCTAAAACCGCATTTTCAGTTCCTACAGGACATTATGAATTCACACGCATGCCTTTTGGACTCAAAAATGCACCCTCTACATTCCAAAGACTCATGAACTCAGCTTTATCCGGACTACAAGGTATTCAATGTTTCGTCTACCTCGACGACATTGTGATTTACTCTTTTGATATCAATTCCCATATAAACAACCTTTCAAATGTATTCCACAGGCTCCATCAATTCAAATTAAAACTACAACCAGACAAGTGCGAGTTTCTGAGAAAAGAAGTCTCATACCTCGGACATGTTATTACAGACAAAGGTGTTAAACCTAATCCTGAAAAACTAAAGGCAGTCCATGGATTCCCTGTCCCTAAAGGTCCCAAAGATGTCAAATCGTTTCTTGGTTTTGTTTCTTACTACCGCAGATTCATTCCTGATTTTTCAAATATTGCCAAACCTTTAACAAATCTATTAAAAAAGAACGTAGAATTTCTTTGGTTGAATGAGCACCAACTATCTTTTGAAACCTTAAAAAATAAATTAACTTCAGCCCCGCTGTTGATATACCCTGATTTTTCCAAGCCCTTCCTTCTTACCAGTGATGCCTCTAACTACGCTATTAGCGCCATCTTATCTCAAGGTGATATAGGCAAAGATAAGCCTATCGCCTACGCTTCCCGAACACTCAACAAAAGTGAGTGTAATTACAGCACCACTGAAAAGGAATTATTGGCAATCCTTTTCGGCTGTAAAACTTTTCGCCCGTACCTATATGGAAGAAAATTCCAAATAATCACTGACCACCGTCCTCTTCGTTGGCTTTTTAATCACTCTGACCCTAGCAGCAAACTCCAAAGATGGAGATTAAAACTAGAGGAATATGAGTATGAAATAATATATCGAAAAGGGAAACTAAATAATGCAGCTGATGCATTATCACGATATCCACCTGAAAGACTAATTAACCCCATAGAGATAGGCTCTCCTGTCCTTTCGGACCAATATTTGAACTCACCTGATCTTAATGGCTTGCTTAATCCAGATACTGCTCCAATTATTCCTCCTGATGACTTGATCCAAATCGAAGATCTTATAGACCCCCTTTCTCCACCTGAAAACATACCAGAACTTATTAATCTTGATGATTTAGAAAATATAATAAATCGTAATGAAGACTTACTTTCTCCTCCTAGTGATCGCCCAAGTCTTCCAATACCTCAAGATGTTCCAAGTCCTAATGGTTCTAACACACAAGATGGTAGCTATACAGATTTCCTTAAAACCACTTCTAGAAACTTTAACTCTAATGTCACCATAATAGAGCACAATGAAAGCCTATCCAAAACAAATAAAAAACACATTATCATCCCCACATCCATAGATATGGATGAGTCTATTCCTCACCTTCAAGAAATCATATCTAACATCCCTAACCAGAATGAATTTGCCCTACTAGAAAGAACTCTGCATTCTTTCCTCAAATATGAATCTGAAACTAAAACTTATTATTTCCTTTTTACTAAGGTTAACCATTTTGACACTTGCACATACGAAGATATTTATAAATGTCTCAAAGCTGTAAAAAATGAACTTGTAGTTACCCTTTTAAGTCAAGAAAATTCTGAAATCGCTATATCTGACTTTAATAATCCTTTTGATTCTCATCAGTACATAAAACTATACAACATGATATTATACCTCTTCCATAACTCAGAAATAACTGTACATATATACAAAAATACTATCATATATCCCTCGTTGAGCGAAGTACAGAAAATTCTAAGAGAACATCACGATATCCCTATAGCCGGTCACCTAGGTTCTTCTAGAATGTTAAAACGTATTCAAGAGAAATACTACTGGAGAAACATGCGGTCAGACATTGAAAACTATGTAAAGAAATGCTCACAATGTCAGACAAACAAAGCCCTTAGAAGAATTAATCGTGCCCCCATGCAGATTACATCCCTTTCTACTCGTCCATTTGAACGTGTAGCTTTTGATATAGTCGGACCATTACCCGAAGCTGGTAATGATAAATATAAATATATACTTACACTTCAGGATGATTTGACTAAGTTTTCTGCTGCTTATCCTGTATGCAATACCACTGCTGAAGAAACGTGTGAATGCTTGGTCCATTTTATCACGTTGTTCGGAATCCCTAAAACAATCTTAACTGACCAAGGCACTAACTTCACGGCCGAGCTCTTCAAACAAACCTGCAATCTCTTAAAAATTAAACAACTATGGTCTACCCCATATCATCCTCAGACTCAAGGTGCTCTTGAAAGAAGCCATTCCACTCTGAAAGAGTATCTTAAGTCATACGTAAACAATGAGCAGAACAATTGGCATCGCTTTGTATACACAGCCATGCTTGCATATAATTCCGCTATTCATTCTACTACTCAATACTCTCCCTATGAACTTTTATTTGGTCACAAACCATACATACCAGATTCCATTTATGAAGAAACATCAGGCGCTACTTACCCTGATTATGTCCGCGCACTCCAAAATAGACTCCAGCATTGTCGAGCAAAAGCCATAGAACATATACAAAAATCCAAAGAGAATTCCAAGAATCACTATGATAAGCATACACGATCTATAAAATATAAAATCGGTGATTTAGTTTACCTCAAAAATCACTTACGGCTTAGAAAAGCTCTCTCGCCAATTTGGAAAGGCCCCTACAAAATTGTAAAAATACATGGCAACAACACTGCATCGTTATTGATAAATAGACGCCACGTCAAACATCACTTTGACGAAATGAAAATAGCTATTAATAATGATAACTAAATTAAATTAATATACTCACCTTTTATTCCAGAATTGGTTACATTTATCCTACCTTGGCATCAGATAGTCAAGATTATATCCAACCAGCATCAGACGACGCAGGCATATATTTCGATCCCATTGGTTCTCTAAAAATAACTGATGATACTTTAGATATTATCATCCCCATAGATGTCTCTTTTATTCAACCTCACTTAGAAAATATTAAAGATATTTTAGGAACTTCAAAATTTCTATGTAGACAAAGTAATGCATACTATGAGGGTGAATGTCATTACATGTTTCAAACATTGTCATCACGTCATTCTGACATAGTCAGAGATTTTGATTCCATTTCTCACCTTATGGCAAAAAACTATAAAAGATCTGCTTGGTTTGGTGGAATCGGCACTGTTATTAAACACCTATTCGGTAACATGGATGAAAATGATGCTAGAAAATATAGTAACGCCATTGAAACTATCGAAAGTGATCAGACTCAATTGGCATCCTTAATTAAAGACAATATGATGGTCACGACATCTACATTAGCATCTTTGAAAGATATCATTAATAAAATAAATGCAAACGAACAACAATTAAATCATGCTATTGAAACTTTAAATCAAAATATAAAAAACCTAACTCTAGTTTCCGATAAACTACTGATAAAGTCGAAAATATCGGAATTGTATAATATATTAGAAAGTAGTTTGTTAACCTTATCATTTAAGTTAGAAGATATCGTCAATGCTATAATGTTTAGCAAGTCTAACATTTTATACCCATCCATTATTACTCCTAAGCAACTCTTTACAGAACTTGTAAATAATTATAGATTTCTTCCTAGTTCTAAAAATTTACCTATACCGTTAACTTTAGAAAATATACACACTATGGAAAAAGTGTCCGATGTATCTAGCTATTATGCAAATAATAATATTATATTTGTACTACATATACCCTTAGTTAACACTAAGGAATTCGATCTGTATCATACTATACCTTATCCTATAACTCTTGCAAATGTAAATGGTACATTATATACTACCATTATACCATCCACTAAATATTTAGGTATAACTAAGGATAAAACATCCTATTGTAAAATGGATACGTTAATTAATTGTAAGGTCATGAATTCACAATACTATATTTGTGAAACATCTAATGTTTATTCCACAGCGGCTGTACCGATATGTGAAACCGAGGTCATTTCGAAAGCTTTAACTTCTGTTCCTCTCCTTTGTGAAACTAAATTTGTTAATGGTAATTTCGAAACTTTTCATAAATTACTTAACAACCAATGGATTTACATCATAAGTCAAAAATCTAAACTTACTATAGAATGTCGTAACCAAGATACATTCGAATCATCTATATCTGGAACAGGCATATTGACCCTACCAGATCAATGCATTGCATATTGCAAGAATAATAAACTGAAACCTAAAAATAAAATTAGAATAAATGTGAAGCCCGTAATATTGCATTTTGGAATAATTAATGATAGATGTTGCAGTTCTACTACATATTTAAAAGACAATGTCAAAGTTCCATTTGTAGACTTAAAACATATGGATAATCTAAATTCACTTTTCTCAGACTATAATAAAGTAACAGAACGAGTGAAAGCTGACCTTAATAATTTAATCGAAAGACCTCACATTCTTTTGTATGGCAATTATTATTCTTCCATAACAATTGTAATAGTTATTATTATTATTATGATTATTTCTTATAAATTGTATCATTATTGTAAATTAATAAAGGCTGGTAAACCTGTCCCTAATCCAGAAGATCCCATAGAAATGACATCCTCAGATCCCGATGATGTTCCTGCTCCTCCTCGGTTGCGGCTAACCTAAATACCTGTAATACTTACCTTCCTTTCTTTATCGTCAACTTACCTTTTCACCCGTAAGTTTCCTCTTGATCGGGGGGCTGTTATATCTTTGGATTGTACCCTTTTCTACTTACCTTTGACATCCAGATTGCTGACTTAGCATTTGATCATCCTTCCTCCGCTCTTACATCGCTCCCCCAGTCAGTCGTCTTCCATCCTTCGTCTCGTAAACCAGTCACACTTTAATACTGTGTTAAATGTTATTTTTAACTAAAAGTGTATTTAATCGAATAAATCTATTCTAGCTATTCCGAACTTTATTTTTTAAAAAGCGGATTCAAACCTCAGTTCTAACAGTACGTTTCTCGACGGACGCTAGAATTATTCCGGTTGCCACTAAACCTTTTCACTGCAAATGTATTAATGTCTTGCAAAATCTGACACTAACAACCATTTGTTACAAACTAATGTATTGTAGGTATTAATGTAGTGCAAATATTATAAATCAATTTTGAAAAGACCAACATTAGTGTTTCATGCGATACAGCATTCCGAAGTGGTGGTAGAGTTAAAATTTGACCAAATCTAAATGATGTTTAACATTTTATGGATTCAATAAATAAAAAAAATGATTTGATGTATCTAAAAAACAGACAAAAATATATTTATTGAACAAATACTCGTGGTAGAGCCACGCTGTACAGTTTTATCTATCATGAATGGGCCGGCTCGACCGAGTCTCACAGAGAACCGACCAAGTGGCAGCTTGTTACGTTTCGTACGGTGGTGTGAGGTATCCATAGAACCGTATCCCCTTACCAAATCCTAATACATTTTCCTTTGCTTCCTTTGTTCCTTCCTTTAAGGTCGGCAACACACCCATAATTCTTTTGATATCGTGGATTTTTTTGGCGGTAGGGATAACTTTTGATCAAGTACCATTCGTTGTTAAAAAAACAAGATATAACTCCGTTGCTATACTATAAAAGTTTAGACAGTATAAGGATATGTACGAGAAAATAAACAACAATGTTAATTTTGATTACCATACGTGTAATATAATGCTAAATCAGCGAGGCGTGACCAATTGCGACAATAGTGTACCCAATCTTTTGTCAGATCAGAAGTTCCTACCGTGCTGATGTCATATTGATTGATTTGTACAGCCAGAGAGCCAATTAGTGCATTCAAGTGGAATTTGGATTCAATATCATTTAATTATTCATCTGTTAATTAGTAGAGCATTATGTAAACTTGGCGTCTCGATTCTAGCGAATAATTTCTCAGCTTTACTGTTAGCAAACAACAAAGATGACGAATTGAAATATTCTTTTATCTCTGAACTAATTAGATTAGAAGTTTAACGTCTAACTTTATCGACCTTTTTTTGTTTCCGATTGGAATATAATTTTTTGTCTAAGATAATACAACATTTACAAAAGATTTAATAGAATTAACTAACGAATACTCAAACGCAACTCAATCATTTAAGATCATGTTACACATGTTAAGGGACTTTTATCTGTCCAATTTGTATGAAAATAAGTAGCCCTTAGGCAGTCGATCGTTGATTACCGTTTCAGTATTCGGGCGTAAGACGTAATATTCACGTCAATTATTGAAGCACGAACTGATTTGAGAAATTTCTGTAATAACATTTACATTTAACAAAATGTACGCTTGAAATATTAAAATATACGCTCCCAATAGTAGTTTAAATAACATATCCTGAATACAGACACACTGATACATTCAGTGCTTTAAAAATATTATTTCGTTTACAAAGTTTTTCCACGTAATATAGTTCAGTATGCCGAATGATGCACATTAAAAATTCTACCACATTTAATACGACGAGAGTATTTTAAAAATTACAGCTATGTTTTTAATTCCCTGTACGTGACTCGTATTATTTGAGTGAATAGCATATTTCTGTACAATCTTTCACATTAAAATAATAAATGAGGTACAAATATGGGTAAACGTGTGACTATAAAACGTTTACACAAATAACTGAGTGGATACTTAAATGGAAAGATCAGCTGCGATTTATTCTTTATGCAGATAGATACATGTATTCACTTATTAATATTAAATTAGCTGGAACGACTAGACTCGACGGAGAATGTATGGCTATATTTTAAGGGAAGAACCAAATATTTCTATGTATCTAAATACTAGACGGGCTGTATAGAAGTAAAATTATGCCACATAGGTAACGCGAGAGATTGACGGCTGAGCCGGGACGCGGGAGAGGAGAGCTAACCTAATTCTAGTTAAAAGTAAGCGAGATGGTAATATTGAGTTGCGGTAAATTGACCGTAAGTTAGTGCCAAATTTTTATATACATTGAAGTCTATGGGAACAACACATTCTGCCAGTGTTGGGTTTTATTTTGACTAGCCTAGGCTGCCAATGTACCTTAAACTTTCTAAGTATATACTTTCTAAGTATATTTTAAGGAATTCACCTAACCGTAATGTTCAGTTCAGGTTCTCACGAAACCATTTATTGACTGAACCTACACTACAGTCGCATCAGTATAATGTTCCAAACGTATCACACTGTCACAGTGCTGTCCGTACTCAAATTTACACTTACTACACATTTTTTTGAAACAAAGGTATATTTACTTACAAGTTGCGACAACTTCACTAGACAACTTTAGTTTTTTTTTTTAAGTTTTGTTGGTCTTTATTACCTTTTATACCTTTAATATTGAAGACCTTTTGACCTGAATTGTGAGCGATTTAATTAATAAACCGCTTTACCTTTTTCATTTTCTTTTATGAAGGCGAGGGATTTTTTCAATGTGTTCTCCAGACTGTTAAAGTTTAATTTCATGAATTCGAAGTTGGATTTAATGATTATGGCCTTTGGTTTCGTTAGGATAACTGGGTCTATTTTTTTTTACACATACCTATACATAGTGTCACGCTATAATTGAAGGAGTAGCCAGAGGTGTGAATCTTAGGCTGAAATCTATAGAGCGTACTTAGACTTATCTCCGCCCTAACTGTGCCGGTATTTATAGAGTAATCTTTGGATTGCGCTGAGTACAAGCTTAGCATACATTTAAGTCTACAAAATCCACGACTTACCAAAAAGAGTATAAACCAATTAAAAATAGTAATCTAAAAAATAACTGCCTCGACTGCCTCGGTGGCGCAGTTGTAATGCCTACGCGTTACGACTGAGGCTGACGCTGAGGTCTCAGATTCGATCTCCGGGTCGGGTAAAGGTGATATTAGGTTTTTCTATTACAAAATGCTCAGTATCAGTCCGGAGTCTGGAATGTGTGCCCGGTATGGCGATAGTCTTGCCCCCTATCATATCAAGGGATGGATATGCTCGGCAAAAAGTGGGTGTACTGGTTAAACCTCTGCCTACTCCTTCGGGAATTACAGGCGTGAGTGCATATATATGTTATATATATGCCTAAAATTTAATTCTACGCCGTAACTTTTTCAAAATATAACTTCGTCAAATAGCTATATAAATACAAAGTCCGAATTTGTGCTAAGAATAAACGCGCCAAAGTTTAGCGTAAGATAAGGATTAGCAAAGCCAAAGTGCGCTCTGTAGATTTCAGCCTTACACCCATGGCTCGCTGAGCTTGATTCAGTTCCATAACGGGATAGTTAGTAAGCCTATCGCCATATCGAGCACTAGCCCCGCGCCCTCATGTGTGAATATCAAATCAGTAACTTAAACACAAATTGTGATAACCCGATCAGAGATTTGAACCCAGTATCCCACTAGTATCTCAGTCTACGTACATGCTCCCACTACACCAATGAGGCAATTCAAGATCTTTTTTATTCAAGCATATTAATACTTCTAAAAAGTATATCACGCAATCTTCCCCCCTGCCCTTATTCCACTCGTAGTCGGGTCGGCGCGGCGCAACATACTTTTTAACGAATATTACAGAAAGATTTGGCTTGTATGTTTTATGCATTAACATAAAACATATTATTAACAACCGGCCGCTTGCCCGACATCAACCCCTCTTGGGAGAAAACACACAGACCCGAAACAAATATTTGTGATCAAATTTTTGTCTCGGTGCGGAAGTCGAACCCGCGGCCTCTCGCTTCACAGCCGGCTACTCACTCACTGCGCAACGGAGGCTGACAAAAAAGAGAAATAAATAAATGAAAAAAGAATCTTCCAACAACTTATTTACATTTTAAGTCTACCATTAACAAGAAAATCTTATACGGTACGGTTTTATAAACATAATTATCTGAAGTAAATCTTTGACCTCAAAGGGCAATCATCTCTGACTGCAAAGGATGATCGGGGCAATAAGTGAAGCTAATCCCACACCTTTATTAAACGGGTCTTACGTTACTCAGCCCCACCTGAACGCCATTGTTCACGGCAATAAAGCGAAGCTCAGGGGATTCTTCTGTTGAAAATATTTAATTTGAAGTCACGTAATTTTTTTTATTACCCTGAATGACGAAATGACGAAAGCAGGTCGCTGGCCTGATGGTAAGCGTCACGCCTGTCTATAAACAGACAGAACATCACACAGAACTTTAAATTACAAAGCACTACATTCCACTGGACTGCGTTCCGTCACCCCGAGACAAGGTGTTAAGTCTCATAATGCCCAGTAATTTCAGTAAATAAATACACCCAACAGTCACACACATAGTCCTGACACCACACTAGGTTAACCTGTATCGTGGGTGTCAGGAACTACGAGGGACTTGCGGTCCCACAATACCCAGACCCGAGACAAACATTTGTCTAGGTGCGGGAATCGAACCCACGGCCTCACTCCTCGCAACCGGCTACTCGCCCACTGCGCCACGAAGGCTGTCAGTGCCAGTGTCTTCAACGTTCTTCAAACCGGAACACAACAGTGGTTACACACTTTTGCTTGGCGGCAGAAATAGACAAAGCGGTGGTACCAACCCAGCCGGGTTACTATAGCAAACGAGGGACCTACCACCTTGTAAATCTTATATCAATTAAAAATTATTTCAATGAAAAAAAGGATAATTGGACTACCTTTAAGCGATTTATTCAGCTGATGTTTTACAACAAAATGTCTAATAGCAGTAACTTATTCATCAAAACAAATCATTTATCCAATTATTAGGCCGCCAAGGAAACTTTTACATGTCAAATTAAGAATCTACCGGTGCCTCGAAAATGCCCACTGGTCTGAAAAGAAGCACCAAGAAACTGAGCTGTAGGTCTTTTGCATTTTTTTAAATATATTATCATTTGGTTTATAAAGCAAACATAAACATTAACTAATTTAGACATAGCTACAAAATGAACAACAAACAATTTAGGATTGATGCACTTCCCTATTAGATTCCACTATAAAATATCAATTATGTTGTGAAAATATATTAAAATATAGGTACCCGTGAGCAACATAGTCATATTATTAGATCGTCTTCTTACAAAACAATATCTTTGATTTAATATAGTTTCTGAAATGAAAGCTGTAGCCATAAGGATAGTGATAATCTTTAATAACAGCTCATAAAGACTTTAATTATCGCATCTAATAGATTATTTTACAGCTACCGCAGTTTCTGGGAAGATAATAAATACAGTAGTTAACCCCAAGTTGTCGTTACATAACGTCTTTATGAGGTGGACGATCGAGATCATTTTATTACACACTTATTGTCTAAATTGGCCGTTACTAGCAAACCGCGTTAACACTCTCGACATTTCAGCTTATATTGTTCTCCCTTGATACCATTGAAAAGGGTCTGTAGAGCATTTCTTATTTTTTTGTTATTAGTGGGTCACATGATGGTAAGTGATCTCCACCGTCCATGTACGTCCACAATACCAAAAGAATTATGGGTGCGTTGCTGACCTTAAAGGAAAGGGGTAATTAAGAGATTGGGAAGGGGATGGTGTTTGGGCTAGCTGCTACTTTACGCCGGTTTTCTGTGAGACAGTGGTAACGACCCGGACGAGCCTGCCCATTTATGCTTTAGACAAAAGTGTCTACAGCGTGGCTCTATCACTCAAAAACTATCTTATTTTAACCAACGAAACAAACTTCGTCATGCACCGATTTTGTAATTCTTTCACTAAAAATAGTAAAATAAAAACTTTTAACAAAAATATAAGAAACTCAAAAAACTAAAAAGTTAGTAATAAACAATTTTGAGTCGGTGCTACTGCAATGTAATGGTACAAAGGTATAGTAAGCACAGATTCAAAATTGTTTATACATAGCCTTTTAATTTTATTTTTAGTAGGTTTTATTTTTGTTAAAAACTTTGTATTCACGGAAAGATCGACAAAAGAATGTAAGTTGATATAGGCACGCTGTAAACACTTTTGTAGGAAAAACTGAAGGATCAAGTGGTAGGGCCACGCTGTAGACACTTTTATAGACAAAGTGGAACTAAGTGGTAGAGCCACGCCGTAGAAACTTTTGTAGACAAAGTGGAACCAATTGGTAAAGACAACCTGTAGAAAATTTTATAGACAAAGCGCAACTAAGAGGTTGATCCACGCAAAGTGGAACCAGGTGGTAGAGCCACAAAGCCTTTCGCATACCAGGGACCTACCAACTTGTAAAATATTAGCATATAAACTTTCGAGTCAATATCACAGTCACATTTCTTTTATCGCGGGGAAATCCCATTTATGGACACCTTTTAAACCTCGGGAGAGGAAAGATGGTTATGCCGGACTCAACATCTTTTCGACCCAGTTGTGATACAGACAGAAATCACTCAGACAGAAACTAGTACAAAGTTAATAATGTTGTCATCCTCAGATATTGGGAGACTGTTTATTAGCGTGAGTGACTAAACGATCAGTTCGCTCGCCTCGCCACGGCTGCCCATAAACAGAAATAACCTCACATAAAAGTTTGAATTATAAAGCACTGCATGACACTGGACTGCGCTCATCACCCAGACATAAGATGTTAAGTCTTATAAAGCCCAGTAATTTCACTGGCTTCACAGTTCTTCAAACCGGAACACAACAGTGCTTACACACTGCTGCTTGGTGGAATAGACAAAGTGGTGGTACCAACCCAGACGGCCTCTCGCGTACGAGGGATACCTTATAACCTTGTTTTTTTATCCATTTGAGCTTATAACTCCGTTAATAAAATCGGAATTGCTCCGTCTAGACTGGATGTAATCCCAGAACCAACATCCAAATAAACACCAAAATCACAAAAGTTTGCAAATATATTACCGATTGGAGGAATATACCTAAGGTTTATTGGAAGAAATTGAAATCGTTTTTGAATCCATTATGATTTTCAATACATACACACCTTTGTGAAATAAAAAATTGCCCACAATTCCTTGAGTATTTACCGAAATTAATTTGTAAACTTTTCATCGCAAATACAAATTTTATTGTGTCGGTTTACCCTACTACAAGTTTCCATTGACATATTCCAAAAGGCAGGGAACGTTGAAATTAGGCGCTTTTAAGACGCCTTTGTGACATTTTACACCAGCACGCGTAGTCACTTTGAATCATAACAATGTGTCATATTGTGTCTTGCAGGGTGATCGTTGAACAGCTTAAATGTCTCACATCACGCCCTCTTTTAACGAACCCGCGTGACTCGACACTATATGAACTGACCCTTATTATTTGGCCGTCCCAGTTTTTCCCAACCAGCAGGCAGCGGGGCATCGAAAATTCGCAAATAATAGCTTGCACATTGTCTATATTTATCGAGTGATAGTATGATCGTTACATTGCGCTTCTCATGTTAATTAATGGGCATGCTGTTCGAATAAACGAACTAATGATGCGAAGTTAACATGCACTGTAACGTAACGTATGCAATCGGAATTGATATAGTATAATTCGTAGTTATTTAATATATCTTACGTAGATTGATTTAATTATTTGGGAGTGTAAGTGGGCCAACCTCACCTGCACGTGGTACACTCTGCTGATTAACGGACGAGGAAATGGCTAAATTCGTTTCCCGTTGAGGGTTGTGAGGGTCAGACGGCGAGTCACCCCATATAAAACCAAATCCACCGTCAAATCATTATGAGAAGACGGACCCTGGCATTAAGGTCCGGGATAACGCCAAGCAGAAAGATTGCTTAAATTATTGTTATTCAAATTTATAACATTGTATATATTAAAATATTTGGAGTAGAGCGAAACAAAAGACCAGCATTTTTGTGAAGAATAAAACTTGTCAATTATGTATACGAGAAATTAGAAACCTAAGGGCTAGTATCATATCATGAAAAACTATTGTAATAAATAGCAACTAATTGAACTTAGAACTACTAAGTCTCAACACTAATAAATTATTATAATAAACGTCTTAACCGTAATAAATCGCTCACTCATGTGTAATTTAAAAACACCGCATAATCATGAAACTATACATATACTCGTAAGCTTGTGCAGTACAAACGTATGGAAGTGCGTGTTGCCGCTTGCGTAACATCTCATCTAATACATTATGTATCGTATACTGTAGTGACTAGTGGCATGCACGCGATACACAATGTAATATGTTACGTAACGTAACATAATGAACTTGTCATCAGTTGATGGCACATCATTATCGCAAGAACATTGTAGTAGAGATCACAGTCCAGGCCACTTGAGGCCGCCCAGGTGATATTACGCGCGCGAATGCGGTAGATAGAAAATCGACGGCAATTTTTTTTCATCGTGAATATCGAGCAGGTATATTAGTTTCAACATACATAAAGAGATAACCAGGTAAAACTGGGTAAACGATAAAACGACTCGACAAAATAATTGACTGTTTTAATACGTATGCGTTACGACTGAGACGGACGCTGAGGTCTCGGGTTTGATCCCCGAGTCGGGTAATAGTGATATTGGGTGTTTCTATTACGAAATGCTCAGTATCAGCCCAGAGAATGGAATTATGCCCGATATGACGATAGGCTCACCCCATATCACATCATGGGACGGAGATACGCTCGGCAAAATGTGGATGCACTGGTTAGACTTCTGCCTACCCTTTCGGAGATTATAGGCGTGAGTGCGTATGTATAAAATAATCTCGAGTCGGTTATGTTATTCCTGTATTGACGATAATTACATTACATAAGGGTTGGATTTATTACTGTAGCATTAACTGCCCTCAGAAGTCAGAACATACATGCAAACGGATTACTCCTGAGGCTACAAAAGCCTGGTATAAATATAGCACTTTTATTTTCGCTATAATTCCAACCTTAAATATTTATGGATAGATATGTATAGATGTCCAAAATGAATCGTCAAATTACTTTAAAAACGAAAAGGAATCCATCCAAGACCAATGAAACAGAAAGGAATTTTCTGTTCATCATGGTAATCCTTGACGTTGAAAATAATGGATGAATTGTTCCAAATATTGTTTTATTAAATATTACAATTGGGCTTTGTAATAAATGATCGTTGTCATAAAAAGCAATTTGTTAAACAACGGAGATATTTTTGATTTTTGGCGGATTGAATATTATTGCCACAAAAATTTGGACTCGAGATTTGTTTTGATGTAATTGATGCGAAAAATTCAAGGTTTAACTCTGGTCTCTCGGTTTTTAATATAGGCTGTCATATTCTATCGCGCATGTGGTACTCAATATGGGTAAAAATATCGCAAAGTTCGTGACAAATGGCAACAATTGACAGACTTTGTATCGCTGCATTGGCCGAATAGCCGTCTATGGGGATTATGTTTTTTTTATATTTGCTGGAATGACGCGACGAGCCGGTCGCTCGCCTGATTTTAAATGTCACGCCTGACCATAAACAGAAGCAACGTCAGACAGAACACTGCATGGCACTGAACTGCGCTCGTCATCTCGAGACATAGGATGTTAAGTCTCATAATGCAACATAACATCTTATGTCTGCATTAGATCCCGCTATTCAAGAGGGAGAAAAAAGAGATAAGATGTTATTTGATTTGAAAAACGAGACGAGCACATGCTCATGTCGGCAAGCGACATCGCTTGCAGACGTGAAAGACATCAACGCGGGCGGAGCCGCGGGCAAAATCTATTATAATGTAAAAGCCATTTTCCAATCATATTATCTGCGCTGAATTGATATTTATTTCCAGATTTTAGTCATGATATACCTAATCCGAGATTTGAATGAAAACTTTATTGCCTACTTATCGAAATCGAATCGATAGGATTAAGCGTTATAAATGTTGCAAATAATAATGTAAGAATACATAGAAATTAATGAACATAAAATTAATCCTAAATATTTTTTGTGATTCAATATTTGCCTCAGTTAAATTGATGTGCGAATTATTATAGAACTATCTATTCTTTGCGGTTTCACCCGCGTGTAACTGGTTGGCTCCCATGAGTCACAGCATGATATATTCAATTCAATTCAATTCATTTATTTTCAGATAATTACAATCCATAAAATGTTATTAGTTAAATACCTAGCCTATATTAGTAATATATTATTAATTATAATAAAAAATTGGCAACTGGTCGGTGCAAGGATGCCCAGTGCCTCACAAACGGACCGTCCACCCGTTCCGCCACAACAACCATGAGGCTGTTGCCACTGTCTCGCGTTCGCCGCGTCATCGAGGTCGCTCTTTTACGCATGGTTGTGTAAAAGCAGTCCACTCGGGCTTCTGCGAACATTCCCGATGCACTGCAAAAGCGAGGCAACCGCAACAGCGTCCGGAATGCGTTATTATATTGAACGCGAAGGGTATTGATTGTTTGTCGCGTGTGTCTAGTCCACAGGCTGCACGTGTAAAATGAAGGTTTATACTATATATAATAGTATACGCTGAGTGGTCACCTACCTATCACAACTCACAGCCACAACGTGCAATAATCCTGCCATACCTATTGCATAATTTAAATAGATGTATGCATGTTGTGTAATGTGTTGTGATAAATAAATTACTTTTCTTTCTTCTTTCTTTCTTCTTTCTAGTATAAACCTTCTGGAATAAATTCTATGAATGATAGTGAGTATAGAAATAAGCAAGCAGAAAGATAGCCGCGAATATTGGCTTTGTTTTATAAAATATATTGATTTGTTTGATTTAAGCACGTTGATATAATATAATTGAAGAAAAATCTAATAGATTTTGATAAAAAAAAACATTCAATAGAAGTCGGGTTAACAGGATCAGAAAAACACCTACCAAGAAGATTGATCTACGAATATATCTATATATCTACGACTTAGCAAACTTTCGTTGTCTTTTAAACTTCATAATATGAAATAATAGGAATGAATTATCTTATCAGAAATCTTATATGTACGCAAATCTAATAATTCGATTTGTTGAGGCTTCATCTTCGCTATTACTAGTTAAAATTAAATTCTGAAGTATATTGTAGAAGATAATAAATAAATTTTACATGGAGGCCAATAAAGTATAACTTGTATGAAAAAGTAATCCGTAGACATCTTTTGTTACCTACTTTTGGAAAAATATTTAATCGAATGAAATATATAAAGCTTAAAAAAGTTTATCAATCAAGTTTTTATATAGTAACAAAACTATCAACAACTATCTATCACGTCTATATATCGCTTTTTATCGAATAAGTAAAGAAAATTTTATAAAACTTAATTTAAAGTTTCGTCGTCAAACCATCTTATAGGTACTGCGATTTAGTTTTTGTCGTAGTGCATTATATATAACAATAAATATTCATAGCTATATATACCTACATACTAGGCATAGAGAGAACATTTTTAAAGTTATGAAATAAGTTTGTTTTTTTCCAGTTGTCAGGCACAGGCGATGCGGGAGGCGCACTGGACGCGGTGGTGCGTCGCTACCGACTAGAGAATGGCAACTCTCTTGGGGAAAAGGACGAAGTAAGAATTTAACAACATAACATCACTTTATACGCATTTTCCCTATTCCTAAAATCCGGTAAATGGAGTTTCTATGATTTTTTAAGGCTAAATGACAAGTGGGTCTCAAACAAAAACATAACAATTTCTGATTGAATAATGGCTCTTTTTAATAATATATATTCGAATTTAAAACAGGCAACACCTTCAAAAATCCATTAAAATCTTACGAAACCATTGTGCCTTGTCAATACAAAGAGTATACCCATAATTCTATATCCTCATTTTCGTTTTAAATTATCTTGACACTAGGTACATATGCGAGGCCTTAACAAATGAATCACGGGCCACGGCGCAAGTGCGTTTAAGTATCCATACCATCAGGAATGGGCCCCTTTTACCATCTCCTTAATTACTCTAATAAATTATCGAAGCTCCGTCCACATGCTAACCTAATTTGCTAATTAGCTACCTGACGCACTCGTTAAAATTTATTGACTACAATTTCATAACTCGCTGCTTTCTTTATTTAGTAACTAATGGAAATCGTCGCTTAGCTAACGACCGTGCAAGTTAAATTGGCTTACGTTTTCAGGAGAGACCAAAAACTGAATATTTTTATGAACACATGTGATGTAACCAATGAGTTGCGCGGTGACAGAACTATTTGAATATCGTGCTTTGTATAGTTAATTTACGAGTATTGTAAGTTAAAACATATTTAATTTCGTATCAGTTTTAAGGTCCCTCCCCAATACAACATATTTATAGAAATTGTCAATTTTACTCTCGATTTATTTTCCTTTTCGTTTTACATTACTAACCCATTGCGAACTAGAAACAAACAAAACTACACACAGAATTACAAACGCGTGAGATTTTTGTACAAAATTCGAAAACATTGCGGTGCATAGGAATATCTTTAATTATTTTTGTTGTAAATTTCATTAGTAATATTAGTTTTTCGTTTTACATATTTCTACCATTTAACTCTTGATTTCATAGAGTAAATAACGTATTCCAATTAGACTTAAAATATACCTAAAATATATAAAAAGTTGAC
This sequence comes from Mimas tiliae, assembly GCA_905332985.1. Lineage (NCBI taxonomy): Eukaryota > Metazoa > Arthropoda > Insecta > Lepidoptera > Sphingidae > Mimas > Mimas tiliae. The sequence goes on along the minus strand of HG995242.1, from coordinate 5,450,181 downwards.
AGATGGTACTATGGTAAAATGGATGAAATACGTTCAACGGACAAGCTAACACAAGAGTCATCTAAATTTTAAATAAAATATGAATGCTCAAACTTTACGACATTTGAAGAGCACAGTTGGTTTTGATGCCCGTTTTGCAACACTAAACTGCATTTTCATTATCATTCGTCGGCGACTAGGTACTAAAATTAAAATTTTACTACTATTAAATGGAATATATAAAGTAGCATTTCAAATTATAACTTTGCTAAAATAAATCGGTTCATATGGTAGGTAATTACTACATTCAAGATATACAACGTGTTACAGAAAGGTGTGGTCATATTTTAGGGTCATTACATACATCTTACAATTAGTACTTATATACCGGATCTTTTCAAAACCAAGACATCCAAAAAATTCATGTTTATTTTAATAACTCGTTTATTCAGATCGATAAGATTGATAACATCACTATTAATTATTATGAACGACACTCACTTTTTAATAAACTTGAATAAGATGTACGTAATTCTATGGACATACGTACGTAACTTGTAATTTAAACACAAATTAACACCTAAAAGAGACTGTGTGTGGAAGAAAGTGTAGGTACCATCCTCTACAAGCATTTTAAAGAATTCATTCTCGGGTCTTCCATCTATGAATTTGGCTCAATACAGTCGACGATCCTCTTATCAGTTACACCAGCACAAAGTACCAATACATAATACTTATTTTTAGTCAAATACAACATATTTTTGAACTCGTAATCATACTTCATAAAATCAGAACTTGCCGAACTGACTGCGTCAAATAAATATTGACATTTGACAACTGTTTAATGTTGTTTTTAATTATAAAATAATTAAATGAAAGGAGGTCTATAGTATCATTGTTTATCATTTAGTGTTGTCCAAAGTTGAAAGTCGATATCGACATGTTACTCATTCGATAAAAAAGAAAATTCTATAATTATTGTACTAGCAATGCAATCGGAATTGGTACTATGGGAGATAAAATACTTATACCCTACACTATACATTGCTTAAATTTGCCCGCCCCTTTCTATCACACGTTGTATATAGAGCTGTAAGTGCTGACATTGTTTACAAATAAATATCTACAACTACTCAAAGCAGCAGAAACATCACTTCGACTTGAAATCAAATAATTGAAGAAAAACATTGTTAAAACCATGAGAGTGAACTACAGAATTGCATCTGATGGCAAAAGTAAATACAAATAAATCTGTGCATATTTGCAGTAAAAAATAAGATTCGTTACGAACTCTCTTTTCTCAATAATAAAAAGCGAATAGTTTAGAGTTTATGAATATCTATCTATCAGCAGTTTTATAGCGTTCATATGTTTTATAATTTTATTAATATGCAGTAACCACACATCTCCATCAACTTTCATTGTATAATACAAACTTTAGTTATTTTTAACTTTATTTTATCAAATTAATTGATATTTTCAACAAAGTGTTTATTTTTATTAACTTGAATGACGAGACGAGCAGGTCGCTCGCCTGATGGTAAGCGCCACGCTTACCCATAAACAGAAGCAATGCCACACAAAAATTTGAATTACAAAGCACTGCGTAGCACTGGACTACGCTCATCACCCCGTGACATAAGATATTAAGTCTCATAATGCCCAGTAATTTTACTGGCTTCAATTTCTTTCAAAACGGAACACAACAGTGCTTACACACTATTGCTTGGCGGCAGAAATAGACAACGCGGTGGTACCAAACCAGATTGTCTCTCGCATACGAGGGACCTACCACCTTTTAAAAAGTATATTGTAGTATCTAAAGTGTACTCTATATGCTACGGGTAATAAAAATGTTATACTGAAATAACAAAATACGTTTTTTGGTCGATTAATACCAATTTGGGAGGTAATCTGGTACATTCTTGTACCGATTGGATAGTGACCATCGTACACATGGTGAAGAACTCGTCATACTGGCTCATTTAGGCAAGTCGCGTTCGGCGTATATTCACTGTAACTTCAGGCCGGCATAATTTTACCGACTGTTGACGCAATGTCTTTTGACGGTCGATATTATAATTATTTCGACTGAACTGTACTTAACATCAGGTCCAGTGTAATCGTTTTGCTATGGTAGAATGGATAAAAAAAGTTATAACGAGCCCTCATTAAAATATTTTCACTGCTTATATTGCCAGGTTGTGTAAAACATATCTTAACTTATAAAATTTACCTGTATTCTAAGGAGGTTTATACCCATTTATAAAATGTATTATATTATAGAAAATACATGAAACTTTCTCATAACACATAATTTTTTTCCATTCACAGTTATTCGGGCCGCCGAGCGCGCCTGTTCTCGAGAACCCAGAGTTCCAAACAAGATGGTACTTCAAATACTTTCTCGGCAAAAGTAAGTATTAGTAGTAGGTATTCCTTTGTAGTCTGTCTCTGTGAAGTCCTAGACAAGTGAAAAGGTCTTTTTCAGAATTGCCCATTACTTTTAGGTATATTCTAACTCCTCAAAATATGAGGCTAAAGTTTCGGACTTATAGCGGTTTAATCTATGATCCACAAATATTTTTTACGGATCTAGGTGTTATGAAACCGAAAGTCTCTCGTAGTTCCCGATACCCACGACACAAAACACGTATCTTAGTGTGGGGTCAGGACCGCCGACGGCCTCGCGCTATAGGGGGCCTCGCAACAAAGTTTACTGATTTTTTTAAAGCTTAGTTATTCATACTTATATCTGTACGCGTGAGTAGTATTTATCTAGAGACATCTGGCTACACTGGGAAACTTAGGCGATTCCTCGCACGAAACTCGGGGAATCCCAGAGCCGTTGACTTGGATTTGTTTGTGTAATTTCTGATTAGCAACAATTTACAACACTCATACATAATTGTATAATTTGTCTCATTAACATAATGTTTTATTTCAAACTGGGAAATGAAAGAACCCTCGCAAAGCTGAGGTCGCCGACGTCCACGTTTTTTTTTATTGCATAGTTCGACAAACGAGCAAGTGGGTCACCTTATGGTAAGTGATCACTACCGCCCATGTACACCCACAATACTAAAAGAGTCATGGGCGCGTTGCCGATCTTAAAGGAAAGAGATAATTAAGGGATTAGGAAGGGGAGGGGATTTGGGCCTCCGGATATCCCACTCACCGTACGAAACGCAGCAGCAAGCTGCTACTTTACGTCGGTTTTCTGTGAGACAGTGGTAACGACCCGGACAAGCCGGCCCATTCATGCTGTAGACAAAATTGTCTACAGCGTGGCTCTACCACTCTAAAGGTCCACGTTGTGTGACTGTTGGGTATATTAATAAATATTTAAAGTAAATAAAAATAAATATAACACTTATCTTTTTTGTCGGAGGTAAAAAACTAGGCTATATATGGCTATATAGTCTAGTTCATCAGTGTCAACATGTGTTATACACTTCGATGTTATCCATTTAAATTTCCGTTCCAGAGGCGTTTTTCATACTTAATCTTCATTGGAATAAAGAACGAATAAGAAAACAATTCTAATTTCCTTTTCGCTGACTAAAGGGAATTACATTCAGGAAATAAGCAAATCACTAACTTGAGTTTTATATTAGGAGTTTATACATACAAGCGCAAATGCAATAGATTTACCACCGCTTTGTCTACTTTTACCGTTAAGCAGCAGTGTGTAAGCATTGTTGTGTTTCGGTTTGAAGGGCATTGAAGCCAGTCCAATTACTAGGCATTATGAGGCTTAACATCTTGTGTATAGGTGGCGAACACAATCTATACCCATACAGTTCTTTATGCTTGAAAGTTCTGTATGGTGTTGTTTCTAATTATGGGCAGGCGTTGCGCATACCATCAGGCGGCGACCTGGCTCGTTGCGTCAATCAAGCTAATAGAAAAAAATTGAGGACGATATTTTCAATGCAGGATAATTTTTAATCTCATTGGACACCCCATTTAAGAATAACTAATTTGGAAATAGCTACTACGTAGACATTGTCAGCGTGATCATTTTGTATTTTGTAAAGATTTAAAATTGGGTAAAAGGTTTTCGTATAGTGAGTTTATAGAAATTACATTTAATTATTTACATTTCTTGAGCAATGTTAGTGATACATTTTAAAGATATCGGCAGACACAGATTCCCCAATTTCCTGTTCCCAATACCTTTTTTATCCATAATTCTTCTGTTATGGATAAGGGTGGTGAAGATCACTTACCATCAGGTGACCCACCTACTTGTTTGCCGATATCTGCTATAAAAAGGTTAACTACCTACTGTCTTTCGATTGGATAAATATAAAATGTTTTTGTATTGTATTGTTATAGTTTAGTGTACCTGCGTAGTGTCCAAAATATTGTGATGTAGCATAATTTGTCATAAAAATGAAATAGATACTGTAGTTCTTTTTGAGAAAATAATGATCTTAAACCACAAAAAGAAACCTTTCCTGAAGACAAAAACAAGTCTGAGTGAATTTAACTCTTAATACGAAAGGTATAATATCTATTGACCCGGATTTACTGCTTTCAGGCAAGATTTCAGACCGCTATTACGCACCCACGGTTTTTTTCCTTGACTTTGATCTTAATAATCGCTGGCCGTAATAACGTCTAAAACGGTTAAAACCATTTTTTACGAAAGTCTAATAAGAACAAAGTTGTTTGGTATGTGGTATTAAATATTGGTAAAAACGTAAAATAAGGGGGATACAATTGATAAAAAATAAACACAATCCCGATTATAAAATATTTAATTACTTAGTTTAGCTTCACAAATAACAAGACAAACTGAAAATTATTCAAAAATCTAACATACCTTGTTTATACTATGTTTTTTTTTTGTACTTTATGTACTCTTGTTTATTTAACTATTTGCTTCAGCTTGTATTTCTTTTCACTTGAAATTTGCATATGTTAACTAGTTCGAGAAAATGAATAGGAAAAGAAGCATTGATGCGCCGAGACCTCCAACGTGATGCTCTATCGAACACATAACAGAACAATGTGAAACTTTTCAAAGGTCGCTTCAAAGTCACTTTAAAACTTAACTCAAGCATGATCTACGTACCCGCCGAGGCGCAAACTCTTCAAAGATATCTGAAATCGCTTTAACAAATAATATATACTAGTAGTCCCGTATTGGTCGAAATTGATCCCCTATAATCACATACTCTTTGTTCTATAACGTCAGCTGCGAGTTTTGTTATTCACACATTGACGGTATAAACGCCATAAACAGCCATAAAGAGAAGCAACACTACACAGAACGACACATAACTTTGAATTACACAGCACTGCATGGCATTGGACTGCGCTCGTCACCCCGAGACATAAGATATTAATTCTCATAATGCTCAATATACTATCATCATTCATCAGTGTGGTAATTAGTAGTAATTAAATGTAGCTAAAAGTCTTAATATGCCGATAATCCGTCTTTAAAAATTCTCTTATGTGATTAATCATAATTACTTTATAAACATACTTTGAAATAATAATTTTGGTAAAATTACGTTCCCAGACGTTCTAGACACATCGAGATAAATTGTCATGTTAGAGCTACTCTATTATTGTCTGTCTGAAGTTCTTTATGTACATGACAGTCTCCTTTTTTGTATCTTTATCAAAAATTTCAATGTCAAATTACGTAATTCCTACGCGTGAAAGAACAAGACAGGGAGTAGTATGAAATAACACGTTATATAAAGCTCTACTCAATTTAAAAATATTGGTTGTAGGCGAATTGATGATTTTTATGTAACAAAATATTGTATATTCTTAACCTAAGTTCTTAACTATGTGTGTTGATGTTGTTTGATTAACGTTTTTGATACTTATATAGGTACTATTGTAGTGAACATTTGTCAAATTTATTATTGATGAAGGCATCAGATTCGATTCCGAGGTCGTTTTTTTTACATTTTATTGCAAAGGCCGACAAACGAGCAAGTGGGTCACCTGATGGTAAGTGATCACCACCGCCCATGTACGCCCACAATACCAAAAGAGGCATGTGCGCGTTGCTCTGGTTACACCTCTGCCTACCCTTAGGGGATTACAGGCGTGAGTGCGTATGTACAACTAGACAACTTTGTTGAACCCATCATGTTACAGACAGAATATAGAATTCTAATGCTTCAATTTTCGTTAGGGCCGGCGTTTACGAGGAATCTGATAGAACACCTTTATGGTGCGTGCGTGACGCCATCACCGGCCGTGCTTAGTTTGTGACGTTCGTCGCACTTTATTGCTTTATTATCCACGTCTAACGAAACCAAATATTTGCTTCGCTATTTGAAGTAAATATATGCCTGTCACTGAATACAATGCTAGCCTGATTTTACTTTCTTGATGAATCTCCTGCCATAGACTTATTTATGAAGTGGCTTTTATAGATTTAGAAGGATAACTTCAACATCACAATACATTTTTCGGCCTCCCGATAGCTCACTCGCCGTACGAAACAACAACGAGCTACTAATTCACGTCGATTTTTTGTGACACAGTGATAACATAACGGTCGAACCAGTCCATTCACGCTGTAGACAAAACTGTCTACAACGTGACTCTATCACTTAATCCCCAGAGCAGTGAGGGTGATATGAAGTGGATCTTAAGTACATAACCATCCTTTTAATCAAGGAGTTGGGAAATTATCCTTAAAATAGATTTGTAGCAAAAAAAACCAATGAGCGTACAGGCACAAATCCTCAAGGTCATCGGCATATGTAATGTATGAGCGCATATAGCTCAAACTATCAAGTACATTGTCGTACGTAACAGCCTTAAAAAATCGTGAAAAGTTTCCACTATGCGCTCCTTGCTTGCTAAAAGGTTACCGACTACTGTTTTATATCATTATAAAACACTAAATAATACCTTTGTACACAATTAGGTACAAAATAATTAACATTAACTTCATTATAATGAACAGTATCACTGCACTGATCACAGAACAGAGGACAACACCTTTTCAATCCACTTTTCCGACAGATTATTGTAAAATATTGAAAGCTTTAAATTATCTAATAATAACGTACAATATCCCTTACTCTACACAGAGTACCCCGACTATTCTGTAAGATATTAACATAAAACTGGCTTAAACTTAGGTGATTGCCGAAAGCACCGTTTATTAATAAACTTGAGTCTTCCTATGATATAGAACGTAATAAAATAGGTATCTGCGACCACCCCTTCAGTTAGTCTCGTTTATTAAGTTATATAAATCTGTGTTGTTATAATGTTGGGTAATAGTTTTGTTACTGACAACGCTTCCAACAGATAAATAGAACAATGTGACCGAGGCAGTGCTAGAGCGCTCGCGTAATCACCAAGTTATGTCACTAAGTAACTAATCTCGTTTAAGTGGTAACGGATAACGATATTATGAAGATATTTTCAGAGTGGGCGAGAAAGTTAGATAAAGCACTCAAAGTTTATTAGCTGTTATGCATCAGCTAAAATTTGCAAAACTATTAGGTAGCGAGAACACGTGCAATTAAATGAGTTTATAGTTTATTGCGACCTAAATAAAGTTTATTGAAAATACCATTAATATTTTGCCACAATTCTGGGACAAACATATATTTTATACACACTTGGCACATTTTAATTTTGAAGTGCATGTTTATAGATATAAGTATAATATCTTCGTTCATAATATCCAGAGGCAAATAAATAAAAGGGTTGCCGAACTTTCACAAAGAGTCAAGTCGTAGATTGAATCATTCATTTCAATTATTTACATTATTAAATCAGTTATTAGTATGGATTTTTTAAAACACATTAAACCTATGTTGCAAACTGATTATCGAATAAAAGTACAGTCAAAATGTGTTTAAATAATTCTGTAAACACCAAAAAAAATATACCGTGTATCATTGAAATAAGATGACAAGAAACGTAACTCAAGCAAAATAATGACCCCACAAAAAACTCTGACTGCCTCGGTGGCGCAGTTGTAATGTGTACGCGTTACGATTGAGGCCAACGCTGAGGTCACGGGTTCGATTCCCGGGTCGGGTAAAGTGGTATTGGGTTTTTCTATTACGAAAATGCTCAGTATCAGCCCGGAGTCTGGAATTTGTGCCCGGTATGGCGATAGGCTCGCCCCCTATCACATTATGGGACGGAGATACGCTCGGCGAAATGTGGGTGTACTGGTTACACCTCTGCCTACCCCTTCGGGGATTACAGGCGTGAGTGCGTATGTATGTATGTATGTACAAAAAACTCTGTGCAAGGGGGCGGGGCTATAAAAGGCTGTGCAGCTCGTTCATTCATCCATTCATAAAAATGTATTCATGATCTCTAGTTGACACTTGATACGTCAAATTTTTTGCGCGGTGCATAACGTCGTATCTCGATCTAGAAAAGTAATATTTATACATTAACTTTTATAAAATAAAGTTGATTTTGAACGTTCATTTATTTTTGTTGCGTGTATGAGTGTTACGTGTGATTACCTTTGCATGTGTAAGTAAGTGGAGCCATATTTTTGGTCATAGTTCATAGTTCTAGTCATCTTATTTCGATGTCATGTATCTATAAATATTTAAAGAAACATATAAATAACATACATATGTAAAATAATATTAATGTATTTTTTTGCATCCAAAACTAATTTGTCTGATAGCTGTTAACTGCTGTTAATATCATTCAATTCATTAAATATAATGAGGCAAGCTTCAAAATGATACAGGTTCATACCAAAAAATGTGTTTTTACAGTGCATCAAAATTACATAGGAGTAGACGGATCGAGGGAGCCGTATCTACTAAGTATAGTGCAAGAAGGCGGGGCGGGTCTTTTACGAGCAATACTCTTCAACAAAATGGTAAGTAGACAGGTCTTATCTAATTGTCACACGATGCTCCAAGTATTTCAATTATTTTTCCCTTAAAGATTACGTAAATTACCAAATGAAATTTTATATCTCCTTGAAAATTGTTGTTGAAACACTTTTATCGGTGACATAGATGAGCTCCGGTTAGGAGCTAGTAGTTTTATTTTTGTTGTTTTTCCTACAAACCATTCTAAGTTATAGAGGACGGTATTTTATTACAGTTTTGGTAGATGACACTGTTTTACGAGATACTCCGTCTCCTGGATTTCAAAGGTGTGCAATAAAACTTAAATGATATTGTCGCCTTAGATGTAAGACAGTGTAATCAACAAGTAACCGAAATGAATATTTTGTAGTAAATGAAAATGTTATAGGGTGCTCACAAGATATACTTACCGCCAAGTGCATGGAGTGGAAGTGGAGGTCAAACACCAACCCGACCGACTGTCAAGCAGATACTATCCCAATTTTCTGCCATGGAACGAGTTGATAAAGTACCAAGAGAAGTAAGAAACTACCTTTAGTTTTAGATTTAAATATAATAGTGGATGCATTATTTTAAAATTATAATTTAATTCAGGTTACATGTGCAGAAATACAGAAGGACGTGCTGTTACTTGAAGAGCAAGAAGGATCAGTAAATTTCAAAATTGGAGTAATGCTAATGAACCCCGGCCAAAAGACTGACGATGAAATGCTATCGAACGGTAAGCAAGACGGCAGTAAAATATTAAGAGCCGAAAAACGTTGTTATGAAGGGTCATTTAAATGTCTTCAAATCTTTCAGAGAAGGGCGACGAGAAATGGGAACGATTTATTTCACTTTTGGGAGATAAAATTCGATTACGTGGCTGGAACCGTTTTCGAGGCGGCCTCGACGTTAAAGGTAATATCCATTCTTAATATTTTTTTTAAACTTGATAACCTTTTAAAAACATAGGTGGGTATCTACCTACATTTATATTAAATATTATGTATTTTATTAAGTACTTCCGAATAATAAAAATCACATTAAAATTCCCAATCAATCTCCAAAAACCTTAAACCTGACTACTTCGCAATGGAAATTAAAATGATTATGTTCTAACCAGGTGACATGACTGGTAGCCATTCTATCTACACCATGCATCAGGGACACGAAATCATGTTCCACGTCTCCACGATGCTGCCGTTCTCCAAGGATAATAAGCAACAGGTGTGCTTTATGTTATTGAAACACCTATGAATTCATTTAATGACCTCTCACGATTGACGATTGCGGATCGTCGTACTTTTACGACATATCTTCAAAGTTGTAACTATAACAGTAACCATTTTCGAGGCAAGTTGGTTCTGTTTACCTACAGAATACTTACAAATTAACTATTTTGAGTAGCATCTAGAGTTGTAAAATAGACTAGATATACTTTAATATCCCAAAAAATGTTTAGGTACATAGTGAATTTATATTGTTCATTTGTAATAAAATATTTGCAGCATTTGTTAAACTGTGGTTAAAATTAGGAGGCTGCTTTTAGGAAGACGTTCTAAAAGGAATAATAATAATTGTAATTTATCTCATGTGAAAATAATAGCAACTTCGGTAAATAATCTGACGCCGGCACCAGACATCTGATCAACGTTTTGGCACACATTTTCAACATTTTCGAATATGTTTTGTGTCCGCAAATACACTTGCCAAATTAAGGGTTAAATATTTGCAGTCATATTCAAGCACATATTATTATTCTCTTTGTTACTAAACTTTGTAAATTATTAACATACTTCAAAAAAGGAGTAGGTTTTCAATTCGACGGGTATTTCTTTGCTTTTTGCAAAAAGTGTTGCAAGACGCCCCGCCCCAATTTGTCACTTTGTTTACTTTGCTTTTGAAGAAAATACTTTGCACACATTCGTAAATGTCCTTGCCACACTTCGTTACGTATTTGAAGCCAAGTCTCACGCCGCGGCGTCGGCTTAAGCGAAATCTAGACATGTAAAGACGGATTGTAATAATATTTTATAGGTCGTTCTATTACCCATCATCACTTAAGATTTTCATCACGACGCGACGGTCTACGTCTATTTAACACCTAACCACACATTTAGAGTATTTGCGCTCTACATTCGATCTTATTACGAACCGAACTGAAGACATTATCAGCTTCAAAAAACGAAATTCAGATCTAGTACGCAACCCGTCATACAAGCAAAAACTATGGCCAAAAATATTTCTCAAAATCGGGTCGGATGCAGTGCATAAACAGTCTTGCACTTTGCCTTCATTAACAAAATTGATCATTGCTTGGACATATTTCGCGCAATTTGCATGAAAATGGGCATAATATGACATAGAAAAGTCCAGTCACATGGGTAGGCCAGTTCTATAATGTATAATACTTTATGCCACAATATTTTTTTCATTACAGTTGGAAAGGAAGCGTCACATCGGCAACGACATTGTAAACATCGTGTTTACAGACGATACCGTTCATAACACATTTAATCCGCAGTGCGTCAAGAGCCATTTCACGCGTATCCTTTTCACACGATATTGAACAACTTTGGATCCACCAGATAATTTAACTTTCTAAGAATAATAAGATATCCAATTGCCTTAAAAATACTTTCGTTTGTTTTCAGAAACGCCGTAATATTTTTGATCTCTCGAATTAAAGAAGAGAACTAAGATACTAAACCCTATTTTAAATGAATTCAGTAGTGATTAAAAACTACTTGTCGGTCCAAACACAGATGGTCAGAATGCGTTTGTTAACTATAGAATCGCAAATTAATTAGTAATCGCTGTTCATTTAAACAAAGCCTAGAAAATAGAAAAGTTACATCAAAGACAACTCACCGGAATCTCGTGCCCGACGCTGCTGGTTGGTGTCGATGAAGTTTGTTAACTGCGATTGGCAAAATTGACACTGTCACGATCCTGAACTTGGCACTTTTACAATAATAATTTAACTCAAATAGAGTTGCAATGTGTTACAGACAGCAAACATTTTGCGCCGGCGCTTGCGCTAGTTCGGTAATTTGCTTGAGACTGCGTCACTTCGTAAGTCAAAATGACGAACAATTACCCACACTTTAATTATAATACGCGATAAATTGTGAAACAATAATAATGATTAACTACTACCCTCGCTAACTATCGCTATACAAATTACGATAAATATCATATAATATTGGAAACTACGTGGGACGAGTATTTTTAAAAACACAAACGATAGTTTTCACTCGATTCATCGTTCATTTATCACTTTTACAATGTCACTGCTTTACAGACAAATAACCCCATGTCAGGATCCGCTAGAGATTACTATAATATTTATGCTAGAGATTGCTCTCTCTAATTAATAATAACACATGGACATAATGTCCTCATCAAACTCCACTTTTAACTGCACTATGACCGAACTTGAACTGAAATAGAACTAGCAGAGCTCGCGCGTGATGATCTCTTATACCGTCGACCGCAAACATGGCCCCCCGATTCGTCTACTCTTCTACTATTTTTGTACTTCAAATTACCCAACATAACTTTTTTTAGACACCCTCAATTAACCAATAAAAACAGAATACCTTAACTATATTATAATACCCTGACTATACGATTAGGGTTGTCTGCTCTATCCACGGGTTGTCTGTTAGAAATCGCATTTGTAACATTAGTTAGTTGTAAGGTGTTTTAATTATTAGCGTACAATAAACAGATATCTATCTATCTATTTACGATATTATTTAACTTACTTTACACTTATTGTGAAATATTACATAACTGTAGGTATCAATATAGAAACTTATGTCCATAACGATAATATCTATGCATTTTATTAAAAAATTATTCACTTTTGATCAAACATCATTTTCACAGTTTTCTTTTATCACCAATGATAATGAATAAAAGATATATTTCCTTAATATCAACAATACAGATATCTTTGCAGTGGTATCAGAAGTGGAAGGGGAAGGTTACAGGCTCAGCGTTTACAGTGACGACACAGTTCCTCCATTTGGGCCGTCATTACCTTGTCCGCCGGTTTTCAACGACCCACAGCTCTTTAGGGAATTTCTGTTGGTAAGTTTATTATACTCAAACATTTCCCTAATTTGCTTTATTATTTATGAACATCCCCTAATTTTCTAGTATGAAATTATTTCAAGACTAATTGACCTAATTCATTAAATACGACTGATAATACGTTTCTGATTTTTATCAATTCAAGGTGAAATTAATGAACGGAGAAAAAGCAGCGTTCCAGACTCCGACGTTTGCACTAAAGCGACAGCGAACCCTCGACACTCTCATAAGGGATATATATGCAGAGCATTGCGCTGATCACAAGGTGGTGAGTCTCACCCTGAGACGCTTTCCTTACTTATTTATTAGAATGTATTTGGTTTAATTTTTATTTTCATAAGCTTCATGGTTCTCTTATGGAGCTAAAGCAATTCATTAGACAACAATTGACGCTCAACATGATACAATTGCAGAAGATACGGAACATGACGCGCGTCATCCACCTTTGCTAAAAGCTAAAGTAGTTATTGTAGTTGCTTAACATGCTATATATAATGTATATATTGTGCCTCAATTCTCTATTAAAAATATGAAATAATGTCTAAAATAAAATATTATCTTCAGCCAATGCTATCTCGTCGAGCTCTGTCAGATGTATGGTCAGGTGGTGCCGGGGCTGGAGGAGCTGGGGCTGCACGTACTGAACGTTTCCTACACGTAGGACAAGCTCTAAAACTCGATGCTGTACTCCGTGGTGATGCCCCGACCAGCTTAGTTTCAACAGGTAAATACATCACTTAATAAATATAATATGATCTGCAATTAGTAAGGTTATTCAAACTGCATAATATGTTCGTGTTGCTAAGGATGTGGTGGTTCTCGACGAGCACCATGGGAGGGTCGAGTGTGGAGATCAGCGCCTCTACCAGCAACACCTGTGTGCGCAGAACAACTTTCCGAAGGACGACTGTTACTGTCAACGACTTCCAACACCTATATTTTAGAAGGTGAGTCTCATTTCACATTTTTGAAGTCTATCTAATCAATATGATCCCATCTTAACTCCAGAAATTCCAGAGTGGTCTTAGGATAACTCCCATTAGTAGCAATGCCGAGCTCCAGAATAACTACGAGTGTGTTAGAGATGTAGTACTTTAATATTATTGTAATCCTATACACAATATTAGAGCAAAATAGAATGAAATAAATACTTTTACATACAGAGAGTGGCACGACGCGAGTGGTTTTACGGTGGGAGGGTTGCGTGCGAGCGGCTCGAGTCAGCGAGCGCGTCGGACTGTTCCGTGTTGGCACAAGAGTAACTGTAGGAGGAGGGTCTACAACGGGAGGAGCAGGTGGTGCAGGACTTTATGCACTGCCTTTACAAGAACTGGGTGCGGGTGCATGGGCCATGCGTCCATTACAGGACTGCAAGCATGCGAGACTTCCACGGACCAAGACTGCACATTACTTTGATCTACTGGAAACTGGTAATTAAAAGTCATAGTCGTTACTATACTTAATTAAATTTGTTTCAATGTTAGGGATTAATGATGACTGTAATTTAGGTGAAGGTGGTAAAACAACACTAGCTGTAGCAATCGGAAGAAGAGTAATGCTCATGCTTGAAGAATCAAAGACTGATTGCGAGATGGGATTTGAGTACACACATATAAAGGTAACATTAACCACCATTGTAGCAACAAATCAGACTGTACATACGAGCTTTTCTACTTTAACATTTTGGTTTCAGGATATCCAACTCAGTGAATCGCCATGTTTAATAAAACTAATGGATGGTGAAGTAGGCATAATGGTTGTTGGATATAAACATCATTGGGAACTTTTGGAACTGAATACTGGACAGGTGAGTAAAGTCATATTAAAACATTAACTTCTTGATACTTGATGAATCTTATTAAATGTATTGATTGTGTTATAGCCTTTGAAGCGTGCTGAAAATTCAGAAGACAGTGGTCCTAGACGCGGTACTTTAGTAAATGCTTTACGTATTGGCGACGAAAGGGATGGACAAATAGTTTTATGTTACAATCGTAAGATGATCATTCGTTTTAAATACTCCGAACTTTATGGAAAATACAGTGATAATATTAAATATTTATTATTTCAGATACATGTCATTTTGAGCGATTCACAAGTAAAGGACTGGAAAATGATGGCGAATACGATTTTCATTGGACAACTGTGCCAGCTGCAGTTGGTAAGGACAATCACATATATTAGTCCAAAATCGATGGAAATGTCATATCTCATCAAAATACTAGAAATATCTTTGTTTTAATAGAGACCTAGGTGATAAAACCTTGTGCGTTTATTTCAGTCTGCGCTTTCCCATATATTATGGCATTCGCTGAAGACTTGTTAGAAATCAGATTAGTGGCAAACGGATCCTTAGTACACGCAGCTTGTATACCTGGATTGAAGCTTCTGTGCGGACGAAGGGTTAGTAGCGTCAAATAATTTGCGACAATACTTTATAATAATAATAATATAAGCGCAGTGTTATATACACGTCCTACTGCTAGGCAAGGACCTTCTCTAATTAATAAGAGGGCTAAGGCAGTAATGAACCACGCTGGCTTAATGCGAGTTGGCAGACTTCACGTACTTTCGAAATTCTTCGGAGAACTCAGGTATGAAGATTCATTCACGATGTTTCTTTCACCATTAAAGGAAGCGATAATTAACAATGAATACACACGTAACTTAGAAAAGTCAGAGGTGCATGCTCTTGAGGCTGGTTTCGAACCTGCAACTTTCGTCTCGAAAGTCCATGCCACTCCAAGCAGAGCTATCGCTGCACACAGCAATACTTTAGAGCAAAAATGTTATATCATTTCAGAATTGTTTGTGATTTATTTTATTAGGACATATTCTACGTGGCGTGTGCACCGGAGTACGTGCCACTGACCCGTGAAATAGATCCGTGCCTCAGTCTGCACGACTATGAGCTTGTCAAACAGATGAGCAAACAAGCCGGACCGTACTCTTTAGACGAGGATGAAAACCACGAACACAGGTAAGATTATGTTAAAATTTCAGGATTGATGTACTCTGCTCAATTCATCATTCAGGCTAATTAAAAAAACTTAAAGAAGGCAAACTAAGCACGCAATTTCTGCTTGTCGTATTTAAATACATTCGTTATAATTTGCTAAATACGGAGATGAGTTTACCTAGATGAATAGTATTTAATTATCAGACGTCTAAATATGATGTTCTTAATTACCTTAATTACAGCATGGTACATTGATTACGTATATTTGATTGATTTTAATTAATTTCACAAATATTCACGCCTATATCTCTATATGTATTGGCAGAAATGCAACTAGTACCGTAGTCAAGATTCTCCGAACGCCCCAGGCAACACATGTGCGATTTTTCGAAATCGAAAATTCAAATATGAATTGCGATTGCCCGACCTGGGATTTGAACACAGTACATCTGCGCGTACCCAAGTAGGCTACTACTATACCAATGAGGCGAGGTAATTTATTAATGTGAGATGCCTATTAAGGATTTGTTTTTTTTTTGTGTATTGTAACGCAGCAGCAAACTGCTACTTTAAATCGGTTTTCTGTGAGACAGTGGTAACTACCCGGACGAGCCGGCCCATTCATGCTGTAGACAAAACTGTCTACAACGTGGCTCTACCACTCAAAAAAAATGTTTTGGACTGTTACGAAACTCCGTATTTTCATTTAACAGAGGTGAAGCAAGCGCTTCAAATAACCGCACATCTGAAGATAATTCAGCGTCAAGCAGAAGCAGTTCCATATCATCCGACCAGGAGAACATCAGACCCCCGCTACAGCGCATGGCACCGGTGTCACCACCAACATCGCCGCAAGGTTCTTATTACTTTTAACTGCAGACAATTTGCTCTTTATTGCAAAATATCATTTATTATGACGCATTTTTCTTCCAAGTAAATTTTAAGTGCATATAAATCAGTCAGCTGGCTTCCAAGGACAGCTTTCGTGGTGTAGCGGACGAGTAGCCGGCTGTGAAACGAGAGGCCGCGGGTGCGATTCCCGCACCGAAAGAAATGTTTGTGTGATCCACAAATATTTGTTTCGGGTCTGGGTGTTGTGAGGCCTAAAGTCTCTCGTAGTTCCTGATACCCACAACACAAGCTCATATCATGTGGGGTCAAGACTACGTGTGTCACTATTAGATGTATTTTTTATCTATTTATTTAATACATATATTAAACTTCAGCAGAATTTTGTATTTCTTTTTGCGTGGCGTTATCCCATCTTAATGCTAGGGTCTGCAATCTCATGCCGTAGATTACCATTCACGGTATTATATGGGGCTACCCGACGTCCAACCTCCACAACCTGCAACGGGAACCATGTTTCGCTATTGACTCGTCCGTTAATCAGTAGAGTTTACCTACCACATGCAAGTGAGGTTGGCTTTGGGTGTAAGATATTGGTGACCCACTTACAAATGTCATAAATACACAACGGTCCCCACACTAGGCGAACCTGTATCGCGAAGACCACATAGTTTTTTTTTTTTTTTACAAAATGTGCGAGTGGTTTCTGGATTATACATACGCACTCCCCGCAAGGGTAGGCAGAGGTGTAACTAGTACACCCACATTTCGCCGAGCTTATTTTGCTTTTACCTTGCTCTTACAAAATGTTCATTTTTGTTACAGTGCTACCAGAAAACAGCGGTCGTTGCGTTCGTATCTACAAAATTCCTCAAAGTAACCTCAGTGCAGGCACTTACCAAAGACAATCGGTATCTGCTGACCAAGTAGTTACATCGTATTTTTCTGACAGGTAAAATATCAGTAACGCAATTTATCACATCGAATGTTCTTTGCATTACTAAACCAGCTTATTATTGTTATAGCATCAAGAATGTAATATAGCAAATTAACTCATTTGTGCACGTAGTGTTGTGTGTGCGTCATGTTTGTATATATATTTCGCAGTACCGCTTGGTAGAACGGTTGCCAGCTCTAAATCTCCATTGCCTCGCACGCTCAACTTGCTAAACAGATTTCTGGACTCGAAACCAGAGTGTGACATGTTTACGAGTGACAGATCATTTATGGTTGAATGCTTGAAGTTTTGCGAGAATGATGGATGAATCTATTAGTATTACAATAATTTGTGTATTGTACCTATCGAATAGTATAAGTGGTATTCAAACCGTCCTATTCGAATAAATAAATAAATAGATACAATCACTGTGTACCTGTTGGTACAGGATTTTTTTTTATCAAAGAGGGGCAACGGCAAGCAAGCGCGTCACTTGATGATGAGTGATCACCGCCGCCCACGGACGCCATCAATATCAGAGGAATTGTCGATGCGTTGCCGGCCTTTAAAAATGACGTCTGATGCGTCATTGGCACACAAATCAAAACTACATATTTACAAGCTCACGCACACATACTTATATACTTACTACCTAGTATTCAATTTAGACAAACTATTTATACAACAGGTTCCAGTGAAATAACTACTCTGCATTATAACACTTAACATATTATGTATCGGAACGGCGAGCGTCGTGCAGTGCCATGCAGTACTTTGTAAATAAAAGTTTTGAGAGGTGTTGCTTCTGTTTATGGAAAGGTGCGGGTCGGGCGTAGCGAGCGACCTGTTCGTCTCGCCATTCAGGCAAATAAAATTTACACTATTGAAAGGGGGCAGTTGAAAATCATATATTATATAATTAGTTCTAAGTATTACTTGTATTTGTTTTTACGGAGCGGCATTATCGCTCAGCGATAAAGCTTCATAAATAAAGAGAAAAAATATAGGTATATATATAACATATTTTAGCTTATGTATTTATAGCTTTGTTTTTGTTTTCAAACTGTGTTGCACCAAATAAATGTTTTTCTCTTTCTTTCTAATATCTTTTCAGACCAAACAGCATGAGACAGAGACTAGCCGAACTAAGACTAGACAGCAAGTCGAGGGGCGGAGGTGATGAAGAAACATTATAAGCGCTGATGTATCAATCGACATTTTACCGTAGTTAGTTATCAAATACGGAAACAGGTGCACAATTTTAAAATATATTATAGAATATACAAAAAATATAAAGTCTTATACACACTATTATGAATTTCCAAAGTTGTTGTTCAACTTGAGATATACAGGGTTAATTGTAAAGCACTAGAAACTGACGCTGATGTAGAGAAGGACATTGAAATCAGTTTATAGGAATCTAAATTTTATAACGATAATAATGTTTTGAGAAAACTTACCAGAAAAACAATTTACACTGTCTTTTCTCTGGCCGTTAAAGCTGAAGGTAATGGGAATGGCGATTATTTAGTAAAGTAGCCGAGAACAAGTCATGGCGAACATAGTTTGGTAGGTACATGACTCTAGGTAATTATTCATATTTTTTTAACCAAATCTTCCACCTGCCCCTATCCCACTCGCAGTGGGGTCGACGCAATATGCTTTATAACACATGTGACATGTACATGATTTGCCTTGTAGTTTTTATGACCCGCCGCCTGACTGACGTTAACCCCTGTGGTGACTGTGGGAGAAAACACCTAGACCCGAAACTTATATTTGTGGATCACACAAACATTTGTCTCGGTGGGGGAATCGAACCCGCGGTCACTCGCTTCACAGCCTCGTCGACTGCACCACGGAGGCTGTTTTTTACCAAATATAAACATATATATATTAAAAAAAATACAAAAAATATCCCTATGTGTAATAGGCGTATTACTTCAAAAATTGCTTTGGTGTTACTTAGAATCACGGAGTGAGTATCCAGTTTAGAGACTAGAGGTAATTCACATTTAACCCTGTATAATTCATTTGCATTCCCGTAGTGAAGTTACAGCGTTGAATGTTCTAGTAGAAAGTAGATATTGTGAACCAAAATTTGAATGAAAAGAATGTGATATACTGATATGTGTGAAAAGTAGTCAACGGAATACTTATTTAATAATATAAATAGTACATACGCGTAGATGAAAAATATCTAATTTACGTTGGCTAATACCATATTTTATTATTGTTAAGATCTTCGGAATATAAACAGATGTTTAAATAAATGTAAGTCACATTATAATAAATATGTTGCTAACGATGTTGAATTTATGCAGATTGAATGTGCACAAAAAATGCTCAAATCATTGGCGTAATAAAATTAAACTTTCATGACTATATTTAAATAAATCATTTGATGTTTGAAAACAAAGTAAGAATTGATTAATAAGGAGTTTTACGACACTATATATACGTGTTACAGAAAGGTGTGGTCATATTTAAGGGTCATTACATACACCTGACAGTGAGTGTTTCACCGGAACTTATCAAAATCTAAATATTCTGAAATTACTAATTTTAATCAATCAATATTACGATCGATAAAGTCAATCACATCTCTATAAATTAAGTGAAATGCGTGAGCGAGATTAACATCGTAATAAAGTGTAACAAAAGCATAGCGATTTATCATTTAGTGTTGTCCAACATTGCAAGTCGAATATCGACATATTATTACTCATTCGAAAAAGAAGTTTTTTTTATTTATGTCCTAGAAATGTAATCGGATTTCATACTATAGGGGTGAAATATTTACACCGTACACTATACATTGCTTAAATTTGACCTCACCTATCTGAAGCACGTTGTATATATTTATAAATAAGTATATAGATTGTACAGTGTATGTATTGACGTCTATTTAATGAATGTATTAAGATTATCAAAGAATCTCACATTACCTAATCGTACTTATTCTAGTCACACGACTTGTGCAACATGTAAGACATAAAGTGATGTATAATAGTTCTGTATAGACTTTAAGAAAATACTATTACACTAGACTACGGCTAAGTGTGAACGAAACTGCATAATAAAGTCAATAATATAATGCGTACCTGCAACACGAGTAAAGTAGAGTTTAAGTATTTTTGTGCCAGAGCAAAAAACTACATACGTACTCACGCCTGTGATCCCCGAAGGGGTATGCAGAGGAGTAACCAGTATAGCCACATTTCGCTGAACTTATTTCCGTCCCATAATGTGATAGGCGAATCTATAGCCATATCGAGCAAATGTCTGGCTTCGGGCTGATACTAAACATTTCGTGGTAGAAAACCCAATATCACGTTTATGTGTTATGTTGACTAGAAGATCGAACACAAATTGCCGGGGATTGGAATTTATGGCCAATATAGCGATGGGCTCGCCACCTATCATGGGACAGAAATAAGTTCGGCGAAACGTGGGTGCAACATTAGTTGCACTTCTGCCTACCCCTTCGGTGATAAAGGCGTGAGCTTATGTATGTATGTATAGATAGTGTTTTGGGTTATTGTCAAATCATTCTATTCAGACTTCTCGTAAACAGCCATTTTTCATTAAAATATAATTTGCGTAGAAAAACCATTTGTGAATTTTTATTATAGGTATTATTTCGAAAATATTATTACCTAATACTATATACTTTTGATTTGGATTAATAACTGAATTGAATGTTAAGTTTCGTTTACATTTAATGGATAACTACTAACATTACTATCTCTTAAAAATCTATTCTACAACAGAAAAGAAGTGCCATCCAATTATTTGGTTATCTAGACTAATATTTAAAAAAACTGTAATATTTTGCGATGCAAGAGAATTGAAATCTTATTTAAGTGTTAATACACATTCTTGATGTAAATAATAAATTAATCTTAGTGTTAAACATATTTAAATGTATTCATTAATGTAATAATAATAGAAATGTATTATTAATACACAGAATGAGTTGTTAGCATGTGTCTATATGGCAGCGTACCAAACCGTGAAAGATATAAAAAAAGCTCTTAGAATAATATGTAGAGTTTTGCATGTATATTTTCTTGCACATATATTAATACTGTATTATAGATTAAAAACCCAGATTTTTCACATAACTTGTAATAAATTCTGATGAAAATATCCATATTGTTGTTTCTTATATTATATTCTAATATAGTATATGAAATATAGCATTTTTGCTAGTAAAAAATATTTTTTCCAACAATCCTTAAATGCACATTGTTCTGCAAGGAAATACGTTTGTAAAACTAAAGATTCTCTATGAGAGCTTTTCTCTGGACTCAACGGACCACGAAGACTTTCGCTAACAACTCATCTTGTTTAACAGATACAAATATTAGACAAAGTCGCTGATATTTTTATTATGAACTTGTAACAGTATTGATGTGTTTGTAATGTAATTTAGTATAATATTTCAACTATTTCGTAGTAGAGTATTCGTCGTAGACTGTTATATTGCGACCACAACCACAGCCCAACGCTATACAAAAATTTATTGGCCGTTACCGAACTGAGCATAGAGCATCAGGGTGGTCGTGGGGCATCATAATTATTTTCAATAGCTAACTTACCGGTAAACGTTCAATATCAGCATTTTATATCCTGGAACGACAACACTACACCTTCCTGAGTGCAGCGCAGTCGATAAGGACTAACGATAAACCATAGGCATGATGTGCAAACTCATATAAGCTACTAAACGTTTTTGGACTAAGTAATATTTTAAATTTATTTTAATAGTTCAAGAAATCATCATCGATTTCGATATGATTATTTCGATAAGATATTAATACCTATTTCACTTGTTACCAATTATTTGAAATAATATCAGCGCTAATATTTCAAATGTGGATGTATTTCGATGTAGTGTAATGAATTTTTTAACAAAAATACCAAAGTAAAAAGAACCAAACTGATAGACACTAAATTAATGTAAGCATATTATAATAATTAATTACATAATAATATTACAAAAAAATATCCCTTAAAAAGTTTTAAAAGTAAAATATAACAGTTGTCAGATCCAAAATCCTACGTTTTCTTTCTATGAATAAAAAGCATGCACTGTGCTGCGGAAATGTTTACAATTAAAATAATTACATAGTTAGGTTTATTCAAGTATTAATATTCATCTTATTGATTATTATGAATGGAAAATTATGTAATTCCAGTAAATATTTCGCTATAAAATATTAACGCCTTCTTTCTTCACTTACTGATAAATGATATCTATCGTATAAAACTTAAAACAACATGAAGTCTGTTAAAAATAGTCATCATGCATATGTCAAATTGTTACTTTCTGGTGGGGAATTTTATACGATCTTAGTATAATTATTCGGATAGATCAAATTTATTTAAATAATTTATGGACTAACCTAACTGTGAAATGTTAGAAAATGGAACTGCAGACAGTGTTCCCAGCTTAGTGGATTTATCCCTAGATTTGTTGAGTTGGGCCCGCTGCTAGTGTGAAATTTCGCTATCTAGATAACTACTCAGTGGAAAGGAATGTCTTCATCCACTCCACAAACAAATTAATATGTCTAAGTTTCCAGATCATGGGTATACAATTTCACTGTTCAAAAAGATCTAGACTTTTTTTTAAGAAATGACGATGCTGACGTTAAAAGTATATATTTTGTGGTACCCTGCAAGTAATTTTGATAATTTCTGAAATAAATGAATTACCTAATGTGAAATATGTGTGTCATAAGCACCTGACATATTCGTAAAATGCCAATACTGGAGCAAACAGAGCGACGCTTTTTAATTCACAGTTATGTTGGTACATCTATACGAGTGACTTTAAACTGTATCTGATTGGCTCATTTGCGAGATTTATTCGGAGAATCACACTAAGATGGTTTTATTGTAACCGACCGTAAATTGGCTTTATTCTATCTGACAGTTACAGTTTAAACGTAAGTGGTGAAATAGGCCCTAATTAGTATAAAGTATTTACGAAGATATCAGAATAACAATGCATAGATATAATAAACTGTTAAACATGTCCCTTTCTAACAATAACTCCAATGCATTCTACTAAATCAGCTGTGCGACTAGAAATTGCGCCACATAGTTACGGTCGATTCGCCGTAACTCAATATTAGCATCTCGCTTACTCTTAACTAGAACCCCTCTCTCTCTCCGTCTGTCAGTTGTTAAACTCCCGGGTTATGCGGCGCAATTTTACTTCTAAACAGCCCGTCTAGTAGTAGGCATTAGTTTTTGCTTTCTAATCTGTCTACCTATGAAAGCAGTAGGTACTTGAGCGTTATGATATAACTGTTTCTTCACACTTACAAATATAATTCTAATATTAATAAAAAATATTTTGGAAGTACAATTGATAAGAGACTAAATACCTCCGAAAATATTTAATATGTATAATTAGGGAAAAAATACTTGTAATTGGTGTTTTAAAATAAAGTGCATAGGCCTGATATCCCCAAATCATTAATGTTAGACTTTAGGCGACTCAAACTCTATGTAATCAACCTCTCTTTAAATAAGGGTCACCGGGCCGACATACAGTACTAGGATTAGTTGTGCTTAAGCAATAATAATAAATTGTCTAACGTCTGAGCTGCAGCCGAAACTCCTGCGGTGGAGACTATCTCCCAGAGAAAATATAAGTAGGTAGGCAGGCATATCGGGCCAATCCGAAGCTATAGTGGTAGTGCTACCCAAACTAGGATTGTTCCCCGATCGCCCGTTAATGCAACTCGCAGCCGACCCCACTATAAATACAAATACAATAAGTTATATAACGGGTCTCCACGTGTTGGCTTCGGCCCCAAACACGCCTTGCAATGGTCCGGGACTTTGTAATCCTGAGATTTTTTCTTATTATTTTGATAAGGTTAGTTGACTACGCTAGATATAATGTCAATCGTCAAGAGACAATGCGTCCCTTGACGATCGACAGGATTTGGTCGGCCTGAAGTTACTGGATATACACTGGCTGACCCAGGAACGCGACTTGCCTAGACGATGGTCGCTATTAAGTTGGGGGCCAAATATTATCAGGACCCGCCCACCAACAAATGGTATGACATAATAATAAATTTGTCATACCCCCAGATCTCGAAATTTCATACTGACCGAGGGCCCCAATTTAATTTGCCGCCCCGGTCACCAATTAGACTAGCCGCCCCGGACGGACTTAGTCCGCCACTGAGACAGACAAATGGGTCAAACTTATTACACCCCTTTTTAATCGGGGGTTAAGAAACGTAGTATGCGAAAGCGCATAATTTGAATCTTAGTACTGTGCGTATGTCCTGTGTACATCAAAGCGATACGACGTCGCTTTACACAGTGCCGTCGCGCCGCTTTAATATGTATAGTCTTTAGGAAGTTTCCTCAAACTGAGGGAGGGTTGGTGATAACGAACGTAAGTGTATAGCTCAATAATTTTTATTAATCTTCAAGTGGTTAACAATGTGAGCTAATAAACGATCGTAATATTACTCTTAGAGTAAAAAATTACACTGATTATGAGTTAAAACACGCTTGGTACATAATAGAATAGCGTAGTTATACATCTAATTATCATTTTATCATTGAAAAACCATTTAGAAATTAATAATAATAGGTTTGCAAAGCTAAAACACTTGAACATCAATGAATATTATTGAATTATGTGAAAATGCTTAGTCGGTGCACGCTCACCACGTTAAGTCATAAAATCGATAAATTAGTTACTTATAACATTAGAAGTGTGTTTGTTGGTTTCTTTCTTTCACTCAGGAATGTAGAAACGGAGCGACATGTTTTTACATAGAAATAGTTTATGAGTCGAAGAGTAAAATTTTATACTGGAAATATGACTTTCGCAGCCGCGAGCAAAAGCTAGTAGATATGTAATATAAACAAATTAAAGCTACGCGCTACCCCCATGTCTATAAATACCACAGAAATGTGATAATATTGTATAGAATGCACCATACACGATAGAAACGTGTTTCAACTAAAAATATTAATGTATGTGTAGATGAAAATATAAATAAACACCAGAAATATTATACCAAATAAAATATACTAATATAATTATAAAATATGATAATTACCTACTTCAGAACGATAATGACTACTTACTACTATTGTGTAGGATTTTACTCTGTTATTTTCTCTGAAGTTTAAATAAATGTCTGTTCGAAAAACATGTCTTTTATTTAAATACACAATAATAAAAATACATAACTACCAATATACTATAAAGTATTGTCAAATTATATACATCTAACAAGTCACTTAAATTATTATCAAACAACAAATACTTATGTACAAAACATTGATTATATAGCTAAACTATAATATAAAAAAACTATATTAGCTTGGGTTGCCGCTTTAAAGCAGTTATGTCCAAAAACCTTGGCAACTCTCCAGGTGGTGGTGAATTCGACAATGGTGATCCTAAAACAAAAAGAAACGGTCATGCTACATCCTCAGAATAGATGCAATCGGTTGCTAAAATATATTATCCATCTTTGTGTTGTCTACTATTGATAAAAGGCTAACTTGTTTATATGTATATCATAGTGGCGCAGGCTCCTTACAACTCAATTCCATTTGGATTACCTTTATAAACTTGTCAAAAAGCAAATAAATACTATGAAATACTGCATCATAACATTTTATAAGGAATAATTAAGCGAAAAAATAATCTTATGTTTTTAATACTCGTAATTATAATAAACAACAGATTTATCAAGAAATACCTCAGAAAATAAGGAGGCATTTTCTAAATGATCAATAAAATAAGTTGCACACAACTTGCAAATTAGCAAACATGATGGCTCATGTTGTATGTCTGAGTGGTAGAACCATTCTGTAGACAGTTTTGTCTACCGTAGATGGTAGATGCCGTAAAAAAAGATTTTACTACAGATGAATCATATATCAGGCAAGTATCCAGCCTATCTGGCCTGATACCTGACACTAGGTCAATATCCGCCAGAATACTTAATAATACCTAATACCGATTGTAGTTAAACTGTGAAAATTTAATGATATAAGGTAATGCATTAATATTATCAAAGGGATATCTGATCCTATACAAATATTACCTTGTAACAATTTGTGCCTTTCCATATAATTCTTAGTTGCAAAAGACATATCAAATGGAGCAGCCGACTTGATGGCTGGCCTTGGTGGCACTTGTGGCTGATTCCCTTTCAAGTACTTAGCTGCTAGTTGATTCATCTTCAAACTGGTGTCAGTGGAAGCTGTATATATATGGGGCTGGTGAATACCCAGAGGATCGTCGCCAAATTTCACTCTGGAAATAATAATTGTAAATAACCATTCATTATTATTTATTAAGTAGTCTCGGATAACTGGGAGTAGCCGGCTGTTAAGAGAGAGGCCGCAGGTTCGCTTCCCGCACCGACACAAAAATGATTGTGTGGTCCACAAATATTCGTTTCTGGTCTGGGTATTATATCCCCAGAGGGGTTGGTAGACGGCCAGTCGCAAAAACTACAAGCCAGATCTTTCTGTAAAATGTGTTAAAAAAGCATGTTGCGCCGACCCCACTGCAAGTGGGATAAGTTGCAGGTAGAAGAAGTAGCAGTCATCATACAGCTGATACTGTACTGTATAAATATTAAACTATATGATACACACTCGGTATTATAGATACAAGTATATCTAATCTGATTTTGAATACATTCTTCTATAAATAAGTGAAGTGCCTTCACAAGAACAAGAGAGACAAAATCTCAGTGGCTCATCATTTAGTGTTGTCAAGTTGCTAGCCGAATATCGACATGTTACTCATTCAATAAAAAAGAAAATTATTGATTTATGTCTTAGCAATAAAATCGAATTTGGTACTCTGGTGGCTGAACTACTTTTTACATTATACATTGCTTAAATTTGAAACTTCTCTGTTAAACGATGTATAATACAAAGGTATTATCATATTATAATAATAATAATAATAATAATACACCCAACAGTCACACACATAGTCCTGACCCCACACTAGGTAAACCTGTGTTGTGGGTATCAGGAACTACGAGGGACTTGCGGTCCCACAATTATGATTGTTATTAATGAATCTGATAGTTTAAGGAGACATTAAAATCATATTAGATTACCTCTTCATCACACTGAAGTTAGTCTTATCAATTTGCATCTGAACACATTGCTGCCTTGTATTTCTGTATAAAGCACTTGCTGATGAAGGCATGTCTGAGTCTTGTAACATACCATTTACATGAGTCTGCAATTAAGCAAAAACTTATTAAATACAAATATATATATGTTAGCATTTGGTTTTGACTGCACCTGTCTTTTTAAATTTACTTTTGATTTAATGAAAAATAGCATATAGCACTAGATAAATATAGTTTTGTATTGGCTATATAATTTTCAAAATCAGTTCAAAAGCTACTCTGATTTATCTTTATAATATTAGTGTATTCAATAATAATATTAAAAAATTAATAATGTTTATTTATATTTACCATAACTTTATTGTAATAAGTCCATCCAACATTGGATTGATCCACACTGCTAGCTTCCGAACTGCAAAAAATATAAGAATTAATAAACACCCCTATGAGAATTGAGCATATTATATAAATAAGTCAACCCTCATTAGGCCAGGCCATTATCTAACCACTCTCACTCATAGAGGATACTCATGGCCATCAGTGGGATGTTACAAAGCTGATATTATTATTATATTATGACAATCATGCAATAAATCATTATAATTCCATTTATAATGTTCCTCATTGGCATAAACTGAGTTGCTTTAATTCAAAATAAAATATATTCTAGTGCAAATCTCAAATGTGAATCAATGTTTAAGAGCAACATTAGTTTATTGTCTGGTCTTCTTTAATGAAGTACCCTTCCAAACTGAAGGTAGTGTATATATGACTGAACCTAAATGATGAATATTTAATAAATATATTGATTTAATTAAAAAATGTATCCCTTACTCGCTGTAATCCTTTACATCTAAATACAAGCTTTGATCTGGTGAAATCAACGGTGTGACAGTGTTGTCTACATGCACTTTATGCAAGCTAAGCTCATTCAGAGTTTTATCATCATTTATCACATCATTACGTTGTTCATCCTCACTAGACACAGTTGAAATATTGGGCTGCATATTTTTATCCATTGGCGCAATACCCTCCAGAAAATTCAAAACAGGTTGTGACTTTGACACAACTTCCTTGATACTAATCTGTGATCTGTTGCATTGTATTTGAGAGTTTTCATTTGTTTGTTTCACTACCTCTTTGTTGATGATCGTTGAAGTTCTTACCATTTCAAAACTTGTCATAACACCAATTGATATTTTATGTTCATTTTCCAATGCCCTATGATCAACATTATTCTGTTCAGTTTGGGAATTCTGTGCTCCTGTTAAGAACTTATCAACCTTCTCTTGCAGTATCTGTAATTGTTCATTCTGAAGTTTTATTATTTTAAACAAATCCGCAACAGTTGGTTCTCTTTTCTCTTTGGCAATGTTCGTTTGCTTCTCAATGTCTGTACATTCTTTGTTCTGTTCATACATTTGCATTGTTTTATATTTCCTTTCTAGAGCATTCAGAGGCCTTGGGGTGTGTAGCTCAGTGTTAATGTTACAAGAATGACAAGCAGGCTTTACAGGCTCACAGCAAGCACAGGTAGCTTGTGGGATGTACAAACACTGATTTTGTCTTCCCATAATAAGATGTTGTTGGTGAGGACTTTGCTGTCTTTTACATTCAATATTTTGTATAGTTTTAACACAATGATGACACATGCAGTCTTGATTTAATGTAGGCAGTGCCTGATTAGCAGTAATAGAGGTTTGCTTTATCTGTTTACTAATAGGTGGCGAAGTTAAGCTTTTCATGTCAGTATTCGTTAGCTTTGGGTCATTCTCCTTGTCAAGGCTCAATCTATTCAATTGATTATGTATTGGATTAAAATCAACACAAAACTTATTCAAATTATCCCTCCTTATAAAGAACCCATTGTCTCTACTCAACACATTTGGTGGGTTGTTCATCTTGTTTTCGACAGCCGTTAAAACTGGCTGAAAACCATGGACAATACCCTTTCTGGCATTCAAATTGCCCATTCTGTTTTCTGTGGTTTTCAGAATTGGTTTACAAATTGGCTGCCTTGGATGGTGATTTGAGGCGTCAAGCATGCTTAGATCCAAGTCGTTTGATGGTAAGTAGTTACCATTATCGCGGACAACAGGTAAATAAGTCTTGTTCGCCAGCGGGTAGGGCGAGCTATTGCTGCATTCGTACCTTTGCATTGGGTCGTTACTATACGGTAATATTCTGGTATGTTGAAGTATTTGTGGTGGATTTGACGATACTTGTCTCTCCAAAAGAGGACGAGGAGAGTGACATTCAGAATCATTCATTTTATTGAATAAATAGCCTTTATCAGGTGTTTCAAATCGCACTTTCTTCATGAAGTCTGTTATTATTACACTAAAAACTGTTTATAAATGCTAAAGACGGTATATGCCACTTGTTAAACACGTGTAAAAATATATTAAAATAACGAAATAGCTCATTTTCAGTGATTACTGAATGCTAACATTGGCTAACTTATCAAATACACGTTCAAAATTATTGTGACAGTTATATATTGATGCGGGCGCCGCGCAGTGTTGCCAGCTTGTATTCAAAGGGTCTTATTCATAGTAAAACGCTTATCGAAGGTATAAACCTTCATTAGTTAAAACGTATTTTAAGCCTATAGAACGTTCAATAAAATTCTTTATTCATAATCGTTTGATAAAGCTCCGATAACTAAAATAGGTTTATCATACACAAAGTTGCCAGTTTACAGAAAATGATTGATTGTTTGTTGTTTAAAAGTGGTGTGGTTTTGTGCAATAATCATTTACGATGATGAATAGCGTGTGAAAACATAAAAAATAGGGAATTTAGGTGATTTTTGATCAAGGGTATTGACCGACCTTGTGCGTTCGATCCGCTTGAAGAAAGTCGTCTAAGAAGCATTGAACTGAAAAGAATTAACACCAAAACTCCAACAAGACCTTGAAATAGGCCACACCCCCGTTTCATCGTTCTTGAAAATATAAAAATAGAATATAACTAATGACTTGGCAGCATGGTCTCTGATCTTAGCCGGTTCCTTAAGGAACAAACGAACAAAAAAAAGCGAATAGCAAATGCAGACTATAAAAAAAAGTTGTAATTTGTTTGAGGTTACTTTGGAACTAAAAAATAATAATATTGGGCAAGTATGAATAAATCGTTCCTTAAAACGACCAGTCCTTTGACCTTATTCTTCAGGTCGAAGGGCTATAAACATCCAGGAGGAATTCGTTACCCAGGAGGTATCACGTATTATCCAAGGTATGATATGAATTATACCTCAGAACATAAATATTATTAATTGCACAATCAAATATTATGTATACGATATCATTTTTAGATTTCCTGACCATAAAGATCCAGAATATACACCTACCAAATTATTTAGAGTGGAAAGAATTAAATCTTCCAAACATTATCCCTATTGGCAAAAGGAAATATTAGATGAACTGAAAATCCATGAAGATGTGAGTTATTACAAACTATTATCACCAAGACTCGTATGCCTTTAATTGATTAGTAAAAATTTCAGCCATTCTTTCTTCAAATGACAAAAGTTCCCAATACATTTTTCACTGTATAAAAATATTTCATTTTACACTAATGTGACTATAGATATATCACTTTACTCTACTTTTTGTACTCTTTATTTTCAATTTCGTTAATTTTTATTTTTATTAATAAATAAATAGCTGTTCCATTTCTTAAAGCAACTGCTATCAGTTTTAAAATATTTTTGCTTTCAGACTAGAGTGGCTATTGTGAAAAACATACCAGAGGTCAATGCAAAGCTATGGAAGATAAAACATTTGATCAAAATAACACCAATACAATTTCCTCATGGAGAGCCAACCAAGGATGATGTCAACTACACAGTTCTGAAAGAAAATGGACAGTGCCTAGTGACAAAGAAGTTAGAGCCCCAACAGAGCCAAGTCCAAGCCTTAGAGGAGTATCACAATGACAGAAGGAAAATTGACAATGATACTATCAAAAAAGATTCAAGATATAAGTGGAACAATGCATTTGGTGGTGGATTTTAAATGTATGATAGAAACTTAGTTTTAGAATAAATGTGTTACAGATTTTTTTACTTTGTATTATTCATATTTTTACAGCATCCTAAGTTACCAGTTTCATTTGGTAGTGAAATTAAAAACAAACCAGACAAAATGAAACAATACTGATTACTCAATTTGATTTATTATATGACATCATGCGAATTGTGTTTAACCAACATATAAATACTGTAACACAATGTTAGAACCATATACTAAGTACTAATCAAACAGAATTTCAATATTTACATGTAAAATTTTATTCCTCATCATTTGGTTGATCCTTCTTCCTCTTATATAACAAATAATTAAAATGTTCAGGTGTTTTAAAATAGTCTTCTAATAATATAGCATGTTTTTTTCCCAATCCAAACCTTGAATCACCCCAAGAGACTACAAATGTTGGATTTAGCTT
This sequence comes from Mimas tiliae, assembly GCA_905332985.1. Lineage (NCBI taxonomy): Eukaryota > Metazoa > Arthropoda > Insecta > Lepidoptera > Sphingidae > Mimas > Mimas tiliae. Next base: position 5,417,916 of record HG995242.1, on the reverse strand, counting down.
ATTAAATTCTTCTAAATGAAAAGTATGTTTTTTTATAGTATTGTACATACTTCCTCTGAATATCGCCAAGTACTGGTCTCCATCTTGGTATAGTCGGATCACATATTTCGATAACAGTATTTTTATTGCTACATGAAAACCAACAAATGCACCCAGGTATACCAAACACTCGGTGGCGCTGTTAGCAAGCACTACATCTTCACTTAACATAATAGGATTATTCATTTCTTCAACATTGAATACAAATGCCGCATAATAGGCCCCAACTAATGTTATTGTTGATGTAGAAAGTGTAATATAAGTTGATATGCAATTGATTGCTAAATCCATTGGTGCCTTGTATATTAACTGCCATCTTTTAGACACATTATCTTTATCTCTCCATCTGTTTTGTGTCTCAAGAAACTTGATCGGATGATTGGCTATATATCTTACCGGAGATAATAAAGTACACTTTGTTGTTTGCCGTGCGGCAAATTTTAATAAACGTAAACAATTCATATTTATATCTTATTCAATTGTTTTACTGATCTCGAAACCGCATTTCGTTTCAAAAAAAAGTCTTGTTTTATTATTTTAGTACCTATATCCAACGTATTTGGCTTTTAGTTTAGATTAAAATATTTTTTTAGGTTATTTTCTACGGTTATTTTTTAGTTTTGTCAATTGCCAAAAGTCAAATTCAAAGAATATAATACTCTCTACGAGAGGTCAAATTGTTATTTCTCATTTTTTTTGTTCCATAATGAACCGGCTAAGATCAGTGACCATGCTGCCAAGTCATTAGTTATTTTATTTTCTTATTTACCAAGCTGATGAAACACGGGTGTGCCGTGTGGCCGATTTTATGGTCTTGCTGGAGTTTTGGTGTTAATTCCTTTCAATATGATACTTCTTAGACGACTTTCTTCAAGTGGGTCGAACGCAAAAGGTCGATCAATACCCTTGGTCAAAAGTCACCTTAATTCACTTATTTCAATGTTTCCATACACTACTCATCATCGTTAATGTTTATTGCACAAAATTACACCACTTATAAGCAACAAACACAACTTTAAACTAGTTTAGGAAATAATTTAAACAAGAGAACTACTGCACTTTCAGAATTCCCGCTGAAACTCCTTTTTATTGGAAAGCCAAAGGGTTCTAACCCATAAAGCCTCGTCATATGTATTTTTCACAAGAACGATAAAACACGGATGTGACCGATTTTAAGGTCTCGTTAGAGTTTTTATTTTAATAATATTAGAGATCAAGCTCATTGTTAGAATTCCCGCCAAAACTAGACTTCATTTAATTTCTCTAATTATGGCTTCTCATTATTATGCATTTCGCTTACGACAAGTATATTTGCAAGTCTTCACAAGAACGAAAAAACATAAATGTGGCCGATTTCAAAATCTTGTCGGAGTTTTGGTGTCAATTCTTTCCAGTACGACGATTCATAGACGATTTCATCCAAGCGGATCGGACGACCAAGGGCAATCAATAGCGCTAGTTAAAAACTCCTATATTATCGGAGCATAGATCTAATCGACAAAAGTTTTTTTTTAATTCCAACTTATTCATCTAATTTGCACTAGACTTCGCTGACTAATGGTATTAAATTCGTTCATTGGTTGAACCAATGCATATTTTCTTGCCGTCCTTAGTTCACCCTAATTTACACTAGATTTTATTTTATTTTATGTCACTGATAATGTTGTCAATATATAACAATCAGACGAACTTGGGTGAACCCAAAGAGAATATAACTATAGCTGAAACAATACATAATATTCTCATTTGCATAATAAATACATTTAATAAATAAAATAATAGAAGGTTTACTATAGGAAGTACACCCTGAAGGATGGTACGGTTGACATCTATAGGGCATACCACCGTTCCACAGATTTACTAAGAGATGTGGTCAAAAAATTGTTCTGTGGATGTGATTTCGGGTTGTTCGTATCTTGCTAAGGCCGAATACTTGCATAGACATGACCTGGTAGCCAATACCACACACCGGTAACTTGCTCTTCAATAGGTACTGCTTTGTGACCACTGAATTATCATATTTCCAATATATCCTCCAACCAGTTCTCGAAAATTGACATGCAACACTGTATTGGGATCGATCATCATAGATTGGACTATTGTTGTCACTAAGCCTGATATTTTGTAGTAGAGCGATTGGCGCGCCGGGCAGTACTTGTTGCTGTCACCATTATGCACGATGAAAACCTCATTAAAGCCGAAAAAGTAACAATGACCAAATCTGAGCCAAATATTAAGACCTGACATACGAGGTTACTGACATGTGGGCTTAGCGGCTACTCAGATATTCATACAGTTATCTAAATGGTTTATAAACAAAGTTCAATAACATTTAAGATTGTAGTAATTTATTTTGTGTGAAGACATAAATAAAATTAAGAAAAATAATAGTAAGTGCGTTTCATTAAACTTAGATTAATAAAAATGATAGCTTTTAGTTAATAAATCAACATAATATCTTTAACAAATCCTACAATTTTAATATACAGGTTACAGAAAACAGCTTTAATGCTACCATAGATTACGGATAATTTATTAGGTTATACTATGTAAGATTTTCTATGGCAAGATCTATGGATATGATAATTTTAATTACTAAAACTGACGTCACATTGTCATCGCAGTGCACATTAGCGCAACTATGTCGTTTCCATTTTCTATAGATTTAAAATTCGAATCAAAACTTATGATTAGAATCAACTGGTAAATATGAACAATATTGTATATGTACTAGATTTTACTCGCGGCTTCGCCCGCATGAGTCTCCTTCTCCAAACACAACCCCTGCCCCTTTAAAGCCTTTCACTCCCTAAAGGGTTGATTTTCAAAGAATCGCGAAACACATGTTTGCTTATTTGGTTTTAGGAGTACTCCTACGAAGTTTCAAGTCGAAATGTCAAATAATATAACTTCTCCATACCGACTATGAACCTTCATTTTACTCCTTTAGGGGTTGAATTTCTATATATCTTTTCATATTCTTTGTATACGTCATAAAGGAAAAAATTCCGCTTTCTAGATTCAATGGTTTATGCCGGGCGTTGATGGATCAAAAAAAGTAATCAGTGTGCGCACTCAATTCGCACGTCTAGTACCATACGTTTACGTACGATACAAATTCGCATTCAATGTGCGAGCGGCTTTATACATGCTTCCATTTTGAACATTTATAGAATAACCTGTATATTATTTCATAGCTTTGCTATAGATTGCACATTAATCTGACAACAGAAAAATTTTAAAATCGTCCACTAGAAAACAAGAAATAGACAGCTTTTGAAATTATACTTTAAAAATGTAAACAACAAACTCCTATTATAACCTAGCATTCCTAGCAAGAGAAGTAATTTATATACAATACAACGCATATTATACACACTAACTTTATACAGCAAATACATGCAGCAACAACTTGTAGGAAATATATAGACACATCATATTTATAATCTAATACAAATATTTAATTTGGTGCCACAAATCAATATAATCAACAGAATTTCAACCTAAACAGTAGGACTATGCATTCATAACTCCTACTATCATATTACATTATACTTATATTTTCATAAAAAATAAACTTTTACTAAATACATATTAGATATATCAGACATGTTCAGTACAATTTTTTATTATCCTAAAATGTTTTTGTTGTTATTTATAACAATTTCGGGCCAAAGTAGACGCCATAAATATATAATAAATACGTAATGGCCGTAACTAGACCAATGATAACCAATGCTATATCTGAAAATAAAAATCTATTCAACAGCTATCCGGAAAAAGCTAACGACGATAATAATAAAACACCATTTAATAAAAAAACTACAATACTTCACAAGGTATTTTTTAAGAGAACGAAGCCGAACATTGTTTTATTAGTTTTTATGTTACTTAAGGTATCCCTTGTATATATCAGTCATAAAAATTCTAACTATATATAACGAAAATTAAACTGTTTTTATAATAATATATTCTTCACCTCAGAAGCATAAGGACGTAAGCTATAAAATACAATCTACACCTGTATGCTTATGAGGTGATGATTTAGTATTAATAACAAAAAAATATTGTACCACTTCTGATCTCACAGGCCTTAGAGCCTTGTATGGCAATTTTTTGCAATACTCTGGTTACAGCAATTAATAATATATTTAAATATGGAAAGATAGCTTATAGATCTAAATATGAATTAATTACATAACTGAGATCTATTTTAAAATTATATTAATGATAAACATATGGACCAAAACACGTAAAAATACTTAAAATATATTTCGACAAACAAAAACCAATACTCGTAAGTAGAATAATTTCATATACCACGTTGTCATATAAAATGTTTTGTATTAACTAAAAAGTTTTAATGCTGTAAGGGTGAAGGTCTACTGTGACGCACTGCAAGCGCCGCATGCGCCGCAATCAACGAGGTTTTAATGACATTTTATGAAATTATATGCAATCTGGCTCACCTATATGTGCCGCACGAGCCAATTGTTATAGGCATACAAATTAAATTCGTGTGCACAATTGACGTCATCGAATTGGGACCGTACGGCGCGTATGATGCGTATAGAGATACGAGGTTATAGGCGAATCGATACCTCGCACCGCGCTTCGTGCGACTCTTGCGACGCGTCTACATTCAATCTAAGTCTATTTTCTACAAATGACATCTACTCCTTTATTATCATTATCTTACAACTTGCATGTTATAAAGTTATGTATGACTATTACTATTACTTGTGTTTTTAATTTGTTTTGTGTCGTGATTTCTTTTATATATCTTTTTTAATAAATCATTGTTATTTGTATCTTTATCACCTTGTTTAGAAAATAAATAATTGGAAAATATATCTTTACCATCGTTATGAATGTGATTTTTATCCAGAGTGTAGTTTGATATATTATTGCTTGAGTTTTTCAATACATCGGCGAGACTAGAATCAATGGTATCTTTGTTCTTGCTGTTATCAGATTTAGCAGTTTTGGTACTCGGTTTTCTGAAACTCTCGGGGAGAGCGTCTGATTTTAATTTGACTAGAGTTGTGTTGACGACGGAACAATCGATTTGCATGAGCGTCACGTGATCATTCATCACAGAATCTGAAAGGATGAAGTGCAATTATAATAAGAGGTATTTTAGAGGACCCACAGTTTGCTGAGATTGTTTCCGTCCCACAATCTGATAGGGGTCGAGACTATCGCTATACTGATTCAACACAAATTGCGGTTGCATTTATTATTTATTCAAATTATCTTAGGAAAAATTTAGTCCTTACCGTTGCCAGTCCTCGCAGGTAGAATTAGCGCCATTTTAGGAGGCCTTGTAACATTATGTGACACTGCAGGCAGCAGTAGATGTTCACCTTTACCCACACCAACAACGTAAAATGTATCATCCCTCCTCTGCAATGCTTGTAACAGAGCATGCCATTCTCCAAAGTCATCCATATTAAAATCATCAACAGATTTTCTAATGGGCTTCCTATACAGTGTTTCGTAGTCGAGGACTGCATTGTCTGCAAATTCAACCTCCTTGCTACGTCTGATACGACGGAGACGTGTCTTATCGCGGACATTCTTTGCATTGTTTTTAGTGTTTAAGTAATCTATAAAACTGCTTTCTAGATTTAGTTTGTTGTACAGTTTATATGTTTCGAGCAAACCACCTGAAACATGAATAAATTTGAATGTTACTTTATAATGACATTGAGAGATATGGGAACCAAATCAAAGATTTACGGACCACGGACTTCGCATTTTTACTCCCTTCGCGTGAACGCAATGATCCATTGCGTATATATACAGCGCATAGTGATCCATAGTTTTATTCATATACATTCCATAATAACATTGCTGCGCATGCGCAAGCTAGAATATATCGAATCACTTTGCGCGAGAGCTTCTTTAACCGAATTCATAAAAGGAGGAGGTTCTTACCATCGGGCGAGCTGCTCGTTTCGTCACTCAAGCTAATAAAATAAACGTATGAAGACATTCTAAGACTATCGCGTGCCGCGGCTAAGTAATAACAATTGGTACGCTTGGTTTTTTTTTTTTTTTTTTTTCTTATAGTATAGGCTGGCAAACGAGCAAGTGGGTCACCTAATGGTAAGCGATCTCCACCGCCCATGTACGCCCACAATACAAAAGAATTACGGGCGCGTTGCCGACCTTAAAGGAAAGGGATAATAAGGGATTGGGAAGGGGAGGGGGATTTGGGCCTCCGGATATCTCACTCACCGTACGAAACGCAGCAGCAAGCTGCTACTTTACGCCAGTTTTCTGTGAGACAGTGGTAACGACCCGGACGAGCCGGCCCATTCAGGTTTCCATACAGATTGTAGTAATTACGTGATCCGAGATATTACCCGTGGTCTGTGGTCAGTTTAATATTTGTGGAATATGGGCTTCGCTTCAAGCACACTACTCGTCCAACTAATGACACCTAAATGTAAAGATAACTAACTTACCATTAATTTTCTCCTCATTGACAAACACATTTCGTTTCTTCCGTGGCTCATCATACGTCCAATTAAGCGTCTTCCCTCCGCCAATCCATCGGCTGAGGTCACCAGCTATCCTCAAACTCTCTGTTTGGTTTATGTTTACGAAGTTATTTGCTTGTATTGTCATATTTTGGCAATCTGGTCCAAAAGTACCATTCGATAATAGATCATTTTCTGAAAAAAATATTGGATTTAATGCCAATGGGGAAAATATGTAAACTTCGATGCCCATTAAAACTTGATCAAGAAATTGTTTGAGAATATTATTGTCTTTCTTTTTACGTGACGTTATCCCGGCTTAATGCCAGGGTGAGTGCCCGCCTTCTCGTCCTATAGATTTTACTGTGTTTAAGGTATTATATGGGGCGACCAGCCACTGATACCCACAACCCGCAACGGGAACTATATTTCGCTATTACATCGTCCATTAATCAGCAGAGTACCACCAATGCAGGTAAGGTCTGCATTGGCTCTAAGATGTTTGTGGTTCCAACAAAAAATTACTCCAATGTATTGCATGATATATTGTAGTACAATGGAGCATACTTCAATTATCTTTTTCCACCTGCCTCAGTGGGGTCGGCGCAACATGCTTTATAACACATGTTAGAGAAAGATTTGACTTGTAGTTTTTACGACCGGCCGCCTGGCTGACGTGAACCTCTCGGGGGAGGGAGTATACGTATATTATAAATGCGAAAAAATGTTTATTGGCTTGTACTTATTTCACGCAGCACCGGAGTAACGGTACCGACACGTTTTTTTTTCATATAGGTAGATAGTTTACGGACCGAAAAGGACATGGTAACTATTTATCCTCGAAGCATTACGGAAAAGACATCCACGCGGGTAGAGCTGCGAGCAAAAGCTATGACATAATGTATAGGTAATTTGTGTAATAAGCATCATAAATGCCAGACTATCCTGTTAGACACTTATTCATTTAACCTTGTAACTTTACGCTCACATCACAAAGGTTATATTATATTAAAATGTTCGCCTACGAGCTCTCCGCCTTTATTTATTATTAACCGACTTCAGAAGAGGAGGAGGTTCGACTGTGTGTATGTTTTTCCTTTTTAAACGACTTAAAAAAAAAGGAGGAGGTTCTCAATTCGACTGTATTTTTTTATGTTTGTTACCTCAGAACTTTCGACTGGGTGAACCGATTTTTGTATGTATGTTCACGCATAAGTCCGAAAAATCGTCGCTTAGCTAACAATACCGCGCAAGTTTAGTTGGCTTAGTTATCAAGAGAGACAAAAAACTGAATATTTTTTATGAACATACGTGATGTAACCAATGAATTACGCGGTGACAGAACTATCTGAATATCGTGCTTTGTATGGTTAATTTAAATTTATGTGCAAATGTATTGGATTCGCGTCAAAAACAATTTATCCAATAACAATATCACATGGCCAATTTTCGAGTTACGCGGTATTGTTAGCTAAGCGACGAAATATGAACCGATTTGGATGTTTATTTTTTTACGATACAGTTTACTGCGGTGTAAGTCATATTTCAATTTGAAGCAATAATTCCCCATCTAAGGGGGTGAAATCGGGTATGAGAGACAAACATGTTTATGCACAGATTTTATTTTATTAATAATTGTCCACCTCACTGCAATAGCACCAACTCGACATTATTGTTTGGTTTTATTTTTAGCTTTTTAGAGTAGGTTTTATTTTTTGTTATTCGGTCAATATTTTTGTTACTTCAGATTTATTCTAAATAATACTTTTAAATTGATACTAATTACAATTAAATGGCCATTATCAATCGATGACGTTGTATAAATAGATTACACCCACTATAGGTGTACAAGGTTAGGCTGAAAAGGTGTAGTAAGCCGAAAGGACATAAAAGTACCCGTAATTCTGAACTACTCTTGTACTTGCAACTTTTTCAGTAAGTCTAAGTTTCAGAGTATTGTTGTTTAAAGATTTTATAAAAATTACGATTACATAACCCTATAATCAGCTGCATTTCTATTTGAAGTCAGTCCTTTTTATTTTCTATCGTGAGCTTTAAAATAGCGCGATAAGGTTGTTTTATAATAAAAAAAATATAGTACTTAAACGTATGAAACTATCTTTTTAAAATGAGGTACATGGTAGAAATCCTTATCAGCGATACTTTAAATTGGTCACGGCTTAGTACACCTTTTCTGACTAACCTTGCATATTATTATACATATATTGCCTTGGTCGAGCCCGGTCACAACATAAATAAATGATAATAATAATAGCCCTGCAAGGGCAATGGCCTCCTATATTGATTGAGAGCGGTTAGGCCTTATGCCTTATGGCCTTATAGTCCACCACGCTGACCTAATGCGAGTTGGCAGACTTCACTTATCTTCGAAATTCTTATAAAGAACTTCTCAGGTATGTAAGTTTAATCATGATATTTCCTTCACGGTTAAATCAAGCGATAATTAACAAGTAATACACACGTAACTTAGTAAAGTCAGAGGTGCATGCTTTTGGAGCTGGTTTTGAACCTGCGGCTTTCGCCTTGATAATCCCCGCTGAGCTATCGATGATTTTTGACGACATAAATATACAATATAATTATAATATGTACTAGCTGCTGCCCGTGGCTCCGCCCGCGTGAATGCCTATTTCGAGGATTAAAGTAGCCTAGTGGGCGCCCCCGGTGAGAAACGCGCTTGACAATAATGCTAATATCGCTATTACAAAATAGGGGTTGATCGTAAAGGGGTGAAAATTTAGGGTTGTATGTACTTTTTAATGCTGTCATAAAAAAATTAAAACAAAAACTTTTGTCTAAAAAATAAAAAAAAAAATTTTAGGGGTGGACCACCCTTAACATTTAGGGGGATAAAAATAGATGTTGGCCGATTTTCAGACCTACCCGATATGCACACAAAATTTCATACAAATCGGTCCAGCCGTTTCGGAGGAGTATGGGAACATTGTGACACGAGAATGTTATATATACACATATATATGTATTTTAATGTGTTTGTAAAGAAAGGTATTCATATAATCAACGACAATAATTTACAAGGTGGTAGGTCTCTTGTATGCGAGCGGCCGTCTGGGTTGGTACTACCGCTGTGTCTATTTCTGCCGCCAAGCAGCAGTATGTGAGCACTGTTGTGTTCCGGTTTGAAGGACATTGAAGAGACTTAATAACATATTATGTCTCGGGGTGACGAGCGCAGTCCAATGCTTTGCAATTCAGAGTTCTGTGTGATGTTGCTTCTGTTTATGGGCAGGCGCGGCGCTTACCATACGGCGAGCGACCTGCTCGTTTCGTCACTCATGCCAATAAAACAAAATCAAAGGTATATTTGAAATTACTAACCAGATGAAATATCAGATGAATTTTCTTCAGTCCATAACAAATGTCTTGTGCCCGTTTGAGATGCAGTGGGTCCCACAAATGGTTTAGAATTCCACCTGTAACATGTTTTTTTTAACAAATAACAATCATACTAGGATATGCTAAGATACTGATGATATAATTGACAGGCGTAGTGGGCGAGTAACTGGCTGTAAAACGAGAAGCCGTGGGTTCGATCCTCGCACCGAGATAAGTATGATCAACAAATAGGCATTTGTTTCGCCTCTAGGTGTTGTGGGACCAATTAATTACTCCGTCGTAAATTATGATACCTACGGTACAAGATAACCTAATGTGGGCTCAGGACTATATGTGTGACTGTTGGGTGTATTTGAGGTGTAAGTACCCAGTTCGGACTTTACCTTAAAACTTCTTTGTAATTTTTTAGGCTTTAAAGAAATCGAATTGAATACTTCCACCTTTATTGCGTCATAAAGGGCCTCAACCCCAGGCGCCAAGGGCACTACTAGACAAAAATAATAATATATCAGTAATCTACCATACCTATGAATGTTTTGTTATAAGTTAAAATGATTAAAAATGCTAATCATGCACATCTTTGTTAACCTAATCGAGTACTAATGTAAGAATTAAACTATTACATCCGAATACTGAAACGCAACTCAAGTATTTAAAGAGTGTATTAAACATGTTAAGATCCTCTTATCTGACAATTTTTGTAAAAATAAGTACCCCTTAAAGAGTCGGTCGTTGAGTAGTGTTTCAGTATTCGAGCGTTAGAGTTGTAGTAATTAGTGTAGACTTACCCTAAAACATTCCAATTTAATGAAACCATAAAAACCATTGCAAAAAGGACTGCAATGTTCTTTTTAGGTATCAGCAGTGACGCATCTAGCCTAGGTATCTGTGAATAGATAAGAACTATATTAAAAACATTTACACTTTTTTCTTTATGTTAGCGACTTTATCATAAATAATCGTTCATTATTTTGTTACTAGCTTATGCCCATGGCTCCGCCCCTGTGAATAACTTTTTCCGGGATAAAAAGTAGCCTACGTCCTAATGCAGGTCTTGGTCTACCTGTGGGCTAAACTTCATTCAAATCTGTTTGTTAGTGCGCGCTTGATTAAAAAACGTCCAAATTCACAAACTCACAAAAAACCAATCTAGTAAATTCATATCAGTAGGATGTCAAACTTTTCTTTTATTCGAAATATGTTTTAATGTTGTTTCAGAACACTTATTATATGATTTTTGTATTTTTTTTAATTACCCTAGATAGACAGACGAGCGGGCGGCCCATCTGATGGTAAGTGCTTACCACCGCCCATAGACCCGTTGAAGGAAGACTCTTTTTAAGCCTCGCTTAAAGAAGGACAGGTCATAACGTTCGGGAAATACTGATGCAGGGAGTTCATTCCAGAACTTGCATGTGCGAGGTAGAATGAACGCTGGAAACATACCGTGCTAGACGGGATAAATACCTTACGAACTCTATCCCTATTTTCAAGTTGATCTCGTAATAATTTGTTTTCAAGTTGTAGCCTAGCGATCTCTTGCTGTGCGTCTAGTAACTGTTGCTCTAATGATGTCACATACTCCTTTTTCTTCTGGCGGGATTGGCAAGCTGATTCACTAAAGTACACAAATTATGATCTTAGTACAGTTTTAATGACCTATCCCCTGGTTTTATTGCAGTGCGCAATCAAGAAAAACTTTTAAGTGAGCTCTTTGCTATGCGTAGATTTCTGCTTACGTGATTGGTCCGTTTTAACGCTTAACAAAAACAGACCAATCATGTATACAGAAATCGGCCCTATAGATTCGCGCCACAGTTCACAGATACGTCGATCGATATACAACATATTATAGAAAAGTGTGGCCAAATTTAAGCAATGTATAGTGTACGGTTAAGTATTTTATCCCCCGTAGTACCAAATCCAATTGCATTGCTAAAACATAATTAAAGCATTTTCTTTTTTATAGAATGAGTAACATGTCGATATCGACTTGCAACATTGGACAACACTAAATGATAAACAGTGACACTTCAGGCTTTCTTTCACATCAATTTTGTATTATTACTCTTTCCTCGTTAATTTGTAAATTTGTGTTTAAATTAACTTGTACGTATGTCCGTAGAATTACGCACTCATTATTCATGTTTATTGTAAAGTGAGTGTCGTTCATAATGAATAGTGATGTCATCGATCATATCGATATTAATATAAGTGTGATTAAAATTTACGTGAAATTTTAAGATGACTCATTTTTGAAAAGAACCGGTACGTAAATATTCACTGTAAGGTATGTAATAACCCTTAAATATGACCACACCTTTATGTAACACGTTGTATAAACCAAGCGTGCTAATTTCTAGTACGTAGACTGACGTCATCGCGGTACGCATAGATTACACATTGCGCGTTGCGTTATGCTGAATATTGAGCTTGATCACGATACGTAAAGGGAGTCTTCATACGAAGGCTATATACTGTCCATGGTTCATCGTTTGCGCGCACTATAATATTTCATATTCCGATTTGTGAATATATATATTATTTTTTATAGTATAAGCCGGCAAACCAGTAAGTGAGTCACCTGCTGGTGTGATCTCCACCGCCCATATACGCCCACAATACTAAAATAATCATGGGCGCGTTGCCGACCTTAAAGGAAAGGAATTGCGAAGGGGAGGATATCTCACTCACCGTACAAAACGCAGCAGGAACCTGCTACTTTACGCCGGTTTTCTGTGAAACATTGGTAACGACCCTGACGAGCCGGCCCATTCATGCTGCAGACTAAACTGACTACAGCGTGGCTCTACCAAAATATGCGTCAGTTTCGTAAATATAGGCAGTTATAAATTTACAATTAACGTTCACCTTACTTAAAATGTAGAATGCATTAATAATTACCGGTTTTTAATCATTCTTTGACGTTTTTTCAGTGCTCTAAGTTCAGCTTCGGTAAATTTAGATATGTCCAGATTAGGATCTATGAAGAAGTCAGACTCTGTTGAAGATATTGCACAATTTTGTACCATCGGCGTCGTCACCTCGCGTTTAACAAACACTGCATTGCCATTTGCTATTATATTATTTGTGGCCGTATTTACCTAAAACGGTCAGAAACACATTAATAAAATAACTAGGTGTATATTAACACTTAACAGTAGTTTTTTTTACTGAAGGAATATGTTTTTATAGTACACAACCACTAACCATAATGTTTGGTTCATCCTATTGCATTTGTGTAATAGCATTTTTATCATGATATTTTATATACAATTTAAAAGAAAATACTACTCGCAATAATGAATTACTTGCTATATATAAACTAGCATTCCCTATACGTATAGTGTCCCCGTTAGTCTTAAAAATAGTCGTGAATAACTTCAGGCCGGTCATATTTTTCCGCGCGTATTATACTTGCGCAAAAATAATGGTTTAATATTCTCTATTCCCGAGTCTACATCTGAAGCGGCAAGACATAATAATGGTAGTGCAGCCCCGACTATAATATATGAATGATCTGAGGAAATAGTTTTGATTGTCCCTTGGTTGCATCCACACATTTGATAATGTCCCAAGCTCCAGCAGTACAAATAGTCATCGTTCTATCGAAAATTTTAACATATATGAAAATACTCACATTAGTTTCGTTTTTGACAGTAGGTGTTTTGTTTACTGGTGGTGGCGATATGGCTATGTTACCTTCTTTTGCACTATCAGTTGATATCACATTACTTTTTGGTTGAGCCACTATGTTTGTGGACCTCTTTAGTATACCGGGAACCTTTTTCTGTTCCACTACTAGCTGGATGTACTCATTTGATAACTTTGGTTTCTCATCAACTTCCATATTAGATGTTGAATTTTCATTAACTACTTTAAAATAGAAATGTTGGTAACCATTACCTAAAATAAAGTTATTAATCAATATTAAAATGTAGAATGGAATAACAAGTAAATCAAAGCAGACATTAATTTATGTATTGCTTTGGAAATAGCTTATCATATTTGAAAGTTCTGTATATAAACAAATTACAATCTGATTAGGTTATATAAATGCATTCAATAAATACCTAGTAAGTTTTAATCTTGATAATATTCAATTGGAACATTATAAAGCATTAGATTTTTTTTTTGTAAACTTTCTTTGCTGCTGGTAGGGTATCTGGTTATTTTTGTACCCGACTGGATATCGACCAACATACACGGTACATCCAGTAACTTCAGACCCGCATAATCCTGCCTACCGTCGAGAAACCAATGTCTCTTGACGGTTGACATTGTATCTGGATTGTACTAACATTAAGTCTAATGTAGCCACTTTGATATTCCAGGATTTTTAAAAATGCAATTTAATAGTATTTACAATTTTATTTGCGATTCATACGTGCAGTAATAACACCTCGTGCCAACGTAATGTAGATTACATAGCGAGCGTGGCGCGGCCACAAAAACAACTTTATATTACCAAGCCGTTTTTGTTTTCGCTATATATAGGTGACGTGTTTATGGGCCGCAAATAAAGTTAGTAATCGCAATTAAATGCAATTAAAACAGATTTTAACAATACCTTTATATGTTTGTGGAGATACAACATTTGTATCAAAAGGTTCTGGTTTACTTTCAATTCCCTAAAAAGGAAACAATTAATTAATATGACGCATAAAATAAACTTACCTATTTATTTGATAATTTGTAAATAACAAACCTTAATAACACCATTTTCAATGGCCACAACAGGCCTATTTCTTCCAACTGGTCTATTACTTGGCACTATTTCATTCGGCAGTGGATTTGATTGGTTAGGAGCTGGTTGACATGGAAAATAGTATTATAAGTCTTTGTCCTGTATAATAAAATAGTATTATGCTCATATCCTTAGTTTTTTTTCTGATAGTAACTGTGTGTCATCAGACATGGAAAAATCACTGACACAAATTATTATGGCGTTTCACAGTTTAATAACTGAAAACTCAACAGTCACTTGCTTGCTTTTAGGTATGTTATAAAACGGTATGATTTACGAAGCAACGAATTTCGAAAACTTAGAATGGATATGTGGATCACTCAAACATTTGTTCTAAGTGCGGGAATCGAACCCACGGCCTCGTTTCACATCCGGTAACTCGCCCACTATGCTACGAAGGTTTTGGTACTAACAGTATAATTCTGGGAAAGCTCGACCTTGCTTTATGCAACCAGTTATAGAGAGGAAATTGAAGCTGAAAGCTATTAATATTATCACAAACCTGATTTCTGAAGGAACAGTTCAATATCATCAAGGTTCAGGTTATTGTGTGGTTCATCATCAAAATTTGACAACCAGTCATATGGTGACTGTGATGACTGTCTTGCTGATACACTACTTGAACTGCTGTATAATTAAAAAATATATATTTATTAAACTGTTCCACATACAAGTGTCATTAAAACTTATTTTTTTAAGAATTATGAGTGTTTATAAAAATTGCATTACATGCATTTGATTATGGCAATAAAAGGCTAAATCCTACAGCAATTCTTCAGCAAATTAACAGCAAAAGCAAATTAATATAAAAGAACAAGAAGAATTATCAATTACTAAGTATTACATACTTTTTGGAATCATCCTCACTGCCAGAATCAGAATTACTACTGCTCTGTGATGATTTGATACTCAGGCCTGGTGATATAGGTGGCACCAGTGTTGGTGCAGCATCAGCCAGTATTTCGCTTGGTGACGCATCGGTTACGTCTAACAGTGATGTCCATCTGTATTCCTTTGACAGAAGCTCATCTAAAAAATCTTCACCTTAAAAATTACAATCATATTTTAGTGTAGTCGATTAAGGTAGTCACACATCACAGATAGTATAATAAACATAGAGACAGACTTATCATACATATGCCATGCAATATGACATGTTAAGAACAAATGAGACAAGTTGGTCACTTGCCTGATGGTAAGCCCATACCTACCCATAAACAGAAGCAATACCTAGCAAATAGCAATACATGTGATTTTATATGAAAACCTAAGGATTAGAAACATACTTATTGTATGCAATGTGGCATATGATAAGTATATTTCTAATGAATATTAAAGGTACAGATAGACGTATACCATCTACTCAATGTACATGGTACATACTACATACATCATATTAATTGTTTTACAACATTGTATGTTGACATATTGTGTAATGCAACAACATGCATTATTAGTATTGAGTATGTCCTTTACTCAAGGCATTACATTTGTCCCATACACGACAAAATAATTTAAGAGTGGCTCGAATTTATTGCATGTACTACTTTTTAAATTTTATGTTGCATTACTCTGTTACTATTCCCATGATGAAGGCTGTGTGGTCCAACAATGACAATGAGCAAGTGAGCTTCAAGACGCCTCACCTCATTTGAAGTTAGATCTTGTACTGGCTCAGTACAAAAAAGAGCCTTCTCTTACAAACACATTAAGAAATTGAGTCCTACTCAATGCTATGCACTTTATCTATGTACACTACAGTGTCATGTTCCATACAGATTGTACCTCCTATATTTTTTATTATATTATCCTCTCCACTGCATGTTGCGAAGCACGGTCAAAATGCAGCTGACTAATTTTTTTACCACAATCTGTTCTTTTTATCATATAAAATTCGTCCACCTAAGCCAAGACTTAAAATCATATTGCAGCGTAATTTTGGTGGTATGGATCACGAAGCACTTCTTACCGATGTACAGAAAACCGACTGGTCTTCTGTCCTTGAGGCTGAGTCTGTTGATGATAAAGTTGCAAACTTCAACTCCATCATCACGCAGCTGTATGACATTCACGCCCCACTTCATGCCATCAAGCTTAAACATCTCCTTGCATCGTGGCTTACTAATGACCTCAGATGCTTAATGCACAAAAAAGCTGCTGATAAATCTAAACATAAGCGTCATCCCAGTGATGAATCTAAGTCAAAATATTCAACCCTGCGGAATCGCTGCAACAGGATGTGTAGGGATGCCTATCGTCGCCATATTCACGAATCTGTCACCGAGGAAGATCCAGCTAAAGTCTGGAAATTTCTGAGGTCTCTGGGAATTGGTAAATCTCGACAAGACAGTATTCCAAATAATCTCAATATCAATAATTTAAACCAGTTTTTCTCTTCTTCGTCCCATATTGACGTGTTAATGAAAACTCAAACTATCAACTTTCTTAATTCTTCACCAATTCCCAGTAATACTGCTTTTGTCTTTAATCGATTTACCGCTCGTGATGTTAAGTCTAGCATTCTTTCCATCTCTTCTAACTCAATGGGTGTGGACTCCATTAGTCGTAATATGTTAGTGCCTATGTTAGATTTTCTTCTACCGACAATATGCCACATTCTAAACTTTTCCATTGAAAGCAGTAGTTTCCCTTCTATGTGGAAAGACGCTCAGATTTAACCTCTTCCTAAAAAAAACCTAAAACTTTTACTGATCTCTATTCTTCCTTTTTTATCAAAAGTTCTTGAGCGTCTTGTTCACTATCAATTAAATTCATTCCTTTCCGAACAGCATGTCTTAAATCCTTTCTAATCTGGCTTTCGTCCTGGCCACAGCACAGTAACTGCTCTTGTTAAAATCACTGACGACATTCGTCTTGGTATGGAAAAGGGCCAGTTAACTGTGCTGTTGTTATTGGATTTTAGCAATGCTTTCAATACTGTTGATTTCGATATCCTGCTTGCCTTACTTCGCTCTATTAACATATTTCTGACGGTAACAGATTGGTTTCACAGCTATTTGTACGGTCGCCGTCAACGTGTTCGTCTTGAAGATTCATTTTCTTCCTGGTGTAACACATCTGCCGCTGCACCACAAGGCGGCGTGCTATCTCCTTTACTCTTCGCAATTTTTATAAATTCAATATCCCAACACATTACTTCTTCCTACCACTTGTATGCAGACAATCTCCAATTGTATTGCCACGCTCCATTAACCGATATTAATACCGCAATCATGGCTATGAATACCAACTTAGTCCGCATACCTGAGTGGAGCGATCGCTTTGGCCTAAAAGTAAACCCTGCTAAAACGCAAGCAATAATCATGGGAAGCTCTTGGCAAATTGCCAAAATAGAGTAGTCCACGCTTTCCCCAATAGTTTTTAGCGGGGTTACAGTTCCGATTAGCGAATCCGTAAGAAATCTTGGCCTGATAATGGACCGCAGGATGTCCTGGGATCTACAGCTCGCAGCTACTAGCCGAGAGTTATTTGCATCAGCTGCTTCGCTGAAGAGGCTCAGAAACATCTTGCCCACTGCCACTAAAATTATGCTTTCACAATCTATACTTCTTCCCGTACTTGACTATGCAGACGTCGGTTACTTAGATCTCACCCAAGTCCAACTTGATAAACTTGAGCGTCTACAAAATTTCTGCATACGGTTCATATTTGGTTTGCGCAAATATGACCATATATCTGATTTTCATGCTAAACTCAAGTGGCTCCCTTTTAGTTTTCGCCGGAATTCTCATATACTATCCCTTCTTTACAATATTCTATTTAATCCTACGTCTCCTAACTATCTCAAGGAACGCTTCAATTTTCTTGACAGCAGTCACTCTCGCTCTTTGAGGTCGTCAGAGAACCTCACGCTCAAAACCCGGCTACATAGCAGTACTTTCTTTGATGGTTCCTTTGCCGTCCAGGCTGTTCGTCTGTGGAACTCACTGCCTGTTTCAATACGACGAGCTCCTTCACTGTGCAGTTTTAAGAAACAATTAGAGGAATATCATCTCTCGTCGCAACAATAATCATATATGTTTAAACATCTCCTTAAATTATTATTGTAATTATATAGGTATATAATTTATCTATCTTCATTTCATTTATTTTTGGCATTTTATGTATAGGTTATTTTGTATTTATTAAGATATGTATTATATGTATATGCAGTACTACACCCCTAATTATTATTATTTTTCCTTGCTACCGATTCAACCTAAGGTTGTCTGGAAGAGATCGCTATTAAATAAGACCCCCCATTGTAACACATTGTTATTTGTTTATTTTCCTATATTGTGTTGTGTATGTGTAATATGTGTGTATACAATAAAGAGTTATAATCTAATCTAATCTAATCTAAAATTATCTGTGATCTATGGTTATAACCTAGTAAAAGTATTGGCATAGAGTGAAATATACACACCAAACACCTCTATCCCATGGGAGTAGGCAGAGACTATTGAGTGTCACACAGAATTTAAAGTTAACCTTAAATAATTTTATATATGTTCCTTATATTAGTAAAAATGTAACAAACAATACATATTATAAAATATGCATTGGTTTAAAAAAAACGATGATATTACACTAAGGCACAATACATTACCTATCTAACATCAGCATAAATACAGGAAACACTGTTTTATGTCTTATAAGATTTCTTATAGATAATATTATTATGATCTTATTGGTTTTATTAAATAGTGTGGGGATATTATTATTCTTTTTATGAAATGAAATGATTATGGCTCTGGCTATAGTAGTTTTATTAGACAGAAAGTTTCCTCAAGGACATGTGCCAATCATTAAAATCAGCAGGTCAATAACATGTGGTCAATACTTCGCACATTATTGTTATTGTAAAGCGAATCGTAAATAGTTTAAAATTAGACTCACTGTAAAAACAATCTTTGTTGTCGATTAAAATATTTTCATCCATCTGAACAATAGCACAAATACTTGTTAATCGCAATAAATACCGATCATCTAATATTATTTTCAGTTTACAACTCACAACACAGACATACACAAACAACTCGACACTAATTTAGACAGCAGTTGACAGCACACAACCAGTGTTACCAGATGACTCTCCCATAAGTCCCATAACCCATTCCCCTGAGTATTACTTAGATTTCCCCTAAAATTCAGGTTTTCAAGAAAAGAAAACTATTAGACACTTTACACGCCAAACTCCAACGAGCATCATTAAACGAATAAGACAATAGCGCCAAAAACTGTGTCATGGCAATGTCAAGCCATCTAAAGCTAGATCTCAAATAAATAAACAATTAAATATATATTTTTAGTTACAATTTCATCTTAGTGATAGTAATTTATATTAAACACATTAATAGTGTAATGGTTATTCTATACCTATTTTACTCTATATTTCGTTTTATCTTAGAAGTCTTAATTAATAAATAAATATGGCAGTATGTAAACCGATTGCAACTGATAGCGTTGGGAAACGCTTGAACGAACTACTGAACTAATAAAACCTGAATGATTTTATTGCTTGTGTAAAATACCAAAAGTGGCCGTAAGTCGCTAGATTTATTCCACATTCGCTAAGGTGACAATACTGAACTAGGCCGGCTCGAAACTTATCATTTGTCAAATCTGTAAAATATTTGTTTAGTAGCATTATTATAACGTCTTCAGAAATCATAATATAATGATTTGTGTAGTTATTTAACGTATTTATTATTTCAATTTATTAAATATTTAAATTATGTTCAAACCTTGATTATCCTACGTTAAAATCATTAATTCATTCACTTCTTCTTATCACTACGAATTAGCAATACGAAAAGTCAAATTTACAGTTCCCCTATATAATCCGTGCTAATGCCTTTTGGAAATATTCAGTTTTTCAGAGAAATATCGTAATTTATTGGTTAATGGGAGCAATAATTCAAAGTTAAATTCATATTGTATATGTTTGATGCAAAGATCAACACGTTCACGTATAACATATTATGATGTGTGATTGATTCGGAAATTGTGAATTAAGTATGAAGTGGAGTTTGTTTACTACATAAGACATTTATAGAAATAAAGGGTTTACGTATGTTCATAGGGGTCCTGACCCCACACTAGGTTAACTTGTATCGTGGGTATCAGGAACTACGAGGGACTTACTCTCCCACAACACCCAGACTCGAAATAAATATTTGTGGATCACACAAACTCTCAGCAGTATCTCGCTTCATAGCCGGCTACTCACCCACTGCGACACGGAGGCTGCTAGGTAATAATTATTGACAAAAAAGATAATTTAAAGTCAATTTTTGAATATCAATAGTGGTCTATTCCCATTTCCTTATTAAATTCGACTGTCAAAGTCGTAAATTTTTCTATGTTGATGTATTTGACCGATTGTTAGAGTGCGTAAAATGGTCTAGTTTTGAATATTTATTTAGGTGTTCGTTCATAATGACATAAAATGTGTTTAAGTCAGTGTGCAGCACTTTCAATGTAGTATCTATCTCGCGCAAATTGTCAGAGTTTTTTGTTAATAGGAAATCTAACATTGGTTTAATGGTCTAAGCCCCTTAGCAATGAAAAGCCCCCAAATTTTGGGGGAATCCTTCAAGCTGGCATTTGACTGTGTTGCCTGTGTTGACTTAAAAACGGAAGAAACGTCATTATTTTGACATTTGATTTGACAGAACAATTTCCAGCGTGACCATATGTGATAGTTCCTGCTATTTTAGAATGTGCGGATGGGTTCGATGGGGCCATCAAAATAAAATGACAAGAAACATATCTCAAGCAAAAAAATTACCCCACCAAAACGTTGTGCAAAGGGGTTAAAAAGGTTGTGCAGCACGTTCATTCATCAATTCACAAAAATTGATTCATGATCTCAACTTGACACTTATTACGTCTAATTTTTAGCGTGGTGCAGAATGTCGTATATCGATGTAGAAATTTTATATTTAGACATTAACTTTTTAATTTTTGTTGCGGTTATGAGTGTTACGTGTGATTTTACCTTTGCATGTGTAAGTAAGTGGAGCAGTATTTTTGGCAGATTCATATGAGAGTAATCGTTCTAGTTATCTTATTTCCATGACGATGAAGAAGCAGGCCTCTTCCACTACTTCTCTCTTGAATCTACCATAATTCTCTCTGCGTGGAAGGCGCTTATATACATCGTTATGTTTTATATCACTTGCGTAAGCGCGACGTGGGCGTATTTGTATAACACTCAAAAATTCACTCGCGCACATAGGAGAACGATTATAGTCATTTACTCGCAGAGTCGGTGATCGCGTCGCCAACATACTGGCATAGGCCTTACCGAAGGCGTTTGAGATGGCAGACTAAATCCCCCTCCCCTTCACAATCCCGTTCCTATATGGTCGGCAATGTGCCCATGATTCTTCTGGTATTCTGAGCCACCATTAGGTCATCCACTTTCTCGATTGTCGGCTTATACTAAAAAAAAATATCTACGCTGCTATATCGACGTATGGCCGTTCCCAATATTCTATCTATCGACAGATTTGCTTACTGGCACTAAAATTTTGACACTTTTTGTATGGAAGATCTGTCAAAACAATACTGATAGTAAGCAAATGTGTCGATAGACAGAATATAGGGAACACCCATAAAACTCCGCGGCCGGTGGTAGCCTTCTTCGGCACAAGTGGGCATTCTGAATATAAACTGCATGACTGCAAAAACCGCGCACCCTAACGCTATCGTATCGCTTTGCGGCCTTCCTATTAAGGGACTCAGGAACCTCTCACAATAAGGACGCCTTTCGACGTCACTCCATCAACTTGGAGGGTAAGGAAAGCTACATGCCGGTGATTCAAAGAGTCTGACGCTTTATATTGTTGTTGCATACGTTGCCAGCAAAAATGTAAAAGATAATGTTTTGTGTGTAGGTTTTTGTGTAGTGTGTTCACAAAAACTCAAGCAGGATACCCAGCGTGAGAGTTTTTTTTTGCAGTGTGTGTCACCCAAGAACGGGTGATACACGGGGCGGAACACGCCTCCTACCTAGCTGCGGTATTAGCGACCGCTCCACTCGCTATAAGGCAAAGCCTGCTCTGTATCATCCAGGTGGCCTGGTTCGCCTGATAGTAAGTGATTTCTACCGACTTTGAACATACCAGAATAGTCTAGGTTCACGGTCAACCTCAATTAAACAGAATACCTACCGTATTTGATGACGTTTGCGGTTTGTACAATTGAGAAATACTGTATTGTATTTTTTTTAAATTAATGGCAGGTATGGAAGTTTTTCTGCTATAGTTAGATAGGGATCTATGATTTTTTAGTTTGTCACACTGATAATTTCTCATCTGATTGATTTGTCGATTTGTATTTAGTGTGATTGAATTATTTTTAAATTATTTTTTTCGTCTTGTTTCGAAATGAAACTCGGTGCATGGCTTGTGGATTCGGATTTGTGCTAGGACGAAGAACTTTTATTTATTTACAATGAATTTATAAGTGTATAGAAAGTGCCGGTTGCGAAAATGTCTGTCCCTGAGGATCTAGAGGATTTCATATTCCGCCCGCAACAACACTTGGACGCCAAATGGCTAAATCCTGACTTGCAAGAAGCCCTCCAGAACCCAGATACTCTCTGCACTCTGTTTAACAGCCTCATACAAGACAGAGAAATATATTTTGACTCGTCAACTGGCCTCGTTAATGGAGCTGGGGTAACAGCGAAACTTGGCGACAGTGGAAAATATTATTGTGGACTCAGGGTAAGATAGAATATAACGTTATGATTAATAATTCGCCCGAATTATTATGTTCACATTAGTACCTGTACACAGTTGTATATTTTTTTATCTCACTGTTGTATATTTTGAATTTATGAATAGGTAAAGACTAAAGTCGCAGGTTGGAAACCAGCCCCAACGACATGCACCTCTGACTTTTATAAGTGAAGTGTGTATTCATTATTAATTATTGCCTGCTGTCATGGTGAATAATACATTGTGAGGAAACCTGCAAACCTGGAAAGTTCTCCATAAGAGTTTAGATAGTATTCAAAGTCTGCCAACTCGCATTAAGCCAGCAAGGTAGACTAAAGCCTAAGTCTTTTCATTCATAGAGAAGACCCATGCTCATTAGTGGGACAATATATTATAACACAGGACTGGTATATATTTATTGAAATAATGTCAGCTCAATTTTAAACTTATTTCATGATTTACTATCTTACAATAAATACTCTTCTCATGGGTGGTAGAATTTATTACTTTACTTTCAGGTGTCTATTGGGCCAAAGTACAATCCCAGGCAACTCATATGTGAAAACTCAAACAGTAACTATTATGTTTGCCCAACCTGTGCTATGAACTCAAAACCACACTGGTTTCTTAAGTCTATGTATGCTACCACTACATCAATGAGGCAATTATAAAAGTTCACATTATCACATGGTTTTTCTTTTTCCACCTGCCCATATCCCTAAGTCAGATTGGTGGCTTGTATTTTTGATGAGGGGCCGCCTGCCTGAGGTTAAGCCCTCTGGGAAGGATTATTATTCTTTAATTAAATTACTTTATTATTATGTTTAAGATATTAACATGTACTTGTTGCGATGGACTGTGTGGCCCACATTCTGGATGTGCTTGTGTCCCCTGCACCACACTCTCGTCAGAGGAAGAGCATCGTCTTGCAATACAGTCAAAGTTGGTCACACCACTATCATCTCTTCATGTGGTAGATGATCTCAAATGGAAGCAGGATCCTGGTGAGTTTGTCTTGAATTATTATTATAATATTTTTTCTTGTCTGTTAGCAGTTTATCACTATGAAACAGGGGGGTCCACTGAGACAGCCTTCCTGTATGGTTGATATTTAAATATTATAAATAATCATAATACATAAAATTATGATTCATATACGATGAGCTAAGTGCACACTATCTGAATGACTCAATTCGCACTATGTTTAAAAGAAATTGTAATACAGGACCAGAATGTCTTCAAAGCCTTATGGAATCTCTGATCTGGGAGCAGCGGGTACGAGCCATCAACACAGCTGTCAGCTGTCCATTTATATCCCAAATACGCCGCCTAATACTTTTATGTAATAGACATCTTGTAGCTGTTATAAGGTAATTAATAACATTGTTTTTTTTAAATCTCCATCGCCCATGTACGCCCACAATACCAAAAGTCATGGGTGCTTTGTCAACCTTAAAGAAAAGGGATATATATAGGGATTAAGGGATTGGGAAGGGGAGGGGGATTTGGACCTCCGGATATCTCACTCACCATACGAAACGCAGCAGCATGTTGCTACTTTACGTCGTTTTTCTGTGAGACAGGGGTAACGACCTGGATGAGCCGGCCCAATCATACTGTAGAAACTCTCTCTACCACTCGTTTCCTTTACTATTATAATGGATCAGTAAAACATATTTTGCTTTATAAAAAAACATTTTTGTTTTCGCCTCGACAGCGACTACTGTACAAATTTTGAAAAACCGATTATAGTGGTTTGTTTAGGTGAGTTGCGATTTGGAGTCCAGTCAGTGTATATCCAGTAACTTGAGGCCAGCATAATTCTGTCGATCGTCGAGGAACGCAATGTCTTATGACCTTTGACATTATATTTGGATTACACTGTACTTAACATTAGGTCCAATGTAGTCATTAAAACAATAAACATATTAAACTTTCAGAGATCAAAGTCAGAATAAGGATGTTAAAAGAGTGAGGTTAGAGAAGAAACCACCACATGGCGTCAGCAACAGAGCCCTTAGTAATGTTGTTAGTTCATTGAACAATCCTGTCGATATAAATGCTGAAAGTCAGGAGGATACAGAGGAGCATAACGATGATTCTGAAAGGTAATCTTTATATCTATAATATTATTTGGCCTATGTCATATGATATAATACTAGCCCTGTATTATACATGTACCACTGTTGGGCACTGGCTCCTCTCTAATGAGAGGGGTTGAGCCTTAGTCCACCACATGGGCCTAATATGGGTTGGCAAACTTCACATACCTATGTCATGATACTACTGCTCAATCTTCTACAGTTTATTCTGTCGTATATTTCAATTGTCAATAATAAACTAAAATATGATAAACAATGCAGTATTTATCTAATACAATTTTATTATTACATTATGAGAAAAATACTACAATAGTTATCATTTAAAAGTCAACAAAAATTCATGAATGCTTACAAATAAGTATATTATTTGAAGTCGGTTGAAATATAAACTACTAGTTGACCCGCGCGGTTTCACCCGCAACTACAGCAGCGCCACCTACCGATTCTAATTGTGAATCTAAACCATCCAGGGCGACACCCAAACGCATACAAAAAAAAACAAATTCAAATCGGTCCAGCCGTTTAGGAGGAGTGCAGTGACATACACACGTACAGTAGAATTATATATATCTATATAAAGATAAAGTGGAGTGTATTTTATGTTTTAATTTACCATTAGTATGAATGTGGACAGCGGGCTCGGGCTAGCGCGTGTTGGCGCTCGAGCCGCGCTGCGTCTGGCGCTGTCACTGGTGCGTCGAGCGTGGCGCTGCGGTGAGGACGCTGACGTGTGTTCAGCGTTACTGAAGGACGCGTTAGATGCCGTGCGAGCGTTGCCCGACGCGGCGTTGTTCGCGGGGGCGGGCGCGGTCGCGTCACAGGCTCCTCGCTCGCAGAAGATATGGGCAGAAGTCGTCGACAGTGCTGCTAAGTTCCTGCATCAAGTCGTAGCCGGGTATGTGTCAATCTTTTTTTTTATTATCATATTTCCGATTTTATGTTACTGTTAAAAGGAACGTTTTGATTTTCTACTTGGATGAGATCTCCTCTGTGATCTGTCTCGTTTTAGTATAAGTCGACTTATTTTTGTTGGTGCAAGTGTCCCTAGTTCAGTAGCGGACTAAGGGGGGAGGTATTTGGTCCGCCCCGGCCCCCGGCGCCTAGGCCGTAAGTGGCCTCCAATCTCGGGTGCCAAATAGATTTGCCGCCTCGGAACGCCGACAGGTTTAGTCCGCCACTCCCCTCATTTTAAAAGAATCTGTTTTTATGAAGCCAGTGAAGTTACACACCATTATGAGCCTCAACATCTAATCCACGCTTGTAATTAAAAGTTTTGAGGTGCGCTTATAACCAAGCGAGCGAACTATTCATCTCGTTATCGAGACAAATAAAATAATTTAATATGGATGTTTAAATTACAGTGAAGTGGGGTGTAATGTTCCGCTGGGTGATTGGCGAACGTCGCTGTGCGTGTGGATAGAGCTGTGTGCACGTCGGGCTGAACTGCCTGCATTGCTCAAGGCAGCTGATGTTCTAGTCACTTTGCCTCCCAAACAGAAACGACAACCGGATAATAGGTAACATTAATCATTTCTTACACTTAGGCAAGTAATAAGTGATAATTGTACATAATTAAATAAAGAAAAAGTGTTGCCACTATACAACGTGTTACAGAAAGGTGTGGTCATATTTTAGGGTTATTACATACACCTTACAAATCGTACTTATGTACCGGATCTTTTCAAAACCAAGATATCCAAAAATTTCACGTTAATTTTAATCACTCGTTTATTAAGATCGATAAGACTGATGACATCACTATTAATTATTATGTACGACACTCACATTTTAATAAATTTGAATAAGATGTACGTAATTCTACGGGCATACATACGGTACTTGTAATTTAAACACAAATTAACACCTGAAAGAGATTGTGTGCTGAAGACAATATAAGTAACATCCTATAGAAGCATTCTAAAGACTTCATTCTCGGGTCTTCCATCTATGACTTTGGCTTAATATAGTCGATGATCCTCTTAAAAGCTGTTATCAGTTAGACCAACACAAAGTACCAATACATAATACTTGTTTTTAGTCAAATACAACATATTTTTTGAACTCTGTAATCATACTTCATAAAATCAGAGCTTGCCGAACTGACTGTGTCAAATAAATATTGACATTTGACAACTGTTTAATGTTTTTTAATTATAAAATAATTAAATGAAAGGAGGTTTATAGTATCATTGTTTATCATTTAGTGTTGTCCAAAGTTCAAAGTCGATTTCGACATGTTACTCATTCGATAAAACATAAAATTATATAATTATTGTACTAGCAATGCAATCGGATTTGGTACTATGGGAGATGAAATACTTATACCCTACACTATACATTGCTTAAATTTGCCCGCCCCTTTCTATAACATGTTGTATATAGTAGTATTGTATAGTAGTGAAAACTACAATTTGTGTTTATATCCTCTTTTACCTTTTATTGTGAATACTACTGAGTTATTTAACACTGTATTGAATTTGTAGGATAACATTAGAAGAATGCACAGCACCGTTAGGGCCATTTTTAAGACGTATGGCTAAAGTCGCAGCACCATCGCCGATCATTAATAATGAACCCACAGCTGAAGTTAATCCTACTGAAGTGTACCTGAAGTAAGTAAATGAGAGGGTTTGTAATGATTACGTGTTATAAGCCAGATGTCACTTATTTATTAATGATATATAAAGTATATATAAATAGTACGATATATTATCGTATGTACTAAATGTGCAATACATATATACGTACTCACGCCTGTACTCCCCGAAGGGTTAGGCAGAGGTACACCTCTAGTTACAACTAGTACACACATATTTCGCCGAGCTTATTTCCGTCCCATGATCTGATAGGGAGCGAGCCTACCGGCATACCGGGCACGTAAATGTTCAATGTTTTTTCATTTACAGAGAACTAAACTTACCAAGTGGCGACGGATTGATGAGTGTAAGAAAAGCTGGTATAGCATTACTGTGTCACTTAGACAGACTTGGTGCGCCTCTGTTGCCTCCTTTGAAGGGATTTGTTACTGTAAGTATGAAGTCACTGTGCTATGGAGTATAACAAAATTGTTTTCAATTACATAATTATTTAAAACGCATAAAAAACTTAATTAAAACAAAAAAAAATCTTAGTACATCATTTAATTAAAAATTAGTTTAAAAATGCTTATTATGAAGTCTCAAGATAAGTATTTGTACAATAGTAAAACAACAGTTTTTGATATAATCTTATCAATGAACCCCCGAATCTATTTTAAAGTTTCTTATTTTGAATCAACGATTCTTACAGTGCACAGAATCAGCTCAAGAAGTAGTGTCAATCGGCAATGGATCTATTCCTCTCGGTACACTCAGGATTCAACAAATATCCTGCGCAGAAAAGTCAGCTTTACTTCTGACACATGATGGTGTTGTGTATACACTGCCTTATGACACTATGACGCCGCAAATTATTCCTGGTAACTTACTTATTATTTTGCGTTATCCTAATATTTTTATTCTTTAATTTCTCGTATTACATCATCATTTTTTTTACCATAATCACAGTATTGTTTAATCTGCCGAACTTTCCACATCGATTTACAGCCATTTTTAAGAAACGAACTTTGTTTGATTATTATTTTTGATACGATTCTGGTAATCAACCAATCCAATTGTGTAATTTGTACATGTGGTACAAGTACGTACGACTGCCTCTGTGGCGCAGTTGTGATGAGTACATGTTATGACTGAGGCTGACGCTGAGGTCTCGGGTTCGATTCCCGGGTCGGGTAAAAGTGATATAGGGTTTTTATATTACCAAAACGCCCTTATGCCCGGTATGGCAATAGGCTCGCCCCCTATCACCATGATGTGATACGGACGGAGATACGCTCAGCGAAATGTAGGTGTACTGGTTACACCTCTGCCTACCCCTTCGGGGATTATAGGCGTGAATGCGTATGTATGTACTTTGAAAATAATATTCTGATTGGCTCATTTATTTGATCTATCCGAAGAATTAAACTAAGATCGTTTATTGAAACTTACTGTTAATTTTGCACACAGCCATCGACTACAAATGTTTTAACCAAAAACAATCGTCACTCCACAGGTTTAGAAAACAAAACGATAATTCAAGTGTCTTGTCATCCTGCCGGGCGTCATTTCTTGTGCTGTTCGTCATGCGGCGGCGTGTGGTCGTGGGGTGCTGGCGATGACGGCAGACTCGGACACGGAGACACGGCCAACAGGGAGGCGCCCGCCGCCATACATCATCTGGCACATCATGAGGTGCACAGAGTATTTGCTGGAGCCGCTAGCAGGTTACTCTCTCATTTATTACACAAATTGTTATTATAACTTATAAACTACAAAAACAAATTTCAAAACTTGAATGCGGTGCGTTTGCAATAGTTAATAAATCGTTGAGTAATTTTTCTCTTATACTTATTTTACTTTTTACTAATATTATAAATGTGAATGTTTGGTTGTTTTGAGTTTGTGAAATTGGATGTTTGTTAGTCAATCACGCCAAAACAGCTGAATTCACCCAAAACAGCTGAACGGTTTTGGGTGAATTTTGGTACACAGGTAGACCATGACCTGGATTATGACATAGGCTACTTTTTATCCTGGAAAAGGCCGTTTACGCCGAAGGAGCCGCAAGTAAAAGCTAGTGTTCAATATTTTGTTATAGTGGTGTGATAACTTCAAGAGGTGCTTTGTACACGTGGGGCCGCGGCACTCACGGAAGACTCGGACACGGCACTATTGAGAACTGCCTCACGCCACAACCGGTCTCTTTCAACGCACACAATATCGAGAGAATCATTGATGTCGCATTAGGTAAGCATTTTGAACAATACATTACGCGTAATTTCACTTGCTACGCCGGAACATAGTCACTAATGGGTTTCCAGCTTTTATTGTTTTTAGCCGACTTCAAAAAGGGAGGAGGTTCTCAATTCGACTGTATTTTTTTATGTTTGTTACCTCAGAACTTTCGACTGGGTGAACCGAGTTTGATAATACTTTTTTTATTTGAAAGCTGGTGCTTCTCGTGTGGTCCCATTTCAATTTGGTTAAGATCTGACGACGGAGACCGGAGTAAAAAAATAAAACTCAACGGACAACAGTACACTCGTCGCGATTGTGTTATTGTATTGGAATTTACATGCTATTGCTGTAACTACCACAAAAAATTAAATGCAATTTTATTTGACCGGTAGCGACACAGACACCGACTCTAAAGAGAATAAAATACATCGAATTAGTTATTTTTGACTTTTCAGTGTTTTTATTTTGAAGTCTGTTTCTAAGTTTTGATAAACGTTATTTTTTCGAGACTTTAGCCTAACTCAGTCTCAGGGTGACAAGTGGCGTACAGAGCGGGTGAAATGCGACTACACTCATGTCTGCCAAGATAAATTGGGTGTATGGTATCCTTGCATTGTAGGATGTAGCTTATTAGTTGTTATAATTAGCTTAGTCCTTACCAAATTTTAGTGTTGAGTAGGACATACAAGAGAAGAGGCATTACATTTGTTCCGTAAAAGACGAAATAATGTAAGAGCGACTATTTTTATTTTCATTTTTATATCGCGTTACTCCTTTACTATTCCCATGATGCGGGCTGCGTGCATAAAAGAGTGAGAAAAAGCGAGTCACATGCTGCACTGCAATAGTAGTCGCGTCTATAACGTCAATCACACTTGTAAGATAGGGCAGGGCAATACAATAAAATACAATACAAACCACAACATACTTCAAATGTATCGCAGAGCTTCAACACAACTCACTTGATGTGTGGCCTTGTACTGGCTCAGTTTAAATAAGGGGCTTCTCTTACAAATTCATTTAAAAACATTGTCATAATACTCAACTTGGATGACCAAATTGGTTACTTTATAAATATAAGTTGCCTAGTTTTTTAGTAATCTAAAGTACCTCATACATGCATTGCATGCGAGGCACTCAGAAAAAATTCCTGATGGTAAGTAGGTGTGATCACCTTTACCGCCCATGAACACCGCACGGTTATCCAAGCTACCGATGTGTACTCGTGACGTCGTGTAAACCATACCGCGATGTAGTTTCGTTGTGGCGCCATCTATTGCCGCAGTTAAGAGTTGATGGCTAGTCTGATTTGTTGTGACTCAGTAGGCATACAATAGACACTACGTTATAAATAAAATTAATTTAATGCCACTGGATTCTGCGAGTGCTGCGCGGGATTAAAGACTCCAAGGTCCTGGTATATTACAGCAACAACAAGTTTTTTTTTAATGAGATTACTTCCGCGCAACGCGACGGTCATAGATTTCGGTTCTAAGTATGGTCAGGGTTTAAGTTTTTCTTTACAACCTGCACACAATATAAACAAACTAATTTCCTTTTTTTTTTTTTCAAACAATACATTAGATTACCCGATGTTAATCCGACCCATTTATATCGTAGGTAAACTACAAAATGCCTCTACGACGTTAAAATATGATAAATTACATATAGACATTGTGTAAATTGAGATTTGTGTATTTAGAGAAGCGCCTAGTCAGAATAAAGGTAACTGATTTTTTCCTTTAACGATAAAAAAATTAAAACAACAGTTTTGAGACCACTAGAGACATGTTATTGCTATTGCTATTTATTATTACCTAGTTTTTGTCGCAAATCCGCTTGCGTAAGAGCGGCTCGAATTTTTCATATACTACGACAAATTTTATGTCGCGTTACTCTGTTACTATTCTCATGACGCGTGCTGCGTGTTTGAGAATCGAGATCGAGCGAGTGACCTTCAAGACACCTCGTCTCATTTGAAGTGGGACCTTTTACTGGCTCAGTATAAAAAGTGGTTACTTTTATAAACTCATAAAAATCGTGTCCTACTCAACACTTACAAATCAAAAGGGTATTTTCTTTTTAATAAAGCTCCTCATACATGCATTGCATGCGAGGTACTTCCAAAAATTCCTGATGGTAAGTAGGTGTGATCTCCTTGATCACCCATGTACATCGAGTACGGATACATGCTGGCGATGTGTACATGCGACGCCGTGTAAACCATATCGCGATGTAGTTTCGTTGTAGCGCCATCTATTGCCGCAGCTAGGACTTGAAAGTTGGTTTGTTCGGACCTTTTCCTTATGGCTGATTGGCGTAAACAAAAGCTTGTTATTTCTTTTGTATGTAACATGTTTGGATTATCCAGACATGATTACCGAAATACAGTATTTTTTAAAATCTATTATAAAAGTTAAAAAAACCATCAAGCCATTAGCATAAAAACCATAATAACGCTCATGTCTATTTGCAAGGCACAAAGCATTGAGAGAAGATTAAATACTTTTATTAAGAAAACTGTGGTCTTGATTATAACAAATGTAGTATTGACTATAACAAAATAATAATAATAATATATATTTGCGGTTTTTTGATGCCGCAACATGCCAAAATAGACTCGTACTGTTTATAAGCACTTTGAGAACTGATAATTAATGACAGAATTATTTTTCTAGGATGGGGTGAGAGCCAGACTCTTTGCTGCACCTGGGAGGGGGCGGTACAAGTGTTCGGCGACACGGAGGGCGGTGTCCCACGTACTCTTACTTCATTGTCTGTGCTGCGAATTACCCGGGTGTACACTGGGGAACATTTTCATGCGGTACTTACTGACGGGTAACTAGTTATTTATTTTACTATGATGAATTTGAAGGGTCTATTCAGCCTATTCTAGTATTATTTTTATTATTTTACACTTACATTTTCAGTGGACAAGTGTATACATGGGGTAAAGGAGATGGTTATCGTCTTGGCCATGGCAATTTAGAGAGTTTGAAAGTTCCAAAACAAATTGAAGCTTTTCAAGGTAAGTGTATTTTTATATTGCAATAGGACGGTTTTAGCATCAAACATAATATATCGGTGCAATTTTATTATAAATGAGATATTTGTATTATTTTTGTTTTAAATTTGTTAGAGAATTCCAACAGCGTCCTTCAAGACAAAGGTTTCTTATGGGTTCTCAATTTTTTATTTTTCAAATTTGAATACAGATCGCAAGTAATTAGTGGTTATTCTAGAAATATTGTGGTGAAAACGTATATAATTGATTAATATTATGTTCCTTTTTCAGGTCTAAAAATTATAGATGTATCACTGGGAGCATCGCATGGCCTCGCCCTGGCCTCAGACGGTACATTACACGCGTGGGGGACGCACGAGCGTGCGCAGATATTGAAACCTGTACCGCAACCAGTTCAAGTGTTCAATCCTCCGTTCAAAGCTAATGGTAGGGAGGAGTTAATTTAAAATTGATGTATAATGTTTTCTCGTTGAATACCGAAAAGATAAGATAAACACGCTTACATTACAACAAGTAATTATACTGTAGAGGAACCGTCGATATGTGTTTCTCTGATAACTAGGAAGATCTTCAGTCAAGCTGGTTTTTGTCCTGGCATGGCAAAGTGACTACACGAGACCTGATGTTATGTATAGTGCAGTCCAAATACAATGTTGATCGTCAAGAGACATTACTGCCTAAAGTTACTGCATATACACCGGCTGACCTTGGAACGCAAATTGTCTGAACGAGCCTCATTTTTCATGTTTTTCACCATGTGTTCGGCCAACATAGCCGCTATCCAGTCAGGTACAAAAATTATCAGGTACCCTCCCACCAGCAGTTGTTTTACCTCACCGGCCGCGGCTCATCCGATGGTTGATGTTCTGATTATAATATAATAAACGTCGCGCAAACTTTGCTAGTGCGATTTAGGATCGATTGATGTTATGTTTGACAGTAGTGCTATGTGCACCATGTACCGACGCAATACATATTTTATGGCTATTATGTAATATACAGGTGTATCTAGTGGACCAACACATATATTCGCGTGGAGCGAAGAAAGTCCTAGAGATCTGCCATCTTCAATGCCTTTCGTTATCGACCTTTCCGACAGTACCTTTAAGTAAGTTATAACATATTTTTTATTTGCTTTAAATTGATTAATATTGCACTGTAACTTACAATTTCTTATTACGAATTGTTTCTGCTTTGTGCAGGTTTTTAGAGAGACTTCTCAGATTAGCAGTAGAACAAAGCAGTACAAGTCCAATGAAAGACAACGAATGTTTAGCTATAGCTTGCTTAAATCTCCTAAGACTTCAGGTAAGATTCTGTGCCTCTATGCTTTAAATTCACAACGAAATTCGGAACATACATAGAGTAAACTAGGTTTAGACTAGGCATTACAATAATAATATTTTTGATATAAATAACTACCACTAAGATGAATTTGTAAAAAAACTATATGGAAAATGATTGAGATTTTCTATTTATTGTTGTTTCCTAGAATATTTATAAAAAAAAAACCAACAACACGTTGCAATAATAAAATATATTCCCCTATTTATTTTTTTTATTTGATTTATACGTGGTTTTACCGACTGCTTTATTATAAACATAGTAATAAAAAAATAATATTTTAGAAATATTGTAATTTCGATAGATATTTTATGTAACATTAGGTCTACGTTTTCGACCTTCGTCGCTTCGTATCGTTTCATAGCATAGTGGCCCAGTTTGTCTTATAGGACTCATTAATATACTACCTTGTAAGCAACTCCATATATTACGGTTAGTAAAATTTACTTATTTTGGTTCAACTTTTAGTTTTAGCACAAATTCAGGTCACAAATTCAGCATTTGTCTTGTTCATAAAGATCTTATTATTTTCTGTCTGCTTTAATTTTTGGATTTAGAATTTGAAGCTTTATACAACGTGTTACAGAAAGGTGTGTTCAAATTTAAGGATCGTTACATATCCTTGACAGTGAGTGATTATGTACCCGATCTTATCAAAATCAAGACATCCTAAAATTTTACGCTAATTTTAACCACTCGTCTAATACGATCGATAAGATCGATCACATGCCTATAAATAAAATAAAGTGCGTGAACGAGCTCAGCTGTTCATTATCTAGTGTTGTCCAAAGTTGTAAATCCAATATAGATATGTCACTCATTCGATAAAAAAGAAAATTGATTTTGGTACTACGAGGGCCAGGGGTGAAACACTACGAATCTTTAATTAGATGTGGTGTACATGTAGGTGCACGCATGGCAATGTTCTCGTGGGGCGGAGAGCGGCGACATCGCTGAGGGTTCAGAAGCGTCGTGGTGTGCGGGCGTGCACTCGGCGCTGGTGTCGCTGGTGGAGGGTCGCGCGGGCGCGGGCGCGGCGGCCGCGGCCAGGCGCGCGCTCGCCGCCGCGTGGCCGCTGCTGTTGCCCACGCCGCATGTACGCGCCACGCATCTCATCACGCTCTTGCCGCAAGGTAGCATCTACTTACAATCGGACAATAATTATTAATATTTAATAAGCGTTTTCTCAAAATTTTAACGTTATTCAAGATTGCAATCCATATTTTTAAGTGGTAGAAACAACAGAAAATTTTATTCACAGACGACTTATTATCTAATGTTAAGTTAACGCGACGGGCGACCAGTGACCACACGCTGACTTCCTAAAATTTGCATTGAATGATGTTCTTCTAAGCCAATGCAAAATTTTATAAACGCGATGAGTTGCGTTACGTGGTTGTTATGGACCTTTGAATGCCATTCGGTGCTGATTTCGCGAAGTTGGCCTTACGCGCTCGAATTACGAGTGTATACAGTCATAGGGATTAAAAATCAGACTAAAGATATTAACATTTATAAAGCTCCTCATACATGCATTGCATGCGAGGTACTTCCAAAAATTCCTGATGGTAAGTAGGTGTGATCTCCTTAATCACCCATGTACATCGAGTACGGATACATGCTGGCGATGTGTACATGCGACGTCGTGTAAACCATATCGCGATGTAGTTTCGTTGTAGCGCCATCTATTGCCACAGTTAAGAGTTGGCTCGTTCGGACCCACGTTTCGGTCCGATTTCTTTTGGCTGAGGGGAAGTTAGTTTTGTTCAAGAAAATGAATGCTGTGTGCCCGCGCGTATCAGCGCGCGTTTTATGACTCAAATTTCACCTATAATAGTGGCTAATTTTAGATGTTTTCACCAGAATACTTCTAGAATAGTCACTAGTAATTGAACTTCATATTTTTGTAAAACTTTTAACTTGAGTAACGCTGTCGTAAGTGATAAAAAGTTATAATAAAATGAAATTATCGGGCTCTAATAAAAATATCTTTACTTGACATTAACATAATATTTTAATTAGTGCTAAAATCTTCTTATTGCAATATATTTATACTCATCTTGAAAAGCTTCAATTTGTTTTGGAACTGTAACTCTCAAAATTGCCATAGCCAAAATGGTCATCTCCTTTACCCCATGGCCAATTTGGATTGTCCGGACTCATTGACTGAGCGATCTAGAAGGAATTTAGTTTTAAATTGATTGTCGTCAGGTTCTGTGCCCGCGAGTACGGGCGCGCGGTTTATGACTGAACTCCTGGTGTGGTCGCTGCTTGGTGGCGGCGGCTTAAGGGATGCCCTACGTAACGCGCTGCAGTCACACGCGACGGACGCTTATAATCATTTACAACTGGATGCGTAAGTATTATAAAATACTAACTTTTGCTCGCGGCTTCAGCTTCGGGTCTCCATCCAACAGTAACTATGTATTTTTATGGGGTAAAATATAGCGTATGTTCTTACTTTGGCTTTAAGCTTGTTTCGTTTTGTTTTAAATGTTATATAAATCGCTCCAATGGCTTAGCCGTCAAAACGTGACAAACAGACAGCCAGATAGTTACTTTCGCAATTATAATATTAAGTATGAATAATACATACCAGTTAGAGAGTTGTATAATAATATTATTATGTCACTTACGAGTATATTGCACAGATATATGCATAGTTTAGTAGCAGTGGTACAATATTTTATCGATGGCGAGGGCTTACATTTTGTTGCTTTCCTTGAAAATATGTGGGTTTGTCGTATTTACTATAACTTTGTCCTTACTTTTCAGAGACTATGATCAAGTAGACATAATCACAGGTCAACGGGGTCCTGCGCCTACGAAATCCGGTGACGAAATGGACGTGGACGTGGTTCTTTGTGAGTTTAATAGCTATTTAGGCCAAGACAATTTTGTTGTCACAGTAAATCGATATTCAACTAATATTCTGGTAAGACTTAAGGTATTAAAATGCTTTCTTTTTAGCTTGTACTGAAGAGTATCAGCTTAGCAACGCCACATCCACTGATAAAGGTGCTTCTGTGCCTCTCATGCATTTGGTAAGCAATTTTTATACAGGTTGTTGTTACATTTGATGATTATTCGAATATCGATGTAAATGTCAGTATTAGAAAAGTATGATTTTTCATTTAATCTTCCATTTTTTTACACAATATAATGATAGAATATGTTACATAATTTAATTTGAAACAGGTGAAGCATTTGATTCAAAATACAAGCTGTCAAACACAAATGCATATTAATGCAATAATAAACGGAGACACGAGCAAAACTGACGACTCAAAAGGACAAGACACCGTCAGCCCAAGCTGTGATCTTCTCACGCGTTTTCAAAGGTAATTTATCTTAATATTTATTTCGATGTAAAGACATTTGAAATATGCATGTACATGACTTGGTTAATATTTCCCATACCTTACATTTGTATTAACTTATTTTCATCGTCAGATTATGACTTCATAGACTTATTAGCATGGCCTTGGTCTCAATTAGAGCACGTTAAGCTATCTTAGTTAGTAGTTACGTTTCGAACGATCTGGCATTCATTGAACTTATCCCATCACTCCCAATCAAGGTAGACAATTTCCACGAGCGATATAAGTATCGTCACCATAATAATATCTTAGTATGTAGAGTGATTCGCGTGGTTCTTATTGAATTTGACTGCCGGGGATATATTTAGATATGGCAATGCACAACCATTATTTGTACAGGTTGTTGTTCTGCGAGGCGATGTGGTCGCGCGGCGG
The DNA here is from genome assembly GCA_905332985.1 of Mimas tiliae. NCBI lineage: Eukaryota > Metazoa > Arthropoda > Insecta > Lepidoptera > Sphingidae > Mimas > Mimas tiliae. Next base: position 5,379,489 of record HG995242.1, on the reverse strand, counting down.
TCGCGGGACGCGTGCTGGTGTGCGTGCACTGCTCGCGCAGTACACGGAGTTATTGACCAATCACGTGCAGTCTACGCTGGGATCGTTCAGTCGCGCCGTACACAAGGCTGACAACGCACAGCTAATATCACTATGTGATCTTATAGCTGATGATATTGTTGGTATGTTGTGAACTCTATTAGTATATGTTTGTAACTTCATCTTTTTGGCGAAATGTTGTTCCTTAATCACTGTTACTACTTATGTTTTCGGTGTAACTCGGTAACGTACCTATTTTAGAAATATTTCCATGGTTAAGTTTAATTTCGTTAATTTCAGAACGATCATGTGCAGAAAAACGACAGGTGAAAACTAACTGAAATATAAGAAAATTATATGTATAATGTCATACCATAACGCACACCTAATATCATTGCTTGTCCTCAATAATACTTGTCCCTAGTGTTGTCGATAAATTATTTTTAACGACAAATGATAAGGTTTACACGCAATATTTTGCTAATTCACTCAGGTCGTGTAATAAGCGAATTGAGTGCATGGGTCTGCGCCTGTTCGACTCGATCTCCAAACGCATTGGCCGACTGCACTGGTTCGTTGGTAATGATAGCGCGTTCATGCGACGAAGCGGCGCGCACACTACCGTCCGCCGGGAGACTCGATGCGGACATGCTCGGTTGGCCTGGACTTGTATCGAAACGGCATCAATTAAACAACAGTATTATACGCAAGTGAGTAAATAAGTGAACTGAGTGTTTAGTGTACCTAGTAGAAGACTTTCGACATCTATCACGTCATTCGTATATACGAGTGATATGTATGCGCATGCACATATTGTGACATGATAGGTATCGAAAAACTCGCACTAGAACCACTGATCGACCACACAACGAAATTCCCGACTGCATTAATTCGTTGATAGACGATGCGTAAATCGACTATATACTTATAGCTGTAATGGTTTATGTGCATTATATAACATAATTTATATAATCGACATAAAGCATGATCTCGACTACAGTCTACACGCATTACAAATTAATTGTTTTTTCTTTTAACAGATGTGATCTCCAAAACCATACCAAAGAAGGCGGTGCCTGGATCATAATAGCCGGTTACGTTTTCGATGTTGAGCATTTCGAGTGTGATAACGCAACGACGGTGGAGTTAGTGCATAAACTGAGTGGATGTGACGCGACAGCCGCTTTGTCAGTGGCACCGCACGCCGCCTATATGTCGCGACTCACAGAGAAGTGCGTCGGATTGTATGCTGATCAGATATACAGCCATAAGTGTAAAGTGAGTATCAAGTTTAGTGAGCGTGTCTGTACAGCTTGGCAAAAAAGAGTGTGGATTTAATGAGGGCGCCAAAGTCTAATATAATATTAATATAGCAACACAGTATACTACGACGTAAAGTGTTTAGATACTTGTTATTTTTCAATGAGTTAACTTGTTGATAAAATATTTTTTACGAAAACCTCTTGTTTGATGTAACTCACAGTTTTGTTCATTTATTGTTGTTTACCCACTGAGCCTTTAGGGATGATTTCCAAGCGTCAGCTAAATATTATTTGTATAAAAGAACAAAGCGATTTATAATACATACAAACGAAAAGAGGACTATTCTTTGCACTAGGTCTTTGATAAGTTGAATTTATAAGTGGTACTGAGTCTATTGAATTATGAATAATATAATATTAGGAGCATGTGCTCACTCACGGAATTATGTGTTTTCAAATAATTTATTAGCCCTTCTTATTCTCGCGAGGAGATTCGAGCAGGTCTAATCATCGTAGGAAAATACTATTGTAGTATAAATATCCGTTCATCGTATATTAAACATTTAGGCAAATTAAACATTTTTATAACTCCATAATTTTATTTTAATAATACAAAATATCTAATAAAATAATCCGATTCTAAAACACTTTCATCTAAGTATTGTACCCCAAAAAACTGTATTGTGTCTGGGCTAGATGTTCCTGCAACAACAGAATCACCTGACTCTGAAGCAGTGTCGCTGCTGCTGTCTTCTCTGAGGTTAATAACCAATTGTTCAATATTCCTTTTCAATTTTCATAATATGATGGCATGAATTCCTCCAATCTTCAGCAGTAATAGGTAGAAATGCTTGTTCAGCTGCCATCTGTTGGGAGTAAAATATTACTAATTATGAGTTCAAGTTAATAAAATTAATAAAAAATAATTATGAACTAGATCTCTACCTTTATGTCAATGGACCCTACATTGACCGAGGCAATTTTATGTTTTGCAATTCACCATATCAATTCAATCGGATTAAGATCACAATGATATGGTGGAAGCCGTACCACAGTGTGACCATGATCCCCCAAAAGTTGGTCTATTTCATAACTGACCTCTGGTTTATTCGTTTCACCAGCATTAATAATTCAGGTTTGCGCATCGTTTCATCAAAAGATATATTATTTTGAAGCAACCACAGCTTTACATCAGCAACCTTTGTTGCGCTGGTTGGTGCCTTATTGACAACTACCGAATGGTAAGGTGCATTGTCCATTACAATAATGGAAGGTTTTGTTAAATTAGGTATTAATTTCTCAGTAACCCATTTTGTAAAGTTTGCTTTGTTCATTTCAGATAATCTTCATTTTTGTTTGTGCCACTGAAAATTAGAAGTGCATTGGGCACAAACCCCTTTTCACTACCAGCATGCACATTATATATCTTTTGCCTTTGGATATATTGTTCACCTTCTTCAACAATTTTTCTTATAGTATTGACTGATTTACCTAAAATAAATACCAAACATGCATGAACTCAAGTCTCAAGTATCAAAAAATTAAGTCATTGTATAAGAGAAAGACATTGACATTGTATTGACAGAAATGACAAGTCTAATAGTGTTGCCACAAATAATTAGTTTTAGTTCTTATTTTCACCGCGTCATACTCTTTTTTGCCAAGCTATAGGTCCTCTATTATTGATAGTATGCTATGCCTCTGCTACGAACTTTTCCCTTTTACTTAATCGAATATCTGACATATTTTCAAGCTAAGTTGTTCCCTTCACTTGCTTTAAAATAAACGACATTCATTAACTTCAGTCATAAGTCAACTTCATAATTCTGAAGACCGTCGAGGAACGCAATGTCTCTTGACGGTCGACATTATATTTGATCCTCACTGAAGTTAACATAAGATCCAGTGTAGTCACTTTGTCATTATGACCCCAACAACCCGTAACGAGAACTAAGATTCGCCATTGCCTCGTCCGTTAATCAGCAGAGTGTACTACGTGCAGGTAACGTTGGTTTTGGGCTTAAATGTTGGTGTGCCACCCTTCCTTTATAAATAGATATTTTGCGACAGGGTATTAATTTTGTAATTGCAGGAGAGCATATCCAGTCTTCGTGCGTACCACATACTGTCATCGAGCGCGTTCCACTTGTCACTAGGGTTGTCTCAGTGCGGCACTCGCTTGGCGCGCTCGCTGCCGGTGCAACAAGCTGAGAGAGACGCTGCGCCTTATGCCGCTGCTGTGTTCTTGCGAGGTGGATTGCAGGTATCTATAGTATAGTATTATATAATATATAATAGAATAAACAAAATCTACCACTGATGCCATCTAATCTTCACATAGTTGAAGGAGTAATTCTATACATCCACTAATAATTGAAATAAATAAAACACATAATTCGTCCAGTTTAACTTAGTTACTTCACCCATTCTATATGTATTAGACTTTGAAAATAATAACAGCGATGCTGCTCGTGTCTAACTTGAAGCCGGATTGCAACTTTTGGTTGTGTACTTGTAGCTGCCGCAGCTAACAAACCCGTTCGAGGAGGAGAAAGCGGAGGCCCGCAGCGGGTCGTCAACAGGCGGCAACAGTCCTGCGAGTGAGGCGCCGCTGTTGCCGTCCCGTGCACCCCGCGCTCCCTGCGCACCCCGCACACCCCGCACACCCCGGGCATTCCACACGCTTCACGCGCCTCGCGCTGACGCGCTGCTGCACGCACTCGCCGAACCCAAGCTGCATGTAAATATACTATTGACAAACATCTCTAATGATATTTTCCGGTTTTATAAAGCCCTCATGCACGCATTTGCATGCGAGGTACTTCCAAAAATTCCTGATGGTAAGTAGGTGTGATCTCCTTGATCACCCATGAACATCGTACACTGATACATGCTGGTGATGTGTACCTGTGACGTCGTGTAAACCATAGCGCGATGTACTTTCGTTGCGGCGCCATCTATTGCCGCAGTTAGGAGTTAAAAGTTGGTTTGTTCGGACTAGTTCGTTGTTTCATAAGGCTTAGCGGAGTATACAGAAAATTGCACTTTAATAAAATAAATTAATTGTCAATAGGTTTTATAGTCCGAGAATACCGACAAATAAGATCTTAATAAAACAAAAGTAACTAAATCTTTAACGTAATCAGGAATTAGGAAACTGAACATTTTGTTCAGTATACGTGCCTAGTCGATTTTGTGACCTACGTTTTGTCAGTCCTATCCACTCCCCGTTACACTATTGATACTTCTCGAGTCGATAGTGTGGTGTGTTAAAACAGGGTTTTAAATTATCAGATAATTGTCAAAAAAAATAATTCTTTGATTTAAAATAACCACTTATATTTTGTAGGATCTCCTATTATTATGTTGGGGACGTCTGCGAGTAGCACAGACGGGTGATCAGCTCACTTAAGTTGAACCATTTCACCCTTAGGATCCCCTAGCATTACACTTGTGGTGGGCTTGCGGAGGGATGCGCTCCCCACTTTCCTCCGGAGCATCCTCTCGAAGAACTGAGAAGAGCGTTATTAGCCGTTTTGTTATACCACGCCGGGTTGAAGGAACACGCACTAGCTACTGCCACTGCTGGTGAGTATTGTAAAACTATGTGACTAATAACCATAATGATATATTATCATCTTTTTATATATGGATATTGCATTAGCCCATTTGAAGTCAGTATAAACTTGTTCGCGTCCAAAAGGAATAAAAGAATGTATAAATGAAATAAAATATGTCCTTTACAGAGATGCAAAAAGGCGAAGTGAAACTATCTCCAGCGATATCTGAGATTGTCAAAGCAGTACAGCAAAGCAAGTGGACATTGATGAGAACTAGGCAGCAGCTGTCACGTGGATATAAAGAGGTGACCATAAATAACTATTCGCCATATTGTGATCATACTACGTTAGCCAGATATACTTTATCGAAGTCACTGCATTTTCGATCTCCTGAAAAGTCAGTTTATGATTACTTTATAATTTTAAATGAAGGCATTTCAGTGGTTTTTTTTATTCTTCTCTCGCTTAGATAATTATCCAGTTAATTCGACAGGTAAAAAATTTATTTAAAATCTCATCTTCCATTGTATTTGTTGTGCAATGTGGCATTATATAAAATATCTATATCAATTATGTAGAGATTTCTGTATTGCCTCTATTATTTTTTTATACATAAATTAAGTTTTGATTTGAAGGTGTGCGCAGCGCCATTAGAACGTGCTCGGTTCCTCCTGCACGAAGTACGAGCGGCGATATCTCCCGCGGTGTCCGCGTTACGTTCACGACCACCGTCCCGTCGGCCTCCCACAGCCAAGAGAATATTTCAAAAAGTCATGCGTGTTTCCAAGACACCTAGCTTTAATAAGTGGTAATTTAATTTTTTAAAGTTTTTAAGGTTGTCACTGTACCAGGCAGTTGTGAGTATTTAACTTGACTTCGTTCGTATTACCATCGAATGCATAATCGTTTAGTTTGATTCTTTATGTACATCTTCCTATGTTTGCGTGAGCTTATAGTTCGTTATCCTACACATTCAAGTACTGTGACAGGCACATATAGTCATGATCTCAATACAAACACATCACGCAAACATAGCAAGACGTGCAAGAAATGGTTGAATTATCTATAATATGCGAATATTTTATAGTTTCGAAACTACGAAAGACCTACGCAATAGACAAAACAGTCTCAGCAAAAGTATGCTCAAAGCGACAGGCAGCTTGCTACAGGGCGACGCACTTCTTATCAAATCTGCCATCGCCAATACCTCAAGTAAGACACCGGACGATATTACACCAACCATAGTGATAGAGCCGTTCAAAGTGCAACTAGACAGCTCCAGCGATCCGAGAGAACTGCAGAACAAACTTAAGCTAAAAATCAAAGATAAACCCTTAGACAAAGACCTGAAAAATGCTTCAAATTACGACGACATGCGGAACGAAGGCCGCGTGGAGAGAGTGACAGAGAGAGAAGATATCGAAAAGGAGTACGATGACAAAACTCCTACGAACGAAATGTCTATTAGTTCGATAAACGATATGACTGATAACTCGATATTGAAAGAGTCAATGGAGAGTGAAAAACAAGTGATTCTGCTCGCAGATGATCTGAAGACTGATCTCATTATGGCGGACGAGGAGAAAGATGACGACAATTCCGAGAGGAATAAATTTGTTAATGCTTGGGTGTCGAGGCTTGCGTGCGAAGAGAAAGGTAATTTACGAAAGTATGTAGCAAGTTATCGGATTTAAGACCATTTGTGGCTCCGGTACATGGTACAGGCTTATGCATAGTTGCTAATATATTCTTAGAATGTCGAATGGAAAATCAATGCAATAAGATCCCTGGTATTCATTGCACTTAATTTTCAGACTTATATTGGCTGCTAGAAGAAGTGACTCCGGAACAACAAAGCCTCACAATAGCTATAATTGACTTTGTCATGACTGAAGAACCCTGTGATATTGATATTTTAAGACGAGCGTTGTATTGTCAGGTAAATTCTACTGTTTATTCATTATATTCTCTTTTTCCACCAAAGATAACCAGTATTTATCACCCGGCAAATTTTTCTGTCTATAGGAATAGAAAAGTCCTATTAAAAAGACTTAACAATCATTTATGTGGTAGGTCTCCCGTACGCGAAAGTCTGTCTTAGTAGGTAGGTACAACCGCTTTGACTTTTTCTGCCGCCAATTACCAGTGTGTAAGCATTCCAGGTTAAAGGTCACCGACATCGTTGAAATGACTGGGTATTATAAGATATTACGCCTCGGGGTACGCACTGTAGTGCCATGCAGTAGTTTGTAATTCAAAATTATAAGGTGGGGTTTCTAATCTTTATGGGCAGGCGTGATGCTTACCACCACAAAAGCGTCCTGCTCATCTAAGTCATTTAGTGGTATAAAAATATATGTTTTGCGAAATATAATTTACACTAATTCGAGTGTAACACACATACATTGCAAATAATATTTCGTTTACTATACTAATGTATGAAGAATTTTCAATTTGATTTCCAGGTGCAAAGAGCCGAAATAAGAAAGAACGGATATAGCATGATAAACTGTATTCTACATTCGTCTCAAACGATGTCAGAAAGCATAAAATACGCCGCCCTAGTCGGTATGCTAGGCGCTTCAATGGCGGAATCTGTTCCACAAGTACCACTCAAACCCACAATACCATTAACGCCACCGTTAAAAGGCATTGAGTCTATCCTACCCCATTCTAAATATATGGTGCTTCTAGAAAGATCGAAACTGATGGAATTCGTTCTGATTGAGTTAAAAGCGAGAGTCACTGAAGGGGAGCAACATCAACCTCTCCCTTCTAAAATGAGTGCTAACTATGGTGCACACGCATTGCTGAATAGACCTTCTAGAGCCAGGTAAATATGGTTTTCAAGTTAGACTGCCTTGTTTTTTAGCTATAGGACGCTGGTACTAGACAAAATTCTCGATCCTTAGGCTCTGCTTACAACCAACACTAAGCATGAAGTTAGTTACGAGCGGTACAAATTAGATTTTCTATGATTTAGGAGTTCATGAATTATATTAATAAAGTAAAAGTGTCCTTTTGCCTTACAGGTTTCTAATAACGTTGCTATCCTTATTAGTCGAAGGAAGCCAGGGTCCAGAGCTAGAGCAACTCATCAACGGCGGAGCGCTCAGTACTTGTCTAACATTGTTGAAGCAAATAGGTGGCGACACGTCACAGTACTCATCTCTTATTTGCAGTGGACTAAAGTCGAAACGTAAGGTTATATAAAGTAATTTTAATCCTATTTGACAATGTAAGTAGTTAATTTATATTTTCTTTTTGTAGCGGAGTGCCTCATCATCTATGAGGACGAGAGACTTGGGGCGCGTGCCCGTGGTGCTTCACTGTCTGGTCCTGAACTAGCTTCGTTGATGAAGATTGGTACTCGAGTCGTTAGAGGAAAAGATTGGAAATGGGGCGACCAGGTTATTAGATTTTATTACTATTTTTAACACAACTTACTGCCATTACCATTAAAAAAAATATTAATTCTTCGTAAAATATTTTTTATTAATTAGAAAATATCGTCCCCCACGTCCATATTTTGGGCGTTTGTCCTTATGACAATTTAAATTACTGGTATCGAACAGTTTTCAAATAAAAAAGCCGCATTCAAGTCTAATTACATAATACAGACAGATAGATAACTATTCAAACTTCACTTTTTTGTTGGTAGTGAAAAACTGAAATTTATACAATTCGTAGCTATATGCGTATATTACCTTTTTATTGGTTCTGTATTAGGATGGCGTTCCTGGTGGTGAAGGTCGTGTGATCGGCGAGCTGGGAGAAGATGGATGGGTCCGCGTGGCGTGGGACGCAGGCGGAACAAACTCCTACCGCATGGGGAAGGAAGGGAAATATGATCTCAAACTGGCACGCTCGCCTTCTCCACCGCCTTCTGTTGATGAAACAGTACAGGGTCCAGGTAATGCTTTAACAATTATTATTTTACGTTCATTCTATTTTATAGCTAACAAATTCTCAAAATGGTTGTGTTTTTAAAAGTCTCTTCATTTTGTAGTCATCTATACGCAATTTGTAAATCGGTTAGTCGATCAGTATAAAGTCAGAAAATCTTTAGTTCAATCAGATTAGGCTCTTCCCCAAAGACGATAATTATTAGTATTGTTATTTTATTGGACTATAATGTACCAGTGTCATGTGGATTTTTGTTTATGTGTAGCGGATATATGCATAGAAGGTTGGCCCGTAAACGAAGTGCGTGCAGCGTGCACGTCCGCTATTCGTGCGATGTGTGCGGGTGCGGGCTCCTCGCTGTCGGCCGCGGGCGTGGTCGCGCGACGGAACGTAGCGGCATTGCAGCGGCGTCTGTTGGCATTGGCGCATGCGTTGTCTACGCCACCACCTACAGCATTCTCAGCGAACTATCATACCGCATTGGCGTTGCTCAGAGGTAAGTGTTGCGAGTCGTTTATTGCTAATTTCTTTCGTGAGTGTTATATTCTGATGCTAAAGGCTCTCAAATATATGTGTGGAGTATTATTTCAACAACAGCGGAGTATGGGCAGGATATTCAATTTAATTGAAGACTATCTATGAAAGCTTTACAAATGATGTATTGGGAATGTCTATAAAATCTTTTTTTTTCAGCAAGCGCTCAAAGTCCTGAGATGCGAATATCTCTCTGTACAGACTCGTGGTTTGAACTTTGCTACAGTATTATATCTGCCATAGAAAAACCAGTTACTCAAGATCTCATTTATTTGCAAGTAAGTCTTAGTTCCAAAATGCAACATAACTTTTTAGCTTATTATTAAATTTTAGCTTAGCTTTAATAAAATTAAAATTATCTGTAGTCTTTGGATAGATAGATTAGATTAAAGATGCAATGTTAAAAATACGATACCTACGATTGATAGTAGAGCCTCGGTATCGAGAACCGGGTTAGTGACGTTGTATCACAGAAAATCAATATAAAGTGGCAGGTTACTGTTGCGTTTCACACGCAAATTCTAGAGGCCCATATCGCCTGTTACACTAACCCTATTCCTTACCTTAGAGATGTTCAATGCACCCATGATTCTTCTGGTTTTGCGAGTGTGGTGAAGTTCACTTACCATTAGGTGACTCTTTTGCTCATTTGGCGACCTCTATTATAAATTAAAAACTTATTTCACCGATTTTAATATTGATACTTTTGTTCCGCAGATTCAATCACTATGGCTACTTCGTCGAGTACTAGTGGAACACAGTGGCCCTGTAGAGTGGCGGAGGACAGTAGGTGCGCAACTTCTAGCATTGATCGGCCGGCTGTGGCTCGAGACACATCCGTGGGACCCAGCGCTGCGGCCACATCATAACGTACACACACCTGGCACTGATGAGGAAGAAATTGGTAAGTTGTATACAACGTGTTGAAAATTTAAGAAAGGTGTGGTCGAATTTAAGAAACAAGTATTTCACCTCTTTGTAACACAAAATTCGATTGCATTGCTAGAATATAAATAAACCAACTTACTTTTTATCGAATGAGTTGCATGTCGATATTAGACTTGCAACGTTGGACAGCACTAAATCATGAACAGCTGATACAAATGAAGCCGTTAATAAGCGCACAGAGGTAATGCAAATAATTTATAGTGATGTGATCAATCTTATCGATCTTAATAAACGAATGATCAAAATACGCGTGAAACTTTAGGATGTCTAGTTTTTGATAAAGTCCGGTATATAAACTCTCATTGTCAGGTGTATGTGATGACCCTTAAATATGATTACACCTTTCTGTAACATGTTGTATAGATACTAGTTTTTGCTCGCGGCTCCGCCCGCGTGAACAGCATTTTCTGGGATAAAAAGTAGCCTATAACAGTCTCCAGGGTCCCATCTATCTCTGTACCAAAGTTCATCAAAATCAGTTTAGCGATTTAGGCGTGAAAGCGTAACAAATAACAAATAAACTCAATTTCGCATTTACGAGTATATTATTAGTTAGGATTACGTTTCAAGCCAACCGTTTTTTATTAAGAACGTATATTTTTCTTTTCCTGAAAGACGAGACGATGGGCCTCCGGCTATCTGTCACCGGACGAAACGCAGTTGTAAGCTGCTACTTTACGTCAGTTTTTTGAAACATAGTGGTAACGTCCCGGTCGAGCCTGTCCATACAGCATGGCTCTACCACTCACTCATTGCGTCACACTCGAGTATAGATTTCTAAATGTTCTTAGCGTGTGTCCGCCGCACAGAAGACGTGCACATAACTATGCAGCAGCTGTAGTTTGCCGCAGTCATTAACAATTTATAGTCGGTAGCGTCAACTGAGTTTGTTTATTTTCAGATAACAGATGGCGCGCGCCCGCTACAGCTAGTTACACAGGCTCCACATGTGCAGCGCTAGTGCATCTTGTAAGGCAACTACATGCAGCGCCTCAATGGCACATGCCTATCACCACGTTATTACTCGATAAGCTCCAGTTAGCGGCACAACTAGTATGTTTGAGTTGAAATTATATGGTTATGAATAAAACGATTAAGTTAACTTAAGTTTCTTTTTTATCCTGGCACGGCAAAGTAGTTAACTACCTTGTACCTGATGGTAAGTACCACGCATTCCAAATAATATAATGTAGAGAGAAGTCGTGTACCAGGCCTAGAATTATACCGGCCTAAAGAAACTGGCAGCTCCAGCTAACCCCGGAATTTTACTCACTAGAACAAGTCACTAGGGCAAGTTTTTCATATATCAGCAATCTAGCCTGATACAAATATGTATCAGGTAAAAAATTAGCTTTTGATTACAAAATTGCATCAATAGTCAATAATTGGTTTAGTTCAATACGTTAATTTATTTATTTATTTATTTATTTTTTATTTGGGACAATCAGTGGTAATTACATTGTAACTTAATAATATAATAACATTCAAGAACTTACATGATAAATGCATCACCTTCAGAAGCCACAGCATGCATTAATGCCATAACATGGGGTCGTATTGACTGTAATAATTAATATGGATTACGACGAGGTCTAGTAGTTTTGTGCTATTTAATTATTATTTTTTTTGCTATGTGCTATGATTATATATTTAATTAAAATGGTGTTTTAATTACATAAGGTAACAAGCGACTGGCACTGGTGGCCACACACAAGTCAAGACATGACGCAAACCATAAAACCATCTCCGCCAACACTGGAGACTTGTCTTATCGGTAAATATTTATGTTTTTGTAGCATTTTTTTAATATAATAATTTTACTTGATGTGTTCCTGTAATTTTGGTATTGCATAACATGATTTTAATTCAACAACGGTAGCCCATGAATAGCGGTGATCACTTATTATCAGGCGCATGCTCCTCTCCCCTGTTGAATATAATCGAATTAATTTGTTTTCCTGTTTAGCCGGGGCTTTAGGAGTTGTAGGAGGTGTGGAGTGGCGCATAAGAATAGGCCAGAAGGTGACTGCCGGTTCACCGCCACGAAACGCAATCGTCACTCAATTGTCGCCTAGAGCTAAAATAACTTTAATACATGAAGACGGTACGACTACTAAGGTGAGATCATCGATTCCTTTCTAAATCTATCTTGAAAATATAAAAAGAGCAAATAAACATAGACTGTTGTTTATCGGTGCGAGAGAAAAGTAAGTTCAACTTCTGTTTGACAGTTTTATTTCAATAGTTTGATTAAAATCAAAAATCGATATAAAGTCAGTTGTTTTCGTATAGGAATTTAAGTATAATGTAAAATGGCTTATGGTTCAGACAATATTATATCCATGTTGTAGACTGAACTAAGCGGCATACAAAGTGGTGAATGTGAGAGGTTAGCGCAGCCGCTGGGTGGAGGTGAGAGTGCACTGAGAGTTTGTGCGGCGTTACTTGGTGCGGGCCCGCAAGCCTCTCCTATGCATCCACATCATTTACCTGGTAAGTTGGATCGATACAATGAGAAACAAATATATATACAATCTAATATAGTAAAGTTATTTTTTAACGTCTAAACCAAACCAATGTTTAATAATGGAAATGCTCGTGCGTACTGTTCGTCTGAATACTGATACTTATAGTTAATGGTGCATTATTAGGAATATTAATATTTATAGTAATTGGTCGGAAATAGTCTTATATTCTATTGCTGAATGAGTCACTGTTTCCAGCTGAAATTGACGTATATGGACTTAGAAAACAACAAATGGAATTGCTGACACTATGCGCAGTACGCGGGCTACTAACGACTAGAACACGACTCAGAAAAGTACTACTACAACCACCAGATAATACAGGTTTGTGCATTCTTATACTCACATATCGATTACTAAAGGAATATGTAATTCATTGAAATGGTATAATAACATTTTGAATTATTAGTGATGGAGGGACGTTATACGTTATCGGTTTTTCGAATTGTAATTTTTTCAACAGCAACGGCAGATAGAGCGGCGACGTGTCTAGGCACAGAAGGGACGTTGTTCCGTAGACTTTTGGCTCTAGCGACGCGACCCAGTCCGCTATCAGCTTCAAACAGCCCAAAAGAATTAGCCGCAGCGGCTCTTACTATCGTGCAACAGTTGGCGGGCCATGTTAATGGTAAAGATATACGTGAAAATTGTTTTCTAATAACCTAACTTAAAAAAATATACACGACATATAATATATACAACATCAATTAGATTAAGCCATTCTTTAATTCTCATTGAAACCTATTCAAAACACATACACGATATTACGACTATTATTTTTTCAAATAGTAAAATTGTTACTGCCTTCAAATCTGTCCATTCGATTAGGCGCTACGATGCCACAGACAGACAAACTTATCCCTTCTTTTTTGTTGTGGGCTAAAAAATTCTACCTGTACTATCTACTTTTATTCGATATCGACACAAAAAGTTGTAATAAATTGAACAAACAAAACGATAAAATTATAATTTCAAGGTGATGAAAAAGAACACGAATCTCCTCCAGATATACCGATGTGTATAGACAAGAGTAATGTCATGCAAATGTCTATGGGACCGTCGACAAGCACAGCTTCATTGTGTAAGTAAAATCATATTAAAATAAAAATATCGTCTCGTTGTGGCAGCATACATGGACTGTGAACCAGCGAGATCCTGGGTTCAAATGTCAAGTCGGGCAATCACAGTGTTTGAGTATTTCGATTCAAATCACACGTGAGTGATCCGGGATTAGGATTTCTGCCCTGTATATCGATAAGTTCGTCCTTTATGGGACGGAAATAAGCTCGGCAAACCGATGGTGTGCTAGTTGTACCTCTACGGCTCTATCTCAAACGTAGCTGTAATGTAAAATGTAGCTCATGTATGTATTTTTCATAATATTATTTTTTCTCTCTTTTAGCTCGAAAGGATCTCAACACGTGGGCGAATTCTTCACAAGTACAACAGGTTATAGAAATGGGTTTTTCGAGGCATGCCGTGTATGGTGCGATACAAGCTTTAGGTATAATGTTCTCTTATAAAATTAAGTTAGTTATTCTCATGTATAGCAATGCTTTATAAGCTGTTTTTTATCAGTGGCCCTTCAGGTTGTTTTGGCCAATATAAAATGCCTCTATTTTTTACTCTCCAGGTGGTAGTAGCCTACCCTCAGTGGAATCTTTAGTCGCGTATCTATTAGAACTACCTCAACAAGGCATGGATGATACTGTGTACGAGATAAAACCACATTCGTCGAAACATGACAAGAAACAGACACCGTACAGATGGCGCAGTTGTTTCGCATCCGAAGATGAGTACGCACAGTACTTGTCTGAAGTCATCAGTCCGGGGATGACTGTACGCTGTTGCAAGGCTTATGAGGGTGTAAGTACTTATATTTCATAGTTACATGGTCAGGATATGATGGGAAGTAAGAGTGTTTAGTTTTGTAGACGTAGATGGTAGGACGCCATAATAATGATTTATTTATACCTTTAGGTGGCTCTTGGAGATGTTGGTCAAGTTCAAAAGATTGAAAGAGATATCAAGCAGAATGTGTTCTTACATGTAAGTTATGAAACACTTTTTAAAATATGACAGTGCTGTGTAAACAAATTAAATGCTTCCTTAAATATGTCATTATTTATTAGTAATAAGTTTATCAATCAAGCTATGTAAAAAGAGGAATATAGCATCAACTAATTTAATAAAAAAAGTTAAAATCCAAAGTGTAATTAACTCAAATTAGCGGCAGTGCTAGATCCTGCAATCGACTCAGTACCACAAATTACACACAAATGAATTAATACGAATAAAAATAACCTAGATAATCAGTTTCTTGTCTCCTGAAACTTAAGGATAATTATGTACTATGCAATATCAGCCAAGCAATAATAATAATACTACATTTTTAATGTTGACTGCCTCGGTGGCGCAGTTGTAATGCGTACGCGTTACGATTGAGGCCAACGCTGAGGTCTTGGGTTCGATCCCCGGTTGGGGTAAAGTGGTATTGGGTTTTTCTATTACGAAATGCTCTGTATCAGCCCGGAGTCTGGAATTTGTGCCCGGTATGGCGATAGGCTCGCTCCCTATCACATTATGGGACGGAGATACGCTCGGTGAAGTGTGGGTGTATTGGTTACACCTATGCCTACCCCTTCGGGGATTGCGGGCGTATATGTATTTTTAATTAGATCTAAAACTAGCTGGCGTCAAGTTATAATTATTGTCGCAGTATATGTACTGTGGTTGGTGTTGTACGTTTTACGTGTGCGTTGTGTCAGGTGGAGTGGCGCGGTCTGGGTCGCGTGGCGGGCGTGCGCGCGGTGCACGCGGAGGTGGTGTCGGGCGCGCCTCCGTTCGCTGCGGGCGACCGCGTGCGTGTGCGAGCCGCCGTCACACAGCCGCGGTACAAGTGGGGGTGCATCGACCACACCAGCGTCGGCACTGTCATCGGTAAACAAATATTTCTAACAGTGGTATTAAGCCGACCCATTCATGCTGTAAACAAAACTGTCAACAGTATTTGCAAAACAACGTTCGCCGATCACCATTATTATACCGACAACTGTAATGTAAATTTTACTCACTTTGCGTACAAACTATTTCAATGAAAGCTATTGTATACTGTGTCCATATACTACTGTAATTTTATACAAGTATAATAGTGACAAATATATACTATATGCTCATTTTTTATTTGTTACAGCGATATCGACTAACGGACGTGATTTAACAGTAGATTTTCCTCAACAACCCGGCTGGACTGGGCAAGTCAGCGAAATGGAACTTGTCACCGATCAGTGTACGCCATATCGATTTATTAACACTCAAATAGTCTATACAAATAATCCAATTTTTATCAAAATATTGTGATGTTTTAACAGCTGACTGGGGGGAAAGTGCTGGCGGTACAGTGGTAGGATGGCGCGGTGCAGTGCGAGCGGTCCGTGTATCCTCGTGTCGACCTGGTGCAGGCGCGAGACGACTGTTAGACTCACAGCCGCACACCTACTGGCAAAGTTCTAGTGGTTCTGGACAGGTATAATAAAACATTGTTGAAAAGTACCTGATCAAACTTAATCAATGGTAATTATTTGTTTAAATAGAATTACAACGGACACACTGAGCGTCAATGCGTACGTGTTAGCTTTATATTAAACTAGCTTTTGCTTGCTGCCCCACCCGCGTGAATGTCTTTTTCCGGAGCAAAAAGTACTTCATGTCCTTTGCCAATATATAACCTATCTCTTTACCAAGTTTCATTAAAATCTGTTCAGCCTTTTTGCCGTGAAAATGTAACAGACAGACAAACAGACCTACTTTCACATTTATAATATTAGTATGGATTGACAAAATCCGAAGTAATGTTAATTTTTGAAGCTACAATAATTATTTTGTTGTTGAATTTGAGTTGTAATTATTATTAATAAGTCCGGAGCACTCCCGTCATCAGTCGCGAAATAATTCATAAAATATAATCAGAAAATATGAAGCATGTACTTTGTCCCACAGCATTGGATTCGTCTAGAGATGCGTAGCGGTGTGCGCGTGCGTCGTCTCGGTCTGGGCGTGGCGGGCGGCGCGCACGCTGCGGGCACGCTGGCGGTGCGTGCGGGCGCGGGGTTCGATGACGCCGCACTCGCGCCGCTCGCGGCCGCGCCCGCCGCACCGCACGCTAGAGATCGACCACCTGCGCATCTGGCGCAGATACATCTACTCGCTGACTGCAAACAGGTGGGTACTGGGAATGTCTACGTTGCGATCTTTCTATTATGTTATTGCAATTTAATGTTCAACTGGCATATAAGCTCCAAGTATGCTGCTTAGGATGGCTTACATATCACGTTATTATGTAAAGATTTCTTGTGTTGTTTGAACCTTGTGCTAAATAATTTTTACGTCTTATAGAACTTGGAGTTTACTCAATACAGTGACATTTTCGTTCGTATATAAAAAGTCATAATATTATTATTAGTGGTCCCGTATTGGTCGAAATACGACCTTTATAATCATATACTTTTGTTCTATAACATCAGCTTTGAGATTTCACATTCAGACATTGACAGTATAAAGACAATGAATGTTTTATTTAATGTAGAATTGTTCCAGATATAATATATAAATAGCTTTCTGCACTTTTCTTACATATAAACTTTTACTATTTCAAACCTTACACTCCTCTGCAAGCGCATATTGCTTAAAAAGGGGTCCAAAGTTTTCTCTTCACGTATTAATATAAATATTATTGTATGCAACTGTGGTCTATCACTATATTCATTTCAGGCCTTGTGTTGTGTTATAAATTGTAAGAAGTCGAACGGAAATTAAATTTATTTAATGTTACAGTACTACCCATGCATAGAGATCAGCATAAAACAAAATCGCAACGTGAATGCGGATTGCCGCGTCCATGGACTATACATTACTGGCTTCCGACCAAATCCGCTATACACTGAAGTTTTGCAGGTAAGTCGCATTTTTTTTAAACAGGTATTCTAGATTATATTTTATGCTAATTTATGATTACGTTACAGAGTATGAATTTTATCGCCGATGATTGGATGGAGAAAGATAATGCGACGGGCGCTGTTTCTACTGATAATAACCCACCGACTTTGCCTAGCGATTGCCCTAAAGTAAGCCGCTTTTCTAAAAATACACTAATAATTAATATCATAGGCCTATTTTTACCCCCGTTTTTGTTTCTGTGGCATCGTAGCGTCGAAACAAGTGGACCGATTTATCTATTTTTAATGCTAATTCAATCTAGAGATAATAGTTATTATCATATGAATCAATAAATTTTATAACATTACAGTAATATTATGTTTTAATGTGAGGGTACCGTAATAAACACTTTTTCTTTCTTTTCTTTGATAACTAATTTCTTATGTTAATGGAAAATCCATAAATTCTAGTTAAAAACCATTTTATAGGTTTACGTATGGGGTCTGAACGACAAAGATCAACTAAGTGGTGTCAAAGGATCAAAAGTAAAAGTGCCGGTGTTCTCTCCCGGTCTGAGTGCACTACGACCTGTACACATAGCTGGCGGTTCTAAAACTCTCTTCGTAGTTTCGCATGATGGAAAAGTAAGTTAAAAGACGATTTATATTAATTTCTTAAATGTAATATTAAAGCTGGCATAATTAG
Organism: Mimas tiliae; assembly: GCA_905332985.1. Classification (NCBI taxonomy): domain Eukaryota; kingdom Metazoa; phylum Arthropoda; class Insecta; order Lepidoptera; family Sphingidae; genus Mimas; species Mimas tiliae. The sequence continues at coordinate 5,361,096 of HG995242.1, read as the reverse complement.
TTTTGTAAATTGTTGTCTCTCTTAGCTTTAATGTTTTCTTATACTACCAGTTCCAAAACGCATCTTTGAATTGAATTACCCTCATAATGGATTTTTAATAAAATTATATTCATTGGTCACCCACGGATCATGGATAAAATAATTGATGACAGATGACATGATTCCTACAATCTGTATGGAAACCAAGCGTGCGTTGACACGTTGCGGTAAATATCTGATCGGGATTTAATACACTACATATATTATACGTGATCTGTTTAGTCACCCCTATTACTTACTATCGCTTAAAGTTACAATAGGTAGTCATAATTGTTCTGTAATATAATTTCTATATCTATAGCTGTACGCATGTGGTGAAGGCACCAATGGTCGGCTAGGCCTCGGTCACAGTAACAACGTGACGAGTCCGCGTGCGAACCCGTACTTGTCGCACGTGCTTGTGCGCCGCGTTGCCGTGCACTCCGGCGGGAAGCACGCACTCGCACTCACTGCTGATGGGAAGGTTAGTTATAAATATTTAAACAGTTTAATGAGCATTATTTGTTGGAATAAAATTGTAATAATATGTATATATGATTCTAGTGGAGCTTGAACTTTATTGAATTTGGCTTATTATCTACAGCTGTCATTTGTTAGCAATAGTACAAATAAGAATCATGCTTCTACGGTTTCAGTGAACTTTATAAGTGTGGTTTTTCTCGAATTTCTTCTATATGTATCATATCGTTCTCAAAACTTTCTGATGGTAACTTCTGAATTTCTGTCTTTAGGTTTACTCTTGGGGTGAAGGTGAAGACGGAAAATTAGGACACGGCAATCGAATAACACTGGAAGTGCCGCGTCTAATAGAGACATTGTCGGGAGAGCGTGTCGTGGGTATAGCGTGCGGGTCCGCACACAGTGCGTGCGTCACCGCGCGCGGACATCTTTACACGTGGGGGCTTGGAGAGTATGGTCGGCTAGGACACGGAGATGATACCGCGCAACTGGCACCGAGAATGGTAAGGATAATCCATGGTAACGATAATAGTTTCATTCATAAGGCGAACGGGAAGACGGCAAAGTAACGCATCGGAAATAAAATAACACTTGAAGTGCTTTGTCTCATAGTGGCGTTGCCGGATGAGTGCGTCGTAACTTATAGGTATAGCGTGCAGATGCGCTCGCAACGCGTGCGTGGCTGCTCCACGTTATCTCCTCGGTAAGTTGTAAACATTATTGTATCCAACATGAATTGCCGGCTCCGGAATGTAGATCTCAGCAGAAACAAAATACTTTCTCCGTAACTTTGACCTAACACGCAGGATCCTGAGTAAATGGCATATCAATATGTTCTACATTAATTTTCAGGTGGAAGCATTGAGCAGTTTCAGAGTAATACAAGTAGCGTGCGGGTCTCGTGACGCGCAAACTTTGGCTTTGACCGCTTGTGGCAAGGTATTTTCTTGGGGCGACGGAGACTTCGGAAAATTAGGTGCGTTGCAGAGTTTATTTACATCTTGTCAATCATGTATTTTATGTATTTGACTTACACACGCTCCACACATTGAGGCAAGATAAGGCGGAGTTGAGTCGCCAATAATCAATTAAATTACACTACAATGTAGAGAGCCGTATCGTGCTAGATACGGATCTCGCCCGAAACATTCAGAGAGCGGTCGAGCCCAAAGTGTGAAGTGCGCATAATTAATATATGCGATTTTTCTGTTTACTTTTTGCACTTGTAAATAATTGTTTTTTTTTTGTATTAGGTCGAGGCGGATCCGACGGCTGCGCTGTGCCGATGAACATAGAACGGCTGAATACACTTGGAGTAGTTCAAGTGGAGTGTGGTGCTCAATTTAGCTTAGCTTTGACTAGAGATGGAGAGGTAATATTCCTCTAAATGCCAGAGAACGAAAAAGAGCAGTTTATAACACATTTATTTTATTTTTCGAAACGTTAGGTCTTAAATATTATGTAGCTACGTAAAGCATTTATAATACATATTGCGTTTTGTAAATAGTTTCTTTTGATATTGTAGGTATGGACATGGGGTAAAGGTGACTATTTTCGTCTGGGGCACGGTTGTGACGCTCACGTGCGACGACCGACTATTGTGGAAGCGTTACGAGGTCGCCGCGTCATTCATGTTGCTGTGGGCGCGTTGCATTGTCTCGCTGTTACTAGTGAAAATCAGGTTAATAAAAATCTTCCAAAGATATGATAGTAAATGAAAAATGGGTTTATTTGTTTTCTAATGTTCTGCATCTGCAATTTATACCTTTGATTATTACTTACTATTAAATAGTATTATTTCTTACTACTTGATTATTAAGTAGTATTATTTCGCATTTTTTAATGGTATCATATCCGTAATCACCAGCACTACTACCTGTGTCAGTTTTCGGAAGTATTTCCCTTACACCCAGTATGTGTGTTGTACACGGTAGGTATGGGCATGGGGCGACAACGACCACGGTCAGCAAGGCAACGGCACGACATGCGTGAACCGTCGGCCCGCGCTCGTGGCTGGCGTGGAGGGCGTGCAGCGTGCGGCGGCGGGCTCCTCACACTCCGCCGCGTGGGCGCTGCGCCCGCCCGCACTGCCGCCCGGTGCACCCGCACCCACAACCATGCCGCTACCCTTCCCCACGCTCAAGGACCCATTGGGAGCGCACAGTTTAGGTAACTAAACGTGTGGAATATATTGCTTTTCATAAACGGTTCAATTGTATTCTAAATACAATAATTTGAAGTACTCATAGTCAGTTGCGCTCACTAATCGGTAAACAGTTAGCGAGTTAAGCAACCCTTGACATAGTCAGATGGATAACCGCATAGTTGTGTTTCAAGTTGCAACTGACTGTCTCCGTGCTTCGGAGGGCACGTAAAAAGTCGGTAGTTATCAACTGACCGCAGTCGTTAAGCCAAGAATCGGGCGGCTTGAAAATGTTGACCGGTTGGCCACTGACCATTCGATATAAATATAGAATATAATTATTGACCACAGCACGATTGGCCTGACACGACCACACGACGATTGGTGTGGATGATTTAGGTTTCTGGAGGCCCAATTGCACCCCTGTCTCCCCTCCCAAACGCCTTTTTTCTTCGGCAATGCACTCATAATTTTTCTGGTACTCTATGATAAAAAATACCTAGAATCACATATAAGTAAATAAAAAAAAAAATCGATATCTGTCATATAATTTCAATATTTTATCGGTAATATAATAATAATAATACACCCAACAGTCACATACATAGTCCTGACCCCACACTAGGTAAACCTGTATCGTGGGTATCAAGAACTACGAGGGACTTGCGGTCCCACAACACCCAGACCCGAGACAAATATTTGTGGATCAGACAAACATTTGTCAAGGTGCGGGAATCGAACCCACGGCCTCACGCTTCGCAACCGGCTACTCGCCCGCTGCGCTACGGAGGCTGTCAATACATGAATGACAACTTAAATACTACATAAAATGATTTGATTTTTTTTAATAGGTTTATATTCAGAAGAAACCGCAGTTGAAGAACCTCAAAGCCCGAGACCTTCGTTAGCGGCGGCAACTTTATCTTTGGAGCCGCCAGTTGCAGTTCAGCACGCGTTGTCGTTGATTCTCCTAGCGTTACATATTTCACAAGTAAGTATTCATTATTTGTAATGGGTATGTTGTTTGTGTTATTTTTTAACCTCGCCAAAAAGATTTAGAGTTGGGTGTTATAAGTTTGACCCCTTCGACTGCTTGTGGGTGTGTATGTGTTTATGTCTGTGGCACCGTTTCGCCGAAATTAATGGACCGTTTTGTATGCGTGTCTTTTGTTTGATCAAAATGGTTCTTAACTATGTTTAAAGATAAATAATCTGTGCCACCAGTTGAAAAATACAAATTTTTTCTAATTGACTTCGGAGGTTATTATTGAAAGTTAGTTACAACATTTACGTTTCTGTGTACCAGGCTCGCAGCTTACTAGTGGAGGCTCTGCGTGCTCACGAAGCATGTTCTACTGCAGCGCCCGTCTCCGCCGGCATCGATACTGAAGACGAAGACGGTGAGGGTGACGCTCGCACTGGCGGGGGTGAAGCACCTGCTGATAGAGCAACTCTGCCGGTAAGTTATGCTAATGCCAAAAAGTTCATTCCATTTCGTGATCATTACCAAGATTACCGGAGGGCCAAATCCACGCCCCCCTTCCCAAACTACATCCCTTTCCTTTAGGATCGGCAAAAAATCCGTGATTCTTTTGGTATTATGGATGTTCATGAGCGCTGGTGATTACTCACTGACCCATTTGCCATTCATAGAGTGGAGCGAGCAGTCCGCTTAGCGGATCGATATCATCCCGACATTCAGCGGTGATGTCATCGAGTGCTGTGTCAGTGGCGGCTGCTACTATGACTGTACAACAAGCTGAGGCTCCGAAAGTAAGACGCCGAAAAATATTAATTTTAATTGTAACTCTAGTATCAAAAGATCTTTGCTTTCGTTGACACTTTAAAACAATAACCGCTATACCCCTTGCGCCTTAAATCCACATCGGTTAAGTGGAATTGTGCAGTTTGTTTTAAGTAAAATGACTGTTGTAGTCTTGATTTTTATTTTAATAAGGTTTTTTTCTATACGCTTTTTAACCTAATGTTTATAGTTTTAGTAATTGTTTATTCTTTCAGTTGGTTTTAGACGACTTTACATCTCAGTTAGGCGAGTCTGATGCTAGAGCGTTAGTTGATTTGTTGAAATTGGCTGCAGCAGGCAGAATACCAGATGCAAGCAATGCTGTTAAAATTATTACTGATGTCTTAATGGGTAAGAACATTTTATAAACAGGTAATTTTCTACTCGATAGTTATTGCCCTCTAAAGAAAATAAATTGATTTATCTAAGTATCAATATCGAAGAAGAATATAGTTATATTATGTTAGATGTTAATAAAGGTTGATAATAAAATGATAACTTTGTGTTTAGCTCTCTGCGCGAGTAAACCAGCCGTAGCTGATATGGTAGTAGAGGTGTGCGTGTGTGAACTAGAAGAGGCGGCGGCGGGCGGGGGGAGGGCGCCGCCACAACCAGTCACAGTCGACAGTCCGCACCCGTATGCGGATGATACAGACATCTCGGGTATGATATTGAATCGATTATACTATAGTGTTCTTGTGTGCAGTATCGATTTTAGTGCTAATAATTTATAATATTTGTCTAATGTATGATGATTGATTTGTAAATACTTTTTTTGTGTACACCTAAAAGGTTGAGTCTAACAACTTAATATATTACTTGTTACTTACCCGGACAGATGAAACGATCAACTAAAATATCGATAAAACTCTTGATGTGAATTAACACATACTATAAAATGTTTAGAAATCGAGCATCGAGCATCTTTAGCGAACCGAATTGACTATCATGCGGGGTAAAGAGTCTCCCACGCTTTTTATTTTCGGTAAATTAAAAAACAAATATTCTATTTATGATTATGGGGCATACCTAAACATTTATTTCCAAAACTTGAAAATAGGTGTGGTAAAAATCCCTGGCGCTTCGTCTCTACGCGTGGTGTTCGAACAGGGGTGCTCGACAGAGCGACGCAACGATCCGCTCACTATATCCGACAGCACGGGTCGCGTACTCGCCACTCGATCTGGACGTGAGCCGTCTGATTGGGCGCAGGAGATCATTGTTAACGGTACTATGTTGTGACATAACTATAAATTAAATAGCACGTGTCTGCTAGTTTTTTCAATTAATGTGGATGTATCGTGCCTTGTTTTTTTTAACAAAGTTAATAAAAATATATTGTATAGCTTTTTAATATGTTTTATGAAAATAGCAATCTATTTGGCCATAAAATTAGTTGACTTAGTTCATTCTAATGTATGTGCAGGCGATGAATTGCGTTGGCGGTTCACAAGTGATGGTTCCGTTAATGGCTGGGGATGGAGGTTCACAGCTCATCCTGTTATGCAGTCGCAGTCCGTGTCTGTGAGTACTATAATTAATTGATAGTTATAATTTTATTGACTAATTCAAATGTGAAATTATACACAGACATCCGTTATTTTATTTTATGTTATATATAATATTACTTTGTTATATTGGTTACTAAGGCGGCCACACGGCGGGTACAGGCTACTATTTCGATAGTTACAACAACCGTTCCGTCGCCTTTTGTAGATATTTCGGATTGATGGTATGACGTATGTCCCGTTTTGTTGCAGGATAACGGATCTGACCGATATGTATTATCGTGTCCTTCAGTAGAACTAGCGTGGCGTTTATTAGACGGCCCCCTACTGACAGCTATATCGAATGATCACCAACTTGCGCCGCGACTCGCTCAAGCGTTAGCCATATGTGCACAGATGCCGACTTTATGTAAGTAACTACTTAAGAAAATTATAGCAGACTTTATATATTATTGGCTCTGGAAATTGTACAAAAACGGCAAATTGACTGGATACATATACTCATATTTTACAGGCCATTTGCATCGATATTATTTCTGGTGTCACGGCTTAGTAACTGAGATTATGTCGATATTTACAAAGGGTCCTGACATTGTAACCTGTAACCTTGTAATTGTGACATTGGATTTGGAATTTGTGCCTTGTATAGTGATAGGCTCGCCCTTTGTCACATCATGAGACGGTAATAAACTCGGCGAAACGTGGATGCAGCACTAATAGCACCTCTGCCTTTTTTTTTACATGGGGAAAATCCTCTTAGATTCCCGGCCACCTTACAAGAAGATAGACGGGGTATGCCGGATTTTTACCGGCTAAAATTCCCATGGTTGTCGTCATCTGCACTATGGAAGGGGTTCGGGACCTCCAACATACATAACATACGCTGTAATAGCACGCCGAGGGGGGAGTATGTGTTAACTCCTCCAGCAAATATATCTTACCTCTAGACAGAGGAACCGAGGTGATTTCTGGCATCACCTTGACGTCTACGTCTCCGAGCAGGGTTAGCCCTCTCCCGAACCCGCTCCGCAGCCTCCTTGCTAACCATAACAGTCTCACAGAAGGAGGCTACCGCTTTCCATTCATCCTCTCCCTCCAGCATCGCAGAAACAACTGCCGGTAGGGAGAGGTTTTGTCCAATCTTGTTGACCAGGATCCGCCGTTCCAGCTCCCACGCCGCACACTCCGAGAGCGTGTGCGTTGCCGAGTCCTGGTATCTGCCACCGCAATGGTAAAAACTTGCAGTCACGTCCTATCTTATTTAGGTAATCACCGAAGCACCCATGCCCGGTAATTATCTGAGTAAGTCTGTAAGTGAGTCGTCCCTCCTTTCGCTCCATCCAGGCTTCGAAGACCGGCAGGATTGCTTCGACGACGCGTTTTTGCACGTATGGCTCCTCTCGGAGCTTCGAATGCCACGTCGCGATTGCGTTTAGCCGTTCCTGCCGTCTTATTGCCACCTCGAACGCCATTGCAGGCTGGCCCACCTGGCGGACACTGCGGATTAGATTGTACACCTTTGCATCCATATCCGCCAGAATGTCCAAGGGCGGAAAACGCGCTAGGATTGTCGCCGCCTCAAAGGATACCGTACGATACCCTCTAACGATTCTGATGGCGGTCTTGCACTGCAGTCGATAAAATTTCAATCTGCAGCGTCGGATGTGCAGTCTTTGAGACCAAATGGGTGCCCCGTAAAGGGCCATCGATCGAACGACCCCCGCATAAAGACGACGAACTTCTTCCCTCGGTCCCCCAAGATTTGGCAGCAGTCTGTGCATGGCACCTGCTACCCTCTCAATACGAGGGAACCTCTGCCTACCCCTTCCGCGGGATAAAGACTATAGCTTATTTTTTGTTATGCAATTATTAATTAACAAAACATTACTGATAGTGACATTTCGTTGTCCGTAGCATGGCGTGCACGGGTATGGTGTGTACGTCGTTTGCGCGGAGTGGTGGTAGGGTCGGCAGGTGCAGGCGGTGCGGGCATGCCTCCTGCACTCGCACACCTCCCGCAGCTACTGCACGCGCAGTACGAACACGAGGAACCCGCATTACGTACGGGCACGCATCTATTACACACGCATTATTTGAAGGTAAGCATTGGGTGTTGTAGTGTTTCAGCTGATTTAAGAATCCTGACAGGTCTACTAGTTTGGTGAAATTAGAATAGGCAGTAGTTTCAAACATCTATTGGTTCATGAATTTTCTCTGAGTCAGATGTTAGGTAGCCCAAACTTTACCGTAATGTGGGATGGGATAAGCACATTTTAATGCTAAGGCACGACTGAAACCACTATCTCTGGAGTGGATAATTACTAATAACAGGGAGTCTGTATTGTTTATGTGTAGAACAAAATGTCCTATACTGGAGGCTGGTCCAGCGTGACAGACGAGAGGTTATATATTGTACTATTTAACTTAGTTGTTTTCTTAATTACTTCATTCATTTATCGAGAAAAATATTTACGCAGGAATTGGCATGGCTAGCTTGTGGACTGCGTTTGGACACGCGTCTATGTAACGGTACGGAGGCGGCGCGTTGGGCGTGGTTCAAACGTTACTGCTTATGCGTACGCACCGCTGAAGCTCTCATTCGTCGTGTGCCGATGCCAGTGCCATTTTTGTCGGACGTGAGGAAAAGACTTACGGATTTGGGCGTTTACAATAATGAAGAGACGGGTAGCGACTCGCAATACCCGTGGGAAGATAACACCAAGTTTACTAAGCAGCACGATGAACAGTTGTTGCATTGGGTTAATAAGTGAGTATCGACGTTTCTATATTGAATGTATTGAATGTCAATATTTATTTGACGCAGTCAGTTCGGCAATTTCTGATTTTATGAATTATGATTACGAGTTCAAAAAATATGTTGTATTTGACTAAAAACAAGTATGTATTATTAGTATTTTGTGTTGGTGCAACTGATAATAGCTTATAAGAGGCTCGTCGACTGTATTAAGCCAAATTCATAGATGGATGGCCCGACAATGAAATCTTTAAAATACTTCAGTGGATGGTACCTATATCGTCTTCAGCAAACAGTTTCTTTCAGGTGTTTTTATTATAAATTACAAGTTACGTACGTATGTCCGTACGTACGTAGAATTACGTAAAAAAAGTGAGTGTCATTCGTAATAATTAATAGTGATGTCATGAATCTTATCGATCTTAATAAAAGAGTGATTAAAATTAACGTGAAATTTTAGGATGTCTTGGTTTAAAATGATCCGGTACATAGGTACTTACTATAAGGAGTGTGTAATGACCCTAAAATATGACCACACCTTTCGGTAACACGTTGTATAAACGATAATCTCTTCATTGGTTTGTTCTATTTGCCTCAAACTTATATCTGTATTCTCAGATAAATAAACAAGATGGCGAAAATATCGAAGACAACCATGTTGAATTCTTCTAATTTTTATTAAGTCGTCATAAATAGCATTTATCGACTTTTACTCACTAAGGCGGCCAGAAGACTGGTGCGGCTGGTGGGGCAGTAGTGCCCGAGGGTGTGCTGTATACGGCTGGGGTCATAATCACCGCGGACAGCTCGGTGGTGTGGAAGGTGCTAAGGTGCGCACTCCCACACCGTGCCACGCACTCGCAGCTCTAAACCCAGTACAACTAGTGGGGGGAGAGCAGACACTATTCGCGGTCACGCCTGATGGGAAGGTGTTCGCTACTGGTGAGTACCCTTTTATCGATATTATTATTATAAGACTAAGGCGTCAACTGCCGTGAGTGTCATGTGTAGTTAAAGAAATAGCTAACGCAGACAACCTGGTGATATTAAGCGGAGTTTAAAATGTTTCTTAAAGATTCCTTATTACTACGAAAGTAAGTCGGTCGATTTAAAACTAAATCAAGTTTGAATACTCGTATTATATAAAGGTAGAATACATACATACGCACTCACGCCTGTAATCCTCGAAGGGGTAGGCAGAGGTGTAACCAGCACACCCACATTTCGCCGAGCGTATCTCCGTCCCACGATGTGATAGGGGGCGGGCCTATCGCCATACCGGGCACAAATTCCAGTCTCCGGGCTAATACCGAGTATTTCATAATAGAAAACCCAATACCACTTTACCCGACCCGGGGATCGAACCCGAGACCTCAGCGTTGGACTCAAACGTAACGCGTACGCATTACAACTGCGCCACCGAGGCAGTCGAAAAGGTAGAAGGTAGCTATAAAGGTAGAATAACATTAATATATTAATAATTTTTACTTTACGTGCCATAAAATAAACTTTTGGATTATTTTACAACAGGTTACGGTGCTGGAGGACGTTTGGGTATAGGCGGCATCGACTCAGTCTCTCAACCTACTTTGCTGGCGTCCATTCAACACGTATTTATTACCAAGGTAAGTTTTTAATCTAATCTACGATAATAATGGGATTTAATCGATATTGCAATTTGCATTTTAAGAAACCGGGTCATATTTGAAAATTAGGCATCCGTAAATAGATTACCAAAAAAATATTATCGATAACCCACAGCATCAAATTTTATTATTAGAAGTTTTATTAATGTCACGTAAATGTCCATTATTTCACAGGTGGCTTGCAATTCAGGTGGTAAGCATTGTTTAGCGCTGTCTGTTGACGGCGACGTGTACAGTTGGGGAGAGGGCGAGGATGGAAAACTCGGTCATGGAAATCGAGTGTAAGTAAAAAAAGAATAATATGTAGCCTAAATAATAATAAAATACTAATAAGTTCGATTACTGATACATTTAACTATAATATAATAGCATGAGAATATAATATTATGAGCATTACAGGAGTTACGATCGTCCGAAGCTCATAACGGCCTTGTCGGGACTCGAAGTGGTAGCTATAGCATGTGGCGGAGCTCACTCAGCCTGTTTAACTGCACGCGGACGAATCTATACATGGGGGAAAGGTAGATACGGAAGACTAGGCCACGGGGATTCTGAGGATCAACTTGTGCCTAAAATGGTAAGTATTACAAAATCCTTATCGTTTACAAGAGCTGGAAGTTTAAAAAGTAGGTACATGACTGAGTGAATTTATAACACTGTTTGGGTTTTACTTATTAAGGAAGTCTAGTAATGGAATTCAAGACTTAACAATTGTAAATTTAGAATGGCTAGAGAATGGCTACACCTCTTCTAGAATGCAGTATTAGAGGAGTATAAAATTATAGGATTTCATTGCTAGTAAGCTTAGTATAGTGACGCATGGTATTTTTAAGAATATCCATATTTAGTACTATAGCTATGTACATACCAACATTTTCGAGAAGCTAAAGTATTACTTTTAATAAGAATATGTTTCAATCAAGGTGGACGCATTAACTACGTATCGTGTGATCGACGTAGCTTGCGGTTCGGGAGACGCACAAACGCTCTGCATTACGGACGACGATAATGTCTGGTCGTGGGGTGATGGCGATTATGGAAAACTGGGTAACATACAAATTCTTAATGATTTCGGAAACAATTTTTTTCACAAATAATAAAACTAGTTACTAAACTATTAAGAAAATGTAAAAAAATATGATTTAATTTACTCATAGGTCGCGGTGGTTCAGAAGGTTGCAAGCTTCCAATGAGGATCGATTGTTTGAAAGGATTACGTGTTATAAAAGTGGAATGTGGATCTCAGTTCTCTGTCGCTTTGTGTCAGTGTGGAAGTGTTTACACTTGGTATGTATTATTGCCGTTTAATCATGTGATATACTAATTTATTTTCCATGGATTACGTATTAAAAGTGACTATTTTTAGGGGTAAAGGTGATTATCATAGACTTGGACATGGTAGCTATGAACATGTACGGCGTCCAATGCGGGTTACAGGAATGCAAGGAAAAATGATTGTGTCGATTGCCACAGGTAAGGAATTTTTCGCAAACTGTTTAAAATATTTGTAATTAATTTATAATTGTATCACCAAACAAAAATGGCAACAAACCATGGTTTGTTACGTAATTATGCTTAATGAAGTGCCAGACCACTGGATTTTGAGAGTAAACTTTTTTGCGAATCAATTAATTGAACGTAAGTACAAAATAAAGGTAAAATCCGTTTATTTATAGGCAGTCTTCACTGCGTCGCATGTACGGATACAGGCGAGGTTTACACCTGGGGTGACAATGATGAGGGTCAGTTGGGAGATGGCACTACTCTTGCTGCACAAAGACCAAGACTGCTTCTGGCTTTACAAGTAAGGCTCAATTAATAATAATCGATAAAACCTGCGTCTCTCAATGTGTAGGTAAGATTTTAATGTATGATGGAATTACATATAGTGGAAAATCGTTTTAGGCTCTATATAAATTTATATGTTTATTTCAATTTTCCAGACTACAGAAACTCGTACCAAGTATCTCAAAAATCCGTTTTAACATCACCAGACATTTGTATTAAAATTTAATTTTACTGTTTTATATTGTAGGGTAAACGTGTGACAAAAGTGGCTTGCGGTAGCGCCCATACGGTGGCGCTGTGCGTGGAAGCGCCGAGAGCGCCTCGACCGCCGCCTGCGCCGCCGCTAGAGTGCCATCTGTTGAGAGATCTCACACCACAACTTATTTGTAATAGATTGGTAAGTTATATTGCACTTAGTAAATAAGATCCACCTATGATGGGATTATTAGTTTTATTAATTTTATGGGTTTCAATAAACAATAAAATATAAAAAATTGGCATTCTAAACCCGAAATTTATACAACGTGTTACAGAAAGGTGTGGTCATATTTTAGGGTCATTACATGCACCTTACAATTCGTACTTATGTACCGAATCTTTTCAAAACCAAGACATCCAAAAATTTCACGTTAATTTTAATCACTCGTTTATAGAGATCGATCAGATTGGTGACATCACTATTAATTATTATGAACGACACTCACTTTTTAATAAACTTGAATAAGTTGTACGTAATTCTACGAACATACGTACGTAACTTGTAATTTAAACACAAATGAACACCTGAAAGAGATTGTGTGCTGAAGACGATATTGGTACCATTCTCTAGAAGCATTTTAAAGACTTCATTCTCGCGTCTTCCATCTATGAATTTGGCTTAATACAGTCGACGATCCTCTTAAAAGCTGTTATCATTTACACCAACACAAAGTACCAATACCTAATACTTGTTTTTAGTCAAATACAACATATTTTTTTAACTCGTAATCATACTTCATAAAATCAGAAATTGCCGAACTGACTGCGAAAAATAAATGTTGAAATTTGACAACTGTTTAATGTTTTTTAATTATAAAATAATTAAATGAAAAGAGGTCTCTAGTATCATTGTTTATCATTTGTCCAAAGTTGAAAGTCGATATCGACATACTACTCATTCGATAAAAAAGAAAATTCTATAATTATTGTACTAGCAATGCAATCGGATTTGGTACCATGGGAGATAAAATACTTATACGCTATACTATACATTGCTTAAATTTGCCCGCCCCTTTCTATAACACGTGGAATATTAAAATTGTTTATGGTGCACCTGTTTTTGTTGCTCTCACGTACACATTTTTATAAGTAAATAAATTGGCCCAAAATTCTCACACATAGTTCTGACTCAACACTAAACTACAAGTCTTGTATGACTATAATTTGTGGAGTATAATGTACATTTTGTAGGTTTTGCTACATCAATTCTCCGAATTGATTTGCCCGAATCTTCCACTGCTAGTCCTTGAAGGACCATTGGATCAACTGAGGACACTTCTCTTCTACAGCGTGAAAGAAGCTGCCTTTAGAAAAGTAAGTAACAAGACCATTCCATTATAAACTTACCTGGCGCTATCCCGGCTTGATTTATAATATAATAATAAATTATATTTAGAATATTATAATTTACATTTATAATTTGTTATCGATATTTTTATCGATTGGATATATCGATTCGTATTTGACAGGCGATAATGGCGACAATGGTACGTGAGCGTCAACATGGGCCTGTAGTAGAACTCTCTCGAGTCGCCGCGAGGAGATCACGCAGGGGAGGTGCGGGACTCGCGGGGCCGGCGGGGATGCGTTCCGTGTTCGGACAAATGGTGGCACGACTGCCTACACTCACTCAGGATGCTCTGGCGTTACCACATCGAGTATGGAAGGTCAAGTTTGTGGGTGAGTATTGTTCCTATGTGGAAATCCAGATCATAAATAGCATTAAAAAATCTTATTTATATAGAATCTATTTTATATCGACTCTTATGCGTAGATATCCAAGACAGCCAGAAAATGTATCAATTGCTAGTAACTTTCAAGAAATAACGTTATATATGTCATTATTTTATGATTGCAGTTCTATAATGGGTTCGTTTATGTTATATTAGTGAGATCCGACACATTGTGCGAATAATAAAAAGTAAAATTTCATTATATCAAATGATTTTTATAATTAGTTAGTATTTGTAATATTTATTTAGTGTTTCCTTTTAGGTGAGAGTGTCGATGATTGTGGAGGAGGCTACAGTGAGAGCATAGCGGAGATGTGCGAGGAGCTTCAGAACGGATCATTGCCTTTACTGATGGCGACGCCGAACGGACGAGGAGATGCGGGAGCCTCGCGTGATGCGTTCTTACTCAACCCAACCGCTAATACTCCGCTGCATCTTAACTGTTTCCGATTTTTAGGTAAGTACTGTGTTATTTATTCTTCTTCCACCTGCCCTTATCCCACTCGCAGTGGGATCGGCGGAATCTGTTTTTAACATATGTTACACAAATATTTGTCTCGTAGTTTTTACGACCGGCTTCCTGCCTGATGTCAATCCCTCTGGGAAGACTGTGTTATTTATTATTGTACTAAATTTGACAGTTGTCTGGCGGAGCAGATTGGCATCTTTCCTTTAATTTCTACTAGATTTGACGGCGGTTTACAAGTCGTTAGGTGTATTTTTATCGAATATTTTATTCGTCAAGTACACACATTTATAATTCTGTATATTATAAAATCAACCTCTCGAATTGTAAGGATAGACATACCGGACAACATCCGTTATTATTTATTACCGTTTATCGACAATGTTATTAGCCTAGTAAAAACCGTTTTTATTAGGTGTACTAATGGGCATCGCAATTCGTACCGGATCACCTCTTTCATTGTCACTGGCTGAAGGCGTGTGGCGTCAGTTAGCCGGACAACCTCTTAGACCTCAAGATTTGGCTGAAGTGGATAAAGATTTCTTACCGGCGTTACTGTGTATCCGCGACATGACTCCTCATAATAAGGTATCATACGTTAATAAATATCTTGATCCTTGATTATGTTATGTTAGGTCATTATAGCCAAGTTGATTATCCACTAAATTTGACACGATATTTTGACGTTACCGTCGATCACTTTTTTATAGCAAACGAGCATAAGTGTGTCACCGGATGGTATGTGATCTCAACTGTCACAAATGCTCCCAATACGAGAAGAACCATGGACGCGTTGCCGACCTTAAAGGAAAGAGATAATTAAGGGATTATGAAAGGGAACAGGAGATTTGAGCTTCAGAACATCTTAGTCACCATGTGAAACGCAACAGAAAACTGTTTTCATGTCGAGTTTCTGTGAGACAGTGGTAACAATCAAGTTGAGCCCGCCCATTCATGTTGAAGACAAAACTGTCTACAGCTTGGCTCTACCACTTCTAGGTTCTTATTTATGTTATTGTTTCTTGACGATTCCTTTGAATGTGTATGTTTAAAAATAATAAAGCATTGAAATAGTTTGAGAGTTATGTAATTTTTCCAACAGGAGTTGCAGAACTTAGAGCTGCCCTTTTCGATACCGTCGGCCGCTGGACATGAGGTGTCTCTATCAACACGACACAAGAGAGTCAATCCTGACAATAAGGATGAATACGTGCAGTTAGCACTACATTACAGGTCAGTAGACCTGTAACCTAATCGTTAAAAACCCTCGACATCAATTAGAAAAGTATATGCAATTCCTAAGTGGCAGAATATATATTTTTTCAAACTAAGCGAAGAACCATATCAGATATTAGTCGATTTTCAAATATGAAAAACTAATTCAAATCGGTTCATTCCTTTAGATGCCACAGTATTATAAAACAACACTCAAGTGAGCTCTTTGCTAAGTGTCGATTTCTGTACATGTGATTGGTCTGTTTTTGTTTGGCGCCATTTAGCAAAGAGCTCACTCGAGTGTTGTATAATACGGACCTAAGAGCTTAAACTTATAACACCCCTGTTGAAGGTCAAAAACAGGATATTCTCCAAAAAAAATTAAGTACATGATTTTATTTTTCCGATATATATTTTTTATTTACAGATTGCACGAATTCGACGAGCAAGTGCGTGCGGTCCGTGACGGCATGTCCCGCGTGGTCCCGGCGCCGCTGCTCGCGTTGTTCAACGCCTCCGAGCTGGAGACGCTCGTGTGCGGCTCGCCTGACATACCCGTGCACACGCTAAGGGCCTCTGCTACTTATAAAGGTACTCGTTGTATTCGATATAGTTGGGCCCCGTAAATGACTAACGTAGGATCTAGCTGCAGAGTAAAACGAGTTCTATTGGTGTTGTAAACTGATTTAGAGGAGGAGGGAAAGTGACGACGATTAATCAGTTGGAAGCTGTTTACATCAAAATATTTATTATTAAAAAATACAAATATTTAAATAAATTACAACTAGTGTAATTTAAGGTAAAAAAAGAAGAGCTGCACCGGATAAACTGGAAGAAGTGTATACTATTTCTCTTATTATTTCACTTCATCTCTATTTTTTATTTGATCTGTTTCAGTTTTGTTGATAAACATTTTTTCGATGTCTGTGTCGATCGATGATAGTGATCGTATCAAAACATTAAAAATGTCGTATTAAAACTCTTTTAGGTATTGAACCTAACGCGTCACTAGTCCAATGGTTCTGGGAGGTGATGGAGGAGCTGTCAGGCAGCGAGCGCGCATTGTTCTTGCGTTTCGTGTGGGGACGTACGAGACTGCCGCGCGCACCACAGGACCCGAGGCAGAGGGACTTTGTTTTACAGGTGAATACATAATTTACTTAAGTGTGCTAGGATGGCTTAGCCGAAACTACAACGAATAGTAAAAAGTCCTCAAAGAAGTATCCAGAAACAATATAGGCTCATATTATATCGAATCTGGATAACCTAATAAATTACTTTTAATAGGTAGGTCTTGCAGTGTGTAATTAAATTCTGTATACAACTGCACTGTTGTATTTTATATGTATCTAATGGAAGTAATATATAAGTTTATTTGCTATTTACTTTATTATATAAATAGCAAAGTTAAATTCGTATGTACAATTATTTGGCGTCTTTTATTACCGTAATCTCATTTCGTAGGTTCTCGACAAGTACCAGCCACCAGACCATTTCTTGCCGGAAAGTTACACGTGTTTCTTCCTTTTGAAGATGCCAAGGTACACATGCAAGAATGTGTTGCGGGAGAAACTAAGGTAATTTAAATTAAAAAATATATTAAATGAACACCTCTTCCCCACTGTAGCGATATTATTAGACGATATGTTTTTAGTACATTTTGTATGGGGACGCGTATGATCTTACACACTGCTGCTGTAATGTGTTACTTAGAAAAAGCCAAACTCCGCCAATATTGACAGATCACGCAAACCTTTAACCCTTTATAGTTGTTTGATTATCGATGTAAGTTGATGCAAAATTGGCACAATAGTGATAATAATAATAATAATTATTATTGAGCAATAGGTGTAAATTTTTGCCTTAAAATGAATACAATCAACATATAATAACTATCATATTAAATTTTTGGCAATATTAAACAGTGGGACCCAAACTAATCATATGCTTGTATCTTGGGGCCCAGAAAATGATGGGTGATGTTAATGTATTTGTCGATATTTACAACAGGTACGCGATCCACTTCTGTAAGAGTATAGACACTGACGAGTATGCGCGCGTGGCTCTGAGTGCAGCGGAGAGAGTATCGTCGGAGGAGTCTGACTCGGAGGGAGACGCGGCGCCCGCCCCGCCCGCCCCGCCCTCCTCACACGCGCCACCGCTCTACACACTCACCAGAGCACCCACTTGGTTGTAAACACATCACTTCTCTTATCTTCGGTGAACTTTTAATAACGAGAAATTCTAAATTCACCCTTTAAAGGGGAGAAAGAACTGTATAAACGCAGCTAAGACAATAAGGAAATAAAATCTCGCTACATTAAATCAGTTTATTTCGGTAATTTTCAAATAGATGCATCCTTTTCTAGCTCGGCTACTTTTACAGATTTTTTCGCACCTGTAAAATAGGAATTTTTAACTTTCACATTGTTAAAACTTCACTGACGAAATATAATATTTATTTTCAGACATAATATTTCATCCGATTTTAATTAATGTATGACAGCATTGTGTCGATAAAATAGCACATTCGGATTTTATGGACCAATTTTGTTCGTACGTCACACTTAAACGGATCGGTTAGTTCTCGATATTCTTTACAAATGAAAACAAGTCACTAGGTATAACGTCGTCATTTCGCTTTATAATTGAGGTTGCTATATTATGTTTAACCACATGAAATTGTGTATTTTGTAATATTCGAATTGATTCGCAATAAACGTAATTCGAATACTCTCTTTATGTACTCAGTGTAATTTTGATTGATATTTTATCATTTTTATAATGTATAGATTTTTGCTGATTCGGAACTGGTTTTTAGACGATAGAACTTGCGTATATTGTAGATAAGTTAATGTTACTGGTGAAGTTGAAGCTTGAATTCAATTATAGCATTCCATCCATAGCGCTAGATGTTTTGCTCGAACAATTTATAATGTAAATCTTAAGTATACTGTCGATGTTTGATGTTTCTCGATTAATCAAATCTCATAAAACGAGGCGATACTGCCACATTCCAAATGTATTGAATTGCATGACAGCTTCATTGGTGTGAAAGTGTTATTTTCCGTAGTTTTTGTTTGAAAACATATTTTGTATAGAGTTTCAATTACATTTGCAAATTTTACTTCCGGACGTATGTAAGACTTGCGTATTATATGGCTCACATATATGGTTACACCTGGACGAAATTCATGATTTAATTTAATAACATTTACAGCCACTTTGTTAATTTCTTCGTTAGTCCCACCTAATTACGCGAGTCAACATTACAGATGTAATTGAAGTTAAAAGAAAAGAAATATTTTGATTAGAATACAACGGATAAGCTGGAAGAGGTGTATTGTACTTCTCTTGTCTTTTCACTTCAACTCTATTTCTTGAGTCGATCTGTTTCAGTTTTGGTGATAGGTAAATATTTTTTCAATGTCTATCTATGAGGGTCGTGGCGTTTTATATTAATAAGTTGCCTGAAATCTACTTTCTTTTGTGCTATGGATGTCAAGTAATTTAGACTTGATTAATGAGTTTTCAACTGTGATGTTACTAAACTTATGGAAGATTGTTACGAAACAAAAACAGTAGGAGCTAGTCATTGTTGCACATATATACGTATTTATTCATAACTCATAATCTTCATATATTTTAATACTTGCTTATTTTTATACTCATTTAAACTAAGCAGTGATCTGAAACTATATTATTTAGAGTTGTGAAGTTTAAGTGCGACAGGCCTTCAATAAAATCAATTAGACCTTAAATCCTATAGTAATTATCTAGTACTAATGTCTCAGTATCCTATTCATCTGACAGCAATGGTGCAAAAGTGCAACTATTAATCATATCATGTATTTTATTACAGGACTGTCCCACATAACATTTAAGTGCATTGATGCATGAAAACCCAAAATACACACAGTTTTATACTTATTTCGATGGAAAAATCATCTTCGATAGTAAAGTCGAATAGTGAAGTCAAATCGTTCTAAATGACTTTAATCGAACTAATGGAAATAGGTGCATTTTAATCGCGAACTTTTTGAGTCGCTTAATATGTATCTTGGGTGTTTTTCGTTATCAATGTTTAAGTGCTATTTATTTGTATTAGATGTATACCATGTGTTACTTTTCCTAACGAAAATACTTCAGTACTTGACATGATTTATCAATACACATTATTTTAATTTATTACGAAAACATTTCCATATAAGTATTCAAATAATTCAGAGTGTTATGTCAAAGTTCTGACATAAGACTGACCACTAGTCGGAAATTTTCCATCCGTCCACCAACTATCGAGTTAGGAACTTTCGCTAATTATAAAGAAATAATCATGCACCTGGCTTCAAGGTGTGCAACATAATAAATGACCTTATGTAGGTATGTAGGGTATGAGGTGCCCATAAATTACATCACTTTTCGTGCTCTTATAATCATGTACCGGAATCCGAATCTTATCAAAATCTAGACATCCTAAAGTTTCACGCTAATTTTAATCACTCATTTATTACGATCAATAAAATAATGACAGTCTTACAAATTAAGTGAAGTGCGTGAACGAGAATAACAATGCTGGAGTGAGACAAAAGCTCGGCTGTTTATCATTTAGTGTTGTCCAAAGTTGCAAGTCGAATATCGACATTTTACTTATTCGATAAAAAAGAAAATGCTTTATTTATGTCCTGGCAATGCAATCGCATTTAGTACACCGGGGGTAAAATATTTATATCGTATACTATACATTGGTTAAAGTAAAATTTTACCACACCTTTCGGTAACTTGATGTATATGTGATATGGATGGGTATGTTGGGCTCACTGATCTTATTGTCACTGGCCTTACGGATCGTAAATAACGATCCAGTGTTATAGCCACTCAAACAAGAAACGTCCATGCCACGGCTGAGACATGAAACCTACATTTCGGAGTATTCGAATGATAGTGTAAAATGAGTAT
The DNA here is from genome assembly GCA_905332985.1 of Mimas tiliae. Taxonomy (NCBI): domain Eukaryota; kingdom Metazoa; phylum Arthropoda; class Insecta; order Lepidoptera; family Sphingidae; genus Mimas; species Mimas tiliae. The sequence continues at coordinate 5,340,326 of HG995242.1, read as the reverse complement.
TTTCGTTACAAAAGTACATTGGGTAGAAATAAGTATTTATTGAATCATAAATAGGTATTTACATTATTCTATGATTATATTTTCATGCTATAGTCGCTTTGCTAGTATTACTAGTTTATAGCATTTGGTGCTAGTGCTTTCACGGTTATAATACGTTTTTGTACTGAGGTGAATAAGAATGCACAAGAAAATTATATTTATCGTATCAATCATTCTCTCTTGTAACTTAAATAGTAATGGTAAATTCAAACAAAATTTTGTGTATGGCATACATCACAAGCTTTTTAATATTTTGATCATTCGATTATTGAAGGTATATCCTTTATATTTATCTATTCTGATTTGTAACACTTTCCCATTTCTTCCAATATTTACAGCTGTTATCTAACTGTTTCGATTATAATATCTGTTTTATTTATTTACTTTTCTTTGTTAATGTTGATTTGTCTAATTTATGTTTTTTGCCTAATGAATTCATACGCGTTTTGGTCATAAGATACAAAAATATAACCCATCCATATTTTTGGAAACATTAATTATTCATAAAATAATATAATATAAAACAATCTCCAGGATTTTTATTCATTTAAATAACATTTACTATTGTCGATATTATCTACACCAAAGTGTTTATTTTAGGATATAAAATCTTTATTTGTTATAAGATCTGAATTATGTAAACCTCTATTTATTGGTTTTAATTTAAATATTTGTAATTTACGAGTATATAATTATGAATATAAAGTATTTATTACTAAAATATCCGATTCTTTTCTTTGAACCAAACGGTGCTTCCTAAATATCGACTGTAATACAGTGTATCAGTTTTTTGTTTAACTACAATTAAAACTCACAAATCACAATGCAGGCCTAATGTGGCCGAAATACTTAAACTAATTAATGCCATTAAATACTGCCAGCGATAAGATAGACACGTCACTGTTACTGGTTACATAAAAATATTCATAAGGCTTGAAGGTTGACTCTATTCTAATTCACTCAAATCGCTTTTGTACAGTACCGGGAGTAAGGGGACCGCTTCCAAAGTCGAAACAGTAATAAAATACTACTTTAATATAAACGGAACAAACATTATTATATTATTTTTCTGTTTGCCAATTTGGAAACGTAAGCCTGCAATGTAAAGCGTACAATACTTAAGTCGGGGCCAATGATCCCCACGCATTACCGCACTTCAATACTCAGTAGCCATATCGCGCCGTGCACAGAGTTGTAGGCCATTGAAAAAGGTATTACTTTTATTAAATGCAGGTTTAATAAAAATATTCATAACTTTCACATGATTTATTAATCACTAAATAACTTATTTGCTGTAAATTAAAGTAACCATTAGGCTTTTAATTACAAAAACATAAATATCTATCACTTCTTGGATTTGGGTTTAAGTGTGAAATATAGGATGACTGCACCGAAGAAAGCGTAGGTAGCCTTGGCGGTCTGAAAGTAACAAATGGCATATTTTAGATTAGCCTTATCTAGATTTCTGTCAATAGCATACAGACATACAAAAGCTCACACCTTTATTCTCGAAGGGGTAGGCAGAGGGCACCCATGTTACGCCGAGCTTATTTCCGTCTTATTATGAAGGGATCATAATAATATTATGGAGGTGAGCATATAGACATACAACACAGGGCACAAATTCCAATTCCGGGCATTTCATGAGTGCTTTTTCGATTCGAAAACATTGCCTTCAACGCACTGCCGCGATCTAACATATCAGGGGTCATTAACCACCATAAGTCGTCTTAGGTAGAGTTGCTAACATTTTGTGGCTGTTACAGTATTTTTCAGTATTATTTATAAAAAATACAGGAACTATAGTATTTTATGGAAAGATTAAAAAAGAAAATTGTTTTTTAGGTTGTTAAAGGTAAAGTGTTATTGATTTTGATAATTAATTTCCTTTTGCTTAATTAATTGCAGTTATACATTAGATTCCACAATAGAAAGAGCTTAGCATCAAAAACACCAACCTATTATACAATGTTTGTATCTAATTAAACAAGCTGGGACAATTGGATTTGCAGTGTGTAAGACCGCCCACATCCTCATACAAAATGTTGTAAAAACAAATATAGTAAGACGGCGGATTGCATGGACGTGTAGCGTCTCATTAGGATTTTAAATCACTGTAGTCTAAGATCGCATGTGTTCCTATAGAAAATATACTACAAAACATTTAACATTGGAGAGGTCATGATCGCCAGATGGCGGCAGTGTGTTTATAGACTTTACATACCAAATATTCTTCACCTATGCCCAGAACTCACTTTGGTAGTCTGAATATGCAAGTTAATAGGTTTTCCTACACCTAAGTGAAGTTACACATATTCTATGTCCTTATGAATTTCACTTATATTTATCTGTCAATAACACTGGCCTACAAAAAAAAATTTTTTTTTTGGTGCAGCTCTGTTCGCATCTGTAGTCTGTAAAGTAGGTAGTATGAACTACATTGCTGCTACTAGATGTTAGCTGACAGCTCTGGTTTACCTACAATTCTTATTTTAACTTTTTTACGGTTTTATTCAAAATCAGTCCATGTTATAACTACTTTTATGACATTAATCGTATAAATTTATGATGGCAAGTAAGTCAAGAAGTTGCATTAACGATCCTGATATGTTTTGAGTACATATGCGGTGAGTAGTTAATGAAAGATCAACGGAAACCGATTAATGACACGGTAATTCGCTTGTATTCTACATACTTCGGTATTGAAATTGGCAATCAAGATAAAGTGTGGGTACCTCACGTTGTTTGTAAGATTTGCATTGAACATTTGCGGCAATGGGAAAAAGGAACGCGAAAATCTTTGAAGTTTGGGGTACCGATGACTTGGCGAGAACAAAAAAATCATCATGACGATTGTTATTTTTGTATGACGAGTCTAACGGGCATTAACAAAAACAATCGTAGCAAGTGGAAATAACCCAATAATCCTTCCACTACAAGACCTATTCCTCATTCACTGTACTGATACATGTACATGTACATGAGACTGTTCCAATACCGGTTTTTCATCAGGAAGTTTAGGAATGTGACGATGACGAAATGGAAATTTCTGAAGAAGATTTTGAGTACTATGGAGAAACATCGATTTCTTAAACTTTTTCACAAGATGAGCTTAGTGATCTTATCAGAGACTAAGATCTTTCAAAAGAGCGTGCTGAGTTGCTAGCATCAAGATTTAAAAAAAAGAATTGCCTTTCTTCTGGTGTAAAAATTATTTCTATCGCACAAGAGAACAAAACTTACTACAATTTTTTTCTTCTAATGAAAATTTGGTATTTTGTCATGACGCGAACGGCTTGATGACTTTCATGGGCCTGGAGACTTATCATGCAAGTGATTGGCGTCTTTTTATCGACAACAGTAAAAGAAGTCTCAAAGCAGTCCTTTTACACAATGGTAATAAATATGCTCCTATTCCACTCGCCCATTCTACATCTATGAAAGATGAATACAAGGTAATTTCAGTTCTTCTAGAAAAATTAAAATATTCTGAACATGTTTGGGTAATTTGTGTGATTGTCTAGGACAATCTCTGTCAAGAAAATCACTCAAAAAAAATATCTAAATGTATAATTTCCAAATAAATTAATATATTTTTTTAAATATGTATTTTTCTTCTTTCACATCAACAAGAGCTGATATGAAAAATGTGACTAGTTTTCTCGTGTCAGCTCACAAAATATACCCAAAATCAGGTCTATAATCTTAGGCACCAAAATGAGTGTAGGCCAGTGTAATAGTCTTACTAGACAGGAAACTCAAGAATGGGCGAGGGCTCAAGACTGGGCGAGGTGGAAGAGTCTAAGTAGGTAGCCAGACCCTGGCACTAGGTCCCACGGTAGCATGAAGCAAAAAGAAAGAAAAAAATACATAAACAGTCCCATTTGAAAAATCGGTAATTTTCAATAGAATATTCTAAAAAACTTTTTAGATTCTTTGACCATGTACTCATTGGTAGTAACTTCAATAATACATTATAACTATCGTTGTGTAGTTATAAAAACACAACACCAAAAACTTTAGGAGAAAAGTTGGTCTTTCTATCACTACCAAAATGTAGATGATTATTACACTGTGCTATAAGTGTAATAATTAAGTAAATGTAATAAAATATATCATTTATACAGTTTATGTAAGGGACTTGGTCTTGGTATGTCTTTCAAGGAATAATAATGATTGATAATCGCCTCCTTTAAGACATAACCTCTTGCTACAATGTTTACAGTAATTTCGGAAACTGAATGTGTACATACGTTCGCCCTGCCTCTGTTTGTCTGGCTGTTGAAGTATTTGGACAGCCCTTTCAACTGGGATTCATCAACAGAGGAGTCTCCGGCCATTCTGAAATATAAAAATTACGTATAAAATTATTACCTTGTAAGTCTCCAGATAGGTATAGATAGGTATAAGGTACCACGAAAATATATTGTTTATTGAAAAATTGGTATGTACTACCGGTTGGTAAGTTTTATATTTATAGAGAAAAACAAAAAAAAATACCTGGTGCAAATTATGTAATGTATCGCGTAAAGGAGAACTTCGATTTTTCGTATGAAATAAGTAGGTACTGACAGGTACTGACGTAAGACGTTTATGTACGCACTGCGCAACGACTGCAGAACAGCTTATTGAATTTCGTATAAGAGCAAAAAGGACAACATGCAATAAATGTTATATTTATGCTCAGTTAGACGAAACGCGCTACAAGTTCCTTTCTACGTTTTATTACTACACATGAATTATTCTTATATTTCAAAAACAATTTATTCAATAAAATAAAAAATAAAAAACATTAAAATACCTACTGTAGGTATGTATGGACTATCAATTACCAGTAATTTTAAAGACCTATAACCTAACTAAAATATAAAATAACATTTAAATTACTCACCGAACTCATTATGTAGGCGGATTACTTATGGGTTTTGCTTTGAAAAACTTATAGTAAATATAATATAGCGCAACGAGGGACAAGGTGGCTTTTGCTGTCTGAAAATAGAACATATTAAGTAAGGGCATATAAACGCATTGATTTAAGTTATCTTATACACAGAACAACTTTACTCTGGCATGGTCATAGTAGTATTATTAAAATATTTATCCACAAAGCTAGAGTAGGTAAAGGTCAAAGCTACACTACAGGCTCAATTTAAGTCAGTTTGTGGTTCGATCTCTCTTTCTATTTCATTAGCACCCTTGGGCTTCACGGCTGAGATCAGAGTGATCAGACACAACCAGCCCAGTGATAGCGATTCAAAGTTGAGCTTCATGAAGTTATTCGGAGTATTGCCTCCACCTACCTTTGTAAACTACTCAAAAAATAAAATACTGTATTCTTTATTTTTATAGCATAAGCCCGCAAACCAGCACTTGATGGTAGGTAAATTATCTCCACCACCGCCCATGTAGGCCCACAATACCAAAAAAGTTATGGGTGCGTTGCCAACCTTAAAGGAAAGGGATAATTAAAGGATTGGGAAGGGGAGGGGGTTTGGGCCATCGGATATCTCACTCACCGTACGAAACGCAGCAGCAAGCTGCTACTTTACGCCAGTTTTCTGTGAGACAGTGGTAACGAACCGGACGAGTCAGACCATTCATGCTGTAGACAAGTGTCTACAGCGTGGCTCTACCACTCAAAATACGTTTGAGGGGTAGAACCACGCTGTATACTTCAAAATACGTTCAAGTATTGCTTAATGTTCAGTATTAAAAGAGAAGTACCTATTATTATTAATATTCATTATTTTTTAGAGGTCTGCAAGGATCGTTTCCATGCGCAACCGATGCAAGCATATACTTACCTAGTTTTAAAAATACAAACTTAGGTACCTAAGTACATTAAAAATAACTCATTTTAAACTTACGTTAGCTCTACCTCTATCAGTTTGACTGTTAAAATATCTACTTAGTCCTTTCAAGCTAGGATCATCTTCAACTCCATGTCCTGCCATTGCGTAGTAAGTATATAAAGTTTATTAAAAATGTTAAAATAAAATTATTGTCCAACTTGCATGACAATTTGGCAATTTGGTATTGTCAGATTGTCTTATTTTTTTCTGTCTGATTTCGTTTATAAACAAATGACAGTTATTAAGCTAGCTACATTTGTTATTCATCCTTGTTTTAAATTACATATTTAACAATTTAATGTAAATAACAATAAAAACGCAGCGATAGCTCAGTGGGGAGTGGTATGGACTGTCGAGACAAAAGTCGCAAGTTCGAAACCAGTCCCAAGAGCACACACCTCTGACTTTTCTAAGTGATGTGTGTATTAATAAAATTGTTAATTATCACTTGCGTTAACGGTGAAGGAAACATCGTGAGGAAACCTGTATACCTGAGAAGTTTTCCATAAGCATTTCAAAGGTATGTGAAATCTGCCAACCCGCATTAGGCCAGCAAGGTGGACTAAGGCCTAACCCCTCTCATTCAGTAGAGGAAGCCCGTGTCCAGGAGTGGGAAATGTATAATACAGGGCTAGTAAAATTAACAAACAATAGTTTTTCCTTAAATAGAAAAATTGCAAAAATTGCAATAGGTAACTACATTATACAGGTATATAACAAGAACCATGTTGGATATTTTTTTAACTGTGATATCAGAATCGATTTTCAAGCGTTATGAAATAACTCGCATACAAAAATAAACTTAAAAAATAGGGGTAGGCAGAGACGCCGGGAAGAAAAACTTCAGAGGGGCATTTATAAATGCTTTAATTTAATATTCATATCCTTGTAGCAATATTTTCTTATAAAACAAATCACAAAATATTACAAATTAAGCACCTTTCAATTCAATTCAATTGGATTTTGCAATTTCAATAGTCACTTAATGCCTTAGGGCAAAGTAGAAGTAATTAATTGTCACAATATAAAAAATAAAGGTATCTATAAAAATATTTGAATCATCTATATTTTAGTAAATTTTAAAAAATACTACATAAATAGCTTTTCTAGAACAAATTTCAATAAAACAAATTAAAATAAATGGGGTATGTTGCCAGTGTTGCAAATCTTAAAAATATTTCATTAATTATTAAAAGTTTACTGGTTTGGCCAATATAGCTTAATGTATTACAATAATGTTATACAAAAAAGTTACAAATTGCATTATGTGCACTTACTATTAGAGTCACTTAAAATAACATTCCAATCCTGTTGGAATTTCAAGCTACTATCTTAATTAATTGATGGACTAGTATTCAATACAATGAGATATATCAACATAATACCATCCAACCATTACATATAAAAAATATTAGTAAATATATAAAAATGACTATTTTTTTTATTTAGAAAAATATCTATTATATCTATTGAAGAATAACTACGCCTTATTTTTATTTAAGTAAACTTTTTAAGCATGTTTCAGATTACATGCAAATTTTTAGATATAAATATAAAATTCACACATTCTATATTGATATTATTCTCATTTCACAGAGTTAGATCACAGCTATGTTAGGACCACATTGACAATTGCACCATTGGGCCTTCACATTAATCACTTGGCCTCAAATGCTAGAGTCCATAGGGTACAGAGAGCTTGTATTCCTATATTAACATATCTTCTTCCCAATCTTCTTTCTCTCTCTCAGATATGGACACACTGGGCCGCGTGATCTGCTTCAGTTCATCGTGGGTCCGTGCTGGAATTGGGTTATCACTGAGATCTACATATTCGAGTGCACGCGATCTGGCTAATCGGTCGACATCCACTTCTGTAAATACAAACAAAAAAAATATTAAAAGAATCAAAAACAGCAAACAACTTATAAATAAAATGATTAAGGTAAGTATTATTTTAAAAGCAATAATTTTTCTTTCTTCTTATAAAACTAATAAGAAAATAAATTTATAAGTAATATGGATTCTCTAAGTCATAATTTCAAAAATAATTAGCAAATGGCATTCGTAAATTGTCATTGCATGTCCAAGAATCACATAGCACTGGCACTAAACTGGAATTCCTTCTGATATGCAAGAAAATGTTCATAATAAATGTATTTCACCAATGGTCAACTTGACAAGCCTAGAGATCTACCTAGTGATTGTCTAACATAAACGAGTTGCATAATGACATCAATCATTACACAATTACACCATGGATAATAAAATTTTGTCAACTTTCTCGTCCCTCTTAATCACATGCTGTGATTAAGTGTAATGCTCTAACACACTATAAAATCTTTGTACGCCACCCTGACACAGTCAGTCTATATAGTAAAAATTGACACACTTGGTTTCTATACACATCAATGTCGGTTCTAGCCATAGTCCATCATTTTATTGCTATGACCCAACCAAATATACTGCCTCCAGGACAGCTGACAACCATAACTGAGGTCTCATAAGATATTGAGCCATTGAAAGATAAAGAATTATAGGCACTAAATGGCACAGTACTTTGTAACTTTACCTGTCTAATTGAAAGTTAATTAAAATTCAAGTACCAATAATTTGGTTGTGGTGCGCCAGCAGTGTGTGCAGGCTGGGGCACTGGAACGTGATGTGTGGAAGGGCAACAAATGTGTTGTGTGAGATGTCCAGCCTCTGTAGACATGCCAGTGTGCACAGCTCATCTGGCAGTCTTGCCATTTGGTTATTTGCTAGGTTTAAATCTGGAATTGAAAAGCATTTCATTAATTTAGACCACAAATACTGATAAATGAATAATGGATGTTTTTATTGGTTTTTTTATTCTTTATTTTATTATTCATAAGATATACAGCTTGGAAGACTTTAAAAAGAAAACAGTACAGTTTGCTGCTTTATCACTTAAGGTAATCTCCACAGAAAACTACTGGATATAATATACAATATTTATTCTTTTAATTCAATAATATCAAGACAATAATATTATTGTTAATTTTTTCTTAGAAATATTTAATTAAGTAGTTTCAAATAGTCTGTTCCACAAATTAATTTTTTGTATAAATAAATAAAACTAACCTGTAATTAAACTAAATTTAACTGCAAACTTAGGTGGTATTTTAGTGATAACATTTCCACTGAGATCACAGCTCTTGAGTTCTGTATGTCTCATCAAATGGTACACTGCATCAGGTACTTGCATCAGCTGACACTCTGACAAGTCTGGAAAGAAGAAAACATAATTTACAAATGCTACTCTGTAGTGGTAGTCATGCTATAGACAGTTTTGTCTACAGCATGTATGGGCTGACTTGAATAGGTTGTAACCACTATCTCACATTAAACGGACTTAAATTAGCGGTTAGCTGCTGCGTTTCGTATGGTGAGTGAGATATCCAGAGGCCCAAATCCCAATCCCCTTCCCAATCTCTTAATTATCCCTTTCCTTTAAGGTTGGCAATGTTGACAATGATTCTGTTGGTATTGAAGGCATACATGGAAGATGAAGATGACTTATCATCAGGTGAAACTAAATCATACACCCAAAATTATGGTTTTTCAAATCAATACAAATTGTAGATAATATTGCATTAGATCTATAATGTAAAATATAAAAGTAGAGGCAAGCACTTGTGGAGCTTACATTATAATATAAATAGAAAACTATATACCTTAGTGGTATGTGTGTGTGAGGTTTTAATATGAGAATATAAAACTTTAAATACCAATACATTTTTCTATTGTTTGATCAATGGATACTGTAGTCAATTGACTATTAGTACATGTTAGTGCCAGATAATGATTTTTTATATAAATGCCCATATCATAATAAAGACATGAGTTTAATAAATCAATCACTACCGTTACGTCATGCACCCAGCAACATTTCTATTATTATTAGTAAAATGAAAGGGTTTACTACCTAACACCTGAGTCTCCTGTGCATCCTCACATCTAAGTATTACACGTGTCACAGCTAGAGCCATTTTCCAACTTTGAGTTCACGTCCCCGTTTAAAAGAGAGTTGCACACCGCACTGGATCACGAAAGCGTAACGTATACTTTGAGTTATTTATAAACGAGTAGAATACATATAGACTATAGTTTTCATAGTGTGTGGTTGTATGGGATATCACTGCGATATGATACAAATTAAGATAATGGTTCGATCCAATGACTATGCAGGTTATAAATTTCGCATTTTTAGCTATTATAATACTTTTTCATGCCGGAAAACCATAATAAAATGTCGAGTTTACTATACAAAATAAATTAATTTTGAGTTTGACATTGGCATTAATTAGTGCTGAGTTGGATTTACAAGAGGCATTACCTATGTCCCGTACATGACGAAATAATGTAATGGCAACTCATTTTTTTTATGACGCAGCTGCGTGCCTGAAAGAGTGAGAACGAGCGAGTGATCTTCAAGACGACTTGCCTCATTTGAAGTTCGATCTTGTACTGGTTCAGTACAAAAAAGAGAATACTATTAAAAACTAATTTGAAAATCGTGTCCTACAACACTATTTTTGACAATTAACATCTGGGTTCTGACAGTTGATTCTACGTTCCGAAATGTCAAAAATAATCAAAACGTAAGGCCATCGATATACGTAAGCCGTACATAACATATGCTTGGGAATTTCTTAGGCGGAATCTCGGTCGCGCGGAATTAAATTTTTTATGATAATAGATCAAGCTGCAGAAGTTTACTTTATAACTTAGTAGGGCTTTAGAGTTAATTAGTCTGAGAATGAATTAATAGGCAAATACATATTTAATTTACTAAATTAGGATTCCAACAAGTTGTTTGTGGTAGGGCCACACTGTAAACAGTTTTGTCAACAGTATCAATGGGCCGCGCGCGCGGCTCGACCGGGTTTTTATCACAGTCTTACAGAATTCCGACGTAAAATAGCAGCTTGCCGTTGCGTTTCGTACGGTTAATGAGATTACCCTTCCCAATTTCTTAATCATCCCTTCTCTGTAAGGTCGGCAACTCGTCTATGATTCTTTTCTCATGGGCGATGGAGACCTCTTACTTTCAGATGGCTCACTTGCTGCTTTGCCGGCCTATGCTATATATTTTTTACATAGTTTAAAAATCTAACCATGACCGTAACTTTCTGGGGGTCTTGGCCCCTGGGCCCTGCGCTCCGTTTGCGCTCCCGTAAATCAGCCTATTTATCTTGTTACAAAAGTACCTAGGTACTAAAAGCGCAGTCCGTGCCTTTTTATTAAATGTAGGTACTGATTACTTCGATCTCAGAACAATAACTAAAGCAACTTCGATAATTTCTAACAATATTACTTTTAATACCTACAACCAAAGCTTAAACTTAAAATTTTAAATGTTTATTAGTGTTACTGATTTTATTTTTCATCAGCACAATGAATCGTAGATAATCCACTTGGTAAGGAAGCGTATTTACTATTTAACGATCAGTTACTTTTGCGCTAAGCTGTAGCCTGTACGCCGCGCCGCATAAGGAATAAATTGGTTGGCTAAGGTCAACATATTGTGCGCACTGTGCTAGCCATTTTGCGTTAGTGTAACGTATTGTTCGCACACATGTAGGTATGTTCTTTAGATATGTTTTCTTAATTCATCTATGTCCTACTTCCTACAGATTACCTTCGTAAATTGTTCTAGGATACAGGCAGATACAGGTCACGTCCCCACAAATAAGAATTCTATAAACAGATATCTATATATTCTTTCGTGTTATCTTGGGTTTGATTCCCAGAACAATTAGCCCAATTTGGGGATCGAACCCGCGATTTCCCGGTTTTCCCATGGCAGTACCATTAGACTATGTAGTCGCTACCACAAACACACGACGCATTCCCACGTCTCTACATCTCTACGTGAGGTCGCGTCGCGTCTTGTCCTCTGGGCAGGAAAATATGTATAATGATAGATTTTTAGTATGAACTATCATTCGCATGTACACATTTCTATGAGGTCTCATAGTGCGCAGAAACGCAAAGTAGGGAGTTCTATATATTGATTGGTCCGGTTTGTTTAGTGATCTAATCTACACTTAGCAAAGCGCTCTCCTAATTCCTATAAGTCGCTTAAGTACGAGAGCGTATGAATTTAAATATAAAATTAAGTAATCCATGTATAATACAGAAATAGTGTGTCTTTCGTGTGTTGTGCCCCATTAAACCTTTACCGTTACTGTAATATATTGTGTGACATAAAAATCTATTTAAAATATAAACACGGAATAGATCCATGTGCGTGCACCTTCCGCGTGTTAGCGCATTCATTGTGATTATTCTTGTCTTCCGGGAGTCTATATGGATGTAGTTAACAATGTGAATTGTTACAGAAAATTTTACAACTTACCTAACTAACACTATGCCTATAACTAACAAGCGTAAAATATAGTTTTTTGTAATTTAAAGTAGGTGCAATAATTACCTACTTATTTGAACCAACACCAATAAGTAAGCCACAATATATCCGGAGGCCTAAATTTGTCGTCCTTCTTATTTTCAATCCTCATTAATTTCCTTTTAAGATCGGCAACGCACTTATAATTCTTCTGGTATTGTGGATGTTTGCGGGCGGTGGATATTAGATAGGTGACTCACTTGTTCGTTTATTGGTCTACGTTATATAAAGAAACTACCGCATCTATGACGGATTATTAGCTTTTTTTCGATTAACTATTAAATAAAAAGCGACTATGCTGTGATTTCACCCTATTTATTCCAAATATTCGGAATAAATAGTCGGGTAACCTTGTACAGAAATATATTAACTAGCTACAGGGTGACACGGATAGTCGCAAACGACAGTTTCATGCCATTAAAAATTATGGCAGTGTTTATTTACGACCGGGTTCGGGATGTTACGACTTGCGATACGAATAACTACGCAAAAGACTTTACAAATAAAAAATAAGACTATTATTAGGAATTGCGACTTAGCCTGATCCTGGTACCACCGCTTTGTTTTTATTTTCTGCCGCCAAGCAGCAGTGTGTAAGCACTGTTGTGTTCCGGTTTGAAAAATATTGAAGTCAGTGAAATTACTGGGCATTATGAGACTTAACATCTTACGTCTCGGGGTGACGAGCGCAGTCCGATGCCATGCAGTGCTTTGTAATTCAAAGTTCTGTGTGGTGTTGATTTTGTTTATGGGCAGGCGTAGCACTTACCATTAGACGAGCGACCTGCTCGTTTCGTCTCTCAAGCTCATAAAAAAAAAACTTGCGAATTAAGTAAATGATTTGACTTGATAAAAAGATGACTTTATAGCTGTAGCAGCGTAGGTACATACTGCTGCTGGAAATGCAAAGGCCTGGGTTCAATTCTCAGGTCAGATTATTTCACGTTGCAAAAATATGATTTGTTCGTTTTGACTCATATTGTTACATAGGCAAACTGTTACATTGTGGGAAGGAAATAATACATTTTTAGCGTACCTACTGGTTTTTCTTTCAAAATAACTGTTGGTTAATATAAAATACCAGTTTTACATAATTTAAAGCACGGCCTTCACAATTAGTGAACACATAATTTATTACTTAAGACACACGCATTGCACTGTTGATATGTCGGCATATAACATTGCATAAAGCGATTGTATATCATACCTAAGGAATTAATTAAACACATGAAATTAATCCGCGTAACAAAAGCCAGACTGTTCCAGGTCGGACTGGCCTCGGTATGTTTCACAATTTTTACACGATATCTTCGTTTACGAAAACCGTATGCAACAGACAGTACTCATTTAAATTACCCAGCTTAATTACGTAAAGGCATATTTCGCGTAATTACTTATACCATTTTTCGCATCGTTATTTCATAGTGCATAAAGTGCAATTCTCACGATCATAATGATAGATTGCCACCGATGTCGTGGTACTCTTGCGGTTCCTCATTAGCGTCCACGAATTGTGATAGGCATAACGTAACGTAATGGTGTGACAAAAAGTAAATTCAGTGGAAAGTTGTAACAAGTTGGAAATGTACCTACCTAATTACGAGGGAAAGCCGGTGAGTTAATGGCAGGCATTGGACGGTTTGTGCAGAGTACCTGTTTACATTAGCGTCATTTTTATTTTATTTGATGTTATACAACCATAAAAACGATAACTCAGCAGTGAGTGGTACGGACTGTCGAGACGAAAGTCACAGGCTCGAAACCAGCACCAAAAATAAACTAGCACGCATCTCTGAATTTACTAACGTATGTGTTTATTCATTGTTAATAATAATCGGTGCAACTTACTTTAATGGTGAAGAAAACATCGTGATTTCCTCACTATCATAGCTGAAAAGGTCTCCATAAAAATTTGGAAGGTATGTAAAATCAGCCAACCCGCATTAGGCCAGCGTGGTTCACTAAGGCCTAGCCTCTCTCATTATGTATAGAAGGCCATGCCCAGCAGTGGGACGTGTATAAAATAGGTTTCAGTAGTACTATTATTATTACGAGTATACAATCATGGTCATTAGTCTGACTTCTGATAACCTTCTTGAAAAAGCTTTGTGACTCTACATTACATCAAATTTGAAAACCTCGGTGTAATTGTGTTGTATGGCTTGGTGTTCTGATACCGTTTACGCTGACTTTATAAATCTTCACAACAAATTTTCACATTTATTTTAAACTGAAAAGATTTGCTAAAAGTACATAATGTTATTTAAAGTGTATAAATAATTTGTCATTCAATACTTAAAACTCAAGTTAACCTTAAGCTGTGTTTTAAAATTAAGTACGTGCATTGATAATTTGTAAACAAGATTAAGTAGAACTTTAATTATTCATTAATGTTATGACTGCCTCGGTGGCGCAGTTGTAATGTGCACGCGTTACAACTGAGGCTGACGTTGAGGTCTCGGCTTCGATCCCTGGGTCGGGAAAAAGTGATATTGGGTTTTTCTATTACGAAATGCTCAGTAGCAGCCCGGAGTCTGGAATTTGTGCCCGGTATGGCGATAGGCTCGCACTCTATTACATCATGGGACGGAGATACGCTCGGCGAAATGTGGTTGTACTGGTTACACCTTTGCCTACCCCTTCGAGGATTACAGGCGTGAGTGTGTATGTTAATTATTGAAGTGTCAACTAATAACTTAGGCCTATATATAAGCAAAATTAAAAAGTCTATTGTAGACTCTACTACAATTTCTAGTCACACAAATTAATAGCAGTTATCTCGTTAATAGGTTACGAAATTCTTGATTTATCTGGGGCATCAATTATAAATATGTAATATTAAGAAAATGTATTTAATATTCTAAGATCAGAGGGAAATTTCTCAACCAACGCATTTAGTTAAACTCTCGTAACGGTTGTCGTAATAATAAAATTGTTAGCTAAGGCACTCGCGCTATAACTACTTACGTGTTGCAAATATGTCTATTTTAATAACATTATATTATTGCACAAAGTGAAGAAACTTAAATTACATGAGTGGTAGAGCCACGCTGTAGACAATTTTGTCTACAACATGTATGGGTCGCCTCATCCGAGTCATTACTATTGTCTCACAGAAAACCGGCGTAAAGTAGCAGCTTGCTGTTGCGTTTCGTGCGGTGAGTGCGATATCCGGAGACCCAAAGCCCCTTCCCTTCCCAATCCCTTAATTATCCATTTCCT
Source organism: Mimas tiliae (assembly GCA_905332985.1). Taxonomy (NCBI): domain Eukaryota; kingdom Metazoa; phylum Arthropoda; class Insecta; order Lepidoptera; family Sphingidae; genus Mimas; species Mimas tiliae. The sequence continues at coordinate 5,324,780 of HG995242.1, read as the reverse complement.
TTACGGTCGGCAACGCACCCATGATACTTTTGGTATTGTGGGCGTACATGGGCGGTGGGGATCACTTACCATCAGGTGACCCACTTACTCGTATGCCGCTACTTTACGCCGGTGATCTGTGAGACAATGTTAACAACTCGGTCGAATCCGCCGGCCCATCGATGCCGTAGGCAAAATTGCCTTTAGCATGGCTCTACCACTCAAGCTCTTGCTGTGTGTGCATGAGCCTATACTTAAAATATTATAACTAAGTAGTTTTGGATTGTGTGTTAGTGACGAGTCGTTGTTATTTTTGTTGTGCATTCTCTGTAATAGAGTCTCTAAATAAACACCACACATACAGGTAACAGGGCACGACGCGACGTGTAAGAATCATTTGAATAGGTAATTATTCTATACTTATACAGTCCTACGATTTAAATTATGCGCTTCGGTTATCTTATTTTTATACGAAACTAGCTTTCCCGCGCGGTCTCACCCGCAACTACAGCAGCGCCACCTACCGGGTCCAATTGTGAATCTAAACCATCCAGGGACCTACTCAAACGCCCACAAAAAGTTTCATAAAAATCGGTCCAACCGTTTTTAAGTTTTAGCGAGACTAACGAACAGCAATTGATTTTTATATATAAGATTACAATCAATAGTAGGACTCACATCCAGCTGTACATATTCATTTGAACTTTATTATGCATAAACAATATGTCATTATCATTTATCACTGTTGACAGTATACTTATTGTGATGGCCAAACAATTTAGACATTAATCTATTGATCTATTGATACGAGTACATTAATTTAATGGCGAGATGGAGCTAGGTGTATCTTTACTCGCATTTTTTGTATCTTTAATGAGTTTTTAAAGAAGTAATCCAAGCGTGAACAGAGGCCACAATTACATTGCACCAACGTAATTAACGTTTCCTTTGAGGATGATTTAACGTTATGAGCTCACATTGTTTTTATACGAATAGAGACATAGTCTACGTTATGCGTCGATCTGCAACATGTGTTGCGCTAAAAACTCTTTATTCAATTATTATTTCTAATTAGCTTTAAGTGTCTGGTTTCCCGGAGGAATTCATCAATTTATATTTTATAAAGGTATAGTTTTCGTTTTTATTAAGACACTTATAGTTACATATAAAGTTAAAAAAATCTTCCCGGTGAACTCTGTGGAGAGTTGATTAATTTTAGTTGAATGATCTTCATATATACTTCATAAGCTCACGTTTGTAAGTAGGGAGAGGGTCCGAAATAAAGTCTTGTCTTAAGTTGACATAAGTGACAAACCATTAGTTGTATTTATACAAAGATAGGACCAAAGATTGGCAATTTGCCACCATTATGTTACTACACATAACTGTTAAAAGCAAATTCTTTGTGATGCTAGACAGGAAAATAAAAAATGACGATGTATGTTTTAATCATTGTCTAACAAAAAGTGTAGTGCTAATATCGACATTTCCAAAATGATAATGATAAATAATTGTAAACAATAATTATTGATTTCTTTGTTGTTGTTATAAATTTCTATGCGGATTGTATATTGTTAAGGTCAATTTATAAAAAAAACGTAAAGTTAGAAGTAGAGAGTCAATGAATAATAGTATCCTGGAACGAGAGTTACATACTATTATACTATTACTATTGGCTCTCGCCAATGGTCTCACTACGGAGAGTGCTCAAGCGGTGAAGATAAAGCGTCGAAGTAGCAAGGTGGACACTGGCAATAAACTGGGATTACGCCAGAATGTTTGAAAATGTTGAGCTATTTCCTTGTACAAGATTGATACTTCTTACCATAAATTATTAGAATGCATGCTGAAATGCAGGTAGGTACCTACTTATTTTTTACGAGATTTATAATTGTTTTTAAAATACAAAGTTCATAATTGTCTATAGGTCAGCGGTACCAACCTCTTTTATTGGTCATGGTCATCTTATAAGATTACTGGCAAAGTATCAAACAACTGTATATTCAAGTCATCTATATTTTTGCTAGATTTTATTATATTCATAAATACAAACGATATTGTAACATTCTAATGACTGCTTCTAAAGGACATCAACTGTGTTTGGAAGATAGAAAATATGACTACACAAAAAAAATTAACGGATAGAGGTCTTAGACATTAAAATTATCTGAAGTTGATGTCTATGATAGAGGTTTGTACATATTGTAGCCGATATTATATGAATGGACTGAAGTAAAAAAAACACATTAGTTTAGTTTAGATGTTGAATGACGCTGGAGTGGACCTCCAACCAATCTTAGGCTCAAAGGCAACCATACCTGCGTGTGGTATACTCTGCTGGGTAACGGGCGACGCAATGTCAAAACTTGGTCCCCGTTGCGAGTTGTGGGGGTCAAACGGCAGGTCGCCCCACATAATATCAAATCCACCGTCAAATCATGGCGGGTAGACAGACCTTGGCCTTAAGCCGGTATAATGCCAGATAGAGAGAAGGTAATTGACTGAGATGAATGACTACATTTTCCCTGTACGTTAGAAATATAAAATAGTATTCTGAACCAAGTGGATGTCCTTGTTTTTATAAGGAAGTGAATATGTTAAATAAGATTACTTAGTTGCATCGGTAAAATGAAAATATAGAACCTACTATGATTCAAAGTATGCGCTTCGGCAATTTTCTTTTATTAATATTGGGTAAATACGAACGCGTGATGATGATGACTCAATACATACTTACAAAGAAGAAAGAAGGAAGTTTATTAATGGACCAATAATTACAGGGTGTAACCCTAAAGTGAATAAAATACAAATACTTATAAGTACAACGCAATTATTGCGCCAACATAACATAACATGAAATTCTAAGGAAAAGTCGGGAAGCCGTTTTAGAAACGAGACTTTGCGAGTTCGATAACCGCATGAGAAATGTGCGTGCAACTTGTTATTATTAGAAGCTTTAATAGTGTTTCATAATCATCGATACCTAAAACAGTTAAGTAGTAGTACAGTATTAGTCTTTAGGCAGGTCAAGAACTCTACTTAATTATTGGGTTTAATGTACTAATTAATTCCATTTAATAACTCCGTCCTCAATTTATCTGATATATGATCTAGTTTTAAGGTTCACCTACTTGTTTTTTTATCGAAACAACGCAATATCATTGATAAGATTACAAACAAACCTGTTGTTCGTCTATCTGAGAAGTAATTATTATGTTTATGGATATTGTTGGTTTCGCACGCAATTAGGTTTTTGGTATAGTTCAATAAACTATTACTCATACACAATTTAATGAAGACTCAGTTATTAGCTACGTTCCAATTTTTTGTTTGCGAATATAAAATGCGAATACATAATTAATGCTAAAGATTTTTATTAGAACCTACTTGGAATGATTTATTGCGCTATAAATATGATTAATTATCCCGATATTGTGTGCTTGAAAAATCATTAAATAAAGCTTTATAGAGATTATGTTTATAGTTATGTACATATAACTATTTGAACGTACCGAGTTGACAGTTCTCCTGCGCATCTTCACAGCGTCCCACGACCCTGATAATGGCACGTCCGGCCAGCCTCGCGCAGATCATCATCGCCGGCGCTCGCGGGTCGTGCTCCTCAGCCTCGGCCGGCAAACGCGCACCGCCATCGTATTCCGTAGGGGGCCTCATCACTGCACTTCAATATCAATAGTCACTGCACAACTCCTCAGTCCTAGAGGTCACTGCTAACAATAATCTTTCACGAGAAAGAATCGCGTATCATCTACCACCGTAGCGAAACGCAATGCGCCTGGGTCCACGGCAGCACTCTGGTAAAATTCGAGCGCCGCGTCCGCAGCCAGCCTTTATATCGTTGGCAAAACAAAGAAGCGTGGTGAGCGAGCGGGATGGCAACAACAACAATTGTCCGTCTCGCTCGGACTGTCTGCTGCGCAGTTGACGCAAGTTGGCCGCCAGCGGAAACACGCGGAAAATATTATTGGATGAAGATAGAGCAGTCATGGATCCTTTCGTAAACTAATTAATAATTTCCACGGAATAATAAACAATCCTAGGACTTCGGTTTCAGTTGAAGTTCACTTGCATATGCAGTGGCATCACACGAGTATTGTGGTGTTCCCGTTATCAGATCGCCTTTGTTAGTCGCTGTATAATCGCTGATTGTATGTATACATGTGTATTGATCAGCAATCAGTTGAATGTGAAAGGCTTGTTCAGATAGTAGGCGGCTGAACACGATTTTCCAGCCTAATTCACAATGTGCCATCACAATTCGTATATGTTGTAACATAATGCTCGCATTTGTAATACAAAGCCGGCAATATTAGTTAAAATAGTTATTTTATGCTGGAGCCAAGACTATTTACAAACATTTTAAATTGTAATCTTGCTATCTATAACAATGCCGTTACTTAACGGCCTTGGTTTTATATTAAACAATCAATGGTCGTGATTCAAGAAACAAGAAAGTGTAAACGTAAGATGGTTGTAATTAATTAGTAACGGAGAGTTCAAGGTCCAGTTGGTTTCCTTAAGAACTAACTGAGTTGTTCCATATTTTTCTTTGCATCTCTTTCAATCATTCATTTTATACTACCTATTATAGCTTTAAATGCTTTCATCTAAATAATTCAATGAAGATGAAAATAAACATATTTTTAAACTAAGTATGAAATCGTAATAAAAACTTTCAATTAGAAAAACATCTGTAACTTTTGAACGTCTGTCTGAAGAGATTTTCTTCAAACATAGGAACCTTAGAAAGATAGGAACCATCTCGATTATACCAGCTTTAAAAAAATAAAACGGCCTTCATAACAGTCTATTTGTTTAATTCCTACCAAGCCAAAGACAGATAAAGGAGTCAAACTAACTACACCAAAAACAAACCCAAAAAACTGAAACGCTAAATTGCAATACAAACTCAAAATTGTTTAAACTTATTTTTAACTTTTTGAGTAGGTTTTATTTTTTGTTAAACAATTTTTGTGTTACTATTTTTAATGAAATAATCATCAAATTCGGTGCATAAATGTCGAATTTTTAGTCTGTCATCCCCAATTTCACCCGCATAAGGATGTTTTCGTCTTTACATGGGACATCCCTGAAGGTAAGCCTTATCGCATACAATAAGAATGCGTAGATAAAAATGTATACAGACGAATTGAGAACCTGTCTCAGTATTTTTTTGTCGGTTAAAAAGAGAAACCTACCCTAATTCATAATAGTCTTTTGTTAATCTTTTCTAGTTCAGTATTTTGTCTACTTCATGAACTATTCTCCAATGAGAATGGACGTTATCCTAATAGCTATTTCCAGCTTAACAACAAACCTTCGATCATACCAAACAAGTGCCGTATGCACAAGCATACATTGTACAAACAAGTTTTTGAGTGTACTGACTGAGTGTACCATTGACTCACATAAAGTAGCGGCTTACTGCTGCGTTTCGTACGGTGAGTGAGATGTCCAGAGACCCAAATCCCCCTCCCCTTCCTAATCCTTTAATTATCCCTTTCCTTTAAGGTTGGCAACACACCCATGATGCATCTGGTATCATGGCCGTACCTACATGGGTGATGGAGATCACTTACCATCAGGTGACCCACATGCACGTTTGCCGGCAGACGCTATAAAAAACACGATGCGAGGACTCATTATTTAAAATATTTAAATGGGTTCTTGTAAATATTAGATTCTCCTGGCTATATTGTAATCTGTTACGCCACGCTATTGTCATACAATTAGAATAACATAATATATTGTAAGTAGTTTTTTACATAAGTAAACTGCGTCAATTCGACGTCCGAATGTCTTGTGTTCAACGCACTAGCTGGGTGTTTTGGCCAAAGAGAGACGCAAATTTTCATCCACAAATAACAACCTTGAACATATGCCAAAACTATATTTCCCGCCGTGCTCCGATTAATAATTGCACCAAAATGTTTATTTCGGGAAAATAAACAAGGAACTCCGAGATCTAATCGCAATTATTATAAATTTCGAACAATGTATAACAATTGGATTAGAGCAAATGAAAGGGGAAATGTTCTAATTTATTACACATGTAGTAGGTTAGTGTATGAAAAGTAGATGAAGAGTGAAAACTAGGAACAATGTTTTTCACAAACTATTAAACAGTGGAATCAAGGAAATAAATTTAGTCACGCAGATACGAGGTTTGTACTACACACACTTTATGAATGAAAGTTTTGTTATAACATTCTTATTGAGATCCAAATTTTCTGTTTTATATCCTGATCATATCTTTCGATGTTATTCTTATTTAAAACAAATAATGCTTAGGTACTGTGTACCTATTCCCTGCACAAAAATAGGTACGTCTTTCTTTCTTTTGGCAAGTCATTTTGCGCTAGTCACTAATTACTTAAACTATATAATCTAACGTTATGTTCATACCTAAAATGTAACAAAAAATATTCTATAATAATTCAATAACACTAAAATCGTATATTACTTATCAAACACTTATGATGTACCATTAAATAAATGTTTGCTAATTTTAATCCGGCGGCCTCGTGTCTACGATTTCCCTCTCGAATCATGACCCGGTTTTGAGAACATCTGCGTATGTTTATTAAGTAATTTATTACTATAACAAACTAGCGTGGAACGGAAAATTTCTTGTTCACCTACTTTTCCCTCGAATTTAAGTAAATAATTTTCAAAGTGATGAAATGACGATGCATTGTGTTTCAAATTGTGCCATTCCCTGATTCATACAAAGGAACAAAGATTGAAATTAAAAAACAAGTTTATTCAGAGTTAAAAATGGACAATGAAGTAATGAACTTTCTTCGAGCAAGATGTCTTCTTGATGACGAGCTCCGTTGTTATTTGGGACATATTAAATTTTATGTCAATGCAAATGATCGACCCTATAAGTCATTTCTATACATAACATTAAACTAAGAAAACTATATATGAAGAAATTTTGATTTCTGAAATGAGATAAAAATTACTGTTGTTTTCTATGATGATGATCTCGACGTCGAAGAACTTTGAGTCTATTTAATGGATCACAAAAAAAGTTAAGCTAAGAAATATATACAAGAGCGCGGTAGCTTTGTCTGCGCTTGTAGCCATGTACGCGTCGTATCTGTAGCACTGTGAAAAGTTGTAAAGTATAATTATACCAATTTATACCAAGATTAAAGAATTTTGTCCCGAGAAGGCTTTTGTCTAGCATGGACCCCACAGTGCTATTGGCCATTGAATGATCGTACTACTAGTATAAATGTGCAGTTTGGATGTTTTTGAGTTTGTTAATTTGGATGTTTAACGACTTAACGGTTGAACGGTTTTGAATCAAATTTGGCACATAGTTAGGACATCGGCTATTTTTTATCCCGGAAAAGGCCGGCTGGACGGAACAGCGAGCAAAGGCTAGTGTACTAATAATTCATTTACACTCTGCTTACTGCACCCAGCAATATGATCAGATCGATCGGATGTGGCCCAAATATGTACCGCGGATTGACATTGACCTAGAAAATATTTATGATGATTACTGTTCTCTTGGAATATTTTGTGGCTGTTAATTAATTGTTCTAATATCTCCTAATCTTATAGTCTAATACCCGTTCACTTTTATTTCTTATATCTAAGCGTACTAGAACAAATAATGCTTCAGTGGTTTAATACAAGATTGTAACATCCCTTTAGCCGAGTAGAAACAGAACACAACATAGTAGAACACTTTATTCTATTTACTTCTATATGACCTCGTTACCCTTTATATGGTGCAACATGATTTGCCTTCAAATTAAATTAGTAGTTAGATCGTAATTATTAAAGAACATCAGTGTATTGCTCTGTAAACAGTATCCTCCTTGTGAGTTCTCGATCGATGCGCACGCGCCGCACAGAGCTGCGTACGCCACGCGGTCGATGACGCACCAAATTTTCCGCAACACGGCGACCGCTGACATTTCGCAGAAGTTTTTTTCACCGTGAAAGTAGAGGTCGGTCCTTTGTGCTATTTCAGGAAAAGCTGGACGCGAGCCAGGTTTTACAGACGGATATTCGACGCAGTTAAACATGCACGTTTTGGTGCTTTAAACCTCGCATCCTTTCAAAACAAATTCGCTCGTAATCCACTCTGATAAGGGTTAAAATGTCGATGGCGTTTTATATTTTTATTCCTAATCTGTTCTGTTCGCTATTTTCTTTGTTTCAATTAAGCCTAGATGAAAATATTTTCAAGACCAAATGTATAATAAGGAATTATTTCAAATTGTTTTAAATAAATGCAGCATTTTATAAGTTTACAAATCTACTGTATTCTATGATAATAACAATAAATATAGATGAAAGAATGATAACGCATTTTTTGGCCATATTTCACAATATTCAAGTAAGATTTGAATACCAAATCTATACATAGTATTAAATAAAGTTGCTTTCCGCGTATGTTTATCCGCTATCTATTTCGTCCTAAACCGTGCAACGATTTTTGATGCGGTTTTACTTTGATTTAGAAAACTTCTCCCGGAAGTTTTATGACGCTATGCTTCATGGGAACACGTCGTATTTTATTTGGTGAAATAAATTGTGAAGGCGTTTAATATTGCATAATAACTAATTTCTCTTGTCTGAATATGCTTGAAACTATCGATGCGTTTTCGATGTAACACGTACACGCGTTTCATTCATTTGAAACAGCTACCAGTATCCCTCAGTTTTGTCATTATTTACGCAGTATCTGAAGGTAAACAAGTTTTTTTAACCTAATTATTATTTCAGATCGTTCCAAGAAATCTTAATAAGCTCACATATCAATGTTAATGCAAAGACATATTATTCAGTAATCCCTGCTAGACGATTATGCGTAAATATTTTTGGATGTTTTGATGTTTACTATGTTGATCACTGGCGACGTGTTTTTTTTAATTCTGACACGTCAAAGTGATTAATTTTTACGTGTAAACGTTTTAATTTTTAAATGTTGACTGTAGAGACATTGACGATTGGCAGAATTATGCCGACCTAAATTTATTATGATACTGACCCCAGAACACGAACTGAGGGGCTAGCACGAATAACTCGCGAAAACGTATTCATATCGAAATGTCAAAATATTGTTTGAAACTTCATACAAATGCTAGCGTTCTCGATTCGAATACTTATTCGTAAGTACAATATTATATATGTGGCTGTAATTCATAAATCATTACAAGTTACAATCTAAAAGTACCTAATTATAGTTTCAATATTGGGTATTGGACTCGTCTAAATAAAATCTTTTAATGGTAAAAACAATGAGTTTGGAAACATTAAAAACCTTTCAGAGTAACAGATTGTATTCATAATAGATTCAAATGGTGGTACCTGAAACTTATTTGTACCCGACTGGTTAGTGACCACCATGCTGAAAAACCCGCCATAGGAGCTCATTCAGGCGAGTCGCATTGTGGAGTCAACCAGTGTATATCCGGTAACAAAGTGGTAGGTACCTCGTATGCGAGAGGCCGTCTGGGTTGTACAACCACTTTGTCTATTTCTGCCGCCAAGCAGCAGTATGTAAGCACTATTGTGTTTCGGTTTGAAGGACATTGAAGCCAGTGAAATTACTGGGCATTATGAGACTTAACACCTTATGTCTCTGGATGACGAGCGCAGTTCAGTGCCATGCAGTGCTCTTTAATCTAGAGTTCTGTGTGACGTTGCTTCTGTGTATGGGCAGGCGTGATGTTTAACACCAGGCGAGCGACCTGCTCGTCTCGTCATTCAAGCAAATTATAAAAAAAAAGCAAAGCCAGCATAATTCTTCCGACTGGTCTAGTTAGTAGTCACTGCCATGCCATAATAAAAATGGTGACCCACTTGCTCGTTCTCCGGTCTCCTATTTTTTAATTATCCTTCAGAGTTTTTAACAGAATCTTTACAGCTCTTAATATCAATAAAGCTTTATTCTCAAAATATTTCCATTTTGCAATCATCTGTTAGGTGGAGCACATGGGGAGGGAGATGAATAATACACGTGTCTACAATGAATAATGATTGTTATAATATCAAGTGGGCGTGGGTTCGGTTCGCTGCTGGGCCAGTTGTGCTGCAGCACAGCAGTGCAGCATGAGCGCTGTGAGAGCGTACGCCCGACTCTCGCCTCCCGCATCACCCACCGCGCTCGCATCCTCCGCTGATAACTCTTCGCGCACCGCCTGTAACTGTTAACGAGAACTTCAACATTTACCTTTATAATATTGTTTTATTATCAACTAACTTTTTCTCGAGGCCCGCCCGCGTGAACGGCCTTTTTCGGGATAGCATTTGTCCTAATCTAGGTCATGGTCTACTTGTGTGCCAAATTTCATCCAAAACCGTTAAGCTGTTAAGGCGTGATTGACTAACGAACATCGAACCTTTCACACGTAAAGTTCATACACGTAGATTCCTGATTTAAGTGAAATAAGAGCGGTTGAGTGGTAGAGCCATGACGTAGACAGTTTTGTCTACAGCACGAATGGGCCGACTCGACTGGATCATTACCGCTATCTCGCAGAAAAGCAGTGGCTTGCTGCTGCGTTTCGTACGGTAAGTGAGAAAAGCAGAGACCCAAATCCCCCTCCCCTTCTGAATCCCTTCATTATCCCTTCCCTTTAAAGTCAGCTACGCACCCATGATTCTTCTGATATTGTGGGCGAACATGGACGGTGGAGATCACTTACTTATCAGGTGACTCACTTGCTCGTTTGCCGGCATATGCTATAAACAAGATCTGGGTGAATCGCGTATAAAAACCGAGGAGTGAAAAAGTCTTAATGAAGAGGTGGTAAAGTCCTACCATCTCATGTATCTGTTGTGCGGAGAGTTTGGCGGCGAGCTCAGGCGCGGAGTCCCTGGCGGCCGCGAGGAGTGCGTCCGGTGGTAGGGCGCTGCTCAGAGCCGGCGCCAGAATGGCGCTCACGCCACCCTTCTGCAGCCACGTCGCGCCGCAACCGCCGAACGGATTGCCCGACTCCAATGACTGTTTCCTTTTCGTCACAAGAGCTTATCGTGAAAAATGCTACTGCCCCTTGGTTGATACGACGCGCGCATATTTTGATACGATCAACCGTATTGCCAATTAATGTTGAGTTAATCTTTCATACTTCATGTTTTGATGGAATACAGGCGCGACGTTAATTGCAATAAAAGAAAATAATAATAATTGTTTTTTCTAGCACATGCTAGAAACATGCACATCTATATATGTTACAGAGTCTATGAAATCCATGCAAGTCAATCGCAACTATAAAAATAAAGGTCTAATAACATCACAATAGATGATTGTATTTGTTTCATTCAATTTTTTACACTAAATGACTAATTTTAGAAGAATCATATTCAAAACTTATTTTTAACCGACTTCAAATAAGGAGGAGGTTCTCAATTCGGCGAGTATTTTTACTTTTATTGTAGTGGGTTTACGGGTTTGTATTTTCATTAAAAGGCAGTAACGTGATTATTGGCTCACTTTTTTAATAGCCATGCCGTTTAATGTATTTATCAAATATTAAAATAGTTATTTATAATAATCTGTTTCTGAATGGAAAATGAGTTATGCGATTAACATCATATTTACCTTGTTATGTTGAGGTTTATCTTCTTGTGTTTTATTACTACGTAAACGATAAATAATAATTGATGTATCTATTCTAATAATATTTTAGTATATCATCATTCACACAGTCATTACTGTCGTTTAACATTGATGCAAAGATCGGACATAATTTTTAAGAAGGATTTAGATTTTTTTATTGAATTCAATTCAATATTTGAAGTTTTGTGGTGTTTGCTCGATGGTGTTTGCATTAAAATTATAATATCAATATTTTCCTTCCAAACTAATATCCAACAACAATCGTCTTTCAATTTATAAATTATGAATGAATGATTTGATTTGATTTGAATGAATACCTAGGCGTGTGACTCGGAGAAGGCGGCAAGGATCTCGAGGAAGCGCAGGTCCTGGGCGCGGCCAGGGAGTGCGCGGAGCCGGCGCGCCGCAACCCTGCCACCAGAGCGCTCATTGCACCGCCGCCTGATTGTTTTACCATTAATTATTTACGTACACTCTACCACCATGCCACTATGTCCATATAATATGTTAAATTCATTCAAAAATGAGGATCATAAAATACTTCGTGACATCAGTGAGTTATTGATTGTAAGTTATAGCGTCTAATGGAACACGGATATAAATTAATGTAATGGTCATTGTACAACAGAAGGAAATGGAAATAGTAAGAGCTCTAGCATATTAAGTTGAAATCGGTTTTATTAAGAAGTCGATAATTCAAGAGATATTTTGACTTCCGATGTAAGTACTGTGAGTAAGTATCAATATTGGAAAAGCCAATGAGGAAAATATTGTAGTTCATGATTTTAACATCTAGTCGAGACTCGTAGTGAAATTAAAAAAAATGTTATAAAGGTGCTATACCAGTAAACTATTCTTGCTGACTCAAATCGGTAAATGCTCTAACCATTCAGATAATTAAGTAAGATTAATGTCTTTTTTTTTCGTCAATTCCATTTGATTTAATTAATTTGTGGTAAGTGAAGAATTAATTATGATTGCTGTTTTAATGAGATGTGTCGCTTCGCAATAGTTTTCGAAATAGATTGGAGTAGTAGGTATTTGAGTCCTTGGAAATAATGTTAAACAGAGCATTAAAGGCCACATGTTGCTTTGCTAGGAAAGAAGAAATGCAACCGAACATTCAGCCAACACTACACATTCACCTGCTTACTGATTGCCAGGTGTGTAAATCGTATTTTTAATTACTCCTTTGCTAGAAAAATGTAGGTGTGTGGAAATTGAAAAGACATATGAGTAGGCTAATAAAAAACAAAAAAAAGATAACATTTTTATGTTCGTTTGAATTTTAAAATCATGGAAACATATGTGTTACGGATTAAATTATGGATGGTAATTTAAATATAAATAAAGTTTAATGGATCCATTTATTTTATTTCAGATGTAGCAACGTATGAAGATAGTAGTATTTAGATACTAATTTAAGCATAGAATTGTATTCGGTTCCCTTTATGAAAGCGATTATTATTATTATATTAACATATAGATGTATAAATGGATCGGCTTTCAATAGATTAGACAAAGTGTTTCCCAGATAATAGATAATTAGTGTCTGGCTCTCCGTATGCCAATCATGGTTATCCCTAATCGCGATATGGAGCGTTTTAATAAAATAAGAACAGTCGATGTCGTAGGTTTAAGAATGGGTACTTGGTTAAGCTGGTTAGATAAATTATGTTTCCACGGCAAAAGTGAGCGTTCAGAAACGTGTTAGGTTCACGGATTACGATTAATGGTAAATACGAACACATACTAAAGGGAAATATCACAAAAACATATTGAATTTATAATAGAACCTGATATTATTTGTGTGGGTACGAGTTGAAGGGATCCGGTGTGTTAATATAGGGTAAAGTTCTCCAAACGTCAGCTCTCTAGTAATTCGTCTGTGCAAAAAAAATACAAATAAAATAAAAATATCATGTGCACTACACTTTTATATTAATATACTGCAGCGCCTGTTTCACCACTTTTGAGTAAATGCTACCAGAGACTAGTTAATTAAATAACAGATGCTACTAACCTAATAAAATATAACACGTTCAAATACAAAAAACACACTCTGAAAAATTTTAATAAACCTGACAATGATATCAAAAATATTAAGTACTCAAACTATGTCCTAGAAATATTGACCTCCCAACAAATAATAATAAAGTCGCTGTTGGTAACTGTATTACAATATACGAAATAAATATAACAATAAAATAAAATTATTTCGACTCATAGATACCTTGGCCTATTCATTCGAAATCATCATGCTCCTGTGGTTTATTATCACAAATTAAATAATTCTTTTGCTATTACAGTATCTTATTTCGCTGCATTTTGAATATGCAGTTTGAAATAATAGGCTTTGTTACCTGTGATTATCTTACCCTCTTCATGGACATCAAGGGAATCTTTCCTTTCTGGCTCATCGTCGGAGTCAGGGTCTGCAATAGAGTCGGCTTCGGTCATGATCAGCTCGGGAGGAGGGCAGGCCAACCCTATTGAAGCGTCTAAAATATAGAATTTATTAATCAAAATAGAATCCACAAATCACATTATTTCGAAATAATTTTGCAAGAGTTTGTTTCGTAAAATATGATTCCTATGATAGATTTGTTATTGTGTCTTCAGTATAGTCTACGGGAAAGTGCTAATATCTTAATAGGTATATGTCCCAAATGTCCATTAATGGAAATTTAAACAGGACATTGAAAAGTGATAATTGTAACAAACTTCTGTATTCTGCACTCCTCCTTCCTATAAACTTTAACTATGTCAAATCTCATAATCCTCCGTGCACGCAATATGCTTTGAAAGGAGTCCGAAGTTTTCTCTTCACATATTATTATATAAATATGATATTATTATAGATAATAAGAAAGAACTTCCGTAACTGCTAGTACTTTTTTAATAAACTAGCTGGTAGTAAGTTTTATACCATGTTTTAGGCAAATAAATGATTATGATTATGATTATGATTATGTAGGTACTAACATTGTGTCGTCACGTGTTATCCTTATTTAGCTTTAAGACAATTTTACTTCCTAGTTTTTTCTTTATTATAAGTACTAGAGCTGCGATTAACCTCGATTAATTGCGACGTATCTACGATGAAATCCTAGGATTTTTATCTACTCATAATATTTGATATTATGCGTAGATGCGCATGCGCGGCCTTATGTAATGTTTTCGGTTACACCGCGCTTTTATATTATTTCAACCTAACCTAACACCAACTATAGAGCAGTAACTGGACCTATAAGTACATTTTATTATTGGATTTGACTATTATACCTTAGCAACAACACAAATATTTTTGGTCCTTCGAACCGGAGTATGATTTACACAAGCGTTTATTCTATGCTGTGTTATTGCTTTACAAAAGTAATGGTCTTCCTGAATAATTGACATTCTATTTTACTCAAATGACCAGATAGCAATGAAAATGGCCTCAATAATTCACGGCACGCCTAATTAAACGACTTACAGACTGTTCCCTCGAACCCATTTGCACTATTATTATTAATCTCAAGTTTGAAATGGTTGTTGCTGTTTACTGGCAGGTATAGCCATTTCAAAGTTTAAACAATAAGGGTTCAAAGAGTTGTTACGCACATAGGTTTAGAAATTCATTTTCTCCGTAATACGAGGACAATATTTTATTTTTATTCTAAAAGCGCCGATAGATTCAAGCACATATGCCATTTAGTGGTCAACTATTTCATCAATTTAATGGCCATAATTTACTAAAATTCGTTTGAACTGTCGACACATAGCGAGGTTCATAAGAAATTATCAAAGTGGAGCAGTCTTATTCTTCCGCATCACTATTAGCAATAACAGTGAGCACGCAATAGCCTCTAAATTTTATAGTTGCCGCATTGTCGGAATGTTCACCGAGTACTATGTACACATGCATTGCTGTATTTTTATTACGTACTTGAAAAAATATTGCATTGCCATAAACTCGAGTAGAGTGGCCTACTGTGACGCTTTTTTACTTTCGCTAACGGAATTTTCCTTAATATGACTCATCAATATTGCAGAGTCCGGAAATTCTCAGATCTCAGGTTGACTAATACTAAGGTACCTCTATGAAATTATCTTAAACGTGTAGATTATCATATATATTTAGTATGTTTATTACAAGCAATCTTGGATCATAAATATTCATATCGATGCAAGCAATGTTAAAACAGTAGGCAAAGAGTCGATTCTATCGTAAAGCAGAGGACTACAGAAAGATTTAAACGTTTACCAAATGTTTCAATTTCATTCTACATTGTGACCTAGTTTTTCGCATCTTAATTTATTTCATTGTTTTTCAGTGCAATACATGCATAAGCTCATTCCTGTATTCCCAAGGAGATAGTCCGTGGTGTAACTAGTACACCTACGATTCTTCGAGCTTATTTCCGTCCCATTATGAGGAGCGTCCCATGTGGTGGGGATCCAATCTCTATATCGGGCACGAATTCCAGTCCCGGGCAACTTATGCGTGATTTATCGAATCTAAAACTCAAACATAATTGTTGCTCGATCTGGGATTTTAACCCAGAATCTCACGGTTTTGCAGGCTAAGTATGCTGCCTTCTATATTTTCAATGAGTTTTAATAATTCGAAATATGCAGAACCGTACATAATGAATAAAGTTATATTAACAAAATGTGTAGAGAAGTAGTTATCATGTTCAGAGTCAGGTCATGATTCACGAAATCATGTGTATAATTTATTGTGGTCGCGTGCTGCGATCATATGATCATGTAAACACGCACTTGTTCTTCGGTTTTTCTGACACATTATAGACATATGTAAACTGAGCTGTTTGTGAAATTTGGGCAAAGCATAATTAAAAGAAGATAGGTAGCATAACTTTCTTGCCATTTCATTTCTTGGAAATCGTAAAAACGAATATTTTGAAGGTTAGTGACCGTATTGGTCATTGACACATTTCGTCGCAAACTGACAATAATTTGGCTCGACTTCAAAAATCAAGAAATAAGCAAATTCTTAATCTCCTTTTGCAGTATAAAATAAATGATTCAGATCCAGGAGGAATTCAACGCGCAAAAATACATGTAAGAGTTTGATGAGGTTTTTTCCGCCGGCAAAATAAGCGTCTTGTTTTTACGTTGTGGTCTGTTTGTCGGGTGATTCTAAATATATTTCGAATAAAAGTTATAACGCAACACTACGAACACAGTACGTCGTCAATTTAGGTACGAAATTGTAAGCTTAAAAAATTACGCATATGTTTTTAAAAAAAAAGGATTTTTTTATAATTTTATGAGTGGTAGAGCCACGCTGTAGACACTTTTGTCTACAGCATGAATGGGCCGGATCGTCTGGATCGTTACCACAGTCTTACAGAAAACCGGCGTAAAATAGCAGCGTGCTGCTGCGTTTCGTACGGAGAGTGAGATATCCAGAGGCCCAAACCCCCTCCCCTTCCCAATTCCTTAATTATCCCTTTCCTTTAAGGTCGGCAACGCAACCATGATTTTTTGGTATTGTGGGCGTACATGGGCGGTGGAGATCACTTACCATCACTTACTTACTTGCTCGTTTGCCGGCCTATGCCATAAAAAAAAATATAATTCGGTAAAGTGAATATTCCATGTCTGAATTGTATTTATCATTTGTCTCTTTACGTTTTGCATCCACATCGTGACGATGCAACAATTTCGCCTAGGTCAGTGATATTAACTGCAATAACTACACTGGTAAAACCTTTATAATTACTCATTTGGCGCGAATCACCAAGGAAACAAAACGGTGTGTTGACCGTATCAGACACCGGAGTGGACTTTTAAGATTTATTATAAGGTCATATGATTTTATTCTGTTTGAGGAAACTCAAGATTAAATGTGACTAATAATACATTTTGGCAAATGTGTAGTAATTACCAGAAGACGAATGACCAGCCGAAGTCAGCTCTTGGTAGAGAGATTCATAAATCATACATTTATTTTACGGAACCCTGTCACATTACATTAAATACTTTATTATATTTAACCTTGAAGATATACATCCATTAATATGTTCGAACCTAAATAATATAATATGCATCTTACGTAACTTATTGCAATAGTATTGATGCATGAACCTGAATAAAAAAAAATACAAAAAGAAATTCTTTTACGAAAACTGAATCAAAATTGGTTGAAAAATGAGACCACAATGAATTTTTCAAATATCGATTAGATAATTTTGAGGCGATTAATAAAATTCTTTCTATAATTATGGGCAATGATTTGAATTTGAATTGATTATATTCATAAAAAAATACATGTATCAGACTTATTGATATTAGGATTTCAAAATGCTAAATGATAAGTTATCAAGAATTAAAAGTAGTTTTACCTCGGTCCTGTTTAGGAATACAAGGCGAGGTCTCTTGACACTTTGTTACGCATTTCTTGTGACAGCAGAGACCGCAATTGCGGCACTGCATAGCATCCTTCAGCCAGATCTGAGGGAAAATGTTATTTCTCATAATAAAAAATTAACATCGCAATTCGCAAAACATAATATTATTGTTATCCAAAACATTGACGAAATACATTATTTTTAGGTAATGCAGAAGGTTCTCAATTCGACGCGTTTTTTTAATATTATCATTTGGATGATCCTTTTTTTCATTTGATAGAGTACAACGACTCAAAATTGGTTATTGTTGTTCTAGCTTTTATATTTTTGAGGCGATTTTATGTTTGTCCATAAGATTTTTTGAACATGATAAGCTCGCATATTTATTTATATACAAACTAGGTACTGACTTTATAATTTTATAGTATTTTGTTCTCAGAGTACAAATTATTATTCAAATACAATTTTTTTATTTTTACGAAGTCCATGAACCGATCAGTCAATCAGGCCAAACATTAATTGCTATTGATTCTACTAAATAACGTAAAATGTTTACTAAACTTAGAACAGAGTGATAAACATAGTCCGACCTTTTTGTTACAGAAGTCACATTGCGTCGACCTGTGGAAGTGTGTGCGCACGAAGTCATGAGTCGCTCTGGTTGGTTTCGGCAGTCTCGGAGGTACGGAGTCCTTGCTGGCTGGCCGTGGGATAGTACGAGTTGTACCTGCACCTTCCCACTCCCACCACACCAGGGCGTCACCGAAACAGAGGCATGGCTCAAAACCAGCGTGCGATGATAGCTTGTGGCTTTTGCTGGAATTAAAATAAAATGTTGGACTGCCTCGTTAGAGCAGTTGTAATGCGTACGACTGAGGCTGACGCTGAGGTCTCTGGTTCGATCCCCGGGTCGGGTAACAGTGATATTGTGTTTTTCTATTACGAAATACTCAGTATCAGCCCGGAATCTGGAATTGTGCCCAGTAGGGCTAGAGGCTCGCCCCTATCACATCATGGGATGGAGATACGGTCGGCCAAATGTGGGTGTACTGTTTACACCTCTGCCTACCTCTTCGAGGATTATAGGCGTGAGTACGTATGTATGTATGAGTTTTTAGTGAACAATCAACTGATTACATAGATCATGTACCATCTATGATCTTAATAAATTTTATTCTTAACTCGTGGATCCTAAAATTTAACCTTGTTAACATTCTTATAATATCACAAGGTGGTAGGTACCTCGTATGCGAGAGAACGTCTGGGGTGGTACCACCGCTTTGTCTATTTATGCCGCCAAACAGCAGTGTGTAAGCACTGTTGTACTTCGGTTTGAAGGACATTGAAGCCATTGAAATTACTGGGCATTATGAGGCTTAACATCTTATGACTCGGAGTGACAAGTATGTAGTGCTTTGTAACTCAAAGTTCTGTGTGGTGTTGCATCCGTTTATGGATAGGCGTAGCGCTTACCATCAGGCGAGACATGCTCGTTTCGTCACACAAGCTAATAAAAAAAATTGTTATCGATTTTATAGAAGAACGTTTACAACCGGTCATTCACGACTTTCCTTATTCTTAAACATCGTTTCTTTAAATTTGCAATTTTCATTATCTGAGTCATGTAAAGTGCATTCACCTGAACTTGATATCGACATCCGGTGGTAAGAACTGATATCTCTTCATATGATGTGGCACCGTTGAATCCTGACATTCGCTGAGAAGCGCTGCTAATGGAATGTTCAAGTAACCAAGCAACACTTCATCTTTCTCCCCAGGCACAGTCGCCCATACATTGATATTTAAATATTTGTGATTCTCATTCAATTTGAACTCAGTTTCTTCGTCGAAAGGTATTATTGGTTTCAGTTGAATGCTCTTAGTCCAGAACATTTGGCATATTTCTACATGCTCGGTTTGCCGCGGACCACCTGTTTCAAAAAGCTGTTCTTCTTCGTCCAAAATGTTGTCCACTTTCTCGGAGACCTTGCACTCTGACGAGTCCATTTTGATGATTGGAATATCAGGATGTTTGACAGTTTTGTTGATGGCTGTAGACTGTCTTAAGGGAGTGCTCGCGCCAGAAGCAGGTGGCGTACTGCCGGCCGAGCTGTCGGAAGACTTGTTTTCAACGGAACATCGTCTTTTGCGAAGACCAAAGTTCGTGCCAGGGCACGGAGGATCAGTCAAGCTAGTCTTTGAAAGCTGACGTACTGGTTCAGTTTTAGGCTTAGTTTGTGCTTCAGTCTCGTTTTGTGGTTCCACTGTCTTTGCTGGAGATTCTGATTCCTTTAAGTAAAAAAGATTTTAAAACTTCTAATAAAAAAAGAAGTACTTATTTTGATTACAAGTATTATGAGGGTATAAGTATTTTTTTCTACAATATGGAACCGAATGGAATAAATGGGTAAATTGTTTACGGTAATACCTGTACATTACTCTTGGTTGCCGCACCTCTCATACCCTGTAGCCGGACTCCCTCCATCACCTCAGATACTCGTCTGAACGAGAAGTTAGGTTTCATCCTTTTAGGCTCGTTCGAAGTCTCATCTCTCCTGACAGTGCCGTATCCACCGCCGCGGCGCACGCGCACTGTTACTGCACGACGCTCCACTGATCGAAGCAGTTTTCCAACCTTACAAATAATACAACGCTCAATAATAGGCTCGCTTTCTATCAAATCATGGGACGGAGATAAGCTCGGTGAAATGTGGGTGTCCTGGTTACACCTCTTCTTACAGGCGTAAGTGCGTATGTAAATATGTATAAATAAAACATGTTGTAATGTAAAAATATATTAACAGTTTCAATTATTTTAGTAGGTATAATTAGGTTATCTATTATGATCATCATCAATATCAACGTTACAATACAATACAATACAATACAATACAATGCAATGCAATGCAATGCAATACAATAGGAAACCATGCAAGTAGAATTATGTTCGTAATCCTTTTCATGAAATGCACAATTATTAAACAGTCTTTTAGAGAAATCATTTCTTTCTACCTTATCTTCTGGCATTATCCTGGCTTAATGCCAAGGTCCGCCTTCTCGTATCATAGGTTTGACTGTATTTGGTAGATATTATATGGGGCGCCCCGCCGTCTGACCCCACAACCCGCAACAAGAAACAAGTTTCGCCATTCTCTCGTTCGTTAATCAGCAGAGTATACCACGTGCAGGTGAAGTTGGCTTTGGGCCAAGATATTGGTAGCTCAAAGCCTTCAGAAATCAATACTGGGAAATAATACCTGGGCAACATTGTTGATAGGTTTGTTATCTATAGCTAGCACCACGTCGTCCCTCCTCAGATCAGCCCGGTACGCTGGTGACATGGGGACCACTGTGTCCACTAACACCGCACCCACTCCCTGGCAGCAGACAAGACCGAGTGGTCCCGATACAGCTGGCAACACCACATCAAGCACCAGGACACCACGGCGGAGTGAAACCTGCAAAACAGTAGACATGTTCTTAGTATTCTGGATTCGTAGGATAACTACTACTAATGAGTTTCGTAATGTGCGCTATTTTCCTGCTTGAACTTTGAGTTGCAAAACACTGCATGGCACTGGATAGTGATCATCATCCTGAGACGTAAGATGTTAAGTCACATAATGCCCAGTTGCACTGGCTTCAATGTAATTCAAACCGAAACACAACAATGCACAACACTGTTGTTTGGCGGCAGAAATAGACAAAGCGGTGGTACCTACCTAGACGGCCTCTTGCATACGAGGGACCTACAACCTAGTGGTTAGATTTGAGACCTACCCAAGCATGAGAATCTACTGCCAAGGCTGCCCTCACAGTCCCTGATCCACCCAGCCATTGGAGCCGCGTTACTTCTACAAGTCGCACGGTGAGTCGACCGTGTGGTGTAGGTCCATCTTCACCATCAGCACTGCCTGGTTCTGACTTCGGGAAGAATGGCTTGTACCTGCAAAAACATTAACAAAGGAATAGGTATACTATACTATTGTACAATACTGCTTCTTTTTGAAACGAGATAAAACTTCATCCATCTAACCATATCGTAGGTCTGAGTTAAGCATATCTAAATTAAGAGAATATGATAATATGAGATAATATTTTTTTGAGTAGTAGAGCCACGCTGTAGCAGTTTTTTCTACAGCATGAATGGGCCGGCTCGCCCGGGTCGTTACTACTGTCTTACAGAAAACCGACGTAAAGTAACAGCTTGCTAGTGCGTTTCGTACAGTGAGTGAGATAACCGGAGGCCCAAACCCGCTCCCCTTCCCAATTCCTTAATAAAATTATCCCATTCCTTTAAGGTCGGCAACGCGACCATAATTATTTTGGTATTGTAGGCGTAAATGGGCGGTGGAGATCACTTACCATCAGGTGACTCATTTGCTCGATTGCCGGCCTATGATATAAAAAAAATAAAAAATTGCGGGTTTTACTTTAGGTATTTTTCTAATTATTTCTAAGTTTAAGGGTAGACGTTGACGGTAAGTCGATGAGGCAGTGCTGGTGCTAAGGCGGTGTGTGATCTTTAATGACAGTGGATCGATCAAAACACTTTGACGTACCGTATTTTATAATTAGGCAAGGTATGCCTTTGCGCAACGGCTCTTCTAATATGTGCAGCCACCAAGGACGCTAGTCTTGGCTTTAGCTGCCTCCCTTGAAACCTGCCACGCACTCTGAGTTCCAGCTTCGGTGGTGACTCAAAAGCCAACGCCCAGTGAGTGTACGGAGTCCGTCGGAACATCAGTCTAACGATTCCACTTATACTTTCCACTGAAAACAGAAGTTATTACTAGATATTATATTTGTCCGAACAAAATATTTATGGAATTCAATATTCATTATTATAAAGTCTATTATTACACAATTTTTAGTTTATCTTTACAAAGTAAATAATCATTTCTTATGTATTTTCTCGTCTCTATATTCTTCCTTACAATAAGATATGTTAACCCAAAATAACAAAGTAACTACCATCATTAATTAAAACTAAGCACCTGTAATAGAAATATTAGCAATCTTGCCGAGCAGCATTACGGCATCTACATCAATTCTAAAGTTGCCGTCATATGCCAGGTCAAACTTCAAGTCAAGAGACCGGAGTCTCGCGCCGCCGTCTTCCAGTTCACCACATAACAGTTGAAGGTTCGTGATACTCGGAAACTCTGTGCCCACTTCTAACGAACGGAGCTGAAAATAAAACTTGTTATTCAAATAAAAGAAAACCAAGCGTGAGTAAAACTTTTTAAATCCTCTAAGACCCGGCGTCAATGTAAACTACTTAACAACTCAACTACTTAAAAATGTCTGGAATTTAAGTTACAGCCGTTTCATGTACTTAAAGCTTTCTTTTTTAAGTATAGACATGCCCTCGGCATATAGGTTTACTATGTTCAAACCATATAGCGTTATAAGATTAACTGAGTTTTAAACATCATTTATATATTTCATATGGTTTTCTATAAGATTGTGCTACGAATATTCTATTAGAGTTAACACTCCTAATAACAGACTGCCTCGGTGACGCAGTTGTAATGCGTACGCGTTACGATTGAGGCTAACGCTGCGGTCTCGGGTTCGATCCCCGGGACGGGTAAAGTGGTATTGGGTTTTTCTATCAGCCTGGAGTCTGGAATTTGTGTCCGGGATGGCGATAGGCTCGCCTCCTATCACATTGTGGGACGGAGATACGTTCGACGAAATGTGGGTGTACTGGTTACACCTCGGGGATTACATGCGTGAGTGCGAATGTATGTATGTACTCCTAACAGATGAATAGTCTACACTATTACACTAGTAGTAGAGTCATTAGTAATACAGCCAGTTTCAGTGACGAAACTTCGTTCAGGTTCGTATTCCCGCCATGATTTGACGATGGATTTGGTATTATATGGGGCAACCCGCCGTCTGATTCCCACAACCCACAATGGGAACCAAGTTCCGCAGCATGATTCGTTAATCAGTAGAGTGTACCATGAGTAGGTAAGGTTGACTTTGGGCCTAAGATGTTCATAGCCCACTTCCAGTGACAAAATATTTTGAAAAATTCATAATGAAAGTAAGCACATTGAAAAAATAAATGTACAGAAATTGAAATTGCGGAAACTTCTGTTGACCTACTTATTCGTTGAATAGAGTTAATTGATTACCGTTTTCATAACATGCTGTTTACGCGTATAGGGTGTATGAGAATTTCAGCGCCATTAATAATAATTTTATTACCAGCTATTTTAAAATAGAACACGCTTTTAAAGGCAGAATCCATTAAAAAGAAATTATTAATATATTTCTGGTTAACTATTCAAGTCGGTAGTCGATGGTTTATTAAGGGATGGTCATAAAATGATAATATTCAGCGTTACACTGATGTATTCAAAGTTGTAGAGTCATGCTGAAGCCAATTTAGTTTATGGCGTAAAGAAGCATGTTAAATCGGGTCATACCTATTAGTTTTAGAGCCTACCTATTAGTATTAGTATTTTTTTAGTGGTAGAGCCAGTTTTGTTGACAGCATGAATGGGCCGGCTCGTCCGAATCGTTACCACTGTCTCACAGTAAACCGGCGTAAAGTAGCAGCTTCCTCTTGCGTTTCATACGGTGAGTGAGATATCCGGAGGCCCAAATCCCCCTCCCCTTCCCAATTCTTTAATTATCCCTTTCCTTTAAGGTCGGCAACGCGCCCATAATTCTTTTGATATCGTGGGCGTACATGGGCGTGGTAGTACATATCGTGGTGATTACTTACCATCAGGCGACCCACTTGCTCATTAGCCAGCCCATGCAATAAGAAAAAAGCAACACTACACAGAACTTAGAATACAAATGACTGCATACGAGTATATGGCACTGGACTGCGATCGTCACCCCGAGACATAAGTTGTTAACACGCTTCGGCTTGGCGGCAGAAATATATAATGCGGTGGTATGTATGTTCCAACCTAAAGGCTGATAGATCCCTATGCGAGAAGCATAGGGATCTATCACCTAGTGTTAAAAATATCAGTCAGCGTATGATTAATATTAAGTGATGCCACACAAATGACATTTAAAATTTAGTAGCGCAGCATGTAGTCAACTTTATATGACCGCAACACGATAATGTAATGAATATGATGGTATTTTACCTTTATAATTCAAATATTACGTAATTAAATGTAAGTGGAAACATAATAATAACAATAACATTTTACCAAATTGCCGTCACGGTTAATTAACACCCACAAACTGCAGGGATTGGCGCGTTGTGGGTAACCGCTAAATGAAAGTAGATGTGGGGAGGTTGGGCTGAATAGGGGTTGTAACACCCCTTACGAATTGTTACTTTTTAAGTACATGCCATGTTGTAATTGCGCTGTTCTATAAAACTAGGTTTCACAGTTTTTATTGCTCCGGAAGTGTTTTTATTTCAACGTTTTAACTAGTTAGTTGTAGCTCTTGTTATTATTTTGTAAATTATGTATATCAAGACTATATTAGTTATTGTTACAAAAACTTTGTTAAGTAGTTGTATACCTACATAATAGCTACTTCTATATGTCCGGGACAAAGTAATTGTATAATATTTTGTTAGAGCTGCCCATGTTATAATTTTACGTATTACATACATACATACGCACTCATGCCTGTACTCCCCCAAGGGGTAGACAGAGGTGTAACTAGTACACCCATATTTAGCCGAGCTTATTTCCGTCCCATGATGTGATAGGGGGGAACCGATCGCCATATTGGGCACAACTCCAGACTCCGGGTTGATACTTAGCATTTTCATTTACCCAATATCACTTTACCCGACTCGGGGATCGAACCCGAGACCTCAGCACCGCGTACGCATTACAACTGCGCCACCGAGGCAGTGAGTCAATTTTACTTATTGTTTTTATATATTTTTTTATTACCTAGGCAGACGAGCAAGATATTGACAAAACGCTTGACATTGGCAATGCCAGGGCACAGCCAAGCCGCTGTCTTGAACATTATTTCATAATAACCAATTGCCATAATTCTTAATCACGAAATTCTGAGGAGCCTCAGGTTCTCTGGATGGAGGGCACAAAATGAAAATCTACGAAGCTCCAGGTTTTAAGTAAAGTACACTAGACTATCTGCCAGTTACCATATCTCTATAAATCTTCAGTGATGGGCACTTACCGTAAGGGATTCAAATATCTTCCCGGAGGATGTCTTAGTAAGCAGCTCTGAGAGTTCATTGGCCATGCGACGTCGCAGCCATCTCGTGTCGGCCGTGCTTTGCTGGAATATGAACTGCAACATTGCATTCAAAGCGCCTTCTGGAGTACTGCCTGCGCCTCGTGTCAGCTCCGTAAGGATTTCCTATCAAAGAATATGGGATAAATTACTTTTATAATAGGTCGAGAAGCCCCATTTAAATCATGAATTACAAAAATATATTTAAGTAGCGGTCCCGGTTTCAGTAATACAGGCACTGCTCCGCTCCCGTGTTTCATATAAAGTTCAACCACCTCTTTTACACCCTTAAAATGTAAATTTACAAAAATCCTTTCTTATCGGGTACCTATATTATACAAAATATCATCTGAGCATATTTCATAATACATTATTTTCCGTAATTAAAATTGCTTTATTCCAGTTTCTAGCTTTTAAGAAATATATCAGCTTATATTCTCAGCTTGGATTTCACTAAAATTTCCGGCCCAGAGAAATTATTCCATAAAGTTATACGCAGAACATCCGGAGTTGAAATCACTTTGTGATTATAAGCAAACAAAATTATAATTAGATTATCTAAACTTTCATACTAAACTTATTTGAGTCTGGTACGATGACAAATCCGATTAAAATCACGTTAGCTTTTTATAAAAAAAAAAGTATGTTAAGATCTCTATTTAAATAAAATATATTGACGTTTGTCGTATCTTTTGGATCGTATTAATTACTTATTTGTTTGTGCGGAAACGGGTACAACGCGTGTAATTAAAGGGCTTTATTTAGGGCAGGTCCACAGGTCGGTGCTCGTTAACGATGGTAGTCGCCCGAAATAAACGTTTTTACGTGCGTCGGTTAAAAGAACATTACATGTTGTGATCCGTGTAAAAAACGTAATTTGTGCAGAACTTTTTCCAAGGTACAACTTTTTTATGCGTCACTTGGTGGTATGTGATCTCCTCCGCATATATGCACCCACAATACCAGAAGAATTATATGCGCATTGCAGACCTTAAAGACATGGGACAATTTTTTTTTTTTTATTTGGTCCTCCGGATATCTCACATACCATACGAAACGCAGCAGCAAACCGCTATTTTACGTCGGTGTTCTGTAAGACAGTGGTAACGATCCAGTTGAGCTGACTCATTCATGCTATGGGCAAAACTGTCTATAGCGTGGCTCTACCACTCAACAAATTAAAATATTTTTATCAACGGAAAGTTGGATATTGTTTTATTTTATTTTTTACTCTCCATCTACTATGATTCCCTGTTTGAATCCACTGGGGGTTTTATTCGGATTTTTTGTTCGTACTGGATTAAAGGCAAGAGATCCTAGTTTACACTTAAGCTGTGGTAGTTTCCAAACGAAGAACTGTATCGTTCCCTGTGGTGCCGTATATACAAATTAAGTAAGGGACAACGTAGATTCAGACCTCTCTATCGACCTTTAGTGTTGGGTGAGGTAGGTTCCATTGTATTCTCAAGGAGAGTAGGCAGACTATTGATATTATAGATAATAAATATTGCGAAATACATTTAAATACACTTTAATCTTTGATACACCATAAAGAGAAATAAGAAAAATACTGCAAATAATGGCAGATTTTATATGAAAAAGAAAACTGTAATAAAAAATTCCTTCTTGATTTACAGTGCCTGTGCTTTGATCTCAAATGTTCAACAAAAACAGAACACGATTTATCATAACATAAAAAGTAAAATTACCGGAAGGCAAAAACTAATTTTATTAATCTTCCTAGAGTAGGAACGGAACGACCCAATCAGAGTGGTACTACCACTACTTTCCCACAGAAAATCGTCGTGAAATGACAGCTTATTGTTGCGTTTCCGGAAGCCCTAACAATCTTACCAATTCCAAGATCGGTAATAGCATGTTAAGCTCTACGATGCAATTCACTTCGCCGTTGACAGAACCAGTTGGAGGGCTCTTATAACTTTAGCCTGCTGTGGTCGCTATCCTCAATATTGAGGAAACGGCTGGATAGATGGATGGATAAGACTTAACACCTTATGTCTCAGGGCGACGAGAGCAGACCATTGCCATGCAGGGCTTTATGATACAAAATGATGTCTGGTGTTGTTTCTGTTTATGGGCAGGCAGTACGTTTACCATCAATCGAGCGGCCTGCTTGTTTCGTCATTCAAACTACTAAAAACAGTAAGCGTTATTTTGTGTTAAAAAGTTTATATTTTACAATTTTTTAGTAAAATAATCATCATAGTGGTGCACAAATGTTAATGTTTTAGTCTAAATGGGACCACCACCGAAGTAAACCCTATTGAGTACAATAAGAATCATCCAAATCGGTCCACATTTGGGGAAGTTATGCGTGAACATACATAAAAAATATATAACTACAGATGAATTAAAAACCTTTGTTTATTTACGTCGGTTAAAAAAGTGGAAATTTGGCGGCTTGGTTCTACTATAAAAGGATTTTACGAAAACCCACCACTGCGTAATCACTATTATTCAGGAGTTGCGAGCAAAGGTAATGAATAAATCCGGGTTACTATAATTATAATATTCCGGTGTGTGCGAGATTATTCCCATATTACATTTAGTTCCATAATCGCCAGCAGTGAAATATTAAAAACAAACACTATAAAACATTGTAGTTAAGCTCGTGAAATCAATAAAAAGTACCTACATGTAAGCAGTTGGCAGTTGGCACTGATTGCGTTAACAAGCAATTGAAGGAAAATTACTGCGACGTTAACCGATGTGCAAAAGTGTATATGTACTTTATATGTTGCAAGATTGTTCGATTAGTTCACGATCTATTAACAGCCTCTGTGGCGCAGTGGGTTAGTAGTCGGCTGTGAAGCGAGAGGCCGTGGGTTCGATTCCCACACCGAGACAAATGTTTGTATGAACCACAAATATTGGTCTCGGGTCTGGGTGTTGTGGGACCGCAAGTCCCTCGTAGTTCCTGATACCCACGACACAGGTTTACCTAGTGTGGGGTCAGAACTATGTGTGTGACTTTTGGGTGTATTATTATTATTATTATTATTTCAGTAACGTAATTTTCGGTTTATAATTAAATCACAAATTTCCCGGGTTTGAAATTTGTGCCCGATGTTTATTTTTATATTTTTATGGCATAGGTCGGAATCGAGCAAGTGGGTCATCTGATGGTAAGTGATCTGCACCGTCCATGTACACAATACCAAAAGAATGATGGGCGCGTTGCCGACCTTAAAGGAAAGGGATAATTAAGGAATTCGACAAAATCGCATTTCGAAATCGACAGCCTCCGTGGCGCAGCGGGCGAGTAGCCCGAGTAGTAGGTTGCGAAGCGTGAGGCCGTGGGCTCGATTGTTTGTTTTGGTTTTTGTTGAATGTTTGTCTGATCCACAAATATTTGTCTCGGGTCTGGGTGTTGTGGGACCGCAAGTCCCTCGTAGTTCTTGATACCCACGATACAGGTTTACCTAGTGTGGGGTCAGGACTATGTGTGTGACTGTTGGGTGTATTATTTAATTGGGAAGGGGAGGAGGATTTGGGCCTCCAGATATTTCATTCACCGTACGAAACGCAGCAGCAAGCTGCTACTTTACGCCGGTTTTCTGTGAGACAGTGGTAACGACCCGGACGAGCCGGCCCATTCATGCTGTAGACAAAAGTGTCTACAGCGTGGCTCTACCACTCAATATGGTGCGCCACCTGTTATACCATATATATATATATACCACCATGGGTCGGAAATAAGATCGTCGAACCGTAGGTAGGAGGGGTTGTATACCGTTTCGCGAGTACAGGAATAAGCTTATGTATATTTGTATGTAAAAATATGGTTGCGTATTTTTGCCGTTTCGTTCATACTTTTCATTTGGACTTACCCCAAAGTAATGAGGGGTAACCATCACAAATGATTTTACTGCATTTTTTTTGGCAAATTGAGGAGCGGAAGCTAAGTACACTAAGCGCCAAATAGTAGATTAGTAGCACTTTTTCGGTAGGCGATACGGTAGGAAGTGGCTTGACCGTCTCCTGAAGTTCATGGGCGGCGGTGACCACTTACCATTAGATGGGCTGCACGCTCGTCTGTGTACCATAAGAATAAACTTACCGGAGGTAGTGTGACGGGGAAGTAAAAATCTTCTTGTACTTGTGGTCTCTTCTCGAAAGGTCGTATGAAGTACAAAAGGAACGCTAATGGTATAGCTAGAGCGGATATTGCTCCGAAAAGAGCAGCGAACAGCAGCCACGTCCAGTCCGGCATGTTTGATTCTGCAAACAAATTGTAAAGGGTGGTTTGATAGTTAATCGTAAAACGTTCGTAGAAGCATCTTCACATTATACAGACAAATATTCACGTATTTTAGACGTAACTATTGCTGCAATAACCTTTAACAGTTGGTTTAACAGTATGGTTGTTTTATCTTATAAAAACATACGCACTCACGCCTGTAATACCCGAAGGGGTAGGCAGAGGTGTAACCAGTACACCCACATTTCGCCGAGCGTATCTCCGTCCCAAGATGTGATAGGGGGCGAGCCTATCGCCAATAAATCAAGCATTTTGTTTTTTATCGAATGAGTAAAGTCTCGATATCGACTTCAACTTTGGACAACACTAAATGATAAACAGTGATAATTTAGACCTCCTTTCATTTCAATTTTATTATTTAAAATTAATTAGAGGCAATAGAATCAGTAGGTTAATCAGAGTTCGGTAATTCATGATCTGTTATGAAGCTTGAATACAATGAGTAAGATGTGATCGAACTTAATCAATGAGCGATTAAAGTTGAAATTTCGTTTAGAGATCCGATTTAGAGAAGATCGGGTAAGGTGAATGTAATGACCCTTAAATATGACCACACCTTGCTGTAACATGTTGTACAACATGCAATCCCGAGAGTGATGGATACTTATCTAGATCCAGAAAAAACAATAATTCAAAATCTAGTAGCGACGGAGATCTTTCTCTAAGCTAAAAGGAAATCCAATAACTCCAGTTAGAACCTAAAAAATAACTTTCTTGTTGTTATCGAGACTCCGATCCTAATTAATAATATTAGTTAAAGCGGTAAGTCCAGGCAGATAGAGTAGCTAACTAGTGTTCACACCACACCGCAGGGATTGTTCGGATAATAAAAAAATATGAGTATAGCAAAAGGAATTGGAGGTCCTTTTTGTAGTAAAATATGTACAAAAAACTTCCTAAGTGGATATTGATATTAAAGCTAAAACTACCGATAGATATAACAATTGAATGGGATGGCTAGATCAAGAATAAATAATCTGATGATAGCGGTAATTTTATTCTTTAGATTCATAGATAATTTATTTTTTATTGTCTTTGTTACTGGTGAATGGTACAGTTTGGAGGGAAATACCTTATAAAACGTTCTCTGACCTAGTCGGATATGTTATTGAGAAAGGCTAGGGCTGAAGTATTCTAGATAAATATGCTTGTGTGAAGAATATATTAAGTCTAAATAAGTCTAAGTAAGTAAGTGAGTAAGATCGTTGCTAGTGGAAACCCCTTGATTCTGCTTACTCTAATGGAAAATATGTATGTTTGCGTAAACACAGGCTTAACTACGTGAGATTCTGTTAAAAATTTAATATTTACAAATGAAAGACGTGCCTGTGTTTCGACTTATTTATACCCCGTGAAAAACAAATATAGTAGACGAGGGAGGTTGATGTAAACTGCCTACGGGCTTATAATTCCGTTCGGCACAGTAAACACGTTAGCTAGAAAATGTTTAATTAGTTTGTTCCATTATTTATATTCCTTGGAACAATGAATTAAAATAATTATGTTATGTTCAGGCTATTTTCAGGATATCATGTTGATTAAAAATGTGGCTTAAAAAAAATAAAGACCATTAAACCAAGTAAATAGAGACCATTTGGCACAAAAGGGAAATGATACGTATTCATTGCTAGATTATGAGACAAACCATATGTTATATATAACTTTATTTACACCTATCGCTTATTTATAATATCACTGTTTGTATTTATTAGCATAAGAAATTGTAAGCTAGATGTGAATGAATGTAGACAAAATCGATTTGGTAATCCTTAAGTAAATGTTTTTAAATGCGCAGTACTTCATCAATAATAAGTGTACGAAAGAACATTCTGCAAAACCAATTTATAGTACCTAATAATGTAATAATACTAGCCCTGTATTTTACACGTCTCACTGCTGAATAAGAAACTGTCTCGACAGTTCGTACTACTCTCCGCTGAGCTATCGCTGCTATATTTAATTTATAGGTATTGTATATGGATATTTATTTAGTTAAAACGACGACGTAAAGTCACGATATATTATGCAGCAATATTGTTTTCCAACAGCTGCACATTAGCTATTGCAGTTTTAAATTAGATTGATAGTTAATCATATAGTTAGATTGATTACTTACATTTCCTTTATTTATTTAGTTTTCTTTTATTATAATGTAGATAATAATATTGATAAAATGTTTAAATGACATAAAACATTATTTTTAATTGGTTAGGTTCATTTAAATACTCGGGGATTCTTCAAACGAAGACTAATAGTTAAATAATTCTATATCTTTGTAATAAAGTTGTACTTAATACGATTATTATTACGTATAAATTCAGTCTAATATTTATTCAGATGAAACTTGTGATATTTAGAATCGAAATAAATTAATGTAAATAATATCTAAAATATATATCATTAGTCGAGAGTACTTTCCAGTCGATAGCAACTAAAGGCCCGAGCTGAAATCGAACGCTGTCCCTCGGGAACCAGGATCGATCGAGGTAAAACGTGGCTTGGATATTTCTAAATATCTTTCTGTATACGAAAATCTGTGCATCTACAACAAGAAATACATGAACAATCTTCTTTATAGGATTTATGTAGACTAAACATTGAGACATATTGCATGACGATGACAATAGCTATCCAACACGTTTTCATATAATTTTAACATCCAGTAGTAACTTACCCAATTATCCTTAATATATTCACTGTTTATTCTCAAATCAACAAAAGAAACATACAGATGTTTCTTTGGGTCTATCCAATTGAGTGTACTCCAGTTCAGTCATCACTTTCGTTTACAATAAAAAAAGACATAATAAACAAAATTGTATCCAAACAACAACAGAAAAATCTCCACACTTACCTGCTTAAGATGCAATGCAAACAGATACACCTATAAACAATTATTTATTCTACGTCCTAACAGTCGATAACACTAAAACAATTGATATTAAAACATCGTGCCTAACAAATCGTATGCAGTTAGTCTTTGAATGAAAGTACTGGGCTAAAGTTAAATAACATCGTCTCGCCAGCCGGCATACCGGCAGCGACCACCGTCCTTTACATCACTGACAATTTGCAGCGAAATTATTATTTTTGATAAAACACCTAGGAATTTCATTGAGCATGCGCGAACCCTCGCCAATTGGACCAGAGTTCATGTATTGGAGAGTCCAGGTTCAAAGAGACACGCATTGTAAGGGAGCTCGCTTTTGTTTTGAAAATCACGTCAATTTTAGCCAGAACACACTTTCCTTCCCTATACTTCTTAATAAAAAAAATCGATGAGTTTAGAATTTTATTCTAATTCATTAATATTAGTTACAAAATTGTATCGCATCAACGATTCTGTACGCCTGCGCGCTGTTCCGATCAATAGACCCGCTGTGTTTTTTCCACAGGTATGAGGTAGGTCTAACCACTACTCATGTGGCGAACAAAAAGTAATCTTCAGAAAAGGGATGAGGGTTTGATATCTATTGGATCAATTTAATAATATGGAAAAAGTTCATTCATGAAAGCAAAACAAATTGTTTACCCGGTAGATAAATGTCAATAAAGTTCAGATTGGTTTTCCTACACTACAAACAGTTGCTGATATTTACAGTAGGATTTACTTTTCATTTGACATTGGACGCAACTAAAGAAAACATCGTGAGGGAACCTGCATACCTGAGAATTCCCTATAAGATATACATACTCACGACTGTAATAATGAAAGGGTAGGTAGAGGTGTAACCAGTACACCCACAATTCGTCGAGCGTATCTCCGTTCCATGATGTGATAACGGGCGAGCCTATCGCCATACCGGGCACAATTCCAGACTCCGGGCTGATACTGAGCTTTTCGTAATAGTAAAACCCAATACCACTTCACCCGACCCGGAGATCGAACCCGAGACCCGTATCTCCAGTAGTCGCCGATATTTTCATGGAAGACTTCGAGGAGACAGCCCTAAGCACATCCCCTGTCTCACCAAGATTTTATAAACGGTACGTAGATGATACTTTCACAATTTTACCATCTGACAAAGTATCTGCATTTTTAGATCATCTCAACTCCATTAACAATAAAATTCAATTCACTATGGAGTTGGAACATAATAAATCTCTAGCCTTCTTAGATGTTTTGGTTATCCGTCCCCCTGATCAGTCTTTAAGCCATACTGTGTATCGGAAAATGACCCATACTGATAAATACTTGAACGGTGAATATCACCACCATCCAAAACAGTTAGCTACCGTGGGTAAATCCTTGTTTCAGAGAGCACAAGGAATCTGTGACGAGGAACATCTGGCTACTGAGTTTCAGCATATCAAGCGAGTACTGCAAGACAATAAGCTCCAAATTCCACGCCGCCGTCACAGAAACCGAGTGAAACCAGCCACAGTTGAACGTGCCCCTGTTGTATTACCATATTATGTTAGAGGTGTCACAGACAAGATTGGCTACATACTGAAGCGTGCTTCTATTAAAACTTATTTCAAGCCGCCCAAGAAGATTAGTCAATTTTTACCATCTGTCAAGTGTCACATACCTCTATAAGAACAGGGTGTATATAAAATAGATTGTGACTGTGGACTCTCCTATATCGGACAAACTAAAAGAAGCATAGGGACCCGCGTCAAAGAACACATAGCTGATCTTAAACACCGACGCTCTACGAAGTCTGCAGTTGCTGAACATTCAGATGAAGGCTCGAAACATTACCTTAGATTTGACAAACCACAAATCCTTGCCAAAGAACACCGATTCCTACCTAGGATGATTCGCGAGGCTATTGAAATTAAGAAACACCCAAATTTCAATAGAGAAGATGGTTGGAAGCTTGCACAAGCCTGGGATCCAATTATACAGTTAATTAAATCGGAACCCAAAAGACCAACTGCCAGACCTCAAGATACCGTGAGCTCTTTCTGAGTAGATCGGACTAGTGTCAACTAACTTATTTAAATAATTAAAAATAAATGTATAATTTTAAAATTAAGGTAGCCATTGTAACATTAACTTTTCGAGACGACCTACACCTCAGTCTCTCCCGTGACCACGAAGGCTGAAAAGCTTTCGAAACGTCGGGACTAAAATAAAAATTAAACCGCGATAAAATCCGTATAAACTAGTTTTATTTCAATGTGTAATATTCGCGTAAACCTAAGAAATCACCGAGACCTCAACGTCAGCCTCAGTCGTAACACGTACGCATTACAAATAATTACAATTGCGCCACCGAGGCAGTCTTCTCTATAAGAATTTCGTAGATATGTCATATAGTACCACCTCTTATTAGGCCAGCGTTGTGGACTAAGGACTATTCGCTCTCAATAGCGAGTAGGCTTGTGCCCAGCAATGGGATAGTTTAATACAAAGCTGATATTATTAATATTAACTTTGGATTCGGGGTCTGTGTTTGTTTCTATTTACGGGCAAGCATGGCGCTTACCATCAAGCGAGGGAATAACTCATTTCGTCATTCAAGATAACAAGAAATACAGTAACCACCGCAGGCCGTTACATTCATAATAAATGGATAAGTTCTGATGAATCACTGCGCTATTCTTTTGTCTAAACAAAAGTTATATTTCGAATCATTTGTCTTACAAAATACTATCATATACATATAGTACGTATTCCTATTAAGTATTGGAAAATCTAGTTCTTCAGATGCATAACATCACACTGTGTCGAGTTTCTGTGATAGATACGGAGGTAGAGCTAGGTACAATAAAATACAATAGAATTAGTACCTTACAACTAATATATGTTACAAAGAAACTCCTCCTTTTTTGAAGTCGGTTAAAAGCGCTCTTATCGCTAAAAGCGATTTCTTTTAGCACCTCTAAAATAGGCTAGTTGACACTATTTTTAGTTAGTAGAGGCTTTTCTAGACCGTTTTTTTTATTTTATCGTATTTTTCTGAGACTTATAAAACAACAAAACTTTAATTCAAATTTATTTTTTTCATGAACATAGAAAAACGTCGTCGGCCATGTTGGCCTATAGATTATCTGTGCAATGACGACACATATTAGTAAATAAACATGCGAAATAACCTATGCGACCTAGATATTGACTGAAACTCAAATTTATTTTTGCGAAGATCACTTCGGTGTAAGTACTTACCTACATAATATCTTATTATTTTTGCTACAAAATAAATAAATAAATACACCCAACAGTCACACACATAGTCCTGACCCCACACTAGGTAAACCTGTATCGTGGGTATCAAGAACTACGAGGGACTTGCGGTCCCACAACACCTAGACCCGAGACAAATATTTGTGGATCAGACAAACATTTGTCAAGGTGCGGGAATCGAACCCACGGCCTCACGCTTCGCAACCGGCTACTCGCCCACTGCGCCACGGAGGCTGTCAAAAGACCACAACATGCGATTTGCGAATGGCATTTAGTTGTTTACATAGTGACTGACGTCACGATCATGGCATAGCTATTAATAGCTATCATAGCTATTAATCTAAGGTGGCAGCGTTTTCGAAGATTTCAAATAAAGATAAAAAAATATATTTTGTAATTTGAATTTTAAAGACATCTTCTACTTTAATGTTTTGAAATTGATATATTTGGGTTCCATAAATCAAATACTGTAGGAAATAAACAATTATTTATTAAATTTTGGTATAAGTCAACTAGCCTATTATTATGAATATTATAAATAAAATGACAATTATTATTTCACTACCTCGGTAGCGCAGTTGTAATGCGAACGCGGTACGACTGCTGTGCTGAGGTCTCAGGTGTGATCCCCGGATCGGGTAAAAGTGATATTGAGTTTTTCTATTACGAAATGCACAGTATCAGCCCGGAGTCTGGAATTTGTACCCGGTATGACCATAGGCTTGCCGCCTATAACATCATTGGACGGAGATACGCTCGGCGAAATGTGGCTGTACTGGTTACACCTCAGCTTACCCCTTTGGGGATTACAGGCGTGGGTGCGTATGTATGTTTGGTTGTATTATACAACAAAATTACTATTGTTACACATCTTAAGGTGTTTTAATAATTTATTTGAGAGTGATAGACTTGTAAAGGAAAATACGCCTACGCCTTATAAAGCGGACTGATGAGTTCTTATCGCAGAAAACATCCCACTAATGACGGTGTCATTATGGTTTTTGTCGTTTCTTATCTCAAGATCCATTTGTTATATTGGATAGGCAAGTAAGGTCTGATTGTATTGTAAAAAAACATTTTTGAGCCGGTGGTATCAATGATTGATTATTAAACTACAGTATCACCGATCTAAAATTGTTTAGTTTATTTTTAGGTTTTGTCGTTTTTTGTGTAAAACAGTGCATACATGTTTTTTACTTTTTCATCCCCGATGTCACTCATTTAGGGATGGAATTATTTCTTCTAATTTAAATTGACCACAACTACAGTAAACTCTATCGAATACAAAAATAATCATTCAAATCGGCCCATATTTTGTGGAATTATTCCGACGCGACGCGAGTAAATGTGTAAATTTACGTGAAATATTATAGTTTATATTTATTGAAATATAATAGTACCGATAATAGATAATATTATTTATCATAAATGGGATTAAGGAAATTTTCCACAACGTTATTCCAATGCGAGTAGACGTGTACGTGAAATGGAATGACTATCAAGTATTTGCGGAAATTGAAGCATTAAAAATCCGCAAGCGTTGAGCGCAATGTTCGCTATAAAATTACTTTCACGTTCGGACCCAACAGGCAACATCGTGTATCAGTTGATTGAAATGATTGCACATCTATATTTACACGACAGTATATACAAGTCTATTTTATGGCTAATGAAGGAATCCTAAGTTACTGGGCTTCTTCAGAAATCTATTTTTTATAGGCCACCAAACGAGCTTAGTCACCTGTGAGGCAATTCTCACTTCCCTCGAAATAATCTCGGATTCGAATCAGCGATTCTCTACTGTAAAATTTCGAATGTCAAAGTATTTTTCTCGAATCTTGTATTCTCAGCTACAATCGAAATAAAATACGTAAAAAATCTCTATTCGAAGGAGCAAAATGTTGCCATTAAAAAACATATCAGCCCGCGAGGCGTTCCGTTCAACGTAAGTAGTGCGATTTTTAATCGCATGCGATAACTTACCATGAACAATATACTGATAAATATATTTAGATGTGTAACGTATTACAACAAGTGTAGTATACGTGTTTTGTGATTATTATAACATAAATAATGCGATAATCATTATGAGAAGATTTTAAAATAAGTTTTTAAATTACCAATTCCCAAGATTTGCAGTAATGGAACGTAATATGGATATCAAAGTTTAAGCGGGAAACCTAGTGTATCTAAGTTTAGATTTCATGTTATTCTCGTTGTGTCTATTTTGCTCTCAAAATGAATACAATCCAAAAAAAACTACCCAAGTACCCAGCAGCAGCATTTTCTTCCAAATAGTGGAAGCGGATCTACGATCTCCGAAGTGTAAAATTTTCACCAATATTTTCTAAGCGTGAAGATGATAAAAGATGGATAAATTTCAGAAACATTAAATGCCCTTACTGGCGCAAACAAATAGTGGGAGGGTTGGTGTAAAGTAAATAAAATACAGACCAAATTACTATTTGAAGCCCAAATAGTCCCCCTTACCAATTATCCCATTCCTAGGTATTATGGGCGTACATGGGCGGTGAAAGTCACTTACAATCAGGTGACCCACTAGGTTAATAAATAGGTTTATAAATACATATTTCATTATTTGTTAAATTGCCTTAATCACTTTTCCCGACACACTCGTACCACAAGCTTAGTCACAAGCAATTGCAATCATCAACAATATCAAACACGCAAACAAGCTAGCTTCCTTTAGTATATTTATTGATTGTAATACCTATACATATGTACTCACGCCTGTATTCCCCGAAGGGGTAGGCAGAAGTACACCTCTGTACCTGTATTAATGTGGACACCCACATGAATACTACCTAATGTACTGTTTGCAACCAGTAGGCCACAGTAGGCACACCCACATTTCGCAGAGATTTTTTCCGTCCCATTTTGTAATAGGGGGCGAGTTGTTTGTAATATTTACTTTGTTTATCCATTTTCAGACATAGTATGATCGTAAAGCGAATGTAAAAAGAAATTGTAATTTATAAATAAATTAAATTAAATATTTTGACAGTTGACATTGTCATTTCTATTCGACATTTACGTTTCGAACGCTCTCTACCATTCGAAGTAACTCTATCAGCAACCTACGAGATATTTCGAGCCCGAGATTCCCAGAATAGCTCAACGTGAATTTCATTCGAAAAAAGTTCGAATCCGAGATTTTTCTCGAATTCGAATTGCGCGAGAATTGCCACACTGATGGTAAGTGATCTCTACCGCCCATGTAAGCTCGCAATACCAGTAGAATCATGGGTGCGTTGCCGACCTTAAAGGAAAGGCATAATTAAGGGATTGGGAATGAGAGGGCGATTTGGGCCTCTGGATATCTCACTCACCGTACGAAACGCAGCAGGAAATCGCTAATTTAAGTCGGTTTACTGTGAGACAGTGTTAACAATCTGTTGGAGCTAGCCCAGAGCTCTACCACTCAATCTGCAGCGTGGGTGTGGTTCTACCACTCATATGCATTGTACATAAGACATAAGAGAGCTTGTAAATATATAATTTATATGAGTGTGAGCGTCAGCCGTGATCCTATACTGGGCATACACCGGTATCGTAGCTATAAAACAAATCACCCACACATAGCAAGACGTGAAAAGATGAACTGGAATATCGACTCTTTACCTATACAGTGGACCCCCGGTAATCCGACAAACGTTTTGCAGGGCAGTGTCGAACTATCGAATTTGTCGGATTATAGGTACTCTTTGGCAAAAAAATCCGGACTATAGGGGGTCTTAGGCAGTACTCTATAATCCGACAAATATATAATAATAAATAATAATAAAATAATTTGTCGGATTACAAGGTTGTAATCCGACAAATTACAGATCCAATGATAAGATTCTATATGTTATACTCAGAAGTACAAATCATACTTCATTATGTATGTCGTATTTAGTAAATTAAGGAACACAATATAGACAACACAAAACAATACCTACACGTCGAGTACAATAGTATTGGCGCGTACAAGTTGTAACCTATTCAATCATGCATTATCTACATTAGCGAAGATTGTCAAAAAAATATTCAATAATAATAGACATGTCGGATTACAAGGGGTGCCGGATTAGCGGGGGTCCACTGTAATATATTAACATGTAGTGCAATATGCTCCCCATATTAGGAATCCCTGTGACCTTATAACAGAAATAAGTTGAACCAGGAATAATTTATATCGATCCTAGATACTCGTAGGTACAGGTCGAATGCATATCGCGCTGCGGGAAATGACCTGTTAGTAAGCCGCGACGTGCTGACGATTGGAGAGTGACACGATGTTAGTGAGACCTATACATAATATAATAGTAATGATGATGATAGCCATGTCACACGGGGATACTAATATGTGGGATGTGGATTGCGATAGTAAAAATATCGACACAAATAGAGACATGATATGTAGAGATATACTCCTGTAGAAAGGTCGCATTTAAATATGCCAAACAGTACCCTTTTTCTAGATACATTTATTTCGGCCGTCAAGCAGCGGTATATAACCACTGTTGTGTTTCAGTTTAAAGGACATTGAAGCCAGTGAAATTACTGAAAATTATGTAACATTGCATATTATTAGGTCTCGGGATGACGAGCGCAGTTCAGTGCCATGCAGTGCTCTGTAATCCAGAGTTCTGTGTGACGTTGCTTCTGTTTATGGGTAGGCGTGACGCTTAACATCAGACGAGCAACCTGCTTGTCTCGTCATTCGAAAAAAAACAGCTTTCATTCTTTAAATCACTGGATAGATATTTTTGTGAATCATCAAGATGTTTATGATGTGGCCACACTTTTTATCACGCACAGAGTACAGAACTATTTATTTGCGAACTATTGCGACTCTGCCATCGGAATACTTATAAAGAACAACGTTTATGTTAAAAAAATACGTATAGCCATGACAAAGTAGTAGGTATGTATACATATTACATTTGTAATGTCTTCATCTACATATCATCGATGAATGCCTAACTCCGGTTGCCTACTCTTCTGCGTAATCCTTGGATTATCTCTTGAACGTTGATATCACTATATTCTTCGTAGATATTAAATTTTCGCATATTTAGCGCATCTAAAGTGCCACTTTATCATCTCATAATGCGCTTCGTACCATAGAGAGCTTGTTAAAAATGTAAATTCCCGCTTCTACATTTTCATAATGGACTTGGCGATTATAATATTTTGTATTTTAAAATAATCTCAAAATGTATTGTGACTGATATTTAGGGTACCGACAACATTTTCTTGTGCCGTTAATACATACCGGCATGTTAGCTTCGATAGACATGTAGAGATAATATGAGAAAACGAGTCGACAAAAATTGCTCGATCGATAATAATACCAACACATTTAATTATATTTTGTAGGCATGTTTTGGTGTAGGCAATATATCTCTTTCAATATTCATTCGCTT
Organism: Mimas tiliae; assembly: GCA_905332985.1. Classification (NCBI taxonomy): domain Eukaryota; kingdom Metazoa; phylum Arthropoda; class Insecta; order Lepidoptera; family Sphingidae; genus Mimas; species Mimas tiliae. The sequence goes on along the minus strand of HG995242.1, from coordinate 5,282,776 downwards.
CAACTTTAACGTTTGCTTTATTATATAAACGTCGGAGCCCTTATTGCTTTATGATTGAGTTATTGAACAGCCAATTCACTTTACCGATCGAATATTTGTGTTTAGAGTATAGAGAGCATAAAATAAATTAAATTTACGGCCGACGACATTCGAAAATATCGATGGAAGTTTGGGAGGATGGATGCAAAGAAGTGTTTTGGTCAAAGTCTAGGCAAAATGTCCGATACGGGAGTGGAACGGACAGCCGCGCCACTGCTGAGACAGTGGTCTCGGGTTCGACTCCCAACCTCCAGGGTACACATTCTGACTTTTTTTGTTGCATTACCTAATGACCTACTTGTTTGCCGGCCTCCGCTATAAAAAAACAATCCACGATTCCCTTATCGTGGTTTCATGGTTAGGTACACAGGCTTGTATATAATTAGATAATGTAAGCACTAGCCACTACCTGAATCAGTATGGAAACCAAGCGTGCCAATTTTACTATGTAGATAGACGTTACTGTGGTGCGCATATACTACAGTGCACGTCGCGTCGTACATATAGTTTATGTATTTGGTCTGTAGGCAGGTATAAATTTTATTAATAAAAAAAGACTAGGACAGGAGTGCCTCGTTGGCGCAGTTGTAATGCGTACGCGTTACGATTGAGGCTGACACTGACGTCTCGAGTTCGATCCCCGGGTCGGATAAAAGTGATATTGGTAAGTGTTTTTATATTACGAAATGCTCAGTATCAGCCCGGAGTTTGGAATTGTGCCCTACATGGCGATAGGCTCGCCCCGTATCACATCATGGCACCGGGATAAACTCGACGAAATGTGGGTGTACTGGTTACACCTCTGACTACCCCATCGGGGATTACAGGCGTGATTGCGTAAGAGAGTAATAAAAGACTGAATTTAACAACAAAAGTTATATATTTGCATCAAATAATAAGACTATTTGAAACATATGTCATTTTTTATTAATACCTAAGCGCGTAGGTTGTACATTTTCACTTAATTCTAAACAGTTATTTATTATTTAATCAATCATTCTTTAAATTAATTAATCACCATTCTTCTATAAAGCCATGAAATAAATACTAAAATTGTTCACATGTTAAGCGTCGGAGAGAGCAGCTACACCAGGAAGAACTTTACCTGAAAATAAAAATAACATTTTATAGTGAAATAAAAAGGATTTGTTGGATGGCAGAAGGCCTTAAAATGCCTAATTGTGGCTGCTGATTGCTTGCATCACCCACCTCCCTCTAATGGGTCATGCATTGTTGTACACTCGAAATCTGACATAGGGTATAGTTACAGGTGATTATTTTTCAACATATTATCATGTTATCTTTACAAGGTGGGAAGGTCCCTCGTATGCGAGGCTGATTGGATTGGAACTACCGCTTTGTCTATTTCTCCAGCCAAGCAATAGTGTGTAAGCACTGTTGTGTTCCGGTTTGAAGGACATTGAAGCTAGTGCAATTACTGGGCATTATAAGACTTAACAACTTTGTCTTTGTGTGACGAACGTAGTCTGGTGCCATGCAGTACCTTGTAATTCAAAGCTCTGTGTTTTATGGAGTATGTTTATGGGCTGTGTGGCGTTTACCATTAGGCGAGCGAATTGCTCGTTTCGTCATCCAGGCTAACAAAAAAAGATATTACCAGATTGAATTTTGTCATTCAATTTTTGTTTCTTATATTTCTTCCATCTGCCATTATCCCACTAGTAGTGGGGTTGGTGCAACATGTTTATAAAACATGTTACATATTGATTTGGCTTGTAGATTTTACGGCCTGTCTGACGTCAACCCCTCTAGGGAGAAAAAAAACAAATTATTTATTACATTATTAAGTACTCACCCTCCAACAATTCTAGGGAGGCGCCGCCACCGGTGGAGACATGCGACACTTTATCTTCCGTGCCCCACTTGGCGCAGCATGTCGCCGTGTCGCCGCCGCCTACATAACAAAATAATATAATAATATAATTGAGAATAAGCTATACCTACTTAAAATGGAATAACTAAGGTTAAGCGATAAAAAATATATCGTAGGTACTAAGAAAGTAGGATAATATCAAAATTAATTCGAGTTGATACAAATGCTTGCAAGCCGCCCCCCCCCCCCCCCTGGATCTAGTGTTTGTGGATCACACCAACATTTGTCTCGGTGTGGGAATCGAACCCACGGCCTCTCGCTTTGACGACATAGATGACAAAACTCACCGATAATGGTGACAGTTCCGTTGGCAGTGGCTTTCACGACGCCATCCATAAGCGCTCGGGTGCCGCCAGCAAACTTCTCAAACTCGAACACACCTGCAGGACTGTTACAAAACAAACAATAAACAACTTACAACTGATACATACGCACTCATACATACGCACTCACGCCTGTAATCCCCGAAGGGGTAGGCAGAGGTGTAACCAGTACACCCACATTTCGCCGAGCGTATCTCCGTCCCACAATGTGATAGGGGCGAGCCTATCGCCATACCGGGCACAAATTCCAGACTCCGGGCTGATACTGACCATTTCAACTGATACTTTTATTATAATAATAGCCCTGTATTATACACGTCCCACTGCTGGGCACGGGTCTCCTCTACTGAATGAGAGGGATTTAGGCCTTAGTCCACCACGCTGGCCTAATGCGGGTTGGCAGACTTCACATACCATAGAATAACTTCTTAGGTATGCAGGTTTCCTTACAATGTTTCCTTCACCGTTAAAGCAAGTAATAAGTAACAATTAATACACATCACTTACAAAAGTCAGAAGTGTATGCACATGAGGCTGGTTTCGAACCTGCGACTTTCGTCTCGAGAGTACATACCACTCCCCGCTGAGCTATCACTGCTTTTACTACCAATATTTTTATTATGTTTACGCGAATATTACACATTGAAATAAAACTTGTTTATACGGATTTTATCCCGGTTTAATTTCATTGGCCACGGGAGAGACCTAGGGCTGAAAAGCTTTCGAAACGTCGGGACTAAAATAAAATTAAACCGCGATAAAACCGAATAAACTAGTTTTATTTCAACTAATACTTTATTACAAGCAAAGCTAATGTTTCGATGTCGTAGTAAAAAGAAAGAAAGGAAAGACGTTTATTCTTCCACCTGCCTCTATCCCACTCACAATGGAGTCGGCGCAACATGCTTTTTAAACACATGTTGCAGAAAGATTTGGCTTGTAATTTATACGACCGGCCGCCTGCCTGACCTTAACCCCCTCTAGGGAGAAAACACCCAGACCGGAATAATGATATTTGTGGATCACACAAATATTTGTCTCGGTGCGGGAATCGAACCCGAATGTCTTTCTTTCTGCCTGGGTTTATTTATCCCGGCTTAATACCAGGGTCCGCTTTCCTATCATGATTTGACGGTGAATTTGGTATTACATGGGGTGACCCGCCATCTGACCCTCACAACCTACAACGTGAACATTTCGCCATTGTCTCGTCCGTTCAGCAGCAGAGTGTACCACATCCAGATGAGGTTAGCCTTGAGCCTAAGATGTTGGTGGCCCATTTACGATCCCATTATCCTATCCTATTCTATTTTTAAAATATATATTTATCGTAAATAAAACACAATTGTCATAATATTAACAAAAACAAATTGTTTGATAGAACTTACCCGTTCCAAACGATAACCTTTGCTCTAGCAATGGGTTCCGCGAACAATTCTCTAGATTTGGGTCCGACGTCAAGGCCCATCCAGCCGTCGGGAATGCCGGATTCCACGCTCGCGACGCCAGCCTACAAATCACAATAATGTTTTTTTTTAGCAGAAACCGGTGAACGAACAATTGGGTTACCAGGAGAATCATGGATGCGTTCTTGACCTTAAAAGAAACGAAGGGGGAGTGGGAAGGGAAAGAGCATTGGGGCCCCCGGAAATCTCAGTCACTGCACGAAACAAAGCAAGCTGTCATTTTACGCCGGTTTTCTGTTAGACAGAGTTATCGCCTTGGTCGAACTAGCCCATCATGCTAAAGACAAAGGCAATCTGAATTGGTACCAACGCTTCATCTATTTGTGCCACCAAGCAACAGTGTACGCACTATAGTTTCGGTTTGAAGGAGATTGAAGCTAGTGAAATTACTAGGCATTGTGGCACTTAATACCTTATGACTCGCGGTGAATGAATGCAGACAAATACCATGCAAATGTGTCGCATTTCAGATTCTGTGTGGTGTTGCTTCTGTTTATGGGCAAGCGTGGCGCTTAACATCATGCGAGCAACCTGCTCGGTTCGTCATTAAAGCTAATAAAAATACTATTTTATAGATTTTGAAACAATTTACAAATATAAACATAGAGGCAGTATTAAAAAGCAAATTATATTGAAATTAATTGTCTGCCTGATTTTTTTATTGCACTGATGTTTTCATATATTTTAAGTTATTGCTATTTAATACACTACATTGGCGAAATAATCGAAAACTGATGAAGCCATATTTTACAATAGAATAGAATTGAATTGTAGGTCGAGTTTCAACCACTATGTGCTCACTAGTAATAATAATTACCTCTGCATTTTCATCAAATTTATCAGCAGTCACAAAGTCAACAGGCAAATGAACCTGCACATTGTTCTTGGCAGCCTTTTCCAATAGTTTGGTCACAATTTTCGCACCTTCAGCATCATATAGTGAGTTGCCAATCTAAAATAACAAAATGGTTAAAAGTGAACGATTCTCTTGGTAATGTTAGATGATTATAGTACCATAGTTGAAGTTATCTTAATTTTTTTATGCAATTAATCTCCATGACCTGTACATGGCCACATATTCTTTGCATTCATACCAATTGGTAAAAGCACCTCCTCTTTGTAAAGTCGGTTAAAATAGACTTTGCTGAAACACATATTCATATTGATGTATTCTAATTATTTTAAAAATGTTAAGGTTAATTATGTAAAATCATATCACTTTATGGTTAATCAATACATCCTAACATCCACTTACAGGCATGCCCTTGGTTTCCTTGAGGAATGTGTAAGCCATTCCACCGCCAATGATCATCTCATTCACCTTGTCCAGCAAGTTTTCAATCAGTTGGATTTTATCTGCAACTTTGGCTCCACCAAGGATGGCAAGGAATGGCCTAAAAATTTCATATAACTGTCAATATTATTACATTTAATTTACTGACTTCTTCTTCTTCCACCTGCCCTTATCCCACTCGAAGTGGAGTCAGCGCAACATGCTTTTTAACACATGTTACAGAAATATTTGGCTAATGGGTTGTAGTTGTTACGACCGACCGCCTGCCTGACATCAACCCCCCCTGGGGAGAAAACACCAAGACCTGAAATAAATATTTGTGGATCACACAAACATTTTATCTCAGTGCGGGAATCGAACCCACGGCTTTTCGCTTCACAGCCAGCTCTTTGCCCACTGCACCACGGAGGCTGTCATTGTCATAGAATTTACTAGTAAATAATTAGTAAAACTAGTAAAACTATTTATGTATCCTTTACAGATCACAGATAATAGTAACATATTATGTAGAAGTCAATCTGCATATGTCACTATATAGAAATGTATTTCAATACATATATTATTATTGTCTTACATATGTACATAATGTGCTGATATAATTTATATCGAACCAGAGACATCAGCCTCATTCGTAACGCATACGCATTACAACTGTGCCACTGAGGCAGTCCAGGCAGGCAGACAATTTTTTTAAACCTTTTTGTAAATGTGAACAAATAGGAAATAATTTAAATATATGTTTACACTTGTTTGATTTGATTTTAATACTGTTTGTTGAATCATATTGCATACCTTTCTGGTTCATGCAGTGCTTTGGCAAAGTATTGCAGTTCCTTCTTTAGCAAGAAACCACTGGCCCTTTGCTCAAAACCTTCACCCATCATGGAGCTGTGAGCTCTGTGAGCTGTACCTGTATTCAAAATGAACATTCAGTAAGTTGCTTTAGTATAAAACAAAAAAATATATATATTTTTAAGCCTCATTAGTCAAGTGTAATGACTAGCAATCTGTGGCCCCTTGAGTATACCTTTGCCATAAATAATTTTGTATATGTAATGTGCTTGTATGGCAGAATTAAAATCCGTGAGAAATAGGGAAAAATTATATTGACCCTTAAAAGAAATTCCATCCACTTTATTCCAAATATCCACTAATATTTGGATCTTTTGAGTCATGAGTTTACCAATCTAGTGGCAGGTATGTTAAGATACAGATAAGGCCCTGATTTCAAATCCTAGGTTGGGCAATCATAACTTGTGTTTGAATTTTCAATTCCTAGACACATTATCTTGATGAATGATTTATATAGGAAGATTTTCTTCTTACTATTTTTATGCAATGCGCCCAGCGAATAGGACTTCGTCATAGCACATAAACATTAACATATCTGAATATTTGAATATTGTTAAAAATGTCACGAGTTTAAAAAGAGAGAGAAAAAAGAGTTTAAAATGCTTATAACTTACCAAATGCATCATTAATGTACACATCACCCAATTTCCTCAGACTTGCCCTGAAGGCTTTGACTTTCTCAGGATCAGCTTTAACTTTAGCACCACTGGCATCTACACCCTTGCCTTCCTCTTCAATGTGGAAACGCAAGTTTTCTAGCAAAATAACAGAACCTACTGGTGGATCAGCACATGCAGCTTCAACTTCAGCACCTACGCAGTCTGGCAGGAAGGTTATGTCTCTGAAAAGATATTTTTGTACATTAATTGGGATGTACCAAACATTTATTAAACACAATCAAAGAATATGCATGTTGCAATGTTTTTAAATATCTATTCTATAAGTGGTAGTGACATTGTAGGCAGTTATGTCTACAGCAATAATACACCAGCTCAATGGGGTTGTTTCCACTGTCTCTCTAAAAACCAATGTAAAGTAAAGGGTTGCTGTTGCGTTTCATACAGTGAGTACAATATCCAGAGGATCAAACCACCTTCCTTTTTGTATTTATGGTGGAGATGTCTGCGAGTTGCACAGACGGGTGATCAGCTCACTTGAGTTAAACCATTTCACCCAACCACCTTCCCTTTCCCAAACCCTTAATTATCCCTTTACTTACAAGTTAGCAATATAAACATGATTCTTCTGGTATTATGGGCACACATGGGTGTTGGAGATCACTTACCATCAGATACTTACTTGTTGGCCAGCCTATACTATAAAAAAATTATGTCAGCATGAAGATATATATTTTTAATCCCCAATAAAAAGAGGAGTACTATAAGTTTGTGTGTTTATCTGTCATGGCATCTTAGCATATAAACAAATAGAATGTGTATTTTTGTAGCAACTGAGTTAATCAATGGTTTTTTGCTATGTTTGAATAGAATCTGTTCAACCACTTAGAAATAATAGATTTTTTTATCGATGTTGGGAGTTTGTTTCTGTTATATTATTAAGTTATGCCATTTTTTATTATGAAGCAGCTCAGTAGAGAGCCTAGATTATTTAACTGTTACAGGTTAATGAATACAAAAATATACCAGAAATTATCACCAATATATGCTTACCTGTTCAAGAGTTTTTTGAGTTCTTCAGCAACCGGCTTCAGGGTGTACTTCAGGTTGGCTTGACCATCGGGTCTGCCCAAATGAGACATAAGCACCACTGACTTAGCACCCTTTTCAAGGGCATGTTTAACAGAATCTAATGCAGCAACTATACGCTGATTGTTTGTAATCACACCCTCCTTTAGCGGGACATTAAAGTCAACTCTAAAACCAATTAAATATATAAATTTTAAGAAATTACTGCAAGTAATTTTTTCCTGATTTTATATAAATAACTTACCGCATTAACACGCGTTTGCCAGACAGATTTAGCGCGTCAATACTTAATTTGTTTAAAGCCATTTTAACAGTAATTATAGGAATTACAGAAATACTGAACGTTCTTTCCGATGTACGGCAATTTTTTATATGTGTCAAAAGCAACCTTGAATATGTCAAAAAGGTCAAATTTACTTGACAGATTAAATAATTCTTATGCTGGTCTTTTTGAGATTTTAGTGTTTTTTCAATGAATAAAGAATTTATGTAGAATAAAGAATTAATTTGAGATCTAAATTTTCAAATTCTTAGATATAGTTTCTCATTATAAAGTTATCATCGAAATTGCCCTAAAATGGCCACAAACATGTAAGCATTGTATAGCAGATCTACAAGCTTGGGAAGCCTTCAACATTAAACTTCGAACATGTTCGAAGTGTATGTGCCCATGTATGTGCTTCGAAACGCGAAACTGTAAAGTTAGTAGAGTCCGTTTTGATCTGCGTGCGAGTTGTGATATTTTGTAGCATCCTGCTTAACCGTTCCCAACGTTGTTGAAACTTTTTCAGTGATTCTAATTTACCTAAAAATATATCTAAAAAGGTTAATACTGAGCTATAATAAAACTTGATTCTTTATTTTATTTTATTATTTTATTTTATTCGCATCAACAAACAGAAGTACAATGTATCTTAAGTTTAATTATAATTAATATATATGTTTATGTAACTGTACAACCCACACCGTTGTTTCCAGATTAATTGCCTTTCCAATAAAAATGAAAATTGTGAAAAAAATTGATTCTATATTCTCCACCTTTGTTCTCCACCACGAAATTCTCTACAAGCCTATGTGGCAGATATTCAATTATACGGAGCCATTGATATATTACCTATACGGAGCCTTAGTACGGAGCATTCTTGTCTTTGTATATCTACACAAGTTTATATTAATCCGACGCAATGTAGAACGGCCTATGCCCAGCAGTGGGATGAGAAAGGCTGATGATGAAATGATGATGATGTAGAACGCGATATCGTGAACGAGAGTTTTCTGTTACATTTTTCGTCTTTGTAGTGCATTAAACTCTCCATGTAAATGTAAAGTGATGTTAATAATCGATTATTTTAAAGATCTTTTTTATGATGTCAATTTGTAATCGATTATCCTAATACGGTGGAGTCGAGAGAGAATTGAATCACAAAGTATTAACGCTAAAGATTTTGGTTAGGTTAGAGAGGTTAGGGCACATCATCATCTAGGTGGGCCAAACGCTCGTCTGTCGTCCACATTAATAATAAAAAAATAGGGTTTTTAGTCGGTAAAAAGCTGGCTGAAGAGATACAGGGGGCAATCCATGTATCTCTTAACGGTGGGTCTAAATCCAAGAAGATTTTCACCTAGTTCAAAATATCCACTTTTGTCATCACTTCTGTATTGCCCGAATAGGTAGGCAGAAGTGTAACCAGGAAGTACATTTCACCGAGTTTATTTCTGTCCCACGATGTACCTAATAGAAAGCCATCTACTTTACGGTTAGAATAATTTATTTTCTCAAAAATTGTCCATTGCTTCGTTTTAGGAGCAGTAACATTGTAATCAAAATCCATAACTCCACCAGTAATAGCCGTTTAGTCCCAAAATCTAGTTACCGCAGTCCAAATTTTTACAGTAATTTATTATAATTTTTGCAATCGATTATAACCGATGTATTCAATAGTCTAATAATCAGTCACTTGCTCTGACGCCTAAGGATGACAGAAACATCATGAAAAAACCTGCAGACCATGAACCATGACCAGTATAGCATGTGAAGTCTGCCAAGTACCAACCCGCATTGGTCCAACGTGGTGGACTAAGGCCTAACTCATCTCATTCATTTAGTAGAGGCGGCTCGTCACGGACCGCCAGTGTCCAGCAGTGGGACGTGCATTCTTTTATCCGAATATAAAATTATCCGAGTATTGTTTACCGAACATCAACATCACTACAGTTTATTTAAACCATAGACATGATTTTATACCATAGACATAAAAGAATACGAGAGGACGGAGGACCCGCGGGAGGCAACTTTCATACAATAATGTTGGCACCATTGCTCGCTCTTCGCGAAATATGCTCGTATTGAGACGCCCGGATTTAGAATGTTCTTTGAAAATCTACGGTGAACTAAATGAAAAACTACAAGTAAACGAGGTGTTTTGTGATTTTCGTGTACCAAAGTTTAATTTACGTTGTTGTTCTGTGTGTTTATGTGACTGTGTTGGGTGACGAATAACGTAAAACGTAGTGCGTCGAAAGTTGAAACATGGTGCCGCTAGGTCCCGGGCCAGGCCACCCTGCTGCACATCAAACCCATGGTGGTCCCTCCACCAATCTTTCCGGCCCAAATTCGTTATCACAATCCGCCCCACAATCCAACAAGTCTTCAGTGGCGGTAAGTGCACTATTTCCGTTGGTATTTGCTGGTTTGCGTCAGTCTGGCGGGCGGCACATGTTTATGTAACTTCAAGTTGTATGAACACGTGCGATTTGGCGCTAATTTTGCTGTCGGTTTACAGAAGCCGAATTACACACTCAAATTCACCCTCGCTGGACACACTAAAGCTGTGTCGTCCGTTAAATTCAGTCCTAATGGAGAATGGCTGGCTAGCTCCTGTGAGTATAACATTTTTTGTTAATGCTAATTAGCTCTTATTTACATTTCAAAGAGTTTTAATGCAGCTTGCATTATTTATTATGAAAATGTACCATGAAATAAAAGTTTCGTTGACCGTTATACATTTGCTATTTACGTAAACAGCTATTTTAAACACAACTTTCGAATAATTTAGAGCAATATGTATTGTGTCAATATTGTTTTACGGAAATAATGTTGCTAAGTGAAAATTTGGTTTTTCATTTTGCATGATGCATGCATGGTGTAACTGTGTTGAAATACCTATGTTACAACAAATTTACATCACTCTACTAATAGCCTGAGATGAATGGTTTCATCACAAGTACTTGAGTGCATAGAGAGATGACTACTTATCAGTTATGTTGACCTAGTAAATAGGTAACTTTGTATAAGCTTTTTTACCCAATTGCTCCATATGGCCATATGTTTTTATAGTACTTATCCTATTTAAATACACATAAGCAGTTTAATTTTCAAAGTGGAGTAGTTAAAAATTATAAATAGGTAGCTCCATGTGTCTATATTTCACCTTGATTTTATGACCTTTATAGTTTATTTGTTAATGTGAAATGTCTTGAAACAGTGGCATAAATATCATTGATCTATCTCAATAAATATCTTTAATTGTTGTAGTTATTTCATGTAATTTATAAATTTTACTATTTCTAATTTACCACAGACCCAAAGAAATAGAATAGACACCTTAAGTACTTCAATGTGTATGAAATCAAGCATGTCACATATTTAGTACCTATGTGCATTTAAATTACAAGAACAATTTAGTGATGAGAAATACTCTTGAAATCATTTGTTTGGTTCATGTCTTATTGCGAATGTTTAATTCTATTTTATTTGCACAAGATCTCATGCTTCTTCTTGGTACACAAAGAATGAACACTTGCAATGTCTGTTATTTATTTTTGCTCTGTTTATTACTGACTCACTGTGGGTTTTATATCGTTTAAATATCAATCTGCAAATAAATGATAGGGAAATCTATTAATATAGAATTTAGACATTTATGCCCTATTACACAATATTTGAGCATGATTTAACCACCAAATAACATCTTTTCACCGGTATATATGTAAGAATGTGACTTTTCTATTTGAAGATGTTATATTTTATTTGGCAAGTCCCATGTACTCAGAGATAATTAAACAGGTGCTTAGTCAAACACTATAGAGCCAAATAACTTTATTTTATAGAAAAGTTTGTTAACTTTGTTTAACAATATATTTGATGACTTTTCAGTAAATTGTAATTAAGAGAAATGTGCTGAACAGCTATTCTTGAGATTGCTTGGATTGTAAATTGTTGATTCATAGTGATTTATTTTGAATGTGCAATTTTACAAACAGTTTAGTGTTCACAATTTCTGTTTTTTTTTTTGTGCGTTTACAAATGTCATTAGTGTAGTTATTCGTTGGTTGCCAAATTTTACATTTTGAGTTTCAATGGTTATTAGAACAGTAGTTTAATAATACACTCAACTCAACAAAAAGTTCACATTTTAGCTAAACATAGAAGTAATGTAGAAGTTATAGATGAATACTAACAGCGATCAGCATGTGTTGCAATGCCATGTTTTCGTTTTAAGTAGGTACAATTCAGATACATATTGTCACTTAGCTAACAATACTGTGCAAGTTAAATTGGTGTAGCTTTCAGGAAAGACAAAAAACGGGATATATTTATGAACATGTGTGATATAACCAATGAGTTGCACCGTGACAGAAATATTTGAATAAAATGCTTTATTATATATCAAATGACAACATCACATGGCCAATATTCGAGATACGCGATATTGTTAACTAAGCGACAATATTAAATAAGTGATACATTAGTATAAGTATGACTATTTTTGGTATTATGGGTATACACAACTATTTAGTTCCATTTTTTCATTACAGCTGCTGACAAACTTATTAAGGTGTGGGGTGCTTATGATGGCAAGTTTGAGAAAACAATATCTGGACATAAAATGGGCATCAGTGATGTGGCATGGTCATCAGACAGCAGGCTGATAGTCAGTGCAAGTGATGATAAGACTTTAAAGGTCAGTTTATATATTATTTTAATTGTATTTGTTAAGCTAGTCTTTAATGTGCGCGACTGAGACGGGAGACTGTGACATAAGACGTCAGTCAGGCTACAAGTACCTCAAAACGTACTTATGTACATATATACTTAATATAGGCAATGAAAGTGTGTTTAGAGAACCCAAAATGTTTGCAATAATATGATCCCTCCAGGATTAAATAGATGTGATTTAAAAATTTACATGTAATGGCGCAGCTTTAAATAAAATAAATATAAATTCTTTCACTTCTAGAAAGCTGCAGTATCCCTCAGTAACAGGCTATATTTCATTGCTATCGATAATATAAAGATATCGATTTTGTAGTAAATGTGAGAAGTATTCTCTGGAACTACAGATTTGATTTAAAAATTCTTACACCAATAGAAACTTTACTATCCTTAACATAGGCTATATTTTATTTTATTTTGTGACCGACAGATATCGATTGTGTATTCAATTGACATTAAAATTGTGTGCTATGGATAATTATATAAAACGAATTTATACTTCTGTTCAAATATTATAATAGGGTAGTTGACTAGATTTTTTTTATTATTTAAATCAATAAGTTACGTTACTCAAAATCTATTGCAGAAAGAATTTTATAAATCGGACCAAAAATAAATAAGATAGAAGCCATTGAAATCCTGTAGAAGGGGTAATTGTCAAATGACTGACGATGCAACCTTTGACGTCACTGTGTAAAATGTTCATTATAGTGCACGCGTGCAAGCGAGATAGTGAGATATCCCTACTACGCACCCACTTTTCCTCATACCAACATTTAAAGTCATAACTGCGGGCACATTTCTGAACCAATTATGATTGTGTTTTAATAAAAGGGTTTCTTTTGCGTATCATTTTCTGTTGCTTATAAAATAATGTATAAAATTCAATATAGGAAACTACCCTATTGTGGAAGTAAGTCTCTAAGAATTTAAAAAAGTGGCCGCAATTTATTATTGCTTTGTTTTAAAGCGGATCGACTGAAATCGATATCTGGGACGCCCCGTAGTCACAAATCATAGATCCAATGTTAGAATAGCAAAAGTGACCGCCATTTTGTTTTCCTCTGTTTTAAGACCGATTTACATCAAAATAAATATCGTGGTCGCAAATACGTAATTAAGATCCGATGTTAAAATTGTGGGCGCCATTTGCTTTTGAATGCGGAAATTATACATAAACGGATAATTATGCATCATCGGATTAGATCCTTGCATTTAATAAAATAACGTTTTCCGTTTAACTAAGGCTGCTACGCGGTCGGAGCCGCGGGCAAAAGCTAGTAATATATAAAATAATGTGCATAACACTGTAATCGCAGTGCACGTTTCTAGTTTGTAGATTCATATACTCTCTTTTTCAGTTTTCGTATCAAATAATCCAATAAGAATTTACAATAAAGTGTCAAAAACTAAATGTATTTGGCACACTTCCAATTTTTCGATCCCATACTGCATAGCTAATGTATGCTGCACAATTACTCTAGTGTATTTTGTTTGGTGATTACCATAGATAAAAGATATGAACTAGATGCGGTGAGGCGTTGCGTATTGAGGATACGTAGAGACTAAAGGGAGACAGACGTAGAGGCATATATGCCGGATGAAGTGACTAACTTTAACCAAGTGAAGTTATTTTGGGCGTATTGTAGGGTTTTTTTATTAGTTTTAGAGGACGAGACGAGTAGGTCGCTCGCCTGATGGTAAGCGTCACGTCAGCCCATAAACAGAAGCGATACCAATCAGAACTTAGAATTATGAAGTAATATTACACATATTGTTTCAAAAACATGTTACTATTTAATATGTTTGCTGATTTATTAAAACATATTCGTATTTCGCCCACGGGTCTCTAAAAACTTATCAACATTTGCATCACACAATATGCTTATAATTCATATAAAATATTAGTTATCCATATTTCGGCCGATTCACACTTAAACTATTGCAAGCTATTGTAAACTAAGATATAAAACCATCTATGGTGGTATAAACGCAATTACTCGAATTCTTTGAATTTTACATTACATTTGACATCATCTGTGGCGCAGCGGGCGAGTAGCCGGCTGCGAAGCGAGAGGCCGTGGGTTCGATTCCCGCACTGAGACAAATGTTTGTGTGATCCACAAAAATTTGTTTCGGGTCTGGGTGTTGTGAGACCGCAAGTCCCTCGTAGTTCCTGATACCCACGATACACGTTTACCTAGTGTGTGGTCAGGACTATGTGTGTGACTGTTGGGTATATTATTATTAATATTCTTATAAATATAAATGAATTGTTTTTATTATCTTTATGACAAAGAATACTCGCGGTAACCGGCACTAAATAATGCACATCGAGCTAAAGAGGGATTATCTGCTAGTTTCGGCTTCGTAGAGCGTCGTTTCTTTCTACGTTTTGGTTACTGTACCTGCTTACCTTTTTTTAAAAAAAGGTCAAAAGCAATTGTCATAATGCAATAAAAATCTTTAAATGTCCTAGGTATATTTTGAATGTAAGACATATCTTTACCCGACTTATTGAAGAAGGAAATATATAGGTATTGTTATTGCAAAGCGCCGTGCTTAGTCGTTAATTTACTAACATACCAGTGAATTGTCCATGGTGCGATCACGGAATACGCATGTCACGCCTACATCGACTATCTATCGGATAGTGTTCTACAATAAGGATCTCAAATGCCAAATGAGATTGAAACCAGGAAGGGAATCGGTTATAATCTGAAATAAAACTAGTTTATATGGGAGAGACTTTCCCGTGACCACGAAGGCTGAAAAGCTTTCGAAACGTCGGGACTAAAATAAAAATTAAACCGCGATAAAATCCGTATAAACTAGTTTTATTTCAATTTGTAATATTCGCGTAAACCTAAGAAATCGGTTATAATCTGTATTCAATTTGTTTTACTTTCATTTTTTTGCAGTCTATCTTTGTACCTGCTGTTCTTAGGAGATTAATTCTATAAATAGTGATCAACGCAGTGGCCTAAATTCCCTTCTATTACGCGAGGACCGAGCACTAACGCACTCAAGCCATTCTCGTTATGTCCAGTGACTTTGAATATTGTATTACATCTTGTCAGTATTTTGAAATGTGGTGGCGGCATTTATAGCAATATAACATCCACATGCCCACCTCCGTCATTACTCTGAATAGGACGTAGGAACCCACCACAGACATAGCTCTAAATAGACATCGTAAGTGTGCCAGTAAAATTAGTAAAGTTCTATCATGTTTGGTCGTTACCACGCATTTGACTAGATTAAATCATATTGTGGTTAAGTTTACTTCGTGACAACTGAATAGCTACATTACCGCACTCTGTAAACTCTGTTAAAATCGATGTTACCCCAGTAACAGGTCAACTGAACACACGAAAAATGCTTTTTCTTGCATTTAAGCATTGTATAAACTCTCCCAAAGTGTTTCAAGCGTGTTTCTCATGACCAAATTGTTCTTAAAATCTTACAGCATGTACGAAATTTGTTGCACGATTGAT
Organism: Mimas tiliae; assembly: GCA_905332985.1. Taxonomy (NCBI): domain Eukaryota; kingdom Metazoa; phylum Arthropoda; class Insecta; order Lepidoptera; family Sphingidae; genus Mimas; species Mimas tiliae. The sequence continues at coordinate 5,266,709 of HG995242.1, read as the reverse complement.
TTCATACAGATTGAAGTATTTACTGTCTCTATTTAGATGTGTGTCTATGTACCCGACACAGGGATTCCCAATAGGGTAGTTGACAATTTTTTAAAAAGTGGTTTATATCTTTCCTTACGGTCTATTTTACACAAAATATAAATATTTAATTTTTTCTCAGCTATTATTTTAATGTTTTTTGCATTTTTAAAATCTTCTTTTCATTTCCCCGCCAAAACGCTCCAATCTGTCATGGCATCCCGAATGACGTCATAGTTTGCAAAACAAACTGTCGAGTGGTTGAGCGTCATATGAAGTGTTTCGGAAATTACTTAATTAAACAAATTCTACATTTTACAAGTACTGTGTAGTGACTGAATGTTGAAATACAATAATTAAAACACAAAATAAACTATTTATTCATGTGCCTTTAACATCAATCAGCCTTATATGGGCCATTGCAGGGAAAATAAAAAATCAATAAAAATAGTTTTTTATATGTACTGTTTATGGCAGCCTCCGTGGCGCAGCGGGCGAGTAGCCGGCTGCGAAGCGAGAGGCCGTGGGTTCGATTCCCGCACTGAGACAAATGTTTGTGTGATCCACAAGATTATGCATTAAGCAAGAACAATGTAAATAAATCCAAACATGATTCACTGGTTTTTTTTTTTTTATTGCCTCATCAGCATGCGGTCAACGGAAATAACTGTAAAATAAGAAAGTATCAATGTTGTATATATAGTCTAATCACTGTACCTGTTTCAGAAATATGAAGAAATATCTACCACTTTTCAATTATCTCCTGTATTTGTTGTATTGACAGGTCCAAACAAAGGAATTATTTGTAAAGTGGGTCGATAGATGTTAATTTTCTGGAACAGAGAATGTTACAAATTGTATGTGTGTGCATGTGTATCCATTATTATATCAAAGCCTAGTGTAACCACACTCTGATAATGATCAGATAATGATAATGATCCTGATAATATAATAATGAATACATAGGTATGACTTTTCCAAAAGTTTAACAAATTGTCATCTATAAGAGTTGTTACAAACTCATGACTGAATATCACACACAATTTTTCTTCTTATTATAGAATCTGTTATACCTTCTTCAGACATGACTCACATTATTCCTCATTATATTTAAAAACAAGCTGATGTATTGAAACACTGGCTGTCATGAAGAGAATTTGATGGGTACTAACAACACACAGTCTTCAAGTTTTCTTTGTCTTACCTCTTCCAAAACGGCATGAAAACACATGTAGTTGATGGCAAATTAGGGCTACCTTTGAACATTGCTTTTGCTGTTATATAATATGTATTTTAGACTTATACCAACCTATGATAATTTTCATTTTCTCCAATAATACTACATAGAAATGATGTTGCAATAGTTATTGTATTCCACAGAACGTATGACGATGTTTTCTTTGTCAACAATCAACGTAACTACTGCATATAATTTCGCACGTACTTTATGTTCCGGGCGTATTTTACACTTTACGGTACAGAGATAACTTATGGCATCATCTCCATATAACGCTCGTGATCATCTTCAAAACAAATTTTGCCATTAGTTCCGTAATCTAAAACCATCCATTTGTAACTGAATAATTACGATACCTAACCTCAAAGATAATAATGAACATGAATTTAATAAAGAGATTCTTTCACATAACAAATTAACAGGTAATAAAAAATTAACACTACACTTGTGTACTGTTATACTATACTTACACAGTAGTATTTAGCTGAGAAGATATTTGGATTTGATGCAGAAAATTCACCCAGCGTAAATCTAAGAGCGTACACATTCATTGTGGGCAAATTACTGCTATTTGCTTGTAAATAACCTGCTTCCTTTCCAACCACTTGTTGTTGTCGTCGTAATATTAAAAACAAATGATGAACATGTCAGAAAACAATGACAAAATAGTATTTTAGAGCATAAAATTACACAAGTAACACATAAATACAGTAGAATTATGTCGTATTTTGCAACCTTTGACGTCACGCGCTCTGATTGGCGTTCAATGTCACGTGACTAAAGGCTTATATTTTCCAATTTTATTTCTTGAAAATATTAATTAATCTTAATTAATTACACAAATGAGATTGAATTTTGTCATTTTTAGACCATAATCTATCGAACAAAATAAAAATGTATTAGATTTTTTCTTACTGTCAACTACCCTATTACCATCTACTCAGCTCATTTGCAGGGTTAATGCATTTATGTAGATAACAATGATGGACATGCCAGAAAAGAAAATGAGTTCGTTTTGTCATGCGTTTCGGGGCCTTTTAAATAGAACAAGCAGCAATCATAATATTTTTAATAGACATTACCACTAATAACAAAGTCGTAAGCGTGTATGACTAAGTGGTTGATTTTTTTATATAAATTTTGGATTGTGATTTCTTAGGTTTACGCGAATATTACTCATTGAAATAAAACTAGTTAAAACGGTTTAATTTTAAAATTAAACCGCGATAAAATCCGTATAAACTAGTTTTATTTCAATAAATTTTGGATTATTATTTCTCGTATTTTTTTTTATGTTTGTAAAGCTAAAAATATTGTACCATAATTATTACGATCACTAGAACAATAGAAAAATATTTCTCTTTTTGAACCATGCATCTATCTATCCACGGCTTTATTTTCGCTGTAGTAATTAGAATGAATATAGAATATTCTATATGGCGATAGACTCGCATAAGGGACGGAGATGTGCTCGGCGAAATGTGGGCGTTCTGGTTACACCTCTGCCTACCCCTTAGGGGATTACAGGCGTGGGTGCGTATGTATGCGTATGTATTCTATTCTAGGTCTACATTTTCGAACTACGTATCGCTTTATAGCATAGATGCCTAGATGCATCTCTGCCTATCACTTCGGGAGCACAGGCGTGAGCTTTGATCCCTATGAAAAAAGAACGCAATGCGTGAACGTATTGACGCACTTTTAGATAATTTTAAAACTAGGTTAAAGACGCCCAGAATTGGTTTGTAGAGCTTAAATATCTCGCAAGTGATAACTGATAAGATTGCTAGCTGCGAATAGTTCTCACGGTTAGTGACCTTTATCATGCATGCCAGTGATAAGTGATAACGCAGATTTTTCCGATGACTTGAGCTGATAAAAAGAATATATTATTTTAAATATAATTTTTTGAAAATGACCTACAAAATTGATTTTTTGAGATTGAGTTTGATTATTCCATTATTACTTGTTATTGGTACTTAATTATTGTAAATACCATTTTGAAAATTATATTTATTCTAATGAAATGACACCCACCAGTTTATTTTGATAGAATTTTTATAAATAAATGTGAAACATTTTGAAATTAAAGTTGAGCCACTATTCGTTATGATTGCACTTCATTTGTTGCATTTAATTATAATTAGATTCATCAGTGCTTAGTTTTACGAGAATCAGAATCCGAGATTATGATTCTAACTAGGAATATTTGAGTGGTAAGTGGTAGTACTCCCATGTAGTAGAGCCACGCTGTAGACAGTTTTGTCTACAGCATGAATGGGCCGGCTCGACCGGGTTGTTGCAACTGTCTCACAGAAAACTGACGTAAAGTAGCGGCTTGCTGCTGCGCTCCGTACGGGGAGTGAGATTAGAGTGAGAGTATTGTGAGCGTTCATGGGCGATGGATATCACTTTCCACCACGTGACGACCCACTTGCTCGTTTGCCGGCGTATATTTGAGTTTGTGAATTTGGATGTTTAACAGTCAATCACGCCTTAACTGGTGAACGGTTTTGGATGAATTTCGCACACATGTATACTATCACCTGGATTAAGACATAGAACATACTTTTTATCCTAGAAAAGGCCATTCACGCGAGCAAAAAATAGTAATAAAAAAAATTCTCGAATTTGGAAAATGGAATGCCGATTTAGTGAGAAACCCCTTATACAAAGTAGTACTTCGGAGTCCGGCTACTTCGTACCGGTTTCGGATTCTTCATATCGGATGTAGTTTGTAAATATTTTAATGAATCTTACAAACATAGTATGTACGAAACTCACCTGAAATACGAGAAAACGTAAAGCAGAAATTGAGATTCGTATATTTCAAATTGACGGTAGGCAGCGGCTTTGCTGTGCCCTGGCATTGCAGAAGTCTATGGGCAGCGGTGACTACTTACCATCAGGTGGCCCGTTTGCTCGTCTGCCTATTAAGGCATTAAAAAAATTTTTTGTAGTAAATAATCGAGAATTTTTTAATTTTTGTCATAATATTGCAGAGAAAAATTGTCATGTAAATAAGTGCAAATATAATAATTTTATTTGTTATTTATCGTAACGTAAATACCTAATATTTATACCTATGCTGGTGCCTGATCGTTTTGTACCCTGTATAGTGACCGTCGTACACATAGTGAACCTCACCCGCCAGAATGGCTCGTTCAGGCGATATAAGCAGGCATAATTCTGCCGACCGACGAGGAGCGCAATGCCTCTTGACGGCGGACATTATATTATGACTGTCCTTAGGTCTTACCTACAGACTCTAGGCTACAGTGGAGTTCCAGTGTAGTCATTGCCGAGCCAGAATAAAAAAATATGTATTTGTTTCAGGTTTGGGAATTAAGTTCAGGGAAATGTTTGAAAACGCTAAAAGGACATAGCAATTACGTGTTTTGTTGTAATTTTAATCCACAAAGCAACCTTATTGTATCAGGCAGTTTTGACGAAAGTGTACGAATATGGGATGTAAGGACAGGTAAGATAAAATCGTTGTTTTTTAAATATTATACTAAGGCAGACAAGCCGACGACGTTTTATTAGAAATAATGACGACACGAGCAGGTCGCTTGCCTGATGGTAAGCATCACGCCTGCCCATAAACAGAAGTAATACCAATCAAAACTTCGAATTATGCAGTACTGCATAACACTGGACTGCGCTCGTTGTCACCTCGAGACATAAGATGTTCAAACTTCATATCTAATAATGCCTTAGATATCATATTATATTTTTATTAGCATTAAATAAGCCTTTAATGTCCTTCAGACTGAAACACTGCTGTTTGGCCGCAGAAATAGACAAAGCGGTGATACGTAGCTACACAAAAAGCCTCTCGCATACGGGGCACCTACCACTTAGTAAATTATGTAAGATAACCAAAGCCCATAGACATTAGCTACGCTTGGGGCACAAGGGCTTTGAAGAGTCAGGACAGGTTATAACACTGAGAAAACACCGCGGAGGGGAGTGAAATCTTAAAATGTCAATTCAATATAACAAAACTTATTTTGTTTGTTTTACAGGTAAATGTTTGAAGACGCTACCGGCGCATTCAGATCCAGTATCGGCAGTACACTTCAACAGAGATGGCAGCCTTATTGTATCCTCGAGTTATGATGGATTATGGTAATTAGGATTTTATTTACCTTCAAAGTATAAATTGTACGAAAGGGGTCCGTACCGTCCGGTTACCGTAGGGCCGAATCGAATGGACCGATTTGAATGCGGTTTCTTTTGTTTGTAAGCTGGTTTAATCAAGACGGCTAAGTTTGAATAAGATCTGATCAGTCGTTTATAAGTTACAGATGTTTTTAATGGGTAGTTTATATCGCTAAGGCCCACCGCTGCCGATGACCGACTTCACCGATTCGCATATCTCAAAAGAATTTTTATCAACACGTTTCCGTTTCCACGAAACTTTGCGGACGTTGTAATTATTTGCGATAAGTATTTGCAAATAATAATTCGCCTTGTTACACTGGCTGATTTTTTCTGGCGTAGTTGGCTTATATTTTAGACTTCAACAAGTTTTATTGCAGCGTATCTTGTGCGATTCTTGAATATAAGGCGATAATTAGTAATAATGAATTCGTATAAATGTCCAAATAATGGGACTTAACACGCGACGGTACTGACATGTGGGATGTGGACTCGACGATTATTGTCCCGATAGTTGTCTCTGCTAATGGGTCGATATCAAAGAGCTTCGACTAACACTTTCAGAGGCTCTTAATTGATCATTGAGGCAAGAGATTCAGAAGCCGGTGTTATTATTAAGCACATATTGTAAGGCGGTTCCTCACTGTGGTGTTGTAACGACTGGCGGCTTGTATCGTAATTCTCGCCATTGGAGGGTGATATTTTTATTTTTATTTAGTTTTTAAAAATGTAAAAGGTAGCTGATCGTAGAAACTACAAGCCAAATCTTTCTGTAACATATGTTTAAGCAAGTTGAGCCGTCCCCACTGCGAGTGGGGTAAGCGCAGATGGAAGAAGAGTTTTTAAAAATGTAAATAAGTAAATAAAAATGAAGAGTAAATATTATATTAATTCTCTTTTGTGTGATGTGTCATAAAATCGTGGAAGTTTATTACGCAATATTTTTTGTTTCAGTCGAATCTGGGACACGGCCTCAGGGCAGTGTTTAAAAACCCTAATAGACGACGACAACCCGCCCGTGTCGTTTGTAAAGTTCTCTCCAAACGGCAAGTACATCCTCGCGGCGACGCTCGACAACACGCTCAAACTGTGGGACTACAGTAGAGGCAAATGTCTAAAAACGTATACTGGACACAAGAACGAGAAATATTGCATCTTCGCCAATTTTAGTGTTACTGGTGGAAAGGTGAGAATGGCTTTTCTTGTTGGACTGAAAAGGCTCTTTTAGGTAATATGTTTGGAGACTCATACAGTTAAAATAGGATTACATGCAATTTTATTTAACTTTCTAAATAGAGAAACAGACAAGTATTTTGTGGTTGTGTGCAAGCATTGTTGTGTTTCGGTTTGAAGGACATTGAAGCCAGTGAAATTACTGGGCATTATGAGACTTAACATCTTATGTCCCTGGGTGACGACCGCAGTATAATCCCATGCGGTGCTTTATGATTTCAAGTTCTGTGTTGTAACTGGTATTGCTTTGCTTATAGGCAGGCTGGCGTTTACCACTAGGCGAGCGACCTGCTCGTTTCGTCATTAAAAAATGTTTATATTACTTATAATTGTCCACAGTGGATAGTGTCAGGCTCTGAGGACAACCTGGTGTACATATGGAACCTGCAGTCTAAGGAGATAGTGCAGCGGCTGTCTGGTCACACTGACACGGTGCTGTGCACGGCGTGCCACCCCACCGAGAACATTATCGCCTCCGCAGCTCTCGAGAACGACAAAACTATCAAACTTTGGAAGAGTGATACTTAAACTCGCTGCGGGTCAGTGTTTTTTTTGTTTAATTTACATACATACGCACTCACGCCTGTAATCCCCGAAGGGGTAGGCAGAGGTGTAACCAGTACACCCACATTTCGCCAAGCGTATCTCCGTCCCTTATGTGATAGGGGGCGAGCCGATGCCGGGTACAAATTCCTGACTCCGGGCTGATACTGAGCATTTCGTAATAGAAAAACCCAATACCACTTTACCCGACCCGGGGATTGAACCCGAGACCTCGGCGTTGGCCTCAATCGTAACGCGTACGCATTACAACTGCGCCACCGAGACAGTCTAATATAATTGTTTAATTTAGGCTTCGCATTATTTATGCATATAGCCAATGATAAATATTTAATTATTTTCTAGTGTTCACAAGAACGATGAAACACTCGTGTCGCTGATTTCAAAGTCTTGTTGGAGTTTTACTGTCAATTCCTTCCAGTATGACGCTTCATAGACGATTTTCTCCAATCGGATCGAACAAGCAAGGTCGATCAATACACTTGGTCAAAAATCATCTAAATTCCCCAATTTCAATGATTCCATACACTGTTGATAACAGTCCATGTATATTGCACAAATCCACACCACTTTTAAACAACACAACTTTATCCTAGTTTAGGGATTCATTAAAATAGGAATCAACCGCACTTTCACCTTCGAAAGTCACTTAGGGTGAGAAACATTTGGTATTCTGTAACGGTCAGTCACTTAAGTGAAAAGTAAATAATCTAATGCTATTGCATTAATTATTTACTAATTAATTCTTACAAATATCAATATCTATATTCTATTCACACGTTGATATTTACGAAATAAACGAAGGTTTCCGTAGCGCATAATTTTAATCGTAGTACTGTATGTTAGGACTACAAAACAGGAACCTAAAATTACGAAGAAAACACAAAATATCGAAAAAGCAGACACATTTTTTTTTGTTTACGTCTATTTGTGACGTCGGAATAGTAAGTAGGTTTAGTGATGGCCAACTCGCGCTGCTTTGGAGGTCATATACAGCAGACCGCATAGCAACGGCGTTGTACAAACGTGTGCCAGTTTTTTTTGTTGTGTTCGGTTTTTATACTATTTATTACAAAGTAATGATGTAATGATGTTTTTTGTTGATATACTTTATGGCTTTATGCTTTAATTTTCCTTTAGTTGCTATGTCAGTGAGACTTATCCAGTTTGGGATTAGTATTTCTCTTAGATTTATATTCATATTATGTCGTCGTATAAAGAAATAAAGTAACTGGATCATCAGTGCATCTGTCTGTCGCTTTGTCTGCTTATTTCTCCTAAACTGTACAACGGATATAGATGCCGTTTCACTATCATTTAAACGATTTATTCCGGTAGGTTAACATGTATATCACGCTATGACCCATGGCTCTCAGAGAGGTTGACGTCAGGCCGGTCGTAAAAACTACAAGCCAGATCTTTCTGTAACATGAGTTAAAAAGCATGTTGCACCGACCCCACTGCGAGTGGGATAAGGGCAGGTAGAAAAAAAAGTTAATTGGTGGTTAACTCTTACTGAAATATTGGGAAATAGGCCCTTAGTATAGTAATATATTGTTTTATTTTTATATAGTTGTGTATGTTTCCTTTGCAGGCTTCCACGCAGACCAGTGATCTGTGCAATGCGGCCTTCACATTGAGAGCCGAAACGCCGAAAAGCTTGTGAATACTTTCATACATTAAGATACCGCGCGTGGTAACTTGGACACTGACCGAACGAACGACGTTCGAATAGGTTATTACATTTTATTTAGTATATCACAGTTGGTATGTGTGCATTTTCGGTTGTTATTAAGATATACATATTTTTGTATCTGACGCAAATGAGAGGTATGAAAAGTTTTAGCCATTATGTTTAAGTTAAGATTTTGAGTTAAGGATTCCGCTTGTGAATAACTCGTTGGATGCAATTAAAAAGAAATTGTAGTTGTAAATTGTGTTTGTGATTGTCACCCATCTTTATATAGGCTAAGTAATGAACGCGTTATTAATAATTTTTCAGTTTCTCGTGTCTTTTATTTACCACCCATTGAAGTAATGGCGCTTAATTTATTACTATGGCGTTTATAAGGGCAATAAAATTGATTGTTGCATTATATTGTATGTTGAAGATTCTTAACTTTACACAAACTAATTGAGATTATAGAATGACAACATTATTATTTGTACAAATGCCGGCACAATTTGTGAGCACATACTTCACCTGTGCAGTAGTTCATTTATAGTTTTGATTAGTAACATGAAAAAGAGCGGGCGCAACCGCTTCCCGCGATTGGTTATACTCGTCGACTATTTGGCTTTCGACTGCCCCCACTACTGTTTATTTGTGCTCATGACTTTTGCCGGTATAACACTTGAATATGTTTTTTTTATTGCCTGAATGACAAAACGAGCCGGTCCCTTGCCTGATGGTGTCACGCCTGCTCATAAACAGACACAGAATCTTGAACTAAAAACCATTGCATGGCGTTGGAATGCATTCGTCACCCCAAGACATGTTAATGTTAAAGTCAGTCATGTGGATGTTAAAGTCTCATAATGTCCAGTAATTTCACTGAGTTCAATGTCCTTCAAACCGAAACACACTGTTGTGGTGCTTACACACTGTTGCTTGGCGGCAAAAATAGACAAATTCTGTGGAATTACCTGTTCGGTTTGTTGCAAGGTGCTGTGTAGGCCTAGGTATGTATTATGTAAGTATATCCACAATAAAGCAGGGGTCGCGATAAGGCTTGTAGCAGCGTAGTTAGGCTGTAAAATCCATGAGTTCTTGCAGACTTTAATGTATACTACTGTCTACTACACGGGCAAGTAAAATTACGTCACATAACCCACCGTCAATCGACCGTAACTTAGTGGCGCAATTTCTATGTACCGCGCAGCTAGAATACATTAAGTCTTTGGGTTCTTAGTTCCAGGGCTACCAAAGTGTGTTTTACATTCGAAACACGCGAGTAGCATGGCATTTAGTCTTGTGTTCGATATGATAGATTAATCATTTTTCACATTGTGGGTGGCAAATAAATACACCCAACAGTCACACACATAGTCCCGACCCCACACTAGGTTAACCCGTATCTTAGGTATCAGGAACTACGAGGGACTTGTGGTCCCACAACACAGACCCGAAACAAATATTTGTGGATCTCACAAACATTTGTCTAGGTACGGGAGTCGAACCCACGGCCTCACGCTTCGCAGCCGGCTATTCGCCCACTGCGCCACGGAGATCGTCGAACCGTCTCAGTACTAACTGTATCACTGGCTACCCTGAGCTATTGTTGACTACCCTGTATCAGTCTTCAGTATCTGTCTGTGTAATTTCCGTATAGTAAATTCAACTGATTCTTGCACGTCTTGAATGTGTGCGTGGAACGTTTGTAGGTTCTATAGATGTGGGCGACACTGGGTGTTTGTCACTGTTGACATTTTTTATCCTGGCAGCGCCCACCCCCTTGCATCTAGTTGCGCCCATGGAATATATACACTATGATTGTAGGCTACGATTTTGTTGCATTAAGATTTCTAGAATGGCCAGCTTTGAGTAGATAACCAAATACTCAAAGGTGGTCAGTGAACAGAAGACAGAAGCAACATCAAACAGAGCTTCAATTTCTGAAATAAGTACCAATTGCATGACGCTGGACTGCGCTCTTCACCCCGAGACATAAGAGGTTAAGTCTTGTCATGCTCATTAATTTCACTGGCTTCAATGTCCTACAAACTGTAACTGTGCTTAAACATTGTTGCTTGGCGGCAGAAGTAGACAAAGCAGTACTACCTACCCAGCTGATGGCCTCCTGCATACGAGGAACCTACTACCTAGTAAACATGAGAGGAATTTATTAAAGAAAAATACCTATAACAACTTGTGTTTTTTCGTGTGTTCGTCTGACGCGATATTTCACTTTATTTATAGCATAGGCCTAAACGAGTAAGTGAGTCACCTGATGGTAAGTGATCTCCACGGGCCTTGAATACGCCCACAATACCTGAAGAATCATGGGCGCGTTGATTGGGACGGGGAGGGGGATTTTGATTAAGGAAGTCCCCTTTAGTAGGTACGTAATTTTTTATAGCACAGGTCGGGACAGGGATAATTAAGGGATTTGGAAGGAGAGGGCGTTTGGGCTTCCGGATATCTCGCTCACCGAACGAAACGCAGCTAGCCCGTTTGTGTTGTAGACAAAACTGTCTACAGTGTGGTTCTACCACTCAAAGCTACGGTAACGTCTAGACTCGAGAATATGCGTGCCCACGAATTTGCTTTCGATATTAAGTAGCTCTAAGTACATGCATCTAGTAAGTAGGTACCTACATCTTTCTCTGTGGCTTATAGTTTAACTTTGCTGCATATACATTATCGAACTTTAAAAAATTATCTCTATTCGCAAGTGGGTTTCTTCTACTGTTTTTAGGTCGTCGCCGACTTACTTATTCATTATTCAAATGTTTTAAATTTAATATATTTTTTATAAATATTTTTAAATAATATATTATATAAATATTTTAGATTTTTTTTCCCTCTCCGGTTATCGCCAAGGGTGTAACAAGCTTATCCGGAGACTTATTTCCACAAGAACACGCGGCCCGACGTGGGAGCAAATATAATTACGGTAATATTTTATACCGCCACTGGCTAGAAAAATTAGGTCAGCGAGACCACCTCGGGGATAACGCCATCTTGATTATCGGTATTGAAATGTACAGCGAGATAATTTGCTTTGAGACAGCTTCGAGAATCTTTGTTGAATTAGTTCTGAGCGCGCGGCGATAAGTAAAAGCCTTTGAGAAGGTTTATATTTATAGAGACGTAAATCAGGCTGGCTTGGCCCCGTGGCTTTTGAGACTGAGATTTGTATCAATCGAATGTACTTTTTTCTACAAACATAGGTAAGTACGTACTGTCTTCATTTTATGTACCGCTTTTATACATATAGTTATATAAGTTAGAAGCACTTATTGGTGGCTGGGCCAGCCTGATATTTTCAGACCGGCCGGGTCCCTTCAATATCTCGGCTACTATAAAAAGTAGTGACATTGTGTTGCTACAGATATAATGTACTCGGTAAATAACGCATATGTACGGGTACGACTTAATTTAATACTAATACAGAGATATCAAAGTAAATTGGGGACCGGGCTGAAATAATTTCGATAGCTCTCAACATTAACAAATAAATCCATTTTCTATTTATAATCTGCCACAGATTTAGTAGGTCCATATGTACTGCTTTATTTTTTAATTACATTATCTAATTATAAAAATATGAGCACCTGAAATTATTTCAGCCTGGCCCCCTACATCGCTAATATCTTTCTAAATATTATTTTAATCTGTACAATATAGTATTGCTGGGAGTTAGATGCGAAAGTACATTGGCACAGTTTGACTCCTGTGTCTATTAGCCTTTTATTTAACAATATATTTAAAATGTAATTTAGTACCTACAAATGGAGTGACCCTCAGTCAAGTGCTAATTTCCAGGAAACTTCCAGTGACGAGCGCAATCCAGTATCATGTTCAGTACTGTACTGTATCCAGTTGGTACTTCATAATTAAAAATTCTGACTAAGGTTGCTTCTGTTTAAGGGCAGGCGTGATGCTTACCAACAGGCGAGGGACCTGCTTGGCTCATCTAAAGTTAATAAAAAAAGTAACTGTTATTAAGTCAAATAAATCTATTATTTCATTTCCCACGGCTACGAAGACTGCGTATCCGTAGGTATCGCCAATCCGGTGCAGATGTCTCACTAGACCGCGTCATTGCGTGGATCGCCGGATGGCTACACTCATGGAGGCCGTAATCAAACACAGCGGCACACAGAACGATTGGGACGTGCATAGTACGTAAGTAAGAAAGAAAGAAAACCACATTATTTTCTGACTTACACAACACAAACAATATAAACAATAATAAAATCATAAAGCAACAGATTAGTGCCTAGACATAGTTTAGAAAGGCGTTTCTCGAAATTAACCCCATAAGGTGAGAGGCTTGCAAAGTTTCTGTAGGTATACTTATTTGGTCAAATTTACTTTACGTGTTCGAATCCACGAGCAAAACTTAGCATAACATAATAAAATAGATAAATCACCGACTTAAAATTGGTTAAACTAGGAGGTATTATTTTTTGTCTTTCAGTTTTAGGTACATATTTATGGTCCTAAGTTTGTTCATAGTCGGTAGTGAAGGGAGTGTACCTAACCCGAATTTCATGAGTTCCACTTTAAATCCAATACAATTTTAGATAGTAGTATTAAAAGCTAGAACAGCGATGCTCTCTAGATAAAATGTAGAGCTTGCTCTACTTATTTTATGAACTACCTTAGTACTGATTAGGTAGAGCCATAGGTGGCGGCACCACAGCAAATTCAGTGCCGTTACATGTGAGGTTTTTTTATTAGCTTGAATGACGAGACGATAAGTTCGTTCACCTCATGGTAAGCGCCACGTCGCTCATAAAACATAGCACTACCATTCAGAACTTTGAATCACATAGTACCTACTGTATGGCATTGCACTGTGCTGGCTACCCCGAGATATATGTTAAGGCTCATAATGCCCATAATTTTGCTAGCTTCAATGTCCTTCAAATCGCACCACATCAGAACTGCTGCTTGGCTGCAGGAACTACAACTTGAACCATAGCAGAACCTATCTTCTGCCTAGTGCCTACTGATTTTATTATTTTTTGTAGAAGAAAGGGACACCTACCTACAGGTAACTTATGTAGGCACCTACTACTAGCCGCTTTCTTTAGATTAATACATGTTTTATGGAAGGAGGTAATAAAGACGTAGAGAAAACAGCAAATAGTAAAAATGCAAAAATGCAAATCAGCAATAATTTTCTACCATACCTACTTAATTTTCTACCATATACACTACCAAGGTTCGTCAGAACTATTAATCTGTGGCCAAGACCTACCCACCTAACTTAAATTTGTATGGAATTACTTTTTATTTGACATGCTTTCAACATAGATACCTAACATCTGTTTTGTTCACGGTACAATCTAATTCCAGGAGGAAGTCACGAATGGATGGAATGTGAATAAATCACCCTTTACCTGATGGATATTAGACAGATCCCGCTGTTTGTTTGTTTAGGCAAGTGAGGGATTGAGCCCACAGTTTGTTTAGGGTCTATCGATTTAAAGTAGCATTCCAAACAAAAAGTTTACAGGGATTAAACATAAAGAAATAAGGTTCTGTATATAACGGAAAAGCGATTACAGTCACGAGTTGTTTCCCCAGGCTTCGGGTTTATTAATCCTGTCAATCATATAAATTTACGTTCTTATGAGGTTCATTTCCACAAATATTTTATGTAGATATTAAGGTATACTGCCTGTGGATTTTTATTTTATTGCATAGGCCGGCAAACGAGCAAGTGGGTCACCTGATGGTAAGTGATCTCCACTGCCCATGTACGCCCACAATACCAAAAGAGTCATGGGCGCGTTGCTGACCTTAAAGGAAAGGGATAATTAAGGGATTGGGACGGGGAGGGGATTTGGGCCTCCGGATATCTCTATCACCGTACGTAACGCAGCAGGTATTGATAGATTGAATAGAAAATTAGTAAGTATATGTTGATAGATATATCAAGATGATTATGAAACCATTTAGCTATAATTTATATTACTTATGTACTACATACTCACAATTCGAGTCTCTCACATTGTTTTTCTTGGTTTTGTGAGAAAACTGCATAAAACTTGTCCTAATCAATAAATGAATGTTATGTAAAGGGTATATAAAGCTTATAATATTTCTCTATCAATAAATAAATAAACCTTTATTGTCCGACAGACACAAGTCGGCGTGTTTCGTACGTTTAGTTTCGTCCATCTCATGATCCGATTTTGCAGGTACATGAAAGACTGTTATTTACTCGATTTCTCTTCCGTGGACAATTGCTTTTCACTCTT
The DNA here is from genome assembly GCA_905332985.1 of Mimas tiliae. Classification (NCBI taxonomy): domain Eukaryota; kingdom Metazoa; phylum Arthropoda; class Insecta; order Lepidoptera; family Sphingidae; genus Mimas; species Mimas tiliae. Next base: position 5,251,558 of record HG995242.1, on the reverse strand, counting down.
CACAGCGGATTTAATATCTCCCCTGTCGTATTATTATACTGGAGCATTTATATTTTGATTGTTTACTGTGCCGTATATTTTTTTTAATAAAGATTGGTATTCCATTAATAATGACGTAGGTACATTTATCAACATATATAAGGCATATATAATTTACCTACTAGCTGTTGCCATGCTTATCCGTTCTCCTTTAACATATAATTTTTCAGAAATCCTTTTTTAGCGGCCCCCTACATTACACAAATTATAATCTGATCAATTTTTATGACCCTAGAGTTATAGTAGTTTTTGAGATATCGTGATCAGTCAGTGAATGAGTGGTATTTCGCTTTCATTTATGTATATAGTCACATTACGTTTTACCTATCAGAGTAAGAAGAAATAAGTACCTATCTAGGCTCTTTCTGCTTCGATTAAGTACTTTTGCTGCCGCACTCATAGACGTCAATTAACTGTAATTGTCATTTAACCATGTCTCTAAATCAAATAAAATTATTTATGGAATCTGTAAAATGATATACATAATTTTGATTCAGTCAAATTTATCTCTACTGCCAGTTCGAAACGCTGTTTTGCTACAGAAGAAAGGGTAAGAAACTAGCGTAGCGTAAATGTAGTTCCGTGTGTAATGACTATTGTGTTCCGATTTGAAGAACATTGAAGCCAGTAAAATTACTGGGACTTATGAGACTTAACATCATTCAGTGCTCTATAATTCGAAGTTTTGATTGGTGTTGCTTTTGTTTACGTGACGCTTACCATCAGGCGAGCGACATGCTCGTCTCGATCGTCATTTAAAGCTATTAAAAAAAGTTTGTTAGATTTTGCCCATGTTTTACAATGATATAAAACTTTTTATGGCGATAGGCTCGCCCCCTATCACATAAGGGACGGAAATACGCTCGGGCGAAATGTGGGTGTACTGGTTACACATCTGCCTACCCCTTCGGGGATTACAGGCGTGAGTGCGTATAAAACTTTTTAACGAACTTAAAACCGTTTTAATTTCACTATTTATAGTGACAGAATTATCAAAATCGGTGCATAGATGGTGAATTTTTCATCCCCGATTTCACGCCCTTAGGGATGGAATTTCTTCTTGAAATTAAATTGGGACCAACTATGAGCCATACTCTTTCAAATGAAAAAAGAATCATCTAAATAGGCCCACATTTTGGCGGAGTTACAAAATATATATCTACAATATACTCGTATGTATACAACTGACAGCCTCGGTGGCGCAGTTGAAATGCGTACGCGTTACGATTGAGGCCAGCGCTGAGTTCTCGGGTTCGATCCCCGGGTCGGGTAAAGTGGTATTGGGTTTTTCTATTACGAAATGCTCAGTATCAGCCCGAAGTCTGGAATTTGTGACCGGTATCGCGTTAGGCTCGCCCCTTATCATATCGTGGGACGGCGATACGCTCGGCGAAATGTGGGTGTACTAGTTACACCTCTGCCTACCTCTTCGGGGATTACAGGCGTGAGTGCTTATATATGTATGTAATATATGCACAAAAACGTCGAATTGAGAACCTCCTCCTTTTTTACGTCGGTTGAAAACATCGATGTTTCGCGGTTTACTGAACGTTTCCATTTGATAAATTTGATTATTTCTATACGATACAACTTTGCTCATGGAAATGGTGAACTCGTGCGTTTGGCACAATTTTGTTTTTTGTTGCGCCACGCTCCATGAATATTGAAAAGTTTCGATTTTATTGCTTTTTAAGCCTTGACAATATTATCCGGGTACACTTGGAATACATTTCGTTTTCGTTAATTGCTTTGTCGGCAATGGGTTCTTAAATTTAGTATCTAGCATTAACTTTACGACGGCGTAATTACGTTGCGACATGGACGCATTATGTTGAGTAGTGATAGAATTTTAGGTGATTTTCGCAGTATAGATATCTCAATTTTTGTCTCATGAACTATTGAAAGTCCTTTTTTATTTCCTTGAATGACGAGACGAGCAAGTTGCTCGCCTGATGTTAAACCACACACCTGCCCATAAAAAAAAGCAATGTCACACAGAACTCTGGATTACGTCATCCCGAGACACAAGATGTTAACCTCATAATGCTCAGTAATTTCATTGGCATCAATATCTTACAAACCGAAACACAACAGTACAATCAAAGATTGGCAACAAACAAACAATCTTATGATCAGCAATACCTAAACGTAGCAGTTTTGTTGATGTTGTATTTTCTTTTAATCGAATTTTCTCAAAGAAATAACAGCCACCCTAAATCGCATAAAAGTTGGATTTACGAAAAATTTGTTTCAGTTTATTTTATTTGTTCTATCGTATGTTCAGAAACTTATTCAATATCTTTACGCAATATTGGCTTAGGCTGTTGATCATTCGAATTCTGAAACGATATTTTTCTTTATATTTTATCCAATTACAAATATATTTTTATTACACATAAATAAGACAAGCCTTGAAAATGATTTGTTCAAGCGTTTCGTTTATTATTTGATACTTCGTATACTATATAGCCTATTTAGCAGCTATCGGTTATCGCTAAGCAGCAATAGTTCAGCAGGGAGTGGTACTCGAGGCGAAAATCGCAGGTTCGAAACCTGCCCCAAGAGCATGCATTTCTGTCATTTTTAAGTTATGTGTGTATTTAATTATTGATTATCGCTTGCTGTAACAGTGTAGGAAATATCGTGAGGCATACCTGAGAAGTTCTTCATAAGAATTTCGAAGGTATGTGAAGTCTACCAACCCGCATTAGGTCAGGATGGTGGACTAAGGTAGTACAGTGCAGTCCAAATAATAATGCTGGCCATCAAGAGATACTCGTATTGCGTCCCTCGACAGTCAGCAGAATTTTGCCGCCTTGAAGTTACTGTATATACACTGTCTAACTCCGGAACACGACTCACCTGAACGAGCCACTATGGAGGAGTTTACTCCAAGTATCCGATGGTCGTGGTTCATGGGTGACATCAGTTGCATCTCAGTGTACGGGGATACAAACGTGAACTAATTATTATAAATACGTAATATATAAAATACAGTTAAATATATATAATAATATCAAAATCAAATATTATTATTTATTCCAAAACCTACCACAGAGAAAAAATTCGTACAGGTATTTAATTATACCTACTTTAATTTCCTTTATTGTGGCAATTTAGGTACTAGCTTCGGGTTTCGGCTAATGACGTGTATTGATGAAATTAAATTCTGTTCTTTCATGATTCCTCGAAAAACGTATACCGTTATTATATTCGATCAATGCGCAATTCCACGTATTTTTACCTTTTATTCGCATATAACGAGTTCCGCATAAGTACTCTCAGATCTGAATGAGAAGTTCTCGTCTTAAAGAATCTAATAAGTATTATGTGACGAGGAATCTGAACGGAATACATACATATGCACTCACGCCTGTGATCTCCGAAGGGGTAGGCAGAGGTGTAACCAGTACACCCACATTTTGACGAGCGTATCTCCGTCCCACAGTGTGATAGGGGGCGACCCTGTCCTCATACGGGGAAAAGTTCCAGACTCCGGGCTGATACTGAGCATTTCGTAATAGAAAAGCCCAATACCACTTTACCCGACCCGGGGATCGAAACCGAGACGTCAGCGTTAGCCTCAATCGTAACGCGTACGCATTCCAACTGCGCCACCGAGGCAGTCTGAGGTGACTCTGAACGTAATGTAGTGCAAATTATGCGTATCGAGACTCCCCCCTTAAATAAAGAAAGAAGAAAGAAAGGAAGCATTTCGACAACTTCCATGGCGCACTGGACGAGTAGCCGGCTGCGAAGCGATAAGCCGTAGGTCCAATCCCCGTACCGAGACAAATGTTTGTGTAATCCAAAAATAGTTGTTTCGGTTCTGGGTGTTGTGAGACCGAAAGTCTCTCGTAGTTCCTGATACATACGCCCCAAGATATTCGTATCTTTCTGTGGGCTCAGGCATTAGGTGGTATAATTATTTATAAGTAAAATATTTTTATAAGTAGGTAGTAGATGGAGACCACCCACTGTTGTCGGTATATGTCCCACCACGACCGTGCCAAAAGGATCGAAATCAATATTTGCCAAACATTAAGTTTAAATCTTTTTTTATATGAAGAGCCGGCAATCGAGCAAGGGGGTCCTGATTGTAACTGAACTCCACCGCTCATGAACACCCACTAGATTATCAGAATCACAGATGCGTTGCCGACCTTAAAGGGAAGGGATAATTAAGGAATCGTGGAAGGATTTGAGCCTCCGGTAATCTCACTCACCGTACCTACGAAACCCAACAGCAAGTTGCTACTTCCCGTCGGGTTGCTGTGTGACAGTGGTAACAAACCGGTCGAGCCAGCCCATTCATGTTGTAAAAAAACTGTCTACAGCAAGAATCTGTGCATGAGTAGCCGACTGTGAAACGAGAGGCCGTTGGTTCTATCCCCTCACCAAGACAACATTTTTGTGTGATCCACAAATACTTATTTCGGGCCTAGGTGTTGTAAGATCGTAAGTTCCGTTCCTGATTGGCTTCAAGGCTTAGCATAAGCAACACCAGACGGTTTTGTCGACTCCTTTTGTCGAGAAAAACCAGTTTTATTTGGTTAAATCTATATGTCTATCGGCGCTAACATGGTTGTATAGAATACTCGACTCGTTATGTCTATTATAAAGAGAATGACGATGTAATTTTATCGCATGCCTACTGTCTCGGTGGCGCAGTTGTAATGCGTACGCGTTACGATTGAGGCTAACGCTGAGGCCTCGGGTTCGATCCCCGGGTCGGGTTAAGTGGTATTGGGTTTTTCTATTACGAAATGCTCAGTATCAGGCCGGAGTCTGGAATTTGTGCCCGGTATGGCGATAGGCTCGCCCCCTATCACATTGTGGGACGGAGATACGCTCGGCAAAATGTGGGTGTACTGGTTACACCTCTGCTTTCCCCTTCGGGGATTACAGGCGTGAGTGCGTATGTATGTATGTATGTAATTTTATCGAATGTTGACACTTTTACTCGAGCGATTTGTCGTCGATAGTTGTTGTAGTCTTCTCGCGCGCGAGATATGTCGTGTGGCAGATGCTAAGCCCGCATGTTAATCGAGTGTGGTGACAGGACTATGGGTATGATTGTTGGGTGATTAATTCGATTGATAGATTTTTTGAATGTAAACTACACATATCTTTCCATATACTTGATGAAACAATTGTTTTTTAAGTTGCCATTCATTACTATACGTTTTAAATATCTTAATAAAATGTATAGGTATTTGCGGTTTTAAAGCTGACAAATTTAATTACGTATGTAGGTACCTGTTTGTGCATTGTCGCAGCATCCATCGCGTTCTCCAAGTCAGATATAACGATATTCAGTGATATTGAAATTTTATACCGGTATAAAAATTTACGACGTCTGAAACCTATATTAAACCAATACTTCGCATGTCACCGCTGAAATAAGTTAGTTTTTTTTTATTGTGTGTGTCACACGTGTTCTACATGAAGCATGGTATTTTTTAATCAATGGCTAATTGACGGTCGTTGTCAGTGTAGTTTATGCACTACAAAGGCGCACACACTACGAATTCTGAATCCCATTCTGCATGTGTGTTGTTTTGGTTATTCGTTGATCTTTGTGTATTATAAATGTGAAAATTTATAGATAAATAACATCTCAACGGCTGAACTGATTTGGATAAAATTTAGCACAAGGGTAGACCATGACATTAATTTGAAAATAGGCTATTGTTATCGTAGAATAAGACATTCACGTAGGCGGAGCCGTGGGCAATGTATATACAATTTATGTGTTGTTAAGTCATTGGTCTAGCGGCAGCTCATAATGCTTAGTAATTTCATTAGCTCAATATTCTTCAAACGGGATACAACAGTACTCACACTTTTCTCGGTAGCAGAAATAGACAAACCGGTTCCTAACCGGGTGGACTCATATGCGAGGGACCTACCACCTAGAAAAAGCCTAACACATAATAACTTCTCCCTTTTGATATTTATCATTTTCTAAAAAATAATCCCGCATCAATATTTTTAATATCTAGATGGAAGTCTTTTTAGTACAAAGCAGTCTATTTACTTTGCCGTGGTTCCCTCACAGTGCGTTTCATTTCATCCGTTTGTACCAGCGAGTGCGCTGCGGCCTGAGCTGCGCCACAATAATGTTATTGTATCGGCAGACTGATAAACTTAATAATGGAATATACTGGTAACGAAATATAGATATACTGGATTCCATTACGAATGAACAATATCGATTCTGAAAGCAATTTTGATTCAATTAGACTTGTTTGTATTGGTTCAATAAAACGACTAAATAAAACATGTGGTCGCTACATGCAGTCTCAAAGCAAAGATTTTTTGAAAGGGTGACATCAAGATATCGTCATGCTAGAACATCATGTGTAACACATAAAAAGTGGGGGTCTGTAAATCTACACTATAATCTATCTACAGCATGAATATCCCGACTGAGCGGTAGTGGTACATACCGAGTGACAGCTACTATAGTGGCTCGCGTTCAGGTGAGTCCCGTTCCGGGCTCAGCCAGTGTATATCCAGTAGCTTTAGGGCGGCATAATTCTGCCTACCGTTGAGGGATGTAATGCCTCTTGACGGTCGACATTATAGTTGGATTGAACTGTACTTAACGTTAGGTCCAGTGTCAGTGTCACCTTGATGTGCTAGGATAAAAAATGTTTTCCGAGAAAAGTAAATGAAATGACAAATGATTTCACTCTCTGAATTTTATTTTGTAATTCTTTTTTTGTTTTGTATATTACTTACGCAGTACAACCATGCTGAATTAATAATTCTTATGGATATTTTTGTGATAATTGTACATAGCCTTTTTTCACAAATGGGTCTTTCATAATCATTTGAACGATACCTTAAGGCTTAAGCCTAGATTACTTGTATTATTAATAGAAAATAAGAATATACACCTCTCGTTTTGGATCTGTTAGTATCATACATTATAATATTTAATAGTTAAACAAATATTACAAATAATCAAAGACTTAGATGAAATGTAGGCGCCCAATGATAATAAAATCTGGGAAGCGCCAACGTTTTGTAGTCAGCTCATAAAGTTGTTATATGCCAGCCTAATGAGCGGATCGTTGTGGACGGAATCATTACGTTAAATAAAACAATATTAACTCACTGTTATAGTAATGTTTAATAATTAAAAGGAAAATATTAAAAATGTCTTATTTACTTAAAGGTCGAAATTCGTACTAAATATAGTTTTTGTTAATGTTATACATGTGTTATAAATCCTAAACACGGTAACGTCTTTACACTGGACCTAATTATAAGTAAGTAAGAACAGTGCATTTTCAATATAATTTCGACCCTCGCGAGATTCCCACACCGAAACAAATGTTTGTGTGATCCTCAAATCATATTTATGGGTGTTGTGGCACCACAAGTCCCTCGTAGGTCCTGATACCCACGATACATCTTAACCTAGTGTGGGGTCGGGACTATGTGTGTGACTGTTGACCCCGGAACGCGACTCGCCTGAGCAAGCGACTATGGTGGGTATTTCATTCACCATATTATGTACCGTCGCTATCCAGAACTTGCCGAACTGACTGCGTCAAATAAATATTGACATTTGACAACTGTTTAATGTTTTTTTAATTATAAAATAAATAAATGAAAGGAGGTCTATAGTATCATTGTTTATCATTCAGTGTTGTCCAAAGTTGAAAGTCGATATCGACATGTTACTCATTCAATAAAAAAGAAAATTCTATAATTATTGTACTAGCAATGCAATCGGATTTGGTACTATGGGAGATAAAATACTTATACCCTACACTATACATTGCTTAAATTTGCCCGCCCCTTTCTATAACACGTTGTATACGTCCATGTGGTACATTTTAATTATTATATACTACAATACACTAGTTGTAACAAAAATAAATTCTAAGTAGTTATGGAACAAACGAAAAAAGACAATTGAACGTGTAAGTATGTATTCTCTGAAGGGTTACGTATAAAGAGTGATAAAGTGTATATGCTAACTTATGAGGCTTTTGTATACACTTTCGCGTCCCGAAGGACTAAAACGAATACACCATGTTTACTGCAGACTGTGAAAGGATAGGCGATAGATACTTTACGTTCCAACATATTCGTACTCTCATGGGATGTGGACTACGCTGTCAAAGTGGCGGACAGAACTCACTGTATGTCTATACGAACTGTGCCCAAACTACTCCATCTATCTTCATTTATCTTTATCCCTGTCAGCTGTAGTATAAAATTCTAATGTTGTATTAGAAAATATATTTAAAATCTTACAGATTTTTAGAATTTCTCTACAAATAAAAGTATGTACTTTATCTAAAATCCAATCATGTTTACATGATTTTGTAATCCATATAAAATGAAAATGAAATTTTATAATCCAGTATACATAGCTGTAGGCCTAGTGCGATAAAGCCGTTTATAGCAGAAGCCGGTAAACGAGCAAGTAGGTCACCTAATGATAAGTGATCTCCACTGCACATGAACATCCACAATATCTGAACAATCATGAATGCTTAGCTGACCATAAAGGAAAAGGGTGATTAGAGGTTCTTTTTCTTAGCTTCGAGACGAGAGGTCGCTCGCCTCGCCTGCTCATAAACAGAAGCAACACAACACAGAACTTCGAATGACAAGTGCTTTTGCATTGCATTGGACTGCGCTCGTCACCTCGTTACCGTTACATAAGATGTTAAGTCTTATAACACCCTGTAATTTGAGCTTACACACTACTGACGGCAGAAATAGACAAAGCGGTAGTACCAATCATCTGACCTCTCGTATACGAGGGACCTTCCACCGAGTTTGGGAAGGAGAAGGGGATTTGGACCTCCAGATATTTTACTGACTGTACGAAACGCAACAGCAAGCTGTTAAATCGAGTCGGCTTTCTATGAGACAGTGATAAGAACCCGGTCAAACCGGCCCAATCATGCCATAGACAAAACTGTCTATAGCGTGGCTCTACCACTTATTCTAAATTACATGACGTGGCCTCGTGAATTTCAGTCATCTTCTTACCTCGCGACGGTGGTACAATAAACTATTCTCACTGGGTTTTACTTATTGGTATACGACAAATATGTACGAAGTTAGTATGTTTTAAAGCATCCCGCTAGGTCCTGTACGGATCTGTATAGATATTTTCTAATAACATGACAGTAATCGACAAAAATAACGTTTAACAAAACTTAGAAACCGATTTCAAAATAAAAACACTAAAAAGTCAAAAATAACAAATTCTATAGGTCTCTTTAAAGGCAATTTGATTTAACCTGTAGCGACACACGTACCGACTCTAATCTAATCTATTTTATTTTTTAATTCTTAGTGATAGTTACAGCAATAGCATGTAAATTCCAATACAATAACACAATCGCGACGAGGGTACTGTTGTCCATATAAATAAATACATATATATGGGACCACATCGGAGCTAAACTCTATCAAAATATGAAATTTATTTCCAACAAAATCGGTCCACAGTTGCGGAGAATTCGATGTATACATACATTAAAAACTGGCAAAATAAACGCGCCGAATTGATATACTCATCCTTTTTTGAAGTCGGTTGTAAACACTATTGGTAATTCACTAGGCACACTGTTGCAGCCATGCTTTGCGACATTACCTCCATTAGATTCGTTTTATTAGTTTTACAAAGAATCCTAGTAAAATCACAAGCTGTCTAAGTTTTTTTTTTTATAGTATAGGCCGACATACGAGCAAATGGTGACCCATTTGCTCGTATGTCGGCCTATACTGGTGTCGGCATCAGGTGACCCTGATGGTAAGCGATCTCCACCGCCCATGTACGCCCACAATACAAAAGAATTATGGGCGCGTTGCCGACCTAAGGAAAGGGATAATAAGGGATTGGGAAGGAGAGGGAGATTTAGGCCTCCGGATATCTCACTCACCGTACGAAACGCAGCAGCAAGCTGCTACTTTACGCCGGTTTTCTGTGAGACAGTCCTTTCATGCTGTAGACAAAATTGTCTACAGCATGAATGGGCATACAGCAGACGTCTAAGTGCACTTCCACTCAGAGCCGTAACTAGAACAGAATTAAGTACTGATAGTTTCAGATCGAATAGAACAAGATAGTTTATTTAACAATCCAAGTTAGCGTGAGTTGTTTCAAACCGTCAGTCTCAGTAGTAGTTAAAGCATTTGCAACAAGCAATAGCCCATTTTATTCAAACATTATAAATTGTTTTCAGTATGTATAGTGATAATAGTGAGGTCACACGTAACATTATGCGAGGGCGTCGCCTCAGAAAAGTTTCTTAGCAATGGATATTATAAGAATTTGGTAGATCTCATTATGTCCAGTAATTTCACTGGTTTTAATTGTCTTTCAAATCGAAACAACAATGCTTACACACTGGAGCTTGGCGGCTGAAATAGACAAAGCGGTGGTGCCAACCTAGATGGCCTCTCGGTCGTCATTCTTAGACTATATTAAAGTTGTGTTTATTGCATAAAAATGATGTAGGTTTGTGCAGTAAATATTAACGATGATGAACAGTGTATGGAAACTTTCAAATGAGTGAATTTGGTAATTTTCTTCGTAACGAGTTGACCGCCCTTGTTCGTTCGATCCGCTTGAAGATAATCTATGAAGCATCGTACTGGAAGGAATTGACACCGAAACTCTAACAAGACCTTAAAATCGGCCATAGTGGTGTTTCATCGTTCTTCTGAAAACTTGTAAATATATTTTAAATACTTTTCATTGGCGTAATGCATAATATTCCGTAGCCATAAACAAACAAAAAAAAAGGAAAGTAGGATAAAATCTTTCCTATGAAACTGCGTGATCATAAATAAACGTCCTTTTGCACAACTGCTTCTTAATTCAAATCGGGATCGTGCCGAGCTGAGCTTCAGAAAAAAATAAGTTCTAGAACATTATAAAAAGAAAGCGAGTAATCCAACGCCTCGGAACTTGTAGTGAGAGGGTTGGAAAAAGTATTCATAGATACATCATAGATATTATAGATTAAAATTTCTGAGACGAGAAAAATAATTTAAAAAGTGCTATATTATTTGAAGCCGACATTCCACCCAATTGAAATCGAGGTGAAATAATAAGAAAAAAAGATCTTCTGCATTTATGCACCGATTCTGATTCGCTAAAAGATATAAAATAACTAACAAAATCGATGTTTACTGGTTTGCAGGTAATTATAATCGTACAGTTATCCTACCCTACTACTATTATAAATGTGAAAGTTTAGATGTTTGTGAGTTTCTGAGTTTGATCTTTGAATGTCTGGTAATCATGCCTTAACGGCTGAACAGTTTTGGATGAAATTTGGCACAAAGGTAGACCATGATCTGGATTAGGACATAGGCTACTTTTTATCGGAAGAGGGCCTTCGTTTAGGTCAAGCTTGTAATCCCGATGGGGTAGGCAGAGGTGCAACTAGAGCTGCACCCACAGTTTCGCGCAGTTTCGCGAGCTTATTTGGGTCCCTTGCGATATAAGATTGAGCCTATCGCCGTACCGGGCACGAATTTCAAAAATTCGAAACACGAATTGTGGTTGCCGTACAGTTACTATTTAAGTATTCCAATATAACACTGATAATGCTTATCTATTGTTACAAACACTCTATTTATTCTTACCCATGTTACCTACGTCATCTCATGTCAGTCATAGACAACGGTAAAAGGCCCTATACGCATTATGCCCCTATATCTTGTTCTTTTATTCATGGATCTTTTATGAATATAAAGCTGGCATTACATACTACTACATCATGGTACAAGCTGTATGCTTCAAAGGACTGCCATGTAACTTTTTGTGTCATTTGCATTGAAACATGCATAATAAGTTTTATTTTAGTGGATTGGCACTTCATTGTTCCAGTAATATCGTTCTTAAGCTGTAAAAGGTAGAGTCCTGGATTCGATCGCTCGATTATGCAATTATGAGTTACTCGATTAAAAAATACACGTGACTTGTCCGTAATAGGAATTTGTGCCGAAAGATTCGCCCCTTATAAGAAGGAAATAAGCTCGACGAATTATGGGTGAATTAGTTGCATCTCTGCTTACCCCTTCGGGGATACAGACTTGAGGTTTTGTTATGTTTTATGAGCTATTTTCACATTGATTATACGGGTCATCTGTGTTGAGCGTACAATGACGATTGCAATGAACAGTCGATATCAAAAGGTCCTTTATCTCATCAGAATTCTGACTGAACAATTATGATATTTGGACAGACAAAGGTAACCACAACAAGGAACAATAATATAACTTATTAAATATAATTATTTAACTCTCTACACGGGTTTCTAAACTTTAATTTGGTTTCGTTAATATTAACCCAGCTATGTTATTGTGAAGCAAGCGTCACTTTCTCGACAAACAATTCATGTTTTGTAACTTCTGTACGATGCAAAATTAAACTTTGCCTAATTTTATTGGTCTAGGGGCAGCGTAGTTAGGCTATAGGTATACCTATATGAGACCTATATTTAAGACCCAGGTCGCGGCTGGTCAACATTTTATTGTGATTATTAAATTCGTAAATATATTTCGAAAGACATTTGAGAAAGCTGAATTTTTGTAATTTTGTAATTATGTATGTTATTTAATTTCATGTAGTCCAATAATACATTTTTTTTTTATTTCTGTATTTGATTCGCACGGCTTTGAACTTAAATATGACGATAAGCCCACCTCTTAACACATCTAGGGAGAGAAATACCTACTATTGAGAAACTGCTAGATATAAGCATGGATCAAAATATGTACAGGTAGGAGAAAAAGAAGGCATTAATTCATTTCCATACCAAATTCTAATCCGGAGCAAATCATAATACAAATAAATTGTGATTGTCCGACGTGAGAATCGAACCCACGGGCTACGACTTTCACTTTTCACAGCATATTATGTACCTTGCCACTAGACGAATGAGATTCTGATAAAGAGGGTCTATCTAGGACAATAAAAAAAGATGACTTAATTACGTGGTAATGCATTATTTTTAACAAAAAATAAATCCGACTAAAAACTAAATAGCTAAAAATAAAAGTAAACAATTTTGACCGGTGGTACTGTAGTATATAATAGTTAATGATTACCGACTCAAAATGGTTCAGTTTTATTTTTTTAGCAAGTTTTTTTACTATTTTTTTTGTAAAAGAATCATCAAAATCTTGCATAAATCAGTGCATAAAGGTATTTTAGTCATTCATCCCCGGTTTCACCCCCTTACAGGGAGGATTTTTTACTTTAAATTCCTAGGACCATCATCGCAGGAAACTTTATCCGAGTATAAACAGAATCATGCAAATCGGTTTATATATGGCGCAGTTATGCGTGAACATACTTAAAAAAATTATAGTTGAGAACCTTTGTTTTTCCGTGTCGGTTAAAAATAGTTATGAATTGACATAAGACCAGCACCATGCCGGATTTAATCTTTGATCAACAAAAACAAGGCAAAATGTTGAACGCACTGAAATTCGTGATTCATTAGCCGCTGGGCAGTAATTCTTTCTGACGTAAAATCATCAATCACATAGTAAGCCTGGTAAAGACGCACTCGATTCGGCACCCCACCTGCGTTTCGCTTCTAATTTATGCCTAATGTACACAAAACTGGGTTACCACAGTTTATATTTTACACGAGACCCTTCTACAGAAATAACTTTGAACGAGTTTAGGGTGTACTGTGACGTACATTTATGAATTGATTTTAGAGAGAGATTTTAACGGATTGTTATTAATAGACGTATAATAATACTAAAACTGGTTATTGTAATAGATTAGGTATATTATAAGCTTTTTTAGGGTTACTAGGATGCATAATATTTATAGATACCTACCATTTTCACACAGAAGCACTATTTTGGACGGCTAACAAAGATTTTATAATCCCCTAGCAAAAGCAACAGTTGTGTACTACCTATCTACTTCCACAACGTATCTGGGAAAAGTTACTATAGCGTGAAAGCAACGCTGGGACCGCGCGAGCTCCAGTGGGCGCCGCGATTTATTACAGTCAGGACGCCTACGATCTCACGTAGGCTGTCGTTGCCATCAACCGCGCAATATTTAAAAAGTAAAACCTAGCGTCTCTCTGGTTTTGTTTTTCCAAATTTAAAAATGTTAAGTGCCACGTTAGTTACTTTATTTTGAAATTTGTGGAATATGATTTTGAAAATTGGAATTTCTAAATCGATCGGCCGCTGTAGTTACAATATGTGATTTTCAATAGGTGTCACTGTGAATTGTTATTTACTCTGGATGCTATTGTGAATTTAAATGCAGGTGGGTATTTTTTAAATGATCATTATGTTGGATCATTATATTGATTAACTCGTTTAGTTTAACTAATACGCGTAAAAATCTTATTTTATTTTATGTTCACTGTGAATGATCTGTATATAGTGATTACTTATGTTTACGCGAATATTACACATTGAAATAAAACTAGTTTATACGGATTTTATCGCGGTTAATTTTTATTTTAGTCCCGACGCGACGTTTCGAAAGCTTTTCAGCCTTCGTGGTCACGGGAGAGACTGAGGTGTAGGTCGTCTCGAAAAGTTAATTATTCTCTTTGGTTAATGTTACATTGCCTACCTTCATGTTAGAATTATACATTTATTTTTTAATTATTTAAAAAGTTAGTTGACACTAGTCCGATCTACGCAGAAAAATCTCACTGTGTCTTGAGGTCTGGCAGTTGGTCTTTTGGGTTCCGATTTATTTAGATGTTTAATTGGACCCCAGGCTTGTGCAAGCTTCCAACCATCTTCTCTATTGAAATTTGGGTGTGAAATTAGTGTGATTTTTTTATTTCAATAGCCTCGCGAATCGTCCTAGGTAGGAATCAATGTTCTTTGCCAAGGATTTGTGGTTTGTTAAATCTAAGGTAATGTTTGGAGCCTTCCTCTGAATGTTCAGCAACTGCAGACTTCGTAGAGCGTCGGTGTTTAACATTAGCTATGTGTTCTTTTACGCGGGTCCCTATGCTTCTTTTAAAAGCTCGAAACTTCGGGATTAAAATAAAAATTAAATAGCGATAATGTCCGTATAAAATAGTTTTATTTCAATGATCTGTATATTTAAAAATCACCATTTTTATAGGTCAAAAAATATGATTTAATTAACATTAAATAAAGTAAACTAAAAATTTGTAATACCTTATCCCGATACAATAATTTTTAGCGTTCGACATATTTAATTTAAAAACATCATAATATAAACTACCTAACTTTTACATAAAATATATCTAAAAATATGATGTGTCGAACTTAGAGTGAAATGCGACGGAACTTGCGTGCAGAATGTTGATGTGATAGATCTCCATTTTACTGTTGCAAATTACTCGTACGAAATGTGAATAACGTAACATGCTACGGATTAGCAAAACGTAATTTAGGTAGCTATTGAACTTGAATTGTTCTGTATTTTTTTAATAGCAATACTCGGCAAACAACAAAGTGGGTCATCTGATGATAAGTGATCTCTATATCTCTACATTCCTATGTACGCCCACAATAGCAGAAGAATCATGGGCGCGTTGCCGACCTTAAAGGAAAGGAATAATTAAGGGATTGGGAAGGGGAGGGAGATTATGGTCTCCGGGCGGGATTTTCCGTGGCAATTGATTCCACTTATTAATAGACTATGAAGGGTTTTAGGGTAATAACGACTGCTTCATTATATTCTATACTGGATATGGTCTGTTATCTTTGTTTAATCCTATATTTAAATACTTATTGTAACATAATTTCAACAAATATTAACTACTGCGTCATAGACGATGTTTATTCCCTAAATACTAGTTACTAGGTCACTATATTTACTAGGTGGTAGGTCCCTCATATGCGAGAGGCCGTCTGGGTTAGTACCTCCGCTTTGTGTGTGTAAGCACTTTTGTGTTTCGGTTTGATCGACATTGAAGCCAGTGAAAATACTGGGCATTATGAGATTTAACATCTTATGTCTCTGGGTGACGAGCGTAGTCCGGTCTCATGCAGTGCTTTGTAATTCAAAGTTCTGTGTGACGTTGTTTCTGTTTAAGGGCAGCCGCGGTGCTTACCATCAGGCGAGCGACCTGCTCGTTTCATCATTCAAGCTAATAAGAAAAAAAAACCATTATTTTGGCTATGAATCATTCCAAATGATAAATATCCAATTGCTGTGGATACATCAAAATGAGTGAACTTTTAAAATGTTTGTGCTTTTTCGTGAATTAGATATCCACAAACTGAAACAAGAACATTGCTATTCCGGAACTTTAACCGATGCTCTGTGAAACTTTGTTAGCTTCGTCCAATTCTGTGAACATACGAGTTTTCTTGTTTTTTTTTAAATCTTCATATTTCAATTCTGTTTCAGTTTGTTTTGTTGACATTAGAATTGGTACCTTAGTAGGTGGTAGAGTAAAGCCTCAGTATTGTTCCGCACAATAAACGTCTTTTCTTCTGATAGTCTCCGTGGTGCAGTAGGCGAGTAGCCGGCTGTGAAGCGAGAGGGTTCGATTCCCGCATCGAGACAAATGTTTGTGTGATCCACAAATATATGTTTTGAGTCTGGATATTTTCTCCCTAGAGGGGTTGACGCCAAGCGGGCGGCTGGTCGTTTACGACCTTTTTGACTGAAGCATGTTGCCTCTACCCCACAGCGAGTGGGATAAAGACAGGTGGAAGGAGAGTAGTAGAGTACAAAAACTGATTCGTGAGGTTCTGTGAGAGATATTGCATTTCTTGGTAAAATTATTCAACCCTAATCAGATTTGTAAATTAACCTAACTGTTAAACCCCCGACATTCATTAGAATGAAGCCGAGTTCCTGTGATCTCCTTCCTACTCCATCATCTTCTTGTTTTTTTTTCTTTTTTTATAGCATAGACCGGAAAACGAGCAAGTGGGTCTTTATCTATCTCTATCTGATGTTAAGTGATCTCCACCGCCCATGTATGCCCACAATACCAAAAGAATGATGGTTGCGTTGCCGACCTTAAGGAAAGGGATAGTTAAGGGATTGGGAAGGCGAGGGAGTTTGGGCCTCTGGATATCTCACTCACCGTACGAAACGCAGCAGCAAGCTAATTTACGTCGGTTTTCTATAGTCGGCTCGTATCCATATGTGGATTTCAATTCATTTTAATCTGATCAATGCTCGGAATTTTAAATATTTATTTGGTTTGCAGAAAATTTGTCTGCAGTTGGCTTGGTATGGATTGATTTTACTTTTTGGACTATTAAGACGCCTCGGTACAAGCCACACAGCAAATGTATCTGCAACCGAACCGACTCCACACGTATTACAGTATTATTATATACCAGTCATACCTGTGGGTACATCGGTAAGGTTGAGAGGATGGTGTAGGTTCCTGAAAAGTTCTATGCTATTTAAATTAGTCCCAGGCAGTGTGGTATCAGTGGAGCTCTTTAGTAATGCGCGAAAGTGCGTGGCTGGCTCGCAACCTAACTGATGCATCCGAGATCATCTTTCGTAGATGGAAACTAAGCCAATATATTAACCTGAACGGCACATTTGTCTTGTAATTTATACATGAGCATAAAAGTAGGGATTAGTGTGTATTGCACCATAGTCGGTTAAAGTTAAAGTTATTGTAACAAGTAATGGTTGACACATAAATTTAATTAATTTTTTGAACTATCATTTTAAAAATGATACAACGTTTATTTATTGTGAAACATTGTTACAAAAATTATACTTGATCAGATTTACACAGTTTCTTGACTGACGGCCCAACCCAAGCAGTTAAGCATAGAGAATTTTAATTTTGGGAGGGTATTGGTTTCATATTGTAGCTATGGTTTTTCAAACCTAAAGGGGCGAGCCCACCAGCAAAAAAAGCACTAGTATACATAATACTACTAGTATATATAATAATAGTAGATAGTATGTTAGTATATATACGCTCGGCGATATGTGGGTGAACAGGTTACACCTCTGCCTACCCTTTCGGGGATTACAGGAGTGAGTGCGTAGGAGTATGTTAGTCTTTCACCTTGTGAAAATATTATTCTGGTTTGATTCGACTTTCACATTTAAAATGACATGCCCTTGTTAATTCAACATCATTTTCTGTAAAAACTTTGTCCCACAGGACATCATTATCCCTAACCTACCAAAGTTGACCAAAACTAGTTCAAAATAAATTAATTCATACATTACTAAGGTCACATCATGTCTGCTTAGCGAGTTCGGTTAAATGCGGAAACATGATTCTGCCTAAGGTCTAATCACCATACTTGTTTCAGAAATGTAAGCAAATATGTACCCCCCTTACAATTTTAATTCAATTCAATATGTTACTCATTTGACTTGCAACTTTAGACAACATTAAATGATATACAGATGAGCTTTTGTCTTACTTTAACATTATTATTCTCGCCTACGCACTTAGCTTAATGTATAGTGAAGCGATCGATCTCATTGATCGTAGGGCCAATTCTGCTATTTTAACTGACACTGCGAATGAATTTTAACCGAACTGAGATTAGATTTTGAATTAATTAAAAATATGGCATTCTGCTCCTTTAAAAATTCGATATCATCTCAGTTAAATTGCATATAAACTGTCAATTCGATCAACTTTCAATGTCTTTCTTTTGTTGAAATTATGGCTTCGCATTATTATGCATTTCGCCAATGACAAGTATTTTACCGAATTTTAAGTATCAGCTGCCATAGACTAAATTCTAGAAATTAAAAATGACATAATTATGAATTGTGCGAGAGTTTTGGCGGGAATTTTGACAGTGCGATTGATCTCATAATTTAATCTACACTAATATTCTAGAGAGGAAAGATTTTTTTGTATATAACAAATAAACTTAAAAACTACTGGGCCGATTTCAAAAATAATTTGGCCGTTAGAAAGCTACATTATCACTGAGTAACATAGCCTATGTTACTCAGTGATAATGTAGCTCATTTCTAATTATTAGTAAACTCATTTCTAATACTTTACTGAAATAACGAGCACACAAAGTCGATCAATTTTGACTACTTTTAGTTGCTTGCAGTAAAAGATAAAGTATAAAGATAAAGTTAACTGAATTTATCTGCAGTTAACTCACAGTCACTTCACCTCAGTGTTGCCAAGTCAGATTTTTGAAAATACCGTGTTGTCCACAAATACGGTATTTGCGCCAAAAATACAGTGCTTGATGGGAAAAAATACAGTTTATTTTACAGTGCAATAAAATGTCATACAAAAAAGGAAATAATTAAATTATTAAGTAAAATATAAATTTATTAAACTTTATATCCTAAACTAACTTAACATTTTATTTGTATATATCGATCGCTGCAGAAATGGATGGCTGCGATGATGATGATATCGGTTTAGTTTTTTTAATGTGTTTAATCAAAGAGTTTTATGTATACTACTAGACAAGCTGAGCGGTACATAGAAATTGTAGTATAATAAATTAATTAAATTGTAGTATAGTAAATTAGTTGTATTACTAAGTTGCAGTCAATTGATCATAACTCAATATTATCATCTCGCTTACTCTCAACTAGAACCCCTATTGCGCTCCCTGTTTGTAAACTGTCAAACTCCCGCGTTATGTGACGCAGTTTTACTTCTAAATAACCTGTCTAGTAGTATACAATAATAATACGAAATTTTGACTGTAAAAAAATACTGTGTCTCCTTATACGGTATTTATAAAAATACGGTGTCCAGTAGATGGCATGAAAATACGGCAGATCTGCTGTAATTACAGTGCACTTGGCAACACTGCTTCACCTTCAGTCACATTTCGTTTTCAATTAATATTTTGACGTTTGTCTATAGACGAAATGCATTTTATATAGTTATGTGTCTCACAATGGACACTGGCGAAATCACCGATCTACGGTGGAGCCAAACACAATTAAAAGAAGAAGAAGATAGTTAAGTGTCAAAATTGTTACCAGAATGCCGTTTTGGTTCAGTCAACTTGTTTTCTACTTTCGATATCATTGCGATCAATGTTCACATTTGATCTTGAATATTGGTTTAACAGAATACCATTTGCAACTTTCTTGTCGCTGAGATTAGATCGGAATGATATTTTGATCATTTAAAATTACGAGAATTGGCCTTCGTATTAAACGAGTAATTAAAATTAGCGTGTAATTTAAAATGTTTAGATTATGATAAGATTTGGTACATAAACATTTACTGTCAGGTGTATGTAAGAACCCTTAAATATGACCACTTATACTTTCTGTAGCACGTTATATACTATTAGGTGTTGAGAAAAATAAATAAAAATTTTATGTTTATTAATATAATGTAGCAATAAAATGTGTAATAAAATGTAATAAATGTGTGTTAGCGCAGCGGGGAGTGGTATGGACTGTCGAGACGAAAGTCGCAGGTTCGAAACCAGCCCCAAGTGCATACACCTCTGACTTTTCTAAGTTATGTGTATATTAATTATTAATTATCACTTGCTTTAACGGTGAAGGAAAAACATCGTGAGGAAACCTGCATACCTGAGAAGTTCTTTATAAGAATTTCGAAGGTATGTGAAGTCTGCCAACCCACATTAGGCCAGTGTGGTAGACTAAGGCCTAACCCCTCTCATTCAGTAGAGGAGGCCCGTGCCCAGCAGTGGGACGTATATAATACAGGGCTGGTATTATTATTATTAATAAAATAGACCAATAAGGGCACTTTTACACGCCAATGACATTAATATTACATAGAAAGACTATCCTAACGAAGGAGTTATCTGAAAAGTAAATGGATATAGTTGTTTACATTTTAGGAATAGGATGTGTACCGATTGGATTATGGGAAAATAACTCAAAATTGTAGTTACATCGACTACCGAAACAGAGGAAGCGGGTTCGATCTTAGATCCCTGGGCACATGGCTTTCACTTTTCGATGCTACGTGTGTATTTATTTGTTAATTATAGCTCACATTATCAGTGAAGGATAAAAACTTTTTCTTTTTCCACCTGCCCTTATCCCATTCGCAGTGGGGTCGGCGCAACTTGTTTTTTAACACATGAAGTTACCGGTCGCCTCCTTGAACTGAACTCCTCTGGGGAGTAAAACTTTTTATTAAATGGGTTGGCGTTGCGCTTACCATCAGTCCAGCTATCAGTTCGTTTCATCATTCAAGCTAATAAAAAGAAACAAAACGCATAAAATAAAAGTAGGTAGCAGCAGCTCTAGTTTTACTTTAGCCCTCTATTATTAGAAAATTAATAGGGAATTAATACTGAATGTACTCGACCGATACCTACCACAGTAATCCATATGCTGTCTGCAGGGCATGTTATAATTGAGAGGATTTCAGACTTTGGCCTTCACCACTATGTTCAAAGTAAGCAGTATAATCATGTACGTGTTTTGGCGGGAACTCTGATAGTGCGGTTTGAATTATTCCGTATTTTAAATAATTCCTAAGCTAGTTTAAAATTGTGTTTGGTGTATAAAAGTGGTGTGGATTAGTGTAATAAATATTCATGTGTGTGTGTGGTGTATAATTAAACAAAAAAAGATGATGTACTTGAGACATAAGTGTTACGTAGTACCAGATTATTAATTTGATCTTTGGGTTAGTTTGGGACATAGGTACGTTTTTATCTCATTATATTCTCATTAATTTATTTAATTACACGTAATCTCATACCAGTGCGCCGTTTAGTAATTAATTCCTTTCAAAAGTACAATCATGTAAGAATACACGAGTTGAGTACAAGAGTTGAGGAAAATGGAAACACGGTGAAACAGCAATTACCAAGTGTAATCCCTTCTCTCCAGTGTTATGATGTATGATGTAACGGCATTGTTTTTTCATTAACAATTTTCGTATTCATGAGAATTGGAGGTATATTTACAGGCAGCGATACTATGATACGCATTTATTTTGAGACGCTTCGGTGGCTCTGTTATATTGTACGACTGCTGTGCTGAGGTTTCTGGTTCAATCCCCAGTTCGGATCAAGTGATATTGGGGTTTTCTATCATGAAATGCTTAGTATCAGCTCGAAGTCTGGAATTGTGCCCGGTATAGCGATAGGCTCGCCCTCTATCACATCGTGGGAGGAGATACGCTCGGCGAAATGTGGGTGTAGTGTGTACTAGTTACACCTCTGCCTACACCTTCGGGGATTACAGGCGTGAGTGCGTATGTATGTATGTATTGATGTACCCGTTTTTTCCGTGTTCAACCATTATATCAAGTTATATACTCAATCAATCCACTACTATTATAAATGTGAAAGTTTGGATGATTGTCAGTTTGTGAATTTGAATGTTTGTAAGTCAATCACGCCTTAACGGCTGAACGGTTTTGAATGAAATTTGGCACTCATGTAGACCATGTCCGGGATTACGACGTAAGCTACTTTTTATCCCAGAAAAGGCTGTTCACGCGGGCGGAGCCGCAAGCAAAAACTAGATAGTTATAATTAATGAACACATAAATGTCCGCCTATTAAAACTTATGGGAAATATGAAATCAATAATATAACAGGCCAATGTACATTTATAGAGTGTATGTATTTATAGTCATGTCTATAACATGTGTATATCAGATATGTCTAAACCACTGTCATGCCATTATTACTGCGAGGCTGAATGGGGCTTACATAGTTTTAAGGTTCTGTCTCAGTCTCTTCTATATAACTAAAAATTACATTATTTCTATCCTTTCTTGCCCTTATCCCACACGCAGTAGGGGCGACGCAACATGCTTTTTATCACATGGTACAGAATGTTGGCTTGTACTTTTTACAACCGGCCGCCTGCCTGACGTCAACCCCTCTGGGGAGAGAACACCCAGACCGGAACAAATATTTGTGTATCACACAAATACTTGTCACGGTACAGAAATCAAACCCGTGGCCTTCGCTTCACAGTCGGCTGCTCGCCCACTGCGCGATGGAGGCTGTCAGTATAAATATAAATAAAAAAATAAATGAGTTTTGTTTCCCAATCCTGTCACACAGGGTATTTGAGGAAATAAGGTACATCATTTCTATATGGATTTGATATTTAAGAGAAATATAAGAGATGTCTGCACAATAAGAAAATAATGATGATGTATTGTGATTCATATTCCGAGCATTCGTCTTAAGGATCTTAAGTAACAATTTATTAGAATTAGTGTTCCCGTATTGGTCGAAATTCGTATAATCATATACTTTTTCATCTATAAAGACAGCTGCGGGATTTGATATTCAGACATTGACAGTATTGACAGTATGAGTCTTCGGTATGAGTAAACAATTAATAAATAAATAAATACACCCAATATTTACACACATACTCCTGACCCCTCACTAGGTTAACCTGTATCCTGGGTATCAGGAACTGCGAAGGACTTGCATCATACCACATTCTCCCACAACATGCAGACCCGAAACAAATATTTGTGGATAACACCAACATTTGTTTCGATGTGGGAATCGAACCCACGACGACCTCACGCTTCGCAGCCGGCTTCTCATCTACTGCGCCACGGAGTCTGACAATGTTTTATTTTATTTCATTTAATGTATAATTGTTACAGATATTTTAATGTATACATAGCATTCTACACTTCTCCATATAAACTTTAACCATTTCAAATCTCACACTCCGTGCGCGCGATATGCTTACAAAGGGGTCCGAAGTTGTCTCTTCATATATTAACATAAGAAGATTGTAGTTCATTAAGATAAAAACATTGCGAAGACTGTGAACGGTGAAATCCAGGTGACGTTTCCTAGTTCGTAAAATCTTAGGAATATTATATATTAAAAAATATGTTTCTTTTTATTACTTTTATTTGCTTGAATGACGAGGTGAGCATGTCACTCGCCTCATGGTACGCGAATGGCTGTAATACGCCTACCCATAAACAGAAGCATCGCCACACAGAAATTTGAATTACAAAGCACTGCGCTCGCCACCCCGAAACGTAAGTTGTTAAATCTCATAATGCCCAGTAACTGTCTTCAATGCCCTTCAAACCGGAACACTATAATAATGCTTACACGCTGTTGCTTGGTGGTAGAAATAAACAAAGCGGTGGTACCACCCCAGACAGCTGCATACGAAGGGCCTACCACCTTGTTAAAGACATGTAAAAGATTTTCAATTTAATACGGTTGATCGAAGAATCCAAGTAAAGATTGCTAATAAGATACTCAATATCCATTACCAATATTGCTGTATAACAATAGAAATGTTATTGCTGTGAGTGTGTATTCCCTTATGAAATTTAACTAGGTACTAGGTCTCTCTTTCCTTCATCAACAACTTTTTACAGCATAGGCCGTCAAACGAACACGTTGGTCACCTGATGGTAAGTGATCTTACCGTCATACCAAATACCAAAAATAGGTGCGTTGCGGACCTTAAAGAAAAGGGATAATTATGGGATCGGGAAGAGGAGAGGGTATTTGGGATTCCGGTTATCTCACACACCGTACTAAACGCAGTAGCAAGCTACTTAATGCCGGTTTTCTGTAAGACAGTGGTAACGACCCGGTCAAGGCGTCCCGTTCGTGCTGTAGACAATTTGTCTACAGCGTGGCTCTACCACTGCAAACTCTCTTCAAAATGTTATTACTTTACTGTGTTTTTTTGCTGAGTTAGTATTAAAAACGTAAAGTTCTAACTAAGCTGAATAACCCAATACAGTGTTCAAAGAATCAGTCGTTTAAATATAAGATTCATGAATATTTTTTGCGAATGTTGGAAATTTAAAACCAAAAAAGCTCTTTTAATTAAAGATCGTCGAGCTTACAACGCACTCCCGTAGTTCTATGATAGCCTGGTATTTTTAGCATTCCGATAGTTTCGATTCCACTTCGCTTTGAAGTCTAGTTACAAAATTTTCCGGCCTTTTCATTCTGATTTTTTTTGCGCTACGTCCGCTGGAGGTATATTGTGTTAGTATAAATAGATTGGACAATAAATTCAAAATTCACAATTGCTCGTATATATTACGAACATAATAACAAGATTCTATATCATTTTATTTACATTATATCGATAAACTGATCTCTTTCTCTTTCTCCCTCACTTACTCTGTCTTTTCTCTTTCTCTCTCTAATTCACTCTCCATTTATATCAATGGAAAAACCTACCATAGCGACTGTTCAGGCAAGTGGAATTCCGAGGTCAGCTAGTATATAGCCAGTAACTTTTTTTACAGTCAGTATGACTGATAGAAGGCTGTCACTAGTCATTGGTAGTTCATAATTCGCTTTGGGAACCAGCCATGTTCAATAAATTAAGCAGCAAAATATGAAGCTCCTTTAGTTTTGACGTCAGAGCCTTACACTAATAACTTCCCTACCGTTATGTATACAACCGCCTACATTCAATAACATCTAATGGTGATTGACGAAGCAAAAACGTGTGTCAACGGTAGTTCTCGTATTAAGTGCCCTCGGCGATACGGGGTAAATGCCAACCACGCCCATACAGTAATGTAAGGTTGATTTCTGTTAGTATTGCTACATACTTATTAAGTTTCTATTTATAAATTGTGTATATAAATATGTGTTTTGTTGCAGTTATTTTATTTATATTAAATACTTTATTATACACTTATATATATTGAAAATATATAGATAGTGATCATAATGGATAGATTGCACAAATTAGTCAATCATAATAAATATTGAAGGTCACGCCTTTAAATTGCAAAGTTTGATTGGTTGATTCTCAGGATCTATCCGGATAATGAAACTAAGATTTATTTTTATTGAAAATGGCTGTTAGAGACTATGCTAGAATGGATATAAGAGTAGAGGAAGAAGGATATATGAGCCAACATCCCACTCCTTAACAATATATAATATAAATAATGATGTAAGTGTTTTTGTTGAAACTTATGTTCTAATGCAGGTTCAAATCATATGCTGCCGATGACGTCGAATGGCGTCCTTATTTTGAGGGGTTCCTAAATCCTCTAAGACGGGTCACAAAATAGCAGAGCGCAAGGGTGGTTCCGGGAAGGTATCCTTAATATAAATAAAAGGTGATATTCTACCTGTGTGCCAAATTTCATCCAAATCCGCCCAGACGTTCAGGCGTGATTGAATTATAAACATCCAAACTTGAACATTATAAATAAAATAAAATACACCCAACAGTCACACACATAGTCCTGACCCCACGCTAGGTTAAACCTGTGTCGTGGGTATCAGGAACTACGAGGGACTTGCGGTCCCACAACACCCAGACCCGAGACAAATATTTGTGGATCAGACAAACATTTGTCAAGGTGCGGGAATCGAACCCACGGCCTCACGCTTCGCAACCGGCTACTCGCCCGCTGCGCCACGGAGGCTGTCAATTAAATTGTATGATGTTCGCGTAATCGGTGAGATACTATATAGCATAAAGTGAATTCCGATAGGTATTTTATCGAAGGATAAACAAATTAACGTATCCATAATTTTTCCAGTTAACTATATCTACCTGCGCAATCCATTGTATAATTCAGTACGTACTGTTAAAATACACAATCGCTTACCTTGTAGTTTCAAAAACATTTTTAAATCATTCCTTCATCTTATGTTTATGTAATGTGCGTTGTTTTGTGTATTAATATAACATACCAGCACGTATTACGACGGATAGGTGGGCAAAATGTATTTACCAACGGTACACCCGTCCCAATATATGATAGCGGGAAAGCTATCATTATGTAGGGAACAGATCAAATTCTGGGCAAAATATAAATGTTGAATGAATAGAAAATCTAACACAAAATGTCACTTCATATGATCCAATTTACAGAATAAATGATTTGATTTAATTTGATTTGATTTGAAGGGGTAGGCCGAGGTTTATTTTGTATTAGCTTGAGTGACGAAACGAGCAGGTCGCTCGCCTGATGGTAAACGAACTTTGAATTACAAAGCACTGCATGACATTGAACGGAGCTCGTCTCTCCGAGACATAAGATGTTAAGTCTCATAATGCCCAGTAATTTCAATGGATTCTAAATCCTTCAAACCGGAACCTCCGGTGCCTCTCGCATACGAGGGACCACCTTGTAAACTTGTGGAACTAGTGCTGTACCTACGGTTCGCCGAGTTTATTTCTGTCCCATTAAGTGAGAGAAGGTGAGTCTATCGCCATACCGAGCACAAATTCTAATTCTGGGAAACTCATACGTGATTTTTCGATTTTAAATCTCAAACATTTTGAATCCTGGGATTTGAACCCAAGTCACGGATTCTCAGTCTAAGCAGACTGCCACTAGACCAATGAAGTGGCAAATATGTATAAGTATAGTTTATGAAAGGCTGCAGCGTCAGATGGATTTTCGTCGATGGATTGGAATATTTAAGTAGCGCAGTCTGTGCTTAATTCAGTCTTCGTATTACCAGTCACGAGTCCGAGGTCTTTAATTCATACTTTAGTTTTCGATAAGATATTCTTAAATATTGAAAGTTTGGTAATTTGAATTGTATAAATGGTTATGATAATCGAAATAAGTTAAACCAATTTTTATGTACGAAAAAAGTGATTATGCATATTGGATTTTTATTAATATCTTAGTGCTATTTTATTTTTATTTTATTAAGGCCAATGACAATACATTTTGTAATTTGTTAGCTGGTGGGAGTGTACCTGAAACACTTTTGTGGGCCATAGGATAGCGACCACCGTACACATGGTGAAAAACTCGCCAAAGTGGCTCGTTCAGGCGAGTCGTATTCCGGCATCAGCTATTGTATATTGGCTTCAGGCCGATATAGTTTTGCCGACTGTAGAGGGACGCAATATCTCTTGACGATCAACATTATATTTACTTACATCCGTCCAGCCTGCTTCGGAGACGCAGTTGTGTAATGCGTACGCGTTACGACTGAGGCTGACTTTCTTTCTCTTAAGGCTTTAGGCCTCGGTTGCGATCCCCGGATCGGTTAAAAGTTATATTGGGTTTTTCTATTACGAAATGCTCAGTATTAGCCCGGAGTTTGGAATAGTGTCCGGTATGGCGATAGGCTCGCCCCCCTAGCACATCATGGGACGGAGATACGCTCGGTGAAATATGGGTGTATTAGTTACACCTTTGCCTACCCCTTCAGGGCTTACAGGACTGCGTAGGTATCCTGTCACTTTGCTGCGGGTAAAAATAAATGTCGCATCAACTTGGTGACACGTTTGGAGATAATAATTTGGGTCAAAAGAACATGTTTTCGCATCAGTGGATGATGGCAGCACATGTTATAATGTAGTGAAAATAATGTGAAAATGTGTGTACGGACATATGGACTTGATAAAATATAATCTCGTCATTTAATTTATTTTAAATTTTGACGAAAATTGGCATAAAGTCATGTTATGATGAACGTGGTTGCGTTACGAGTTTATACGATCATGGGGTATAAGACCCCTGATTTCACGAAGTTAACGTAAAACATGCGCGTTACGTATTTGTGCGGTCATAGTGAATAAGGCCCTAGGTGTCGTGTAATCACGTTGCCGTGAGAGTTTGTTTTAAATTGGCTAATAGAAGTCATCATCGTTAGTTTATGTATAAAGAAAAATAATTGACGGTAATAATAATATAATATTAGAAAATCCCTGTGCCTATTATGTCCTTCGTAGTTCCTGATACCAACAATGCAGGTTAACCTAGTGTGGAGTCAGAAATATTTATGTGACTGTTAAGTGTATTTATTATTATAATTATCACTCCATAATCAATGCTATCAACATTAGTCCCTATTGTAGCATGATTGATTGAATGATGGATGGTTTGCAGTTAACACAAAAACATGATGAATATTTATGATTTTTAACACAAACATATAAGTGTGTTGTTTACTCAGCCGTCTTCAATCCCTGCAGGGTATAATTTGTTTAAATTAATCGTTCATCGACCCAACAGTATGAAGAAAACCATAAACACAAAATACCTTGGCGGCTCACCACAAATAATAACTTGACAAACATAATGGACCGTGCTTCATTCGAAAAGTTCCTAATTCATTTTCCTTAGTGTGTTTTTAGTTCATTTTGGTGCGACTTTACGAGGGTTCACCCGGCCCGCCGGTTTTCATGCGATCATAATTGTACGGTCGCAGGAAAAAATAATTTACAACGCATTACTTGTATGAAATCACCCGGTATAAATAAATCAATATCGTGGAATACGGTCGTTTCGGCTGGTTTCAACGGGATAGTAAACTGGAGTTTAAAAACTTGTTTAGATTCACGTGATTGAGAAAATTGTGTTGTAACATGTCATAATATTTATCCAAAGTTTTACTCACGGTAACGAAGCAGTATATTTTGATGTTATTAATTATACACTTTCTGAAAAAGAAATATAGTGTATTTATCTTTTAATCCATCGATATAGTATTTTAATAGGTACTAGTGATCGCGTAGTAGTCAAAAATCGATCTATTTATCCGTAATATTTTTTTAATTTTGTTCTATTAACGTCAGCTGCGAGATTTGATATTCAGTTATTATCAGTGTGGGCGTAAACAATGCATGTTTTAGTTTAATAAATTAAATATACATTTTTATTCATTAAATATTATAAATAGTTTTCTGCACTCCACCTCCATATAAACTTTAACAATGCCAAATCTCACAATCTTCTGTGCGCGCAATACGCATAAAAAAGGGTCCCAAGTTTTCTCTTCACGTACTAATTAATCTTATTAATATATAGATTACGATGTCGGTATCTCAGTTTAATATGTAACACATGCAGCATTTAATCAGTCACTAAATTGTGATTGAGAGTGTTTGCGCACCGCATCCGATCTGAATCCAAGATTATGAACAGAACTGGAGATATTTTGTATTTCAGTATACAGAATTCGGATCCAGTGCGCATTTTTTTATACAAATAGTAATATGGCTACTACTAGGTATCACTGCTTTGTCGATTATGTGGTAGCTACCCTGTATGCGTGAGACCGTTTGGGTTTGTACCACCGGTTTGTCTATTTCTGCCGCAAAGCAGCACTGTTGTATTCCGGTTAGGATATTAAAGCCAGTAAAGTTATTGTGCATTATGAGACGTGATGAGCTCAGCCCAGTACCATACAGAACTTTATAATTCGAAGTTCTAATTGGTGCCGCTGCTGTTCATAGACAGGTGTGACGCTTACCATCAGAGGAGCGACCTTGTCCTGTTGTATTTTTTTTTTATTTTTATTGTATAGGCCGACAAACGAGCAAGTGGGTCACCTGATGGTAAGTGAACACCACCGCCCATGTACGCCCACAATACCAAAAGAATCATGGGAGCGTTGCCGACCTTAAAGGAAAGGGATAATTAAGGAATTGGGAAGGGGAGGGGATTTGGGACTCCGGATATCTCACTCACCGTACGAAACAAGCTGCTACTTTACGCCGGTTTTCTGTGAGACAGTGGTAACGACCCGGACGAGCCGGCCCATTCATGCTGTAGACAAAATTGTTTACAGCGTGGCTCTACCACTCGTAAATGTTAATATGGTAATACTACTCTTCTCTTCTTCCACCTGCCCTTATCCCACTCGCAGTGGGGTTGTCGAAACATGCTAAAAAGCATTACAAGCAAGCACGTATTACAGAATGATTTGGCTTGTAGTTTTTATGACCGGCCGCCTGACTGACGTCAACCCCTCTCGGGAGAACGATAGTACTTCTACGATAGTATAAATATAGGACTAAAACGACTTTCCTCAGGATCTGATTGGATACAGTGCGTACGCACTCTGAAAAAAAGATGCGCCGAATTGAGAACCTCCTTCTTTTTTGAAGTCGGTTAAAAATAGCCGCCTTTAGTCGGTCACGATCTACGATAACTCGTTCCACAATTGGCAACAATCAACCGCAAACTTCCTGCTGTGGCCGCGACCTAACGCCTCAACTCCCTTACGAACTTACCAACACCTTGATCAACCAACTATTTATACATAGCCCCGAGCTTGAACGTAAACCGTGCAGGGAGAGGGTAAAGAAAGTGGAAACTATCAGTGGATAGTGCTAATGGTCGCGCGCGGTACACGCAACGGTTAGATTAGATCACCCCCTCTTTCCTTGGGGGCGCAATTTCCGCTCGATAGACCGATAGCACCTTGCCTGCGTGCGTATTCTGTAACGTCTTGTACTGGATAGTAGAAATTTGAATAGCAAATGCGTTTGTGTGTTAATTAAGAGCATGAATTATTGAGATCCGCAATTCATTTTGTTCTTTTAACCTTTTTAAGATAAATTTATATTTTACCATGTGTATCTTGAAGTCATTGGTATCCTTTTTTTATATTACGTTGCTGTATATTTACCAGGGCTCTGTGATGAAACTATATAATAATTATTATGTACATTTGTTTATTTTTCCAAATAAATGGATTAAATCAAAATAAAAGTAAAAATAAACCCGCCATTCGTTTGCCACTCGTTCAGGCGAACCACGTTCCGGGGTCAGCCAGTGTACATCCAGTAACTTCAGGCTGGTATAATTGTGACGACTGTCGAGGGACGCAATATCTCTCGACGGTCTTTGCTTTAAAAGGATTGTTGGATACTCAATAAAAAATATTTTTCTATTTTTAGTCGTAATTACAGCAATAGCATGTACATTCTGATACAATAACACGATCACGACGAGTATTGTTGGCCGTTGAGGAGTTTCATTTTTTTACTCGGTACTCCGTCATCAGATTTTAACCAAATTTATATGGGACCACATCATAAACTAAACTCTATCAGGCGAGCCACCTGCTCGTTTCGTCATTCAAGCAGAATGAAAATTAGCTTTGTGGACGCTCATGGGCGGTGGTGATCACTAGCAATAGAGTGACGTATTTACACTGTAGCAGGCCCATTAGCTAACAATAACCAAATATTTAAATGAAAATGTAAGTTTCTTACTATATGTTGCGAGTAAAAGTGTAAGTAATCTTTTGCATGGAATAAGGCCGTTCTAATCTCCGCAGTAATATAAGAATATTGAAATAAGTATACATTTGTGTTGGCTATGAAATTCTACTTTTGGCTTCATTATGTTATTGAATATCATTATGTTACAATAACATCGTTATTTGGTCCACTCTATGTAAAATTTTACATAACAACATGAGCTCACGCCTTTATTCCCAGACGGGTGGGCAGAGGTGCAACTATTGGTACACCACTTTTCGCCGACCTTATTGCCGTCCCATGAAGTGATGAAGTGCATGCAGCCTATCGCAATGTATTATGTAGATATTACCAGTAATCACTTTTGTGCAGAATATGGCGTACTCGTAATATTATATATGTATATGCACATAAGTTATAACTCAACCCAACCTGGGCGTAATCAAATATCACACAGTCTCGTTATTATAAAGTACATATACTTAGAAACACAAGTTCAATTTCCAAACACGAGTAAGCTAGTTGAATTAGTTTCAGCTTATTTGTTTAAAGTATCACCTACTTCTGCAGAACGGAGATTTGTCAGGTGCGTACCGTAAAGTTGGGGCTGAGCAACTTGGGTAGCGAAAGAAAATTCGGAAGTATTTATGTTGTCTTTGTATTCATTGGAATACTTTATTTATTTACTGTCGAGAAAGGACAGTGCCCTAAAGAAAGGACGTACGGCTTAGCACAGTTGTTGGTAAGCTAATTAGCCAAAACTATTAACAAAGAAAAAACTGACTCAAAAATTTAAAAGTAAACATTATATTGTTAATATCTTCATCCACTAAACAAACAAATTAACATGTCTAGGTTTTCGTATCATGGGTATACAATTTCACTGTTTATGGATATTCAGACTTCTTTTTTTAAGATATGACGATGCTGACGTTGAAGGTAGGTATATTTTATTTGGTATCCTGAAAGTCACTTTTATAATTTTTGGAATATGGCTGTAAAATAAATTAATTACCTGTTAAATAAATTACCTAATGTGAGATATGTGTGTCATTACACCTGAAATATCTCTCATAATTAATGATTATTCGTAAAATGGCAATACTAGAGTGAACAGAGACGCTCTTCAATTCACAGTCTAATTGTTCCTTACATTAGGAGATTAATTTTATTTTTACCTTTTCGTTTATTATTTTTAATGCAATAATCATCAAATCGGTGTATAGCTGCCGAAGTTTTAGTCTTTCGTCCCCGATTTCATCCACTTAGGAATGGACTTTTTTCAGAACTTCATTTGAGTAACCCTATGGAATACAAATAAAATCATCCAAATCGGTATAATTTTTTTTGAGTTATACATTTGAAAAATATGAATACGAATTGAGAACGCCCTCCGTTTTTTTCGTCGTTTAAAAAAGCTATATCAATAGTATTTCAATTGGCAGCCAAATTTATAACATATTTTTCGGTAATACTCTTTAATATTTTATTAGGCTTGGAACATTAATTTTCTAAATTGGTCATTCTTGGCAGAGCCGTACTAAAGAGGCCAAAGACCCGCATGCGGATCGGGAGCCGCGGTTTGCCGATCGCTGTTATAGCAGACCGAAGCAGAGAGAGCTTGATGATTAAAATTTAGTTATAGTCGAATCGAATATGGCGACTGACTAACGATATTTCCACTATTAGTGAGTGTGGTGTTCTGTAGTTGCAGTGTTTTTTTTATAGTATAGACCGGCAAACGAGCAAGTGGGTCATCTGATGGTAAGTGAACTCCACCGCCCATGTACGCTCACAATACTAAAATAATCATGGGCGCGTTGCCGACCTTAAAGGAAAGGGATAAGTATAATATCCGG
The DNA here is from genome assembly GCA_905332985.1 of Mimas tiliae. Taxonomy (NCBI): domain Eukaryota; kingdom Metazoa; phylum Arthropoda; class Insecta; order Lepidoptera; family Sphingidae; genus Mimas; species Mimas tiliae. Next base: position 5,217,811 of record HG995242.1, on the reverse strand, counting down.
AGGTCCAAATCCCCTCTCCTTCCCAATCCCTTAATTATTCCTTTCCTTTAAGGTCGGCAACGCGCTCATGAGTATTTTAGAAACATGGGTAGTGGAGATCACTTACAATCTGGTGACCCACTTGCTCGTTTACCGGGTTGTGCTATAAAAAAATAACATTCGTTTATTGGCATATTAATACCTCGTCAGTCGGCAGAGAACTGGGCCTCTCCGTAGTGATGGGTGTATTTGTCGTAGATCTCATACTTATTATTATCAGCCGCCTCTGTACTTGTTAGTATTTGTACTCTGTCTAGTATGTTTGTACATTCAATAACTGTATATATAAGCGACACCTTAGATATTGACGAATGGGAAGAATTAACTCGTAACCGGCAAGGCAGTCGAAAGATTTGAAGCAAAGCGCCTCGAAACCTTCATACACCAAACATTTAATGATGCTGGTCAGCTCTTCTGTGCACAGTGTGATAGAGATTTTAAAACCAAATTTATCTTTGCTAGTCATCTAAGCCGCGAGAAGAGAGAGAGTCGCTGGGTCGCTGTCACCGGATACGGTGAAGAAGACAACAGCTCTATACCAGTAAGATACATGTTTAGTGAGAGGAGGTAAATAGATTTTGAACCTTAGTATAAGATCTAGCAAAGTTTCATGGACCCCATATTCACAGGTACCCGTGTCTATTAATTTATAATCGTCTCTTTAAATTCAAATTATTTCATTATATGGCCTCTTGCATTTACGTTTTAATATCTACTTAATATGTAAAGTCAGTTGAACAAGATCAAGTACTAAATAATCTATTATTACGTTTTAAAGAAACTAGTGTAATGGGATAAGCAATTACGTCGTTGTTCGTTGAACTCGCTGAATTAGATGTTGTACGCAGAATTAGTAATTTAATTGAATACCCGCGTAACAGAGAGGACATATACATACCTGTGGAGTTATCTTCATCTTTAGCGTAAATACAGAATAATATAAAATTATAAATAAAAGTAAGATAATCTGCTGCATTTAACTTCTAATGATAGTGTAGGTTTGCGTATTATTTGTTTGGCTTACAAAATGCACATGCATACATACTCACCAACGCTTGTAGTCCCCGATCGGGTAGGTAGAGGTGTAACTAGAATACCTACTTTTCGCTGAGGTTATGTACGTCCCATGGTGTGGAGGGAGCTAGCCTTTCGCGCTACCGGAATCAATTCCACACTTCAGGTTGATACTAAGCAATTCGTGATAGAAAAACCCAATATCCTTTTACCGGATCCGGGGTTCGAACTCGAGACCTTAGCACGTCAGTTGTACGGCGTACGCATTACAATTGCGCTACCGAGGCAGTTTAAAATCTTTTTGCAGGTGCAGCGACAAATAAATATTAAACCTAAAGGGCTTTACATTTTCTATGTTCACATAAATATGTAGAACCAGGCTATCATAATACTTATAATTTTAAATAAGTTCCTATCTGAAATTATACATTTAAGTAAAGCAATGTGGTTTCGTTATGAAAGCAGCATTCAGAAAGAAAATATTTCTGGACACGGCGCTTTAATATCTTATAAACGAGTAATTAAAGAGATAAAACAATATTTTTCGGCTTTCGCAGTTATCACAGATATAATAAATCATCTAGACTTCGTGTAATTCTTCTTTAATTTTATTTCCAGTTCATTTTCGTGGCACCACATGGAGTTATAAGCATAGTATTTTTAGAGCGTTTGTTCTTGCGCTGAAGGTTATTGTGAACAAAGACAAATGAGCCAGGGATTCATGAATCAATCAAATCACGCGCGAGTATGCAAAACCATTTACTGATTTATTATAATGATGTATTACGTACAATGTATTGTTACTTAACAATGTATCGACTCGAACGAAAATATTTATTCATACATTTCCACGCTAAGCTAACAATACCGCGTCACTTGAAAATTGGTCATGTGATATTGTCATTGGATAAATTGTGTTTGGCGCGTATCCAATTGATTTTCACAAAAATTTAAATTAACCATACAAAGCACGTTATTCAGTTAGTTCTGTCACAGCGTAACTCATTGGTTACATAACACATGTTCATAAAAAATATTCAGATTTTGGTCACTCCTGAAAAATTAAGCTAATTTAATTTGCGGGGTATTGTTAGTAGCGACGATTTGTAAAGCAAGCAATCAATGTGTTCTTGATTTGCCCCTCTTTCACACAATGTTTTTGAGTGGTAGAGCCACGTTGTAGACAGTTTTGACTAAAGCACGAATGCGCCGGCTCGACTGGTTTGTTACTACTGTATTACAGAAAACCGCAGTAAAGTAGTGGCTTGCTGCTGCGTTTCGTACGGTGAGAGAGATATCTGGAGGCCCAAGTCGCTCTCCCCTTCCCAATCCCTTGATTATCCTTTTCCTTTAAGGTTGGCAACGCATCCATGATTCCTCAGGTATTTATTATATTGGTATATCAGGTATATTGTTGATGTCTATGGGCGGTGGAGATCACTTACCATCAGGTGACCCACTTGCTCGTTTGCCGACCTATGCTATAAAAAGCAACGGATCGGGATGATTTTATGCATAGAGATGTTCATGCCCGGAGTGTGATTTTACCCCGGAAATATGACAGGAAAGACTTCCACATTGGTAGAGACGCGAGGAAAAGCTAGTGTATTTGTCAGCCTACGTGGCGCAGTCGACGAGTAGCCGGCTGTGAAGTGAGAGGTCGTGGGTTCGATTCCCGCACCGAGACAAATGTTTGTCTGATCCACAAATATTTGTTTCGGGTCTGGGTGTTGTGGGACCGCAAGTCCCTCGTAGTTTCTGATACCCACGAAACAGGTTAACCTAGTGTGGGGTCAGGACTATGTGGGTACTGTTGGGTGTATTGATTTATGAAAGAGGTATAAATACAAACATACTTATAATGAAGGCACGTTTTTCACTTTCAAATTATCCTAACTCTGGTATATTGGCGAGCTTTATTCATAATATTATACACAAAATTGAATGCAGTGATAGCTCAGCGGAGAGTGGTGCGGACTGTCGAGACGAAAGTCGCAGGTTCGAAACCAGCCCCAAGAGCACTTCTAACTTTTCTAAGTTACGTGTGTATTAATTATTAATTTTCACATGCTTGAACGGTGAAGGAAACATCGTGAGGAAACCTGCATACCTGAGAGGTTCTCCATTATTTTAAACGTATAGAAAAAAGAAAGTCTGCCAAACCGCATTAAGCCAGCGTGGTAGACTAAGGCCTAACTCCCTCTCAATCAGTAGAGTAGGCCGGTGCCCAGCAATGAGATGTATACAACGTGTTATAGAAAGGGGCGGGCAAATTTTAAGCAATGTATAGTGTAGGGTATAAGTATTTTATCTCCCATAGTATCAAATCCGATTGCATTGCTAGGACAATATTTATAGAATTTTCTTTTTTATCGAATGAGTAATATGTCGATATCGACTTTCAACTTTTGCCAACACTAAATGATAAACAATGATACTATAGACCTCCTTTCATTTAATTATTTCGTAATTTAAAAAACATTAAACAATTGTCAAATGTCAATATTTATTTGACCCAGTCAGTGCGGCAATTTCTGATTTTATGAAGTATGATTACGGATTCAAAAAATATGTTGTATTTGACTAAAAACAAGTATTATGTATTGGTACTTTGTGTTGGTGTAACTGATAACGTTTAACTGGTAACGATAAGCGTTTAAGAGGATCTTCGACTGTATTAAGCCAAATTCATAGATGGAAGACCCGAGAATGAAGTCTTTAAAATGCTTTTAGAGGATGGTACCTATATCGTCTTCAGCACTCAATTTATTTCAGGTGTTAATTTGTGTATAAATCACAAGTTAAGTACTTATTTCCGTAGAATTACGTGCATCTTATTCAAGTTTATTAAAAAGTGAGTGTCGTTCATAATAATTAATAGTGATGTCATCAATCTTAATAAACGAGTGATTGAAATTATCGTGAAATTTTTGAATTTTTTGGTTTTGATAAGATCCGGTACATAAGTACGAATTGTAAGGTGTATGTAATTACCCTAAAATATGACTACACCTTTCTGTAACACGTTGTATAATACAGGGCTAGTAAAAAATAAATAAATAGACTGCGTGAAGATCATGCTTATAGCAATTTCTAAACACAAAGAATTTACCTATAAATAATATTTCAATTTACTCACAAATCAATATACAATTAATGAAAAAGTGTAGGACATTCACTGTAGATACTCATACATTAACCTTTTTAAAAATGCCTCCAACGAGTAATAAATGAGGGTTGATGCAAAAGGCCCCACAGGTTTGAAATAAAATTAATCTGTATGGTGTATACCCGCTTCTATAAGACTCAATAAAATGCAAATAAAAAAATATTTTGCTATTTCATTTCAAGATATTTTACTTATTTTATTCTTTCGTTTTCCCTGGCGTTATCCCAGCTTATGGCCAGGGTCCGCCTTCTCACTTCTTCTCGATTCTATTTCGCCTGGTCTTGAACAAAGTACTCCGTAGTGATATCCTATATATAGCGACCTAGAGTTTATTTTATTATAATATAATCTAAAATATATTTTAGATTATAACTATATACTGCCTCGGTGGCGCAGTTGTAATGCGTACGACTGAGGCTGACGGTGAGTTCTCGGGTTCGATCCTCGGGTCGGGTAACAGTGATATTGGGTTTTTCTATTACGAAATATCAGTATCAGCCTTGTGTCTGAAATTGTTCCCGGTATTGCGATAGGCTCGCCCCCTATCGAGATACGCTCGGCGAAATGTGGATTTACTAGTTACACCTCTGCATACCCCTTCGGGGATTACCGGCGTAAGTGCGTATGTATAAAATATATTTTTATTCAATATCAATTAGTAATACTCAGTAAGTAAGATTTCAGTGAGTCGTCGACCAAAACATGTTTCGGGAAATACGGATGAGGCTGCGATTAAAGACGTGATGCCCTTATCAAACTCCAACCGTAATAACTCAAGTGCTTACATATGCCCATGACATCGGACGCGCCTTAGGGTTCTAAGAAATCATGCTTCTAGCCCTAAGCAGAATGATGTATCGAGATGTTATTACACGGAACCGAGGATTGAGACACCTAGAAGGCGCCCTTGTGTTAATACTGCCCTACGAAATATTGTTTTATTGAATTTGCAGTGTTCTGAAGAGACTTACAGTCAAATAAGTTGATTTTTATAGCATACGCCGGCAAACGAGTAAGTGGGTCACCTGATGGTAGGTAAGTGATTTCCACCGCCCAAAAATGCCCACTATACCAGAAGAATCATAGGCGCGTTATCGACCTGAAAGGAAAGGGATAATCAAGAGATTGGGAAAGGGAAGGGGATTTGGGCCTCCGGATATATCACTCATCGTACGAACCGCAACAGCAAGCCGCTACTTTACGTCGGTTTTCTGTGAGACGTTGGTAACGACCCGGTCGAGCCGGCCCATTGGTGCTGCAGACAAAACTGTCTACAGCGTGGCTCTACCACTCAATGACTCAATAGGGATATTCAGGTGTATTGGGGCAAAACTTTCATTGAGAGTTTTATACTGATGAATCGACCAAACAATATTATTAGTCAGTTCATTCAATGATATGCTTAGAAATTGTTAAACAACGTTGCAGTGAAGAAATAACTATTCACATACTAAAAATATTAAGATTCACCGAGGTTACATTCTAAACGAGCGATATAATATCTAAAAATAAACTTTATACCGAGTTGTAAACTGCAATGTAATCCAATAGCACTAAAATAACCAGATTTCTTTCTAAAACTTCTGAAATAACGCACAATAAAACGTTGATTAATCTTGCAATAGCGTTTTTCTGTTAATGAAATGTAATGTGGGTAATCAATAAATCGGTTAGTACATTAGTCTTAACATAGACGAACCTACATTAGTTATCTTTAGTTTTGTATGTCGTACAGATTTGCCTTTATAGATTTAATGTGATCGCACATATTTCAACACTGCGCCACATTTTTTTTATTGGCCTACGAAGGCAGGTGATCAGACGGCCCACCTGATGGTAAGTGATTACCGTCGCCCATAGACATTAGCAATGCCAGGGGCATAGCCAAGCCGCTGTCTACGGTAAAAATGTCTTTTTAGACCTTGTTTGAAGAAGGACATGTCATAACACTGAGGAAATACCGCAGAGGGAAGTTCATTCCAGAGTCTGAAAGTACGTGGGAGAAACTACCTCTGGAAACGCACTGTATTGGAGGTGGATGGTTCCAAGTAGAACGATCGAACGGACGACGAACCTCCGGTGACGAGTGGTGAAGACTATCATAATTTTATTGATATAAAGGATGTAAGGGAAACGTTTTCGAAAACTAATACGGGTGAAAGTGCTGGTGATTACAGACACAATACCACTAAATAAATTGCGAAATAAATCTACCTATATCTTTATTTCTCATGCAGCATAATAATGTCAAGCGTGGCGCCAACTTGGAAAGGCCTATGTCCAGCAGTGGTTCGCCCACTGATTAGGCTGATGATGATGCAGCATAATAATGTATGGATAGTTAAATAAAACGTTTATTAATATCATAATAATATCGTTAAAATAAAAAAATCTTTAAATGTTCATGCTAGTAAAAAATCTGCTGACGCTCTGGGTTAACGGCTTTTAGACATGCGAGAGCGGCGCGTGCGCGTGGTTGTAAAATGAATAGGTAAATTAATTTTACGATTTTTTTTACGTTTCGGATACGGTTTACTTACACCCAGTATATGTCATGCAGGGATAGGTATGCGAGGTTGTATGATAGACAACCGACGTGAACTAGCACCTTACTATCTCGTCTCGTGCGGTGCCCAAACCGCCTCTTGCCAATCATAATCAAGCTAATAATAAAAAATGAGCTCTTTGTAAGTAACATATAGGTAATCTCTTTACTATCGTCGTTTTTGGTCCAAGCATAATACTTATTTTAGTTCCGTCGTTTCGAAAGCTTTTCAGCCTTCGTCGTCACGGGAAAGACTCATACCATATACATTATACATAAACCGCGATAAAATCCGTATAAACTAGTTTTATTTCAATGTGTAATATTGGCGTAAACATAAGAAATCATTATTTCAAGAAAGGTTTTGTAATTGATTAGTGCGGTTTTGGAGGCGAGAGCTGAATTAGGTTTAATGCTCTGACCTTGGTGTATTACAATAACATGTGTTAGTGAAATTAATCAGTGATTAAGGTAATACTGTGTGGCACTGGATGCCATCGCGTGACCAAGTACGTTTGACATTTGTTTCCTATTATCCAACACAGCAGCGATGACTTAGCTGGAATTCGGGCTGCCGAGACGAAAGTCGCAAGTTCGGAACCAGCCCCAAGAGTATTCACTTCTGACTTTTGAATTTACTTGTGTATTCGTTGTTAGTTATCGCTTGCTTTTTTGGTGAAGGAAACATTGTGCGGAAACCTGCATACCTAAGAAGTTCTCCTTTTGTGTTTAGAAAGTATATAAAGTCTGCTAACCTGTATTAGGTCAGTGAGGTGGACTAAAGCCTAAACCCTCTTATTCGTAGAGGAAGACTGTACCCGGCAGTGGGACGTATATAATACAGGGCTAATATTAGTATTAATCAACTTAGTTTTAGCTGGAAAAGGCTCTTATAAGCTATTCGAACCCAAGTTTCTCGCGTCAAATAATTAAGAAATACTTTGTTCAGAAAAAAATACAAATATAATTTTATTTCGTCGGTAAATTACTGCAGTCTAGTGCAAGTCAGACCCGCGCATCGATAACACCGTACACACATCCTATTTTCGCACATACATAACATAAGATCACGCATAAATCTCCTAAGGGGTAGGCAGAAGTGCAACCGATTCCACGTTTCGCCGAGCTTATTTCCGTCCCATGATGTGATAGGAGGCGAGCCTATCACCATGCTGGGCACAAATTCCAATACCGGGCAATTCATGTGTGATATTACGAATTAAAGTTTTCAAACACAAATTGTGATTGCCCGACTTGGCGTTAAACCTTCCTCACGATTCTGATAAATGAGGCTGATTTATATATATTTTATTATATGTTAGTATTCCCACCATGTACAAATATTCTGTGAAAATTTCACCCGAATATCTATTACGGTAACGCTCATGACACAAGTACAATATGCGTATAATAACTGGGCCGGCCTGAATGTAGTCCCTTTTTTAACAATATAGAAAACATGAAATTTACATAAAAAACTAATTTAGCAAATACTTTACTGTTATTAACAAACTTCAAAAAAGGAGGAGATTCTCAATTCGACGCGTATAATATTTTATTTCTTTTTATCAGCTTGAATGACGAGACAAGCAGGTCACTTGCCTGATGATAAACGCCACGCCTGCCTGCCTATAAACAGAAGCAACTTCACACGGAACTTTGGGTTACAAAGAACTGCATTGCACTGGATTGCGATCGTCTGCTCGAGACTTAAGATGTTAAGTCTCATAATTGAACTGGCTTCAATGCCCTTCAAATCAAAACAACAGTGCTTTACACGCTCCTTGGCGTCAGAAATAGACAAATTAGGTCGTTCACTTACTATCAGGTGACCCACTTGTTTAGTGACTATGCTATAATAAAAAATCCTTGGTCTATAATAAACACTAGCTTAATTATGAATAAGTTTTAGTAATAGCTCATGGTGCAAGTTGAATTATACCGGACACATATAAAATTAAATGATCTTTATTCTGGTACCTTCCTTCCACCTGCCCTTATCCCACTTGCAGTGGTGTCGGCGCAACATGCTTTTAACACGTGTTACAGAAAGATTTGGCTTGTAGTTTTTACGACCGGGCGCCTGCCTGACATCGACCCTTCTCGGGAGAAACACCCAGACCGGAAACAAATATTTGTGGATCACAAACATTTTGTTTCGGTGCGGGAATCGAACCCGCGGCCTCTCCCTTCACAGCCGGCTACACACCCACTGTGCCACGGAGGAATTCTGGAACCTTAATATAATATGATTTTTAGTTCGATGTATAGCCAATCAATGCTAACGTGTCACTGGAGTTAAGGTGCGTGGTAATACTAATTACTATATCAATTAAAAGCTCGGTTCGACTTTCATTGATTATCTACTAAATGGCATGTGATCTGAACTCTGAGCAGACTTTTCAGTTGAATTGAATATGATAATACAACATTCGTTGATTCAAGACAATTGATCCAATCAAATCGAACCATGTGAACCGGAAATTAGTAAAGACACCATTACCAAACGAATGATCAATAACCAAAGAAGCTCTTTCATGAGAAAGGTGAGTAAGATTGTCTTGCGACTCTTTTTAGATCGAAATAATATAACGCATTCAGGACTGTAATTCCCGAAGGTGTAGGCAAAGGTGTAACCATCCACATCATCCACATTTCGTCGAGCTTATTTCCGTCCCATGATGTGATAGGGGTGAGCCTGTCGCCATACCGGGCATAATTCCAGACTCCGTGATACTGAGCAGTTCGAAATAGAAAAACCCAATATCACTTTTACTCGACCCGGGGATCGAACCCGAGACCTCAGTACAGCAGTCGTACCGTGTACGCATTACAACTGCGCCACCAAGGTTGTCTAAAAATATTTATAATATTTAATTATGTATATTTCATCTATATTATTTATAATTTTATTTTATTAGGACATCCAACAGCTTACTTATTAAACTTAACTATATTAGATTACTTATAATTAGAAAATAAGTTACTTAATTCAGTGTATATACGAAGTAGACGACAATATTAAAAATAATCTTTCAACAATTCATCAAGTAATGTTAATTAATTAACATATGCAATGTAGTCCTCCTGTTGGTTTACTATAATATTTAATACATTTAACAAAAAAACCTTTTAGTATTTATTGTACTTGAATCGCCCGTACTCGTGGGAAAAAGGTACTTTTTCGCACGTATTGTTTTCGCATACATTAAATAACTTGACACAAATAAGGGTCGCGAGGGATCAAAACACATCCTTAGAATTTATGATATTTATGAAATATAACTACACAACATACATACACACTCACGCCTGTAATTCCCGAACCCCTAGGCAGAGATGTAACCAGTAAACCTACATTTCGCCGAGTTTATTTCCGTCCCATGATGTGATAGGGGGCGAGCCTACTGCCATGCCGCCACAATTCCAGACTCCGGGCTGATACTGAGCATTTCGTAATTGAAAACCTAATATCACTTTTAACCGACCCGGGAATCGAACCTCAGCACAACGGCGCCACCCATGCAGTGCGAAATTCAATTTATGAAATTAAAAGTTTAAAACATAGGTATTTCTTAGCCCCGGATAACATTATTGTAAAACTACTTATGTGTATGTTATTAAACCTTCTAAAAATAATTTTAAAACATCGAAAATCATAAACAACGCTTATCATAAAATTAATAACCGACAAATGTTTTATCAAACCGGCCATAATTTAGGCGTAAACTTGTTTTTTCTCAAGTTCCATTAAGCAACTTATCTAATTACTTACGTTTCGTGCTTACTTGCTGCCAAAAGTTCGCTATCGTTTTCCTCTCAACGATATATAAGAGTTTTGTAATTACTTTTAGCAATAAATACATTTTTCTTTTTTGATTTAAAATTTATTGATACAACTCCATCTTATTGAAGAGTTAAGGACCATACATGGCACATACTTAATTGTACTGTACTTCACACGCATATTAAGTGACCTGTGTTTGTGTCTGTTACAGGTAAATTATCTATTTATAATATTATTTAATATATAATAAATATATTCCTTTTTGATGACTTATGTAAAAATATCCTTTATTATACCCATCAGCTTATAACAATAAAGCCAATTTACAATAGCCTTTCATCGGTTTTTACGGAGCCCTCATAGTGAGTGATTGCTCCAGCAGAATAATAACAAATCAATGCGCGCTTCAATGAGATGGCAGCTAACAATGGAGTATCAGAGAAAGCCATTTTCCAATAGCAACAGGGTCATTGGGAACCTCCAATGTCCTTCTGAGAGTATTATTTTTGGCGCCAGCGCGAACGGGACGGGATCAGCCCGGCCCAGACAGCAGTGTGGGATGCGACCTGTTGACGTGAGGTTGGCGCGCGAACCGCTATGTTCGCGCTCTTTCTTGGCGGGATATTTAAACATGAAACACAATTAATAAAAACTTATTATAGACTTTGGCAGTATTAAAATATAGTGAATCTGTTTGTGATTTTCAGTGCAATTTTGGAATGGATTTTACGTGTATGTATTTTATGATTTATTTTAAAGCTTCGACAGAGTGGAAATTATTCGACAGCGTATTTCGCATGTGCATTATGCGTGAATAATAGAACCGTTTGGTTATTCCAAAAAAATATTTACTTACATGAATATTGCATGTTTTATTTTTTATGCCAATATTTTTCCTTTTTAATGATTTTGCAATGATTTCTCGACTATATTTGATTAATTTGAGCTTGATTGAATTAAATGTATGCGGTGTTCCTTTTTTATAGTAGGCTGAATTATATTAAGTGCATTTCATCAAACGCTCAGTCTTTTTTTTTTACAGCTGAATGCCCATTTCATGCACATAAAGTTTTATATTGATTTCGGAGTAAAATTTATAGCTAACGACTTTATGAAGCACTTACATTTGGAAACAATAGGTCATTTGATGACGACGTAAAGGAGATCACCGCTTTACATGGCGTATAAAAGCGGGCAATTATGCATAGTATAACGTGGAATAACCATCAGGCGCAATAAGAATGACCTGCTTGTTTTTTTTTAATAGCTTTAGATGACAAGACTGGCAGGTCGCTTGCCTGATGGTAAGCAACACTATCAGAACTTCGAAATATGAAGTACTGCATGGCACTGAACGGCGCTCGGCACCCTGAGATGTAAGGTGTTAAGTCTCATAATGCACACTAATTTCACTGGCTTGTCCTTCAAACCTAGAATAATTATTGTACACTACTTTATGGATAATTTAAGTTATTATACCTATCGTCAACGTATTACCGTAACGATAGGAAGAGTTGCACCATATTTTGTTGCCTACCGCCCAACAGCAGTGTGTAAACACGGTTGTATTTCGGTTTGATGGATATTAAAGCCAGTGAAATTACTGGGCATTATGCGACATACATCTTATGTCTCGGGGTGACAAACGCAATCGAATGCCATGCAGTGCTTAGAAATTCAAAATCTGTGTTGTGTTGCTTCTGTTTATAGACAGGCGTGGCATTTGACGAGCGACCTGCTCATCTCGTCATTCAGGCTAATAAAAAACATTAGTGTTATCTGCCTCGGTGGCGCAGTTAGGTATAATGCGTACGCGTTACGACTGAGGCTTACGCCGAGGTCAGACGCTGACAACGGGTTCGATCCCCGGGTCGGGTAAAAGTAATATTCGAGTTTTTCCATTACGAAATGCTTAGTATCAGCCCGGAGTCTGAAATTGTGCCCGGTGTGGCGATAGGTTCACCTCCTATCAAATCATGGGACGGAAATAAGCTCGTCGAAATGTGGGTGTACTGGTTACACTTCTGCCTACTCCTTCGGGGATTACAGGCATGAGTGCGTATGTATTTATGTACATTACTGTTATATTTTGCTATAAAACTGTGAAGGAATAATTTTTATCACACACCCACCTCCGCAACTCCTGTAAGCAAGACAGTGACGCACACTGAGCAATGATCACTGAAGCGTAACGGATCCCGGGGAAAACTAAGTTGTCTTGGAAACCGCAACGAATTCAATCAGACTGAAGCAAATCAAATAAATGGAGATGGAAATAAATAGTTGTTTATTTCAATTGCAAAACTGGGTATATAAACAACATATTTAGATGCAATCCTACTGCTATTATAAATGTGAAAGTTTGGATGTTTGTGATTTTGGATGTTTGTTATACTCAATCACTACTTAACTACTGTTTTGAATGAAATTTGGCACACAGGTAGACTATGACCGAGATTAGGCTATAGGATACATTTATCCAAAAAAAGGCCGTTCACGCGGGCGGCGCTGCGAGCAAAGTTAATAATATACCAAGAGGCAAGTATTTTTTTATTTTTATTGCATAGCATACCCATAACGAGCAAGTGGGTCACCTGATGGTAAGTGATCACCACCGCCCATGTACGCCCACAATACCAAAAGAGTCATGGGCGTGTTGCCGATCGTAAAGGAAACCAACGTAAAGTAGTAGCTTGCTGCTGCGTTTCGTACGCTGAGTGAGATATCCGGAGGCGCAAATCTCCCCCTTCCCAATCCCTTAATTATCCCTTTCCTTTAAAGTTGGCAACGCGCCCATGATTATTTTGGTATTATAGATGATTATGGGAGTAGGAGGTCGCCCATGTTGGCCCAAAATACCATAAGAATCATGGGCGCGTTGCCAACTTTAAAGGAAAGGGATAATTAAGGGATTGGGAAGGGGGGAGATTTGCGCCTCCGGATATCTCACTCAGCGTACGAAACGCAGCAGCAAGCTGCTACTTTATGTTGGTTTTCTGTGAGACAGTGGTAAAGACCCGGACGAGCCGACCCATTCATGCTGTAGACAAAACTGTCTACAGTGTGGCTCTACCACTCAACAAAAAAATTGGTTACATTTACTCACGCGATTGAAGCCGCGAGGAAAGGCTAGTCTTTAATAAATATTTTTTTTTAATTAATGACACCTAAAATACTACGGCGTATAATTAGGAATAAACGCGTATACTTTTTACGTACTATGTAAACTTATTAAGGCGGGTGCTTGCTAAGACCTTTAATACAACTCAAAAAGGACACTCATAAATGGCTGTGTTTTATTAGGACGTTTTTTCTAGTTTTTTATTCAAATTTAGCATTTTAAGGACCTCGCATTACGGCGTAATTGCTTCGCTGATCTTTCGTCGCGAAATTTATTGTATGTCGGTCAGATGTGAACGGTGTGGGCTGTTCTTTATCCTGGTACGGCAAACTAATTACACTGCATCTGGTGGTATGTACAGTGCCGTTCAAATGTAATGCCGACGGTCAAGACCACAGGTCTAGACATTGCGTCCCCAGAATTATGTAGGCCTAAAGTTCTCGATATATCCTGGCTGACCCCGGAGCGAGCCACTGTGGTAGGCTTTTGACTATTATTACAGTGGTAGCTACCCAGTCTGGCACTAATATGTTTCAAGGTCCCTTCTCACTAGCGTTTTTCATATTGATTTACGTGACGCAGGTTCGACGATGTAATGATGTGGGTAGGTATTAATATGGTAAGGCGTTGAAACAAAATATTTCCAGTACCTAATATTATTATGAGGTCTCATGGTACGCGCGAACTCATTGGCGATTTCTGTATATATGATTGGTCCGTTTTTGGCACCAAATAAAAACGGATCAAACACGTATAAGAAATCTGCACTTCAGCTCGCTTTAGTGTTGGACTTAAAAATGGGCGTAAGTTGCTAAAATATAAAATTTTCAACAGTTCTATTTTTGATTTCCACAAATTGTTATAGCATGGACATATTTTTAAGTTTGTTGTTTATACTTCTTTGTAGTGCTTTGTTGTTCAGTATATTAATATTCATAATATATCTGAATTAAATTAACACATTTAATTTCTGAATTGTATCATAACTATTTCTCACCTACGACGATTACATTGCTTTCCGCTACATCAGAATTCTGTTTATTGATCGAACTATCAAAGCAAAACGTCCGTGTCAGTCAGAATATTCCTTTGAGCATATGACTCGAAATAGCTCTAGTTTGACAAATACTTGATGTGAACGGCAGGAGATCACATTGTGCATCTATCATGTCTTGAAATTCAATGCCATTGTAACAGGATTTATCAATTGTGTATATTGGTTTGTGTCAGAGGCTTTGGAGACTTGTTGATATTGATTTTTAGACATTATATGTGTGGAATAAACGCTTTGTATAAATATGTGCTTGTTTTTTGTTTATTATTTGCATTCAAAAATATTAAATATCAGCGTCAATATTTTTAGTCACATGTGTACTAGTGTAGTGTTATTAGACACTAATTATTAAAGTATTCAAAGTCTGTAGTCGTATGTTTGTATATTAGCAGAGATCAGAATAGAGCAAGTGATCTCCACTACCCATGAACGCCCATAATACCAGAAAAATCATGGACGCGTTGCCGGCTTTAAAGGAAAGGGATAATTAAGGGATGAGGAGGGAGGATTTAGGCCATAGGATATCTCACTCACCGTACGAATCGCAACAGCAATCTGTTACTTTACGTCAGTTTTCTGTAAGTTAGTGGTAAGAGCGCGGTCGAGCCGGCCCATTCATGCTGTAGTCAAAACTATCTACAGCATTGCTCTACCACTTATATGTGTGCTTGACGGATCACATACGCATGTTTTTTGATGTTTACATTATGGTTTTTGCTATGTTATTTACAACATGTCTAATTGTACGTTATTTAATTCACTCGCTCACCATTTAAATGAGGTTCTAAATTAATATTTTTTTTATATGATTTCATAAAGTACAATAAAAATATGAATAAAGTTATAATACATCAACAGTATTTTAAAAACTAAATTCAATACAATATTCGTTAGTAGTTAAAAATCCTCTTATTTTCAGTTATGCGAATCAAGAGTAGCATTAACGGGTTGATAGTGTGCATATAAAGTAGGCTTTTAATTTGAAGTATCTCAATCCAGCGTCGATAGGTACGATTTCATGGATAACATAAATTATATTGACTGTTAAATTGAATGGCTCTCTGTGGCATTTGATAGCTCATCTTTCTCTCCTGCGACCTCAATTTTCCACTGTTTTTAAATCTTAAAAACTCTTGTATGCGAGAGGCCGTATCGATTGCCACCTCTTTGTCTACTTCTACTGCTTAGTAGCAATGTGTAAACAGTATTGTGTTTTAAAAAGATTGAACCCAGTGAGATTACTGGGCAGTATGAGAATTAACAACTTATGGCTCGGGATGACGAACGCATGTAGTACTTTTTAAGCTTTTATTAATTTTAGTGTGGTGTTGCTTCTGTGTATGGGCAACCGTAGCGCTTACTAACGAGCGACTTGATCGTTTCGTCATTCAAGCTAAAAAACACGATGCGGAGTGTAAGCTCTGGGTGTATTATTATTACTTGGTTCTCTGAGCGACAATTAGCTGTTTTTAACAATCAACTGGACATTTTATTTTTCTGTTTTGATAGGTTGGTCATTTTATGCATTATCCACCTCACAGGCTTGCATATCTAATGTGTCATATTCATAAAGCAGATATTAATTAGTACTAGTGGTTGCACAGTGGTCGAAACTTGCTTTATTTTTTAAATTTTGTTCTAATACGTCAGCAGATTTGACTTTCAGACATTGACAGCGTGAGCGTAACAATGAATGTTTTATTTTTAATTAAATGTACATATTTGTTAAATATATTTAAATAGCATTCTGCACTGCCTCCATATAAACTTTAACTATGTCAAATCTCATACACCCCCGTGTGCGCAATATGCTTAAAAAGGGGTCCGAAGTTTTCTCTTGACGTATTAATATATAGATAAACCTCTGCACGGTTTTTGTACATCCACACACTTAGCGCGAGAGTAGTTAATAACCACTTTTTATGCATATGTCAGCGTTTGCAAGAGCAATTAAAATAGTTTCGTAGTAAAATTACATTTCAACCTAATGTGGTTTTGTTGCACCGTTTAACTAGCCTTTTGTGCAAATTGTTTATGTTGAAACCATGTTATATATATTTATTGTAGCGCGGAAAATCCATCTTCGGGGATATCTACCTACCCAATAAGGGGATGGAGGGGATGGGGTTTTTCGTCGAACTCCCCGGCCTTCCGACCGGGTGACTGACCGCTAGTGTACCGACTAAAACCCCATAGTAGCTTCCGCTGGCGCAAAATGGTCGGTTTTAAGGATGTATTGCTGCCGATCCCCTCTAGGGCTGCTTTTGTGGCCCGTCTCGTTGTGGCTTCCAAGCCCTTACTCAATCGGGTCCCCTTCGGCATCTATGGCAGCATAAGGTTTTCGCATTGGCGTCCGTCTCGGGGTCGCCCCATGAAAACCACATCCCCCGCCGTGCGGACGCGGCCCCAATGCCCTCAATTAGTCATGTTTTATGACAGACAGGTATGGGGTACCGTGGTAGACAAAACTATCTACACCGTTGTTCTCCCACATGTTCTACCGTTCTTCATATTTACTTTGATAGTTTCTAAGAACTCTTGATCTAGCACGACCACAAAATTCTTACTTTATAGTGACAGCCATAATATATGAACCCATGCCTGTATTCCCGAAGGGGTAAGCAGAGGTACAACTGGTGTCTCATCATGAGACAGCGGAAACCTCGCCATCATTACAATATCCATTAAAATATTTACTTTCTTAATATGACGCGGGGTGGTAAGATAATAAATGACGAAATAACGACCACGGACAGCTGATAACACTAAATTACCCTTAACGTTAGTCTCATATTAACTCATAAAAAGTTTGATGAACTTATCCCCAGTTTTATATTCTCCATCGGTGTTTGTGTTTATGTAGTTTTTAAATTATGATCATAACATATTTGTTAGACATACTAAGCGATGAAATGAAATACAGTTTTATTACATTATTGATATATGAATAGAAAATGAAAAGTTGATTTAAGGTAGACTTTGAGGAGTGCGAAACATATTTGTTAGACATACTAAGCGATGAAATGAAGACAGTTTTATTACATTATTGATATATGAATAGAAAATGAAAAGTTGGTTTAAGGTAGACTTTGAGGAGTGCGATCAGAACAGTAGACAAGGCGCGAAAACAGCGACATGTCCGCATTGTATGCATTTATATGGACAACATTAGGAGGGCAACTTAAAGACGCGCGACCGACATGTGTGAAATTACATGACACAATATATATTTTATGACATAGACCGGAAAACGAGTAAGTGGGTTACCAGATGTTAAGCGATCTCCACCGCTTATAAACGCCCACAATACCAGAAGAATCATGAACGTGTTGCCAACTTTAAAGGAAAGATATAATTAAGGGATTGGGGTCTCCGGATATCTCACTCATCGTACGAAACGCAACGGTAACCCGTTACTTTACATCGGTTTTCTGTGAAACTGTGGTAACAATCTGATCGAGCCGGCCCATTCATAATGTAGAGAAAACTGTCTACAGCGTGGCTCTACCACTCAGAAACAGTGTCAGTATGTGACAGTGTCTTGATCTCCCAATTATAGGTATCCCACGTCGCCCTCGCTTGACCAGGTCGCAGAACCCATTGTACCTTACGAACTCATGTTGACGATTCTGTTTTAATATATGGTTAGACATCATGCTGTATATCAACATCATCTCAGCCTGTTGTTGTCCACTGTTGCACGTAAGGCTTCCCAAGAGAGCACTAATCATCCTGTTCTGGGGCTGCCCGCATCCACGATGGCGAGTATCGGACTCGCCATGTTTTATATATCATGCTGTATATAATACGATAAAAATCTTAAAATAAACAACAAAAAGGATAGAAAGTATGTCACAATATATCTGTATATTTATTACACGATCATCATGCGAACATTCAGTAAGATGTTCGCTAGTTTGCATACTTTTATTAATTGCATCACAGTAGCTCCCAGTCTGAAATGCGTTAAATGAAAATTAAAACAGTGGCTCGTCGAGAAGGCGTTTCACGGTGTAGAGGAATTCTCTAATGTACAGTATTATTAATATTCTTTCTATTCTAAACTTTATTTATAGTATTTATTTAATCATGCTTTTTTTGTTAATTGACATAAATATTTATAACGAATAAATAATTTAATGTCATTAAAATCGATCTTATGGATTTTTCACGGAGGCAGGTCGACAGGAAAAGCTCAGCGAAGCTCACTAACAAGCTGCGAGCTTTTAACGTCACCCTTTCACGACGCCACGACACGCATATCACAGATAGCGACTTATCAGAGATTTACAACTTGACCGTTGATAGTCGTTGCGTTTACAGTATCAATGTATACCTATTGCGTCAGCTCTAAATAATTTCACCGAGTGCTTTAGATAACAAGTCAATTAGTATTTATCTGTTATCGGCTGACCGTAATACTGTGGTTTATGAGTTTGTCATAAGCATCAACGTTGACAGTGATTTTGTTTTGGCGTATATTACGCCATCATCCATTACAGCGATGATCCCACGTACGCTGAATTAAATATATTCATAGTGTGTACTGATTGATATTCACATGATATCCAATACTCATGAAATGACATAGTTTATTAATCATGTAGGCAATTCAAATAGCGCTTATGAAAATTCAGTACAAAATAAAGAAACTTATGTATAGTTATATCGACTAATATACACAACTTACATAGCGTCATCAAAATACACTAGGCAATTATACTAAATGTATTTATTTGTCTTTTAATTTAATTAATTCATCTCTAGGTAGTCATTGGAGATCCAAATCGCCATTCCCTTCCCATTTCTTTAATCATTCCCTTTCCTTTAAGGTCAATAACGCGCTTAGGATTTTTCAGGTATTGCAGATATTCGTGAGCGTTGGAGTTAACTTACCATAACCGACCCACATGCTCGTTTGCTGATCTACGCTATAATAAAAAATGGTCATTGAGTATTTAAATATCGAAAACAATACATAAACTCGAAAACAATATCGGTAAACTCACTTGGGCGGGAAAAACTATTTAGTCTATGCCAAAACTAAGGCCTTTACTAAAGTTTTCTAAGCGTAATACATCACCATCTAACATTTACAGATTTGTTCACTGAACGAGAGAGTATTAAAGCGATCTATTTTTGGCTTTACCCCTTATTTCGATGGTTCACCCTTTAGTGTTTGTTAATTGTTTTGACATTTTGCGCAAGTACTGACGTCACGATTATTTTCTTTAGTGTTCGCAATCAATTTTCAGAGGGCCAATTCTGCTATTTTAACTGTCACTGCGAATGAATTTTAACCGAACTGAGATTACATTTTGAATTAATTAAAAATATGGCATTCTGCTCCTTTAAAAATTCGATATCATCTCAGTTAAATTGCATTTAACTGAGATGAGTTAATAAATTAATTAAATTGTAGTATAGTAAATTAGTTGTATTACTAAGTTGCAGTCAATTGACCGTAACTCAATATTATCATCTCGCTTACTCTCAACTAGAACCCCTATTGCGCTCCCTGTTTGTGAACTGTCAAACTCCCGCGTTATGTGACGCAGTTTTACTTCTAAATAACCTGTCTAGTAGTATACAATAATAATACGAAATTTAGACTGTAAAAAAATACTGTGTCTCCATATACGGTATTTATAAAAATACGATGTCCAGTAGATGGCATGAAAATACGGCAGATCTGCTGTAATTACAGTGCACTTGGCAACACTGCTTCACCTTTAGTCACATTTCGTTCTCAATTAATATTTTGACGGTTGTCTATAGACGAAATGCATTTTATATAGTTATGTGTCAAAATTGTTACCAGAATGCCGTTTTGGTTCAGTCAACTTGTATTCTACTTTCGATATCATTGCGTTCTAAGTTCTTGAATATTGGTTTAGCAGAATACCATTTGCAACTTTCTTGTCGCTGAGATTAGATCGGAATGATATTTTGAACAATTAAAATTACGAGAATTGGCCCTCAGATTGCGAATGATATTATCATTTTGAATCATTGACTCTTGAATTCGACTGTGAACGTGAGGTCGCGGGTTCGATCCACACACCGTGACAAATACGTGTCTGATTCATAGGTATTTGTTTAGGGTGGGTGTTATGAGACTGAAAGTCTCTCGTAGTGACTGTTATCTTTTTAATTTAATTCTGTTATCTTTTTAGAACCTGTAAAGTATTACATACTAGGTACTAATATTTATTTATTAATAATTAATTAATTATGTTATCTTCTTAGAACCTGTAAAGGAATATGGTACTAATATTTGCAGATCCCACATTATACACAGAGCCATCTTAAGCTATGCCGGAAAACATTTTGGGGTCATTTTAGAAAGTCAAAAAATAATTTTATTTATCAATACTCACCGTCGAAATCGCTGTCAAATAGTGTTTAGGTATACAATATGTAACAAAAACCCTGTTGTTCCTTTCAACCACGTTATCAGAATCGTTATTCAAACGTAAAGAAATATCTCAATGAATAAAATTCTGCCATAATAATTACGATTGGCGATCACCCGGTGGTTTATCAAAAGTGTTAGTTACTCGGTACGGTACCTTTTTACTATTACAGCGAGTCGCCGCTTTACTAATACGCACGTAAAATACATTAAATTATAGTTTTTAGAAGTAAATCCTTTAAAATACCACTTTCATTGAGCTGTAATAGTGGTGGGCCAGCCGTCATCTGTCTTATTTTTATGTTAGATTTTTCTCATTAGATATATTTCCTTATGTTTCTCATAACACATCTAAAAGGACCAACAGGGTTTTTGTTACATGTTGTATATTGGTAATTGGTAAAAGATTTTTATTGAGGTTTTTTTTGTCCCGACGTCTGACCCCCACAACCTGCAACAGGAACCAACTTGCGCAATTGTCTCGGCCGTTAATCAGCAGAGGGTACCATATGTAGATGAGGTTTGCGTTGGGTCTAAGATATTGTGTAGTATAAATTAAATATAATTTACAATTAAGCAGCGACAGCTCAGTGGGGAGTGGTAGGGACTGTCGAGACGAAAGTCGCAGCTTCGAAACCAGTCCTAAGAGCACACACCTCTGACTTTTCTAAGTTATGTTTTGAATTGTTAATTATCGCTTGCGTTAACGGTGAAGGAAAAATCGTTAGGCATGCATACCTGAGTTTGTTCTTCATAAGAATTTTCGAAGGTAAAAACGAATTAGACCAGCGCGGCAGCGTGGTGGACTAAGGCCTGATTGACCCTTCTCATTAGAGTAGGCTCATGCCCAGCAGTGGCACATGTATAATACAAGGCTATTAAAAAAATACAATTATTGGGTTTGCCATTTGCTCCCCATCAGGTTAGGACCCAGTGCCGGGGGCTTATAGAGTAAAGACTGAGCTGTTTCTATATATTCCGCTACATCTTATCTCGATCAGCAACTATTTCGGTGCGGATATCAATTGCCAATGTTTCCCGTATGAGCGCCTAGCAACTGCTTTCGTGGTTTCCAGAGGATATATTGCCAATCTTGTAACGATACTGGCACACTGCCGAAACACATAAACGCATATCGCCTATCTTAGTGCTATAAAGCTGAAAGTAGGTGTGGATGTTTAAGGTTGCCATCGTAGCGGAACTGCTTTAGGGATTCCGGTGCACCTTAACAGGCAACTGAACAACACCCACTTGATCAATTTTATAAACCGTTTTGTTTGAAAAATAAATTCTTTGAAATTTGATTTTACTTAAATAAATAAATTATTAATTAATTAAATAATTAAAATTTTTGTTTTAGTATAGGCCGGAAAACGAGCAACTGGGTCACCTGATGGTAAGTGATCTCCACCGCCCACGTACACCCACAATACCAAAAGAGTTATAGGCGCGTTGCTAACCATATAGTAAAGGGATAATTAAGGAATTGGGAAGGGAAGGGAATTTGGGCCTCCGGATATCTCACTCAGCGTACGAAACGCAGCAGCAAGCTGCTACCTTACGTCGGTTTTATGTGAGGCAGTGGTAACGACCCGGTCGAGCCGACCCATTCATGCTGTAGACAAAACTGTTTACAGTGTGGCTCTACCACTCGTGAGTATTAAAAAGGTATTTGGCTAATGGCACTCTAATACTATAAAGTTTGGAGGTTTGTGAGTTTGTGCATTTGGATGTTTGTTAATCGATTAATCATATCTTAACGGCTGAATGGATTCAAATTTGGTACACATGTTGATTATGACCTGGATTAAGGCATACACTATTTATTATCCCAGAAAAGACATTCACGCGGGTGGAGCTGCGACTAAAACTAATGTGTTGTAATGTGCTTTGCAATATGTATGAGTTAACAATATTAATCTTTATAGGTTAATACTAAATACCAAAAATGAGATAGCTTTTTTTATTAGCTTGAATGACGTGACGAGCAGAACGCTCGCCTGATGGTAAGCGCCACGCCTGCTTATAAACAGAAACAACACCAATCAAACTTCGAATTATGAAGTTCTGCATGGCACTGAACTGCGCTCGTCACCTTGAGACATAAGTCTTTTGGCTAGTAATTTTACTAGCTTCAATTTCTATCAAACCGGAACACAACATTGTTTATACACTGCTGCTTGACGGCAGAAATAGACAAAGCCGTGGTACCTATCACCTAGTGTTGTTAGAAGATAGATTTATCATTAACTACATAAAAACGACTGCCTCGGTTTCGCTTGACGCTGAGGTCTCGGGTTCGATCCCCGGGTCGGGTAAAAGTGATATTGGGTTTTTCTATTACAAAAAGCTCAGTATCAGCCCGGAGTCTGGAATTTGTGCCCGGTATGGCGATAGGCTCACCCCCTATCACATCATGGGACGGAGATACGCTCGGCGAATTGTGGGTGTACTGGTTACACATCTGCCTACCCCTTCAGGGATTACAGGCGTGAGTGCGTATGTATGTACATAATCAAAGATTCAAAATATCAGGTCGTGCAATAACAATATGTGTTTGGATTTATGATTTGAAAAATAACGCATATATTTTCCAATGGGGACAGAAATAAGCTTATCGAACCGTGGATGCACTAGCCGAACCTCTGCCCACCCTTTTGCACCCAGGCCTACAGGCGCAAACTTATATCACGTTATATCTTATTATAATCTCTGAGGTACCTGAAGATCTTGACAGGTCATTTCATAACCATACAGTCAATCATTTACGCTTCAATCAATTAATTTAATTGGTAATCATTCTGACAGACTGAGCGTAACATCAAAGTGTATTGTTCTAACTGCATTGATTACATCTGTCCACATATTGACGTAGCTGCAGGCGTACGTATGTTTATAATAATAGCTCATATGTGTTTGTGGAATAATAACGTTCGGATTTTGCCCGGAGGCGGAATGTAGTACACGGCAGCACATTGTTTTATCTTATTGCTATTACAAATGTGAAAGTTGGTTGGTTTGTGAATTCTTTGAGTAGTAGAGCCACGCTGTAGACACTTTTGTCTACAGCATGAATGCGCCGGCTCGTCCGAATCGTTACCACTGTCTCACAGACAACCGACGTAAATTAGCAGCTTTCTGCTGCGTTTCGTACGGTGAGTGAGATATCCGGAGGCCCAAATCCCCTCCCCTTCCCATTCCCTTAATTATCCCTTTTCTTTAAGGTCCGCAACGCGCCCATGATTCTTCCGATTTCTGGGCGTTCATAAGCGGTGGTGATGACTTATCAGGTGACTGAATTGCTCGTTTGCCGAGCAATGCTATTAAAAAAAACTTATTTCTTTCTTTCTGCTTGGCGTTATCCCGGCTTAATACTTTCAATTCTCATACCATAGATTTGACGGTATTTGGTATTGTATGGGGCGACCTGCTGTCTGACACCCACAACCCGCAACGGGAACAACGTTTCGCCATTGCCTCGTTTCGTTTACTCATTACTGGTACTAATTCTTTAAGTCTTTGAAGATAAAATCTAGGTATTATTCTGTTTAGAAACAACCGTCTAATTTAGCTTCCAAACGGGGCATGATTCAAATTGTAGCAGACGCTTGATGGAACGGATTACGGGCAAACTGTAAGAAACTGTTGGTCTAGACGTCTATATCTATATTCTGTGAAATGTTATGTAAAGTAACAAAAGTTATGGCATTTGATTTTAAATTACGAATGATTAATAGTAATAGAAAGGAGCGATAGCTCAACTGGGAGTATGGGTTGTCGAGAGGAAAGTTGCAGGTTCAAAACTAGCCCCATGAGTGAGCGATATGAGTGGCGCTTTTGTCAAACGTTCATTGGTCAATTTTCTTTTTTGACAGATTATTTTATACGATACTAGCTTTTGCTCGCGGCTCCAACCACGTGAACAGCCTTTTACGGGATAAAAAATAACCTATAATCGTCTCCAGGGTCCCATCTATCTCTGTACCAAATTTCATCGTCAAATGGTTGTACGTTGAAGCGTAACAAACAAAATCACTTTCACATTTATAATATTGGTTAGGAATTTCAGTTAGTACTCAAACTTGCCACCACCAACTTATAATTGACTCCCTCTACACGACGCGGTAAGTACCGAAGTTTTGACAAATAATTAAGAATAAACTGTGTGCGGCGTCGTGTAATCGAGTAGGTTGCGCCCCATCCTTGGCTCGGCTCGCGCTAGCACGCGTTTAACTGTATCATAATATAAAAATACACAGACGTACATATTATACACAGACGACGTATAAAATTATTGCGACTTCCGTATCTTTCTTTGATTTCAAATGAAAATTCATTTATCCGTAAAATATATACTTAAAATATATACAAGTGTTAGGGTATTCGATTTATATTGGTACATTGAGGGTGTCTGAGAAAACAACGTTGGGTACATTGAAATAATAATGTCGCGATATAGTAGTGGACGGGTGGATAAAATTATGTCTAGTAGATGTTTTATATTGTAGGCGAGAGAAAAGGCAGTCATGTTTATCTATATGGTATTAATTATCACTTCAAGCAAAGCGCGAATCAGCAATAACCATGTGGACATAATTGTATGACTAATTGCTTGAGGTGATAATTAATAATATATAGAGTATATATAATATGTTAGTATCAGCCCGGAGTCTGGAATTGTACCCGGTTAGGCGATAGGCCTGCTTCCTATCCCATCATGGGACGAAAATAAGTTCAGCGAAATGTGGGTGTACTAGTTACACTTCTGCCTACCTCTTCGGGGATTACAGGCGTGAGTGCATATGTATACGTCATTATATTATATACATATTTGTTTACATCAATTTTAGGTTCCACATATGTTAGCGTATTCTCTTAATATTTTTGTTATTTTTTTTATTAGATTGAATGACGAGACGAGCAGGTCGCTCGCCTGATGGTAAGCGCCACGTCTGCTCATAAACAGAAGCAACGCCACACATAACTTTAAATAAAGCACTGCATGACACTGGACTGCGCTCGTCACCCCGAGACATAAGGTGTTAAGTCTCATAATGCCCAGTAATTACACTGGCTTCAATGTCCTTTACACCGGAACACAACAGTGCTTACACACTGTTGCTTGGCGGCAGTAATAGACAAAGCGGTGGTACCTCAGCGCTCAGTCGATAGTCCAAGTGTTCATTACGCGGTAGCTATGCTGGTTTACTATTCGTTCCTAGTTGTTTGAGTTATAATTAGAGAACGGTCTATAGAGAATCCTGACATGGGGTTGTGGTCTGTGAAGCAGTGATATTGTAAATGTAACCAATAAACTATGAATTAAAGTTATTACTGTCGTTTGGTATTAATAAAATAATACTCGTCTCACGTAACTTCTAGCACATAATATAATTTTATAAAGATATTCATTGTACTGAACGTCACCATTCCGATATTATTACATCAAATTATCTTACCATCCATTCCTGTTAGGAAATTAAAACGTCCAATTATTTTAGGAAACATAAGTAAGCAATCGAGGTGCTTCGGCACTTCAAATTAATGACTAAGAGATTTGCAGACTCCATTGGAGTGATAACGTATTATCGTGAGCTGTTGGGCCGACGCTTTGTACACGACAATTTTATGATGACTAATAATTTATAGCTATCATATTATGAGTTACAGTTGTTTTTTCGGTAAATATACCTTTACAGACCTGTGTGTATACTGTAATTCGATTTTATTATTTCTAATTCGATTTATCTCGCGTGTTTCGCGAAAGATGCCAGATAATGTACGTGTGTCTGCTCTTGCCCTTTAAGAAATATGATAAAAGCTAGGGAGAGTGGGATATTATTTATCTCTTGTATTATATAAGACATTTATTTCTGGAAACATGTGAATAGTGGGTCCGAAGATATATTTTTCTATTTTATGGATGTATTTCTTTGATGGCTGAAGTTAAATAATTGTATTTGTTTTAAATTACTCATTGATACATATTGGTGAGGATGAAAACGCGTATAAAATTATATAAAATTATAAAAGGTATAAAAATTACATACAAACGTACTCACGTCTGTTATCCCCGAAGTGTAACCAGTACACCTACATTTCATCGAGCTTATTTCAGTCCCATTATGTTCCAGGACGCGCCTATCGCCATACGGGGCGCAATTCTAGACTCCAAGCTGATATTGTTTTTTTTCGTAATAGGGCATGACTGACAAAATGACAATAAAAAGATGCACGCGATATAAGATGACGTCAAACTCTATACGATGGTCAAACTACTCCTGCAATTGTGGTCTAATTTTTCAAATATTTTGATTCTGTTTTCAAAATAGGGTTTCTTTATTCTATTATTTTCTATTGCGTATACATTAATGTTTGAATTCTAGTTCATGCATCAACCTTATTGCATCATTTCATTCACAGAGCTATTATTAAACACGCGTTTTTTTGTTTCAGATGTGAAGTGAAGTGCGTTAATAAATGCTGAGTGTTAGTGATAAAGCATGCATGGGACAGTGAGTGGTGTTTAGTGTTGTAGTGCAGTGTTAGTGTCGCGTTGGGGGAGCGCAGTGTAGCCGGCCGTAGTGGCCGTAGCGATGCCGCTAAGTTGACGACGGTGGCTGGCCGCGCCTCACGCCGCTCTACCACTCGCACGACAGGTAAGTTTCAAAAACTTATATGGTCTAAATTATATATGAAAATTTTACTTACGGGCTAACATAAGACTTACGTTAGTGTCTTACATATACGTTTACACCTGGACGAAGTTCTTTTACTGACATATGTTTCAGCTTATGTATGTACGACGACATAAATTATGCGCTTTGGCAATGTTCGGTTTTTAAGAATATGTAATGAAAGCCAGGCCATCTGGTGCCGTCAGTCGTCAGTCACTCAAAAGAATAATAAGTACATAATCTAATGTTATAACATGTTTTTATTAGATCTTCATCATCACGTCGTATCATTTTATTTATTAATTTATTTACAGTAAACTGGTAATAATGCTGTTATATTAATAATCTGTTCATAATACCATTTACGTAGTTAGCTTACGTAAGTACATGTAAAGAATGTAAGCAAAAAAAGGAAGCGTCAAGTGAAATGATCACTGATTTGAATCATATCTTGGAAAGAATCAGCGTAAGTAATTACTTAGCAACATTCTTTATATATATTGTTTAAGGAAACGTTACTTTACACGAAATAATCATAAGGCATTCATTATTTCTACCAAACTTTTGCCACATATTTTTGTACCTCAAATATTTTACATATAGGAGCGCATTAGATCCGCTCAGCCTTCACAGCGAGCTTAACGATAGGTTTATAAGAGCCGCGGTGATTTTTCAAACACCTCTTCATTTAGAAGACAAGTTTAAACACTCTGTATTAAAGCATAAATAAGCATCCACGCCAATAAAATAACAACTGACTGGCACCTCTAATAGACTTTGCAAACTTCCCGTGAAACAAAATGGACATGAAACAATGGCTCTTAGACACTGTTGAATAGATTTAATTTCTCTCTCGTGTCACTTCGAAAAGTGAAATCTCTAGGGTTCTAACCACATTCTATTAGTGAAAAAGGTATATAAAATACTTCAGACTAGGGAATAGACAATAAATCAACAAACGGACTAGTTTACGGCCTCTCGTAAAGTTAAAAGCATCTGCGTTATTGTTTATGTATTACGGAAAGAGCCATTAGTGGCGTGCTGATTGAGGTGAAAAATATTTTATGTTCCAATAAAATATAAACGGCGTCGACAGTTTTTATCTATCGCCATTATCACAGGGAAGACAATGCGTCTTTGTAACCTTTATTTTATGGAGGATTTGATCAATTATGATGTCATTCAGGGCACTTTTGTAATGTTTTTTGACACGGCTAAGCTTTATACGTCGGTCATCGAAAACATTACATTATATCTAACAATCACTGAGAATGAGCAATGATGTGTAAAGGGTCTAAACAATATCTTTCGGAACCCAAGCCTCTACTTGTCCGTATTGTATTTTGCTATACAGATGAGGCTATGATCCATCAACTCATACGTAACTAGTATCTGTGTATGTATGTTTATGTGTGCGGAAGGGAGGGAAGGCTATAAGTCCGAATTCATCCTTTTTATAGCAGGGCCGGCAAACGAGCAAGTGGGTCACCTGATGATAAGTGACGTCTATCGGAACGAACAATCACAATACCAGAATCATGGACGCATTGCCGACGAAAGAGATTATAGGGATTGAGAAGAGGAGAGATAATCGAGCCTCCAGATATCTCCCTCACGGTCCAAAACGCAATAACAAGCTGCTACTTCATGTCATTTTTCTGTAAGACAGAACTAACGACGGTCGGGCCGGCTTATCATATTGTAGACACACCTGTCTACAGCGTGGCTCTCCCCCTGCAATGTCTTTGTCTTGCATTAGGAGATATAATGTTTAAAAATAATAACAATACTAGTCCTGTATTATACACGCTTCACTGCTGGGCACCGGCCTTCTCTACTGAATGAAAGATGTTAGGCCTTATTCCACCAGGAATCTTTCATTGTTCTTTTGCTAGCATAATGCGTGTTGGAAGACTTCATATACCATCTAATTTTTTATAGAAAACTTGTCCAGGTATGGAGGGTTTCTCACGATGTTTCATTCACCATTAAGGCAAGCGATAATTAACAATTCCCTTCCATTTCCCTTACCATTCCCAATCTCTTAATTATTTTCTTTAAGATCGGCAACGCGTTCATACTTCATCAGTTATTGTGAATGTTTATGGGCGGTGGAGATCACTTACCATTAGGTGACCCACTTCCTCGTTTGTCGGCCTCTGTTATATAAAAAAAACCCACGTAACTTAGTAAAGTTAGAGCTGCATACTCTTGGGGCTGGTTTCGGATCGGCAACTTTCGTCTCGACAGTCCGTACCATTCACAGCTGAGCTATCGCTGTAAGTTATAAAACAGGTTTCTATTTACGAAACAATAAATAAATATACCCAGCAGTCATTGGAATTACGAGGGACTTACGGTCCCACAACACCCAAAACCAATATTTGTGGATATCGCAACCATTTGTTTCAGTGCGGGAATCAAACCCACGGTCTCTCGTTTCAATGTTGGCTACTCGCCCGCTGCGCAACGGAGGCTAACAAAAGCATTGATATTTAAAATGTTTTAATTTGTACAATTTGAAGGCTGGCATGTGTATTTATCTGTTCACTGTTCGTGCGAAACATACAGACACCAGGATCAGAAATGCAAACAACACTGAATCTGAAAATAACAAACAATAACATACACGACTGACGGTTTATGTTTACACCACATTGTATAATACAAGTTACAAATGTGGCAAGTAGTGCATGATTCTGTGATTATGTATTTGTACGAAACTAATTATACTAGCCCTGTATTAACACGTTCCACTGCTGGGCACGGGCCTCCCCTACTGATTGACAGGGGTTAGCCCTTTGTCCATCATTAGACCATAATACCTACTGGTTGGCGGACTTCACATATCGAAATCTTATAGAGAACTTCTCAAGTTTGTACTTGTATGAAATAAAAAGACATATTTCATAATCCATCGATATAAAAATCTACTACTACTAGTGTGAGTTATAGAGCCATGTCGTAGACGCTTTTGTGTACAGCATGAATGGGTCGGCTCAACTGGGTTACTACTACCTCTCCGTGTTACCACTTTCTCAAAGAACTTTGTCGCTTGCTGGTCTGCCATATATCTAGGTAACAAAAAAATATTAAAATGTACGGTACGGACCCATAGATTTGAAAAGATGAACTGAAATACCACTTGTAGTGGTAAAATATTGCCCTAAAGTGTAAAGTGTAGTGTACCCTGCTTCAATCGATCAGGCAGTAAATTAAACTTTCATAAATAAAGCACTCAAACATTCTCCGTATTTTTCGAAGTTAATAAAAGCATGAAATGAACAAATTTCGTGAATTCGACACGAACCGTCAAAAACACAAACATATTTACGTGTATAAGCGAGTTTTGGCACAAAGAACAAATTCGTTTTAACTCGCCGTCGCGAATTCGTAATCCAATTCGGGGTAAATGATTTCGGCACAATCTGAGTAAGGGGCGTCGTCGTCAAAAAACCGAGGTGCGCTGCATTAAGCCAGGAAACTTCCTCGATTAAACGTAGACGTGTGCTATCAAATATTTTATTGCTTTTTTAAACATGTTTAACTTACTTTTTATGACTATAGATGTTTTGTATGTTTGTGAAGTTTATAGCAACATTTGGTTGTGTAAATCATTGTAATTAAATCATTTATTACAACATTTAATTTATGAAGTAAGCGAGTTTCCATAGTAAGATACATTAATAGTCGGTAGATACTCGTATTGTTTACATTAAAAAAAAACCATTCACTTGAGTTTCGAGTCGAACAGAAGCTGGCCTGACGGTAAGCAATACGTCTGCTCATAAACAGAAGCAATACCACTCAGACCTATGTATTACAATCACAGAATAGTACCTACTGGACTGTGCCCGTTACTTCTTTTTTTATGACATAGGTCGGAAACGAGCAGGTGGGTCACCTGATGTTAAGTGATCTCCATCGCCCATATACGCCCACAATACCAAAGAATCATGGGCGCATTGCCGATCTAAAAGGAAAAGGATAATTAAGGGATTAAGGGATAAAAGGCGTTAATCGGCAGAGTGTAGGTACCACGTGCAGGTGGGGTTGGCTTTGAGCCTAAGATGTTGGCAAACAAGTTACAGCGCTATTTATTATTAATAAAAGTAAATTTCAAATTAAAAGTAATATTTATTTAAAGACGAATGATTTATAGTTGTTTATGTCGGTATAAATAATGATTTCACATTTCGCTTGCAAGTTGAGATTGGTTGTATATATCTCTGACCTGCCATCTATGCATCTTTGGCCGCGACTCACTGAGAGAATCCATTAGGGAGATGTTTCCATCCACAAACGTGCAATTTTCCGCTTCGCTCCATTGATACCCATAAAGTCTAATGCGTTGAGATACTTTGCATTTTATATCTGATTCTATTCTAATTTATTTTATTATATAGTAAGATAGGTGGATAGGATTTATAATTATTAATGATATGTTAGTTTGAGCGCCTCATGGTCAGTTGCGCTCATTAATCTGATAATGAAAATGATAGCAAAATTACAGCACTCGTTAAGCCAAGTCGGTGGCCTTCGAACGGCTTGAAAACTTTGATACTAGGTTGGCCACTAAACATTCGATATAGAATAGAAAAGAATAATATTTTCAAGTTATTTTATTGTATTATTGTACTTTATGAAATTTTTATTACAGGATTCGAACTAAAACGTAAAAAAAACAAAAGCTGCCGAAGGGCACAATTTACATCATAACATCGTAATTTCTCTTTTGCCAAGTTTTAAAGACAAAAAACCTTTCTTAAGTAAGAAATAACTAAAAGGAAATAAAGTAATGTGATTCAGAACTCTTGGGGCGTGACAACTACACGTCCATAGCTGTGTCGTTACACGGAACATTTTACCTCCTTTAAAAACATTTCACCCTTCGTAGGATCGCCATGATTTAAGACGGGTTTAACACATGCTATTCGATTGAATTTCAATATACAACATGTACAGTAAGGCACTAGTTATGAATCAAGACAAATAAAAAACCATTGGTCTAAGATTAGAGCTCTAGATTTGATGGAATTTAGTTATTAATTTAGATAAGAATATTGGGTAAAATACACACGTATTTTGCTACATTAAAATATAAAATATTGGCCACCAATTTGGTTGTGCATATTTGTAGAACTGCGGCAAAGTGCAAGTCCAATATTTAGTTGACTTTTCCCATATTTCTCTAAAACTTTGCTCGGTTCTCGACCTATTTTTGCGTTAGTCTTTGGACCTTTGATTTATGGAGAGAGTAGAGTTCAGTTTTCAAAATGAAAAATACATATGAAATGTTTGAAATATATTAATAAATACTATAAACAAAGTTCGAACAGCGAAAACGAAATAAGATTATTTTTTTATGTCCGAATGAATGTTTTATGCTGGATAGCCCATGAAACGGATAGGTGGTAGGTGCCTCATATGCCTGGGTTGGTCCTGCCGCTTTGTGTATTACTGCCACCAAGCAGCAGTGTGTAACCACTGTTATGTTTCAGTTTGAAGAATATTAAAGCCAGTGGTACTGGGTATTGTCAGACTTAACATCTTATGTCTTATGAGAAGGGATTACACATAAAGTCTATATTACACTGTGGCCCATAATTTAATAATAAATAATACACCCAACAGTCACACACATAGTCCTGACCCCACACTAGGTAAACCTGTGTCGTGGGTATCAAGAACTACAAGAGACTTGCGGTCCCACAACAACCAGACCCGAGACCAATATTTGTGGTTCACACAAACATTTGTCTCGGTGTGGGAATCGAACCCACGGCCTCTCGCTTCGCAGCCGACTACTCGCCCGCTGCGCCACGGAGCTGTCAAGAATTAAAAGTTGCTATACCGTTCGCTACTCATTGTGTTTAGTAGTTTGACAAAGTGGAACGAGGCAGTCACGCTCGTGCGGTCTCATGGGTCCTTCAGTGGAGCGCCGCTGATTCCGCATTCGACTCTTGTGGCTTATGGAGTTGTTGAAAAAGCTAGATTATGCGGGCTTAACGTGACGTGTGCGGTGAAAAGGGTAAAAATACTGAATACACTCGGCTCAAAGGTCGTGTTGTAAATAAAGTGTAAGTTTGGCAACTCGAATATAACGTATTAAAGGTTGTATGCCTTGGCTAAAAATGTTTTCCACCGATCTGTTTCATTTAATTATTTAGTGTTCCAAATTAGTTACATATTATAGAAATATTTAATTCTTCTCTGCTTGTGGTAAGTAAATGGCAAAGATCTGCCAAAGAAAACAGAACTATGTTTTTAAGAAGTGACGTAATAATATTTTATTAATATTGCTATTATTACAATGAACACTCACAATACCAAAAGAATATCATAGGCGCATTGTTGACCTTAAAGGAAAGGGATAATTAAGGGATTGGGTAGGGGAGGGAATTTGGATTTTCGGATATCTCACTCACCGTGCGAGATGCACTACACCATTTTTTTAATCTTTACAACCCACAAGTACACGTCTAATGCGATCCACTATCTGTTATAAAATTATACATAAAAATGTATATACTCGATGCATTTCCTGTAATCCTATTGCCAGAGTTTCCATATGTGAGGAGCTAGTACTGTGGGTATTAAATAAAGTGCCAGCCGCCATGTCGGCCGGCGGACTGAAGCATGTTCCTCAATGAATAGAAATTACTAGATGCGCCCCGTACGAGAGCAACTTTCCACGCTCCCAGTTTGTTTTGTGAATTCTAGCTTCACCTTGCTTTTGATTAAAATGTGTGTGTATTTTTCTTCCTTTGCGAGTTGTTAAACTAGTTTCCTTACGTCATACATATATACACGCCTGTAACTCTTGAAAGGCTAAGCAGAGGTGTAACCAATACACCCACATTTCACCGAGTTTATTTCCGTCCTATGATATCATAAGGGGTGAGCCTATCACAATACAGGGCACAATTCCAGATTTCGGACTGATACTGAGCATTTCGTAATGCTAATTTCAGTAAGTTAACGTAACGCATTCGCCTTACGAGTTTATTCTGGTATAGCAAAGTGACTACACTGGATCTGATATTAAGTACAGTGCAGTCCAAATATAATATCGACCGACAAAAGGCATTGCGTCCCTCAATTGTCAGAGGAATTATACCGGCTCGAACTTGTTGAACGTATACTGGCTGACCCCGGAACGCAACTCGCCTGAAAGAGCCATTATCGTTTCGTCATGTAAGGTGGTCAATATTAAGACGTGTACAAAAATATATTAGGTACTAGATAATTTTTATTGAATTATGATACTAATCCCATAAGCTTTATTGAATTAGTATCATACCACCTACAGTTTCTGTATAACAACTACTAACTGATCTTATGTAGAATTAATTAACTTCTAATAAACTTCACCACCACCAACACTACCACCATCCACCACCAATAAAGCTTATTGAATTAGTATCATACAGCACTAATTTAATATAGAAAATCTTTATTTCTGCCTGGCGTTAACTCTGCATAATGCTAAGATCGGCCTTCCTCCATCAAGATTTGACGGTGGATGACCCCACAACCCGCAATGGGAACCGGATTTCGGCATTGCCTCTTTCGTCAAACAGCAGAGTGTAATCACGTGCAGACGCGGTTGGCTTTGGATCTAAGATAGCGATGAGCCACCCGAATATAATAAAATAAAAATTATAAAAATAAAGTTGTTGGTGGTGGTGAAGTTTAATAGAAGATAGAAAGTAATTCTATATAAAATCAGTTAGTAGTTGTTAGACAGAAACTAGTCCACAGATCCCTCGAATGAAAGAATCCGTCTGTGTTAAAACTACCGCTTCGGCTATTTTTTCCGCTATACACCAATGTGTAAGCATTATTGTGTTTCGGTTTAAATTATATTAGAGTTAGTAAAATTATTGAGCAATCTTATTTCTAGAGGTGACAAGCACAGTTCAGTGCAATGTAGTTTAAATTTCTAATTTAAATTGGTGTTGCTTCTGTTTATGGGCGAAGCATAACCACTAGGCGAGCGAACTGTTCGTCTCTTCACTCAGGTGAATAAAAAAAAGAATGAACATCGTCAGTTCGTGAAACAAGTCGAATTGGACCAACATTTTTATTGCGATCCAAAGTTTTGTTTTATTTTTAATAATGCCCCTGTCAACCGCCCCTCGGGGGTAAGAGAGCAAAATATGTTGAGGTTCTTGGCCTACAGACCCAACATGCCCTTGGGGATGTGTCCGAGTACAGTAGGGTTGGATTCATATTAGACGTGATCTTAACAAGGAAACATACTTATATCTCTCTCAATCAATAATAAAAAATATTACAAGAAATATTTTTTACACAAAAATAAAACCGACTTAAAAAAACTAAAAAGCTTAAAATTAAAATAAACAATTTTGAGTTGTTTTCAAAGTAATAAAGCACCGACTCAAGATATATATTAGTTTTTTAGCCAGTATTATTTTTGATAAAATGATTTTATATCTCTTTTTGTAGCGGAAAAATCATCGAAATAAGATAACTAGAACGATAACTCATATGAATCTACCAAAAATACGGCTCCACTTACACATGCACACGTTACACTCATACACGCAACAAAAATGAATGAACGCTCAAATTAACTTTATTTCATAAAAGTTGTCTAAATATTATTTTTTTAAATCGAGATACGACGTTCTGCAATTCTTCTTTCGAATTCGAATTCATTTATCGAATAAAAAAAAAATTGGCGGAGTTATGCGTGGTTACAAAAGAAAAAACGCGCTGAATTGAGAACCTTTGACGTTTTTTTTCTTTGGTTGAAAATTTATTTAAAACTAGTGTTATCGGCCGCCATATTTGATTTAGTATGACTTCACTTACTTCATCCTTTATACTCATTAAAACCTTCCATTCTATATACTTACATTTAAAGGGGATGTACGGAACATAAGGTACCTATATCCGCTACCTTGGGGCGGCGGCCATTTTAATAATAAGTGCAAAGTGTCAGGTCAGTCGGTTGGGTGGAACTGGTTTAAAAGTCGTTTAAGTATCATTTGACAATATTGACAATATGTGTAGTTGAATAAAAGGTTGTAAAAATACATAACTGATTGTACTAGATTGTATTGTCATCACCAAGTGCGTGAAAAATCTCAGGTCAATCGGTAGGATAGAAATGGTTTAAAAATCAGTTAAAAGATTTTACTAACACACATACCTACTATAAGTTATCTTTTATTTCCGATACACAAATATTCTTATAATACATCATACAGTATCTTAAACTCATACTATAACTTATGCTATAAGTTATCTTATAGTATGTGGTAGTCTTCTTTTTACTCCTACCCTTATTCTACTCGCAGTGGGGTCGGCGCAACATGCTTTGTAACACATAATACAGAAAGATTTGGCTTGTAGTTTTGACGACCGGCCGCCTGCCTGACGTCAACCCCTCTGGTATAAATTGTCTACTAGTGAAGTTAACTAAAATAAAAACTGTGAAGTTCACGCTGTACGAGGCGTGTTGCAAGAAATCTGCTGTGTATTTTCTCCACAGACTTTGTCGTAGAGTAATAAGTCAACGTTATGAACTTCCAAAGGGCGCGAACCCGCGAAAAGATTAATGATAGTTTCATGCTATGGCACGACGGAGTTTATTTGCGTGGTGTGGTATGGTAATCGTCATAGCTCAGCAGTACGTTGAGTGGTCACCTACCTGTCACAGCTGCGACGCGCAATTGTAGTTTTTAATTTAAATTTAAATTGTATAATTGTAGTGGTACACTTTATGCGCATTGTCGGCTGTACAAATAAATAGTTGTTCTTTCTTATTTCTATTTCTCTTCTGCTGTGTACCTAATCAAGCAATGATTCTCTGTCCTTGATCAGCCCATTTACGTTACAGAGTTTCTGACGCGCTTACGTAACCAGTTTTCAAAGAATTTCAAGACATACACTTGTAATATTTACGACCCGGGGATCGAACCCAAGATTTCAGCGTCAGCCTTAGTCGTAACACATTACAACTGCGCCACCGAGGGAGGCAGGATATAATTTTCACACCGCGACAAATAATGTGTGATCAAACCTCTACTGACATTTATTTACTCATTATCCTCGCACTAAAGCATGTTAGCTGTGAAATGACTTAACTAGTGGACTGCACTCATTTGCTTTTAGGTGAAATTACCAGCCTGTCGAAACTTGTAACAGCCTGGATAAAGGCTAATCACGGATGTAACATTGTTTGCAGCTCGCTGGGAACTGAATTGTGCGGAAAGCCGTTTAATTTTAATTTGCATAGTAATTTCTATGCATATTTTATTTGTGGCTTAGTTTAAACAATGAGAAATATATTACTTAATTATTTTCATATGTGTAACCACTTTTGTTATAAAAAAAAGTTATTGAGGCTCGTTGTAGACAGTTTTGTCTACAGCATCAATGGGCCGGATCAACCGGATTGTTAGTACTGTCTTACAGTAAAACGATGTAACGTTTAACATCCCATCTTAACATCTTGTTGTTGAGTTTGGTACGGTTACTGAGATTTCGAAGGCCAAAATCCCCTCCCCCGTTCCCAATCCCTTAATTATCCCCTTCCTTTGAAGTCGGCAACGTGTCCATGATTCTTCTAGCAGAGGAGATCATTTACCACCAGGTGACCCACTTGCTCGTTTGCAGACTATAATATGTCCTACTTAGACTATGACCTCTGCTATAAAAAATACAATCGAAATAAAAACCTACTCCTTTTTTAATTAAATTAAAATACGTGAGAAAGGGGTCAGCCGCACAGAACAGGGTTTTACCTGTCATCCGTATGTAGGTCATACAATGTGATAAATAGATGTCGTGTTCAATATTAAAATAACTGGGTCTGTGGGAACTGGGTGCGTATATGTTCCAAAATAAACTATTAAGAAACGTGACGTGACAAGCCTTTTGGATTCACTTGGAACTGGTTTACATATATACATTATTACATATTACATATATACATATTACATTACTAGCATGCAGACGTAGGGCAAAGGTCTTCCACCCTGATTCTTATTTTCATACTTTAGAACTTCTTGGGATCTGACTTTTGAGTAGAAGTCCTGTTTATCTCGACATCTTCATCTAGACCAATTTATGTAACAGTCAAACACATAGTTCTGACTCTACGCTAGGTATACCTATATCGTGGGTATCAGGAACTACGAGGGAGTTGCGGTCCCTCAACACCCAGAAACCCGAAACAAATATTTGTGGATCACACAAATATTAGTCGGTGTGAGAATCGAACCCACGGCCTCTTGCTTTGCAGCCGGCTATTCGCCCGATTTTATCAGTAAGTGATTCAACACATGAAAATTTATCAGACACAGAACGTTCTATAATTCCATCAAATCAACATGTGTAAACGTCATACATACAGTGTATATATTATGTATATTGTTATGCTCACGTTGATAGATACATTATGCGCCGAGCACAATAGATCGTTCAATTTATTATATTATAGGTATATAAACGCGTATAGACGTCGCGCGTCGTCATTAAAGCTGACACAATATCACCGCTTCAAACGTTTTAGGGTTCTGTGGGTGGTTGTGGAGACGCCAATACATTATAGTTCAAGGGCCGCGATTTTTTAGTCATGTACAAACATAATTCCAAATACTTTCTCATAATATCACTTCATTCGATTAGTGACAGCCTATTTAGGTTCAGAAACTTTGAGGACATCGATTCAGAACAGGCAATAGTAATTTGTGAAAAACTCAATTTCATAAAAAAAAAATACACATTAGGTGCCTGGGATTGGAATTTATACTCGATATGCCGATAAGTTCACTAACAAAAAAAAATATAAAAAAAAATATATATATATAAATTTTTCATTTTGTTTTCCAACACGTCGGCCTGGAAGGCATTAGGGGAGGCCTATGTTCAGCAGTGGACGTCTTGTGACTGATGATGATGATGATGATGTCGATAAGTTCACCCACGTTATGGAATGGAAATAATTATAACAAGTTGCATCTGAAGAAATGAAAAGATGTTTTTATTATTACAACATTATTTGTCTACACTTTCGGGTATACAGACATCAGCTTATGTTATTTTCTTACAATGATAAGATTTTAACTCTCTGTACATGCTTTACGCTTTCATTAACTTCTATGCGTTCTGATCGATTTAGGGCCTCTTGACCTGTAGGTTTTGACGCCGACCCCCTTCAACACTTCGTCGACAATCAAGGCGTTTATTGGTTTCGTCAATCTCCTTTCGCCTATTCTCTATTTATGCTCAAGCAATCCCATACTTTATCAATCCTTGATTGAGTGATGAGTCCACCACGCTGGCCTAATATGGGTTAGTAGACTTCACATACCTTTGAAAGGCGTATTGAGAATTGTCAGGAACGCAGGTTTCTTCACGATGTTTTCCTTCACTATTTATGCGAGCGAGAATTATTTACAATGCATTCACATGTAACTTCGAAAATTCTAAGGTGGTTTCAAACCTACGAATTTCATCTGGACGGTTCGTATCACTAAGCTATCGCTGCTTACACATAATATATTAAAATGTATGGTAATTAATTACTTATTGCATTATTTTTGTAGTTTATTATTAGAAATCTTCTTTTTGTCTGGCGTTATCCCGGCTTTAAGATAGGGTTCGCTTTCCTACTATGATGCCTCCACTTCGCCCGATCCTGAGCATCTTCCGTAGTAATAGATACGTCAAGCCAGCGGTTTTTGCCGTCCTGGCACAAGCATTTGGGACCGACATGTTTATTAATAGAAATAATTATTTATTTTTTCGACCAAATTATAACACCACTGTAGACTGTAGTTTAAAACTATTACGATGCCATCTTACTTTATACTCCTCCTAATATGAAAGATTGTGAATTGAGTTATTTTTTTTATTTTTTTTTTGGATTTGGACTAAATGTCGCGCATAGACCATGACCTGGATTAGGACATAGACTAGAAAACCGTAGGTATCCGTGAAAACATATTCACGCGATCGCAGTCGCGAGCAAAAGCTAAACCAAACTAATAAAGTTATCGTTCTAATACGAGTATAAGAATCTTGTGCCGATATCGCTTCAGCTATTTCAATTTGCTTTTCCTTTGAACCGTGTTTGTATCGATACTATTGATTGTACAGAGGGATTCGGTTCATAATAGCTCTTTACCTATGAAATTGCCGTTTTCTTCGATAAAAGTTTATAATTATCATTTATACACAGAGAGATCTAGATAAAAAATATATTGACATATTCAAACAATTTCTACACCCAATGCCCTTTCTAATTATAGACAGAATAGCTTTATTGTGCGAGCAGGCAGGAAGTTTAATAGTTTAAGTAAGCGGTTTGATCTGGACCTATTCTTTACGAGTGTCAGTTCGGCTAGAAGACAGCTAAGCCTTGACTTTTTCTAATTGTTTTAAATCAAGTGGAGTAGTCGTAGATGTATTCCTTAATACTAGTGACATCCACACTGTTGCAATTTTTATGATTTTTTGAGTTGTGTGTTTTTAGCATCTTAGTGAATAATTTACAATTCCCTAAATTTTTTACTGATCATTTCCTACGTTTGTTTACGTGTGATGCTTCTTATTCAATCAAATAGTCGTGGAGATCTGTAAATGGCTTAATCTTTTGTACTACTCTGTTATTTACGTTGTAATTTAGCTGTAGATCTTTATAATGTAAAAATAAATTAATAAATAAATAAAAGGGTCCAACTTATAGTAAATACCCTTTTTTGTTGGGTGTTTAATAAACTCGTCCAATCGTGGACAAAGGCCTATAGGCCACTATTAAGTTAGTAACAAGGGAAACATATTAATGTTGTAATTTATTCAAATGTTTAATAGTATAGTTTTATTAGGTTAAGAGGAACTAGCATCGGCTTTCCATCTTTCGCTAGTGTATCGTTCAATTAAATATTGTGACGGAACT
The DNA here is from genome assembly GCA_905332985.1 of Mimas tiliae. Lineage (NCBI taxonomy): Eukaryota > Metazoa > Arthropoda > Insecta > Lepidoptera > Sphingidae > Mimas > Mimas tiliae. The sequence continues at coordinate 5,176,054 of HG995242.1, read as the reverse complement.
TCTATTCCATGAACTCTTTACGCCTGACCATCGTATCCCAGTGTGACCGAATTGTTGCTCAGCGAAGCATATCAAGCTATTTTCACCTCTTTAAAAATATTTTTCGGCGGTGCGTGTTTTTAGATACGATGATTTTTAGCTGAGCGATTGATTTTAAAAGTTTAGTTTAGTTAAACACCCTTGTATAGACATAGTTATGATCCTCTTAAGTTAAGACTCTTAACTGTATACGTAATATGAAAGTCGATAGTCATAGAGACTTTGTAAAAAAGAATATTAATGTTTTCACAAAAACGGCGTGAACCATAGTCAAAAACAAATTGAGAGAAAATGTTTTAGTTACGTCTATGTTTATTCCATAGCACCGCAACAAATTGACCAATTTTAATACGGTTAATTAATTAAAAGCTTCTTATCTATGTTTGAAAAAAAACAGTAATTAAAAGACACAGGACTTTTTTAAAATTGGGGTTTTAAATGATAAATTTATGATACGATTAAAGGTTATCAAGATTATTTAAAACAAGATACGTATGTTTGCTTCCCTTAACTTTTATTTAAGGTTTCGCTACTAAATATATTAAACATACAAACGTTGCGGGTTACTCAACCGTTTGATCTTGTACGTTAAAAGTTAAGCATCATATTAACTTTCGAACCGAATATTTCACTTGACGTACGAAACGTAATATGAAACTGCTACATCACATCTGTTTTCTGTGAGACAGTGGTAACAACCCAGCCGAGCCGGCCAATTCGTGCTGTAGACAAAACTAGCTACAGTGTGGCTCTACCATTCAAAAAAATCCCTTAATTATCCTTTCCTTGTAAGATCAGAAACGCGTCCATGTTTCTTCCGTTATATAAATTGTTCATGGAGATCACGTACCATCAGCCGGTCTATGCAATAAAAAAACTTTCTACCACTGATAGATAGATGATATCTATTTTAGTCAACTAGTCCTACATTAAGGTAGACAGTTGTAGACAGATAGAGTTTATTTGTTCCCACTGAGAAATTGATCCATACATCTCACCTCTAATCCACTTTAGCGCTGCTTTGTCACGGATGTTCTTTAAGTAATACTAAGTGCAGGACACAATAACAAAGCTCAGTGCAGTACTTTAGTCACATCCCCGTATATACAAATACTAAAGACTACAATGCGCACCTGTCCTCTTTTACTAATAGTACAGAGTAATCCTCTGAGAGGATGTTGAACTCACTAGACGATATTTTTAGTTGATTGATTGTTTAATCGATTTACAATCGATTTAGTTGTTCGAATTTTAAATGACATTGCTTTTCATTATTCCGATAAAACTTATTTATCACAGGATACACGTCAGTGTGGATATATAATATTAATAATACATACGGTTCAAATACAGTACCTATTTTTTAAGGATGAACAATAAAATTGTAAAATGTACAGGAAAAAAGTTAGCTAAGCACACGATGTTGGTGCGGCGACGCGTCGGCGCTACGTAATGTGCTACATCGTAGTGTCTACAAGCTGTAGCGGTGCCAGCTACGATATTGCTACGTGACATTAGAAACAATTTCATACTACTTTGTGGCGCTTTGTACTTTCCATTGTCTAGGTTAATGTTCATAGCATAGTTATAGAGAAGTTTCTAACTCAATCCCAAGCGTTGCGTTCAAACAATAAGTGGATAATTGCTTAGTGCATAATGAAATTATAGATTAAAATATGACATTATATGTGGTGACTTTAATGTTAATTTGTTAGAAGAGTCTTCATTAAGTCTTAGGATTAAAAATTTGTTCAATTCCTATAATCTTGTGAATGTTTTCATGGAGCCAACTAGGATAACTGCCACTTCAGCAACATGTCTAGACAATATATTTACAAACATAATTCCAAAAACTAAACAGGTTATTAATCAACTAGACTCTGATCATTGTGGACAGTTAATTACTTTTCAGAGGGAAAGCAAAAATATGCCAAAAAGAGTTATTACTGTGGTGCCTAAAACTGTAGGTCGCTTGGAGATCTTTAAAAATAAACTTTTAAATAAACTGCCCTTATTATTATACAGTGATAATCCTAACCAGCTGTACAATTCTTTTTTTGAAATATATTGTACAGAGTTTAATTCTACTTTTATCCCCAAAAAGATCTCAGTTACAGGAACTGCAACCTTCAGTGAATGGGCTACTATTGGTATATGTAAAAGTAGAAAAAGGCTTTATGAATTGTATGAGGAAAGACATTATAATAAGAGTGATACTTTTTGTCAGTATGTAAAAAAATACTCCAAATTATTTAAAAAGATTTGTCATGTAGCAAAGTGTATTTATATAAGTTCTAAAATAAAAAGTAGTAGTAACAAAATAAAAACTACTTGGGACTTAATCAACAAGGAGACTGGAAAAATAAAACAAAAATCTAATGACTATAACCTTGCTTTTGAAAATAAGATTGTCACATCAGATATTGAAGTAGCTACTGCTTTTGAAAAATTCTTCACTGACATTCCAATCTCTACCACAAAATCATTGAACTCGTCCCCTTCTGTTGCTGAATCATTATTGAAAAAAAATATAAAATGTTGTAATAATGATTTTAGATTCCATTATATAAGTGACATAGATATTATAAACACTTTTAATACCCTTCATGTTAAAAGAACAGCCGATGTTTGGGGTAACTCTGTTGAGATTACCAAATCTATAATTAATGTAGTAGCACCTGAACTAGCCATAGTTTTCAATCAATGTATCGACTGTGGCGTATTTCCTGATTTAATGAAAAATAGTAAAATTATACCATTGTTTAAATCAGGGAGCACATCTGACCCCAGTAATTTTAGACCAATTTCTGCGCTACCCACATTTAGTAAGATATTTGAAAAATTAATTTTTGATCAAATGCAGACTCACTTTAGCACTAATAATTTGTTACATAAAAACAATTTGGTTTTACAAGGGGTCGTTCAACCACTGATGCTGGGGTTGAACTTGTAGAAAATATTTTTAACGCCTGGGATGATTTCCACGACGCGTTAGGCATTTTTTGTGACCTATCAAAGGCATTCGATTGCGTTTCTCACGATACATTAGTCAGGAAGTTACGCCACTACGGCATTAGGAATACTGCACTGAATCTTCTTATTTCTTATTTGGATAATAGGATTCAGAAAGTTGACATAAATGGCCAGAGATCCTTGGGATCTGTAGTCACAATGGGTGTTCCACAGGGTTCCATACTCGGTCCATTTCTATTTCTCGTTTATATAAATGACTTGCCTCATGTTATTAAAGACAATCAACAGATAGTGTTATTTGCAGATGATACCTCACTTCTATTTAAACTCAAACGACAGCAACCTGTTACTGACGATGTAAATAATACTATTTTTAAAGTAGTGAACTGGTTTAATGTTAATAACCTACTTTTAAACGAGAATAAAACTAAGTGCGTTAGATTTGTAACACCAAATGTTAAACCCACTAAGACTAGCGTAATGATAAATGGAGAGGAGGTGAGCCTTGTGAACACCACCAAGTTCTTGGGTATAACTTTAGACTCTAAGCTTCAATGGGGACCACATATAAACCAGTTGTCGAAAAGGCTTACCTCTGCAGCTTACGCGGTCTACAAAATTCGCCAGTTAACTGATGTAGACACAGCAAGACTAGTATATTTTAGTTATTTTCATAGTGTAATGTCGTATGGCATTTTATTGTGGGGGAATGCTGCCGACATTCAAACTATCTTTGTGCTGCAGAAAAGAGCCATTCGATCAATTTACAAACTAAATCGTGGGCACTCGTTAAAGGATTTATTTAAAGAAATAAATATATTGACTGTCGCCTCTCAGTATATATATGAGAATCTAATGTATGTAAAAAAGAATATTAATACTTTTACAACAAACAGCGACATTCATATGATAAATACTAGAAATAAGAATAAACTGATATTGCCCATGACCAGACTTAAAAAAATTAGTAACTCTTTCAAGTGTCAAAGTATACGTTTCTACAACAAAATTCCAAGCCATATTCAACTATTAGGCCTTAATAAATTTAAATTATGTATTAAACTCAGGCTTTGCCAAAAAGGTTATTATAATGTGAAAGATTACCTGGAAGACAAAACAGCTTGGAATTAAGCCGCTCACTCCTTACAAAATTGGATGTACATAGTTCTCTTTTTTTTTTTTTATATATTATATTATTTAATATTGACTGCTCTATTGGCGCAATATTAGTATGTAAGGGAATATTGACATTTTGATTTTTTTTTTGTTATAAATTATTTCATTTATTTTTTTAATGTGAGTGCGAGTGCTACGTATGTCTGATATACTTATGGCTATCTCTTGAAAGGGCCAATCCAGGAATTTCTGTACATTACACTCGCATAATTTCTGTAAAACAATGTCTGGACATTAAAAGAGGCCATAACCCATGAGTTTGTTTCAGCATTTCTTCTCATGGCTAGCCCTGAAATGCCGTCGTAAATGTAATATAGCTTAAAAAATGATTGACATGTAAAAGTGATATTTATGATCCAATTTACAGAATAAATGATTTGAATTTGAATTTGAATTTGACATATTAGGAAAAAAATTACTTAGATGCAAGTATTTAAAAATGTATTTAATTATTGTAATTGATTGTAGGTCGCTCTTATGCGAGGGGCCGTCTGGGTTGATACCACCGCTTTGTCTATTTCTGCCGCCAAGCAACAGTGTGTAAGCACTGTTGTGTTCCGATTTGAAGGACATTTAAGCCAGTGAAATTACTGCGCATTATGAGATTTAACCACTTATGTCTCGGGGTGACGAGTGCAGTCCAGTGTCATACAGTGCTTTGTAATTTAAGGTTCTGTGTGGTGTTGCTTCAGGCAACAGGCGCTTACCATCGTACACACAAACTTAAAAAAAAACCTGTTTCTCTGCGGTAAAAAAAAATGCAACGTTTCCATCAGCTATTTAATATGCCAGGTTCGTAGTTTAGTCTCAATTATAAACCGTATTGCAAAGCTCAAAGCGATATTAAAGTTGAGATGCCGCACGTTATTAATATAGAATTATATTATTACGGCCTTACCAATAAACGTTGTGTTGCTTTCGTATAGTTTGTCCCGCTTTCTCTAGCGTAGAATCTCATGTGACGTGCCAAGACAAAACATTATATAGTTATACAAGAATTATATAGAGTTTATTAGCGAGGTGCTTAGAATATTTCAGCAAGGTATTCACCTCACAATATTAATTAGAACTCGTTAACGTTGTCTTACAATCACATGTCGTTGAATACGAACATATAGTAGTAATTTATAGTAGTATATTCAGTAGGTATGTACATACATTTAGTATTTAGTAGGTATGTTGGTTCTCGAGTGATTTTTGTAATGTAGCATGAGTGGTGTTAATTAATCCTACTCCTATTCTAAATGTGAAAGTTTGGATGTTAGGAAGTTTGTGATTTTTGTTGGAATAATGTTAAAACGAATGTTTAGGAGAAATAAAACATTTAATGAATTACGAGTACAGCCGTCAGCTAACACATATTATTCGAAACATAAAAGCTTGACACATAAACCATGTGTTGTCTATGTATGAACATGGAATTTACATTCAACTATATTTTAACAATTTTGTATGTTAGTTTGAATGTTTTTTGCAATGAAATTTGGCACACAGGTAGACCATAACTAGGATTGAGATATATAATACTTTTTATCCCGGAAGATATATATCTTTAATCTTTAATTTATCAATCAGCATAAAAATTTGTTTTGTGTTATGATATAACACTTTACTTCGAGTTTAAATTCAAACAATAGTCGTTAATAACAATAAAAAAATAATGTTAATAGCTTGATTGATGAAACGAAGATGTTGCTAGCCCGATGATAAGCGCCACGCCTGCCCACAAATAGAAGCGCCACTACACAGAGCTTTGAATTACAAAACACTGCATGGCACCGGACTGTGTTCATCACTCTGAGACATAAGTTGTTGTGTCTCATTATACCCAGTAATTTCACTCGCTTCAATATTCTCCTGAAACACAACAATGCTTACACATTTTTGCTTGGCAGCAGAAATAGATAAAACGGTAGTATCAACCCAGATGGCATCTTGGATACAAAGAACTTACCACCTAGTGTTAAATACTACTACCATCAAGTTTTTAATACCTAGTCACGGCTTAATACATAGCGTATACAATCCAGTGGTTTTGCGCCGCAAGTTGCACCCCAGATGCGACTTAGGCATATTTTGTAAGATACTTTCGAAGGACTGCCTAGGTGGCGCAGTTGTAATACATCTTACGACTGTTATGCTAAGGTCTCAAGATCCGTTACCGGTTCGAAGAAAAGGCCCTAGGATTGTATTTTAACAGTCAGTTCCACAAATAATTTTAACCTGAACAGACTTTTAAAACCTTTGCACGCAAATCACTACCTATCACTACCTAAATCGATGGCCGACTATTATATTATTAAAATTAAAGTTTCTGAGAAATCAATAGCTAGTAATTAAAATATTAACAGCCTATTTCGCCAAAATTCAAATTCCAAGAATCGCGGGCCGTTAATAAATTTTTGTCAAACTTCAAACTTTAACTTATTTACAATTTATTACAGCCCTTTGAAGTGATTGGAAATTTATGTTCATTTCAAAGTTGCCAAAATCTATTTAGCGCCGGTTTGATGCGGCTTCCCACTCAAGTGAAATATTTTACTTAAAAAAGTATTTGATAACAATTTGGACTCGAAGTTCTCGCAAACTTGACAGATTTGATCATTAACCAATAACCCTTTACGGACCCGTGATTATTTATCGTATTAACGAGGATTAAAATGAAAAAAAATAGCTTCAAGTTCTATTATAAGGAATCGTTGGAGTTTAATACTGCTTGTTTGAATTATACGTAAACAATGTTGATGTGATCCAAAAATATTCATTTTGGGTCTGGGTGTTGTGAGACCGAAAGTCTCTCGTATAGTTCCTAATGCAAGACTTATATCTTAGTGTAAGGTCAGGACTGAGTATTTACTTATTTATATTGATGAACTTCTGTGGTAGACGAATTAACTATTCGTTTTGTTAATACGTTATTTTTTTATCAACCTGAACAGTTTTATAATATGTCTATATCTATCTATGTATATAAAATTCAATTGCCATGCGTTAGTCTCGCACAAAAACGAAAATGGCTCGATCGATTTGAATAGTTGTTTTTCCTCTCAATACTGGGGTGGCTTAGGAAAAAAAAGAAAATTAGGAAAAACCAACAGGAAAAGTTGAAAAATCGAAAAAAATGCTAGTTTTGGTGGAAGGTTGATTAGGACTGAAAATCGTCAATGAAGAGTTACCATCAAGTAAATTTTAGGTGGTACAAAGTTCAACGGGTCATGTAGATAAAAATAAACTTTTTTTATTAGTTCGAATGACGAAACGAGTAGGTCGGTCGCCTGATGGTAAGCCCTATGCCTGCACATAAATAGAAGTAACGCCACACAAAACTTTAAATTACAAAGCACTGCATGACACTGGACGGCGTTCGTCCCCCCGAGACATAAGTTGTTAATCTCATAATGCCCAGTAAACCGGAACACAACAGTGCTTACACATAGTTGCTTGGCGGCAGAACTATGCAAAGCGGTGGTACCAACCCAGATGGCCTCTCGCATACAAGGGACCTACCACCTTGTAAAACATCTTCTATTTCACTTCCACTTGAAATATTTTGTATTTCAAATTTCATATACGTTTTTGCTAAAATAAGAACCCAAAAATGTAGATCTGATACTAATATCTAATTCACTAGTACTCTTCAAAGCGTAGAATCTCGTCGTGTAATCACTTAGACGTTTGTAATTCTAGATGGTACTTACGTAGTACTCTTAACAGTCCCGTTCAAAGCTCGGAACGAAATGTCTTCACATCCACACTATAAATGTTTGAAGCTGTAGAATAACAAAAGTTATTTGTTTTTGCTGTATGCTGACTGAATTGGATACGTGCACTGTTTTTTTTAATAAATGTTGCACAAACAGGTAATACTTGATTAAACTGGTATATTATGCCACTCGTAGAAATGATAACGTGAAAGATTTTGTATGGGTGTTAAATTTATTGTGTATTGTACAATCGAAGAATTTTGAATACAACGTACTACTAAAAGATGTGGTCAAATTTATGCAACGTATAGTGTACGATATAAGTATTTCATCCCCATAGTACCAAATCTGATTACGTTTCTAGGACATAAATAAAGCTTTTTTATTGAATGAAAATCATGTCTATATTCGACTTGCGACTTTGAACAACACTAAATGGTAAGCAGCTGATACGAATGAAGCAGTTAATGAATAATTTATAGTGATGTGATCGATCTTATCGAATTATCTATAAATTTCAGAATATCTAGATTTTGTTTTTTTTATGGTATAGGCCGGCAAACGAGCAAGTGGGTCATCTGATTGTAAGTGATCTCCACCGCCCATGTACGCCCACAATACTAAAAGAATCATGGGTGCGTTGCCGACCTTAAAAATAAGGGATAATTAAGGAATTGGGAAGGGGAGGGGGTTTGGGCCTCCGGATATCTCACTTACCGTACGAAACGCAGCAGCATGCTGCTACTTTACGCCGGTTTTCTGTGAGACAGTGGTAATGACCTGGACGAGCCGGCCCATACATGCTGTAGACAAAAGTGTCTACAACGTGGCTCTACCACTCAAAATAATATTAGAGATTTAGATTTGATTCGGCACGTAAACACTCACTGTCAGGTGTATTTAACGACACTTAAAAATGACCACACCTTTCTGTAACACATTGTGTATGTATACAATATTATAAGAGTTAGTTTAAAAGTTTAATCGCAATTGAATGAATGGAACCTATAGGCATGTATAGAGAACGAACAAACAAACATTCATTTTTATATATAAGATTAACTGGCGTGTCACCTAGTTGTAAGTGAAGGGCTCTTACTTTTCTTTGGTCATCTATTTGAACAAAAAGTTTGCAAGCAATTTTATAGCAAGCTGTAGTTGAAGTTACCTCTCCATTGACGCCACATCGCCTGGGATTCATTTAGACAGGGTAGGACTTCCCGGGAACCTACGCCATCCTCTAAACCTTACCGACGTATCTCACAGGAATTACTACTTAATACATGTGGAGTCGGTTCAGTTGCAGATACATTTGCTGTGTGGTTTGTACCGAGCCGTCTTAATAATCCAAAAAGTAAAACCATTCCATAAGAAGCCAACTGCTACGTTAATTTTTCTGCAAACCAAAATAAATCTCTATAAGTCGGAGCATAACCAATAGTGAGCCCACACTAAAGAATCTATATTTAACATTGTAAAGGTACAAAATGTGTTCATTAATAAGTTGTAATTGCCGCGTGGGTACTGTTAGAAATACTTAATTGCGAAGCCAAGGTTAGACACATCAAACAAACATTTACCCCCAATCCACCTAAAGCCAAATATACATGAAACATAAGACAATGTATATTTAAAATTACGTATATTGTTTACATTTAAATTGAAGTTCTGCTTGAATGATGAAACGAGCCGCCCACTTGCCTGATGGTAAGCGTCAATCAGGGTTTTTTTTGTGTTATAACTCAGTCACCGTACGAAATGCAGCAACAAGCTGCTACTTTACGCCGGTTTTCTGTGAGACAGTGGTAACGACCCGGACGAGCCGGCCCATTCATGTTGTAGACAAAACTGTCTACAGCGTAGCTCTACCACTCAAAACCACCATTTGGCTGCAGAATCCTAAAAATGAAACCGATCTATATAAAATCAGAAACGTAGGTGTTTGTCGAGTCGGTACGATGATCCATAGGTAGTTTATTGAATTAGAGGTTGTGTGGGAATATGGTGAGTGTAAGTGGCTCTGCGATGTGTTTGGCTCATGGCCAACGTCACTTGCTCACGAAGTGGCTTGCTAACGAACGGAGGATGTTAGACACAGTCCTTATATATTACTTGCATGGGTTAGTGTGAAGTGGTTATTTGAGCTTTAGGATTGCTGAATGTTTGATTAAGCACACGCTTAAGAGCGCAACATTATGCTAGACACTATGCAAATAACATCTGGAGTTGTATACTATATGGATTTTGTGGAAACTAGGAAGAATTTCCGTGCTTTCCGGCGTTTTTGTCATACCTATAATTGGAATCAAGTTTAACAGCTCACGTGATAGGACCCACTTAATGACATCCGTGGTGCTTTACATCTGGCTTCTCCAGTTGTAAATGTCCTTGTACATGAGGTTAATGCCTCCTTTGTTCATTATTTTGTCTACCGCTTAGCTATGGAAGGAAGTGGACAATTAATATTTCCAACTCCTCCTTAACTTTCTATTTGATTTGATTAATTTCGTTGCGGGACAAAGACAATTTAGCATTTAAAGAGACTCGCCGAGCTTCACTGCTTGGTGTCAACAAAAATGCGTGCCACTATCGATTCTGGCGCACAGGAGTTACAGTGGCGGGTGTGTGGGCGGGATAGTCTCGTCAAGCACACGTTTAGCTACGTTTAGCTGTCACGTCATATTGGACGAGTTAATTATTTTTCAATAGTAATCTCATTTCGGATAATTTAATATTATTTTTATTATCTTTTAATTTCGTTTACCCTGAATCACCTTTACTAACAGGATCTGTATATGGACGCTGAATTGATAAGGGCCGAACCAATGTTCGTATCTAATACCAAACTGATCTCAGGGATTTAAAAATAAATGTATAATTTTAAAATTAAAGTAGGCAATGTAACATTAACTTTTCGAGATGACCTACACCTTAGTCTCTGCCGTGACCACGAAGGCTGAAAAGTTTTCAAAACGTCGGGACTAAAATAAAATTAAACCACGATAAAATCCGTATAAAATAGTTTTATTTCAATACAAAATTCAAACTGAATACAATTTTCAAAACAGTATAGGTAGTGTAATGTCTCTTTAGTAGTGTCCTTATATGCATCGGCTCTTGTTAGCGGTTAACGTAGTAAAATAATAGCAAATTTATTAGAATAAATGAAAGCACGATCCTCAAAGGCAGCTAATAGGCTTCGACCGTTAATGAGTTTAATATTTCAGTGGTATATTAATTTTCTTTTGTATTAATATACGTGCATTTGCTTGCGGCTTCGCCCGTGTAAATATATTTTTCCGGGACAAAGAGTACCCTGTTTCTTCTCAAGGATGTAATCTATCTCCTTACCCAATTTCATTAAAATCCTTTAAGCCGTTAGATAAATAGACAAAGTTACTTTCGCATTTATAATATTATAATGAGTGATTAAAAAACTGAGATATTTTAATAAAACATCCATTAAAAACTAACACAAAACTTTAACTTAAGAACTTTATTATTAAGAAACATGACTTCATAGAATTAAATGTTATACCCTCATGTTGATTCTGAATCGTTGGATATCATTATCCAGTACCATTTGAATAAACGATTTTAATTTGATTCTTCAGATCGATCCAATCCAATCAAATTAAATAATTTGCACGCATGACTTTCAAACTGTTTTTTTATTGACTAATTTCTGGGACCGATCCGGAAGCTAATCTAAGGTCGTATATTGAAATTGGCCGTTAGCTGACATCTATCTCAGAGGTTTATGTTATCCTGGCGAATCAGTGACTACGCTACACCTAATGATAAGTGCAGCGTAATCCAAGAATAGTGTTGGCTAAAGATGTATCAATCGTAGGTCAGCAGAATTATGCCGGCCTGCCTAATTGCTTCTTCACACTCCGTTTAAAGAACTCCACACTGTAGGAAGAAGTGAACACGAGTATCGGCAAATTATTCCAGGTTATTTGAAGTTCGTAGAAACATGGATACTTTTTTCTAACGCGCAAGAGAACCAGATGTGAAGTGATATCCACCGTCCATGAACATCCATGATATCAGAAGAAGCATGGATGCGTTGCCGACCACAAAGGTGAGGAAGAGGAGGTGGTGAGGAGTGAGGATTGGGTAGCGGAAGGGGAATTTGATCTCTAGTGGTAACCTTAAGTATTTACGATCATGCCCCCGCATGCTAATTTGGCATCACAGTATATTTATTAGTAGCATAACATTTAAAGGTCACGTGGTTATCAAAGGGCAAACTGGGCATGGGTTTCTATCAACTTGTGAGTATAATCTTTAAGCCTCAGTCGGTAATATTATTAAGAAATTGTAAGGAAATTCAAATAAGTCGCTATCACGTTTATTAAAAGTGGGTGTAATCCCTTGAGTTGTGATATTTGTGCTACTGAAAATTATAATTTGTACTGTGCTATGATCAAAGTTATCCGTTTCACCAATCTTCGTTTTTTCGATTTAGCACGAATGTGGAATCAATATATGGCTTACCGGGCTTTGTCAGAGAAAACTTAAGTACATAATCTAATGTTTTTAATGTTTTGAATCATCGCCCCCGTCGTGTTTCCCAAAATAGATGAAGATTATCAAAGCGCATAATTTAAATCGCAGTACTGTAAGTATGCGTAGATTATATGAATGATGACGTAATATTGAATATATTTCTTTCTTTCTTTCTACATGATGTTATCCCTGCTTAGTGCCAGGGTACATCTAGGTAGACGGACTTTGGTCCTGGTCCTATTAAGATATCTGTACTTCGCCCAATCTTGAGCATCTTCCGTAGTAAGTCCATTGCCTCTAATGCCTTTCTCTAATACGTCAGCGCTTTTATACATACATACATAGTCATTCAAGACTCACATCTGTTTCCCATAGGGGTAGGCAGAGACAATGGATTTCCACTTTCTACAATCCTTGCACACCTCTATGGCCTCCCTCACTCATTAAATTCTTCATGTAGGCACGTCAATTTAGGGTACCTCTGACCTGGCCTTTCTCGAGAATATTATATAATACTAGCCTTTGCTCGCGGCTCCGCCCGCGTGAACGATCTTTTCCGGGATAAAAAGTAGCCTATTACTAGTAGCCTAGTTACTTAGTGATAATGTAGTTTTTTTAAGGGAAAATAATTTTTGAAATCGGTCCAGTACTTTTACGTTTATTCGTTACATACAAAAATACAAATCTTTCCTCTTTATAATATTAGTGTAGATATAATGTGTGAGAAATGGTAATGTGCCTTTTTTTGTGACAAAATTATCACCGTTTTTAATAACATACAACAAAAAGTTACTAACATAATTCCAGAGCATTAGAAATCTGCAATCAAGTTAGTGAATTGTTGAATTTAACGCTATTTGTCACTAATTTTATAAGAGTCCAATTAATAATTCATTATCAAATTGATTAATCTGTGACACATCAAAATTATGTCAATATCCATTAACGCAGATCACATAATTTCTAATTAAATCAGTAATTAATATTGATTGATAGCCCGGATTAGGGGCATACAGGGTGTACCCTGTGATTCGACTAGGACGTAATTATCGCCAGATGATGGTTCGGTGAGACGGATTATAATGCACTCTGCATAAAGCCTGCTCTTACCTATATAATTCAATGAAGGATCAAGTAGGGTTGTCACTTCTTGGATTTTATTTGATAAAATTTTAGGTATTGTATTTTGAAGTTATTGGTGATATAGAAAACGTTTAGTAGATAGTTTTATTCATACTTTTAACTTACTTAATGTATTATCCGATAAAGATTAAATTTTGATTTAGTTTTGGAGAATTATGAAAATGTATTTCAAAAACTTTATTTTTAAAATTTTAAATATTAATAAAATACCTTTAGAAATATAAAAAGAACACCCTCAGGCCCAGAATTCAAGCCACCGGCGGTGTGGACTCCAGAGTGAGAAACCTCCTCACAATGCGTGCCGTGTCCAATAATATCCAATTTATGATGACAATAAACTTTTCTTTCTTCTTTCTTTATTTCTAATACTGCCTTCTGCACCCGAATTTTGACCCAGCCATGATTATCGAGTGCACATCCCACATGTTACGTATTATTATTAAAATTTATTAAAATTATATTATTAATCTGTTATTCAATCTAAAAGGGGTTGTTATATACACAGATGAGTTTTATTAAAATAATTAAACTGTCGATCACGTCAATGAAACTGATAGTAAAAGTTATTATTCGTTCCAGTCTCGTTTTTCATAAATTCGTGTACATTTCCATGGTTCTGACGATTTGGATTAAGTTTTAATATTATGTCATATGTAACTGGTTATAAAATAAGTTGTAAATTATATTTATGAAATATTTCCTTCAACACATTGTTTCCACGCGTGCAAATAACTACTTTTGTAATGAGCCGGCACCTTCAAATTACTTCTGCTATTAAAGTGCGCACTCGAAGTTGGGCAATTAATCAAGTTTTTAGACAAGAGAACAATGGCTAACTCAGGTAACTTTATTATTTTCTTTTATAACTCGGGTAGACATACTTAATTTATTAAGTGGTAGTTAACTCTGAACCTCTAAGACCAGAGGGCCAATTCTCGTAATTTTAATTGTTCAAAATATCATTCCGATCTAATCTCAGCGACAAGAAAGTTGCAAATGGTATTCTGCTAAACCAATATTCAAGAACTTAGAACGCAATGATATCGAAAGTAGAATACAAGTTGACTGAACCAAAACGGCATTCTGGTAACAATTTTGACACTTAACTATATAAAATGCATTTCGTCTATAGACAAACGTCAAAATATTAATTGAGAACGAAATGTGACTGAAGGTGAAGCAGTGTTGCCAAGTGCACTGTAATTACAGCAGATCTGCCGTATTTTCATGCCATCTACTGGACACCGTATTTTTATAAATACCGTATATGGAGACACAGTATTTTTTTACAGTCAAAATTTCGTATTATTATTGTATACTACTAGACAGGTTATTTAGAAGTAAAACTGCGTCACATAACGCGGGAGTTTGACAGTTCACAAACAGGGAGCGCAATAGGGGTTCTAATTGAGAGTAAGCGAGATGATAATATTGAGTTACGGTCAATTGACTGCAACTTAGTAATACAACTAATTTACTATACTACAATTTAATTAATTTATTAAACTACAATTTCTATGTACCGCGCAGCTTGTCTAGTAGTATACATAAAACTCTTTGATTAAACACATTAAAAAAACTAAACCGATATCATCATCATCGCAGCCATCCATTTCTGCAGCGATCGATATATACAAATAAAATGTTAAGTTAGTTTAGGATATAAAGTTTAAAATAAATTTATATTTTACTTAATAATTTAATTATTTCCTTTTTTGTACGACATTTTATTGTACTGTAAAATACACTATATTTTTTCCCATCAAGCACTGTATTTTTGGCGCAAATACCGTATTTTAATGTGGACACCACGGTATTTTCAAAAATCTGACTTGGCAACAATGAGGTGAAGTGACTGTGAGTTAACTGCAGATAAATTCTTAACTTTATTCTCTTTTACTGCAAGCAACTAAAAGTAGTCAAAATTGTTCGACTTTGTGTACTCGTTATTTCAGTAAAGTATTAGAAATGAGTTTACAGCCTATGTTACTCAGTGATAATGTAGCTTTTTAACGGCCAAATTATTTTTGAAATCGGCCCAGTAGTTTTTTAGTTTATATGTTACATACAAAATTACAAAAAAATCTTTCTTCTCTAGAATATTAGTGTAGATTAAATTAAGAGATCAATCGCACTGTCAAAATTCCCGCCAAAACTCTCGCACAATTCATAATTATTATAAATATGTCCTCAGCAGTGTTGCAAAACCGTAATTCGGTAGAATCTCAAATTTCAATAAATTAATCGCGATTGTGGTTATTTCCGGAAAGGACTGCCTCAGTGGTGCTGTTGTGCCGTTTTCCTTCAGTTATGCCATGGAATAGATAAATTAATTAAATAAATAAAATACATGGAATTAGTCAAATCAATTAATTAAAAAATCATAACCTCCAGTTACGTCATTTTTTAATCACTGAAATTAGTCATATTGTGGGTATTTTATTGTGAGTTGGTAACATTGATTTTGTCGCTTAGGTCATTTTTAATTTCTACAATTTAGTCTATGGCAGCTGATACGTAAAATTCGGTAAAATACTTGTCATTGGCGAAATGCATAATAATGCGAAGCCATAATTTCAACAAAAGAAAGACATTGAAAGTTGATCGAATTGACAGTATAAATGCAATTTAACTGAGATGATATCGAATTTTTAAAGGAGCAGAATGCCATATTTTTAATTAATTCAAAATGTAATCTCAGTTCGGTTAAAATTCCTTCGGAGTGTCAGTTAAAATAGCAGAATTGGCCCTCAAGATTCAATCCTTAGATAGGAAACATTATAATGTCATTAGCATTTCGAGTTAAAAGGTTATGACTAAGAATAGAATAAAATATTATTGGTTACATAATAAATAAAATTTGTAAGATATATTCAATATCTGACATCCCCTAGACATGAAGAGGTCAACCTATGAAGAAGGAACGTGAGACTTTTAAACATTCGAAATTTATTGCTCCGTAGATACAAGTATAAATAACGAAAAATTAAATTTGGCTATTGTAAAGTATTTGTAATAGAACTTTCAAACAATCCTCTATAGTAGAGGCCGGTAAAGAAACAAGTTGGTCACCTAATGGACCACATCAGAAGAATTATGCGTGCGTTGCCGATCTTTCAGAGAAGGAATAACCCCGATTAGAACCTCCAGATATTTCACCCACGTTGGTTTTAAGACGAACGGAGGAGATTATCAATTCGACGCGTGTATTTGTTTTTTTTTGTATACATAACCACACATAAACAGACCTAGTCAGAACGGCATAATTTTGCCGACCTACAATAAACACATCGTCTGTCGTCTGTCGTTGGTCGACAGTATTCTTCGATTGCGCTACACTTACCATCAGGTGTAGCGTAGTCACTTTGCCGAGTAGTATAAATATAACAGTTCCTTTTCTACTTTCTACAATACAGTGGTACTACGGTCGAGTTGGCCCATTCGTATCGTAGACTAAACTACCTATGTAGCACAAACATTTTATCCAGTATTTAACAACAGTGTTGTGTTTATAGCATATCAACATTCATTTTAAAACCTAGGGAATCAAAATAAATCTACATAGCTTTTTTTACATATTTTTTTTTTATAGTATAGGCCGGCAAACGAGCAAGTGGGTCACCTGATGGTAAGCGATCTCCACCGCCCATGTACGCCCACAATACAAAAGAATTATGGGCGCGTTGCCGACCTTAAAGGAAAGGGATAATAGGGATTGGGAAGAGGAGGGGGATTTGGGCCTCCGGATATCTCACTCACCGTACGAAATGCAGTAGCAAGCTGCTACGTTACGCCGGTTTTCTGTGAGACAGTGGTAACGACCCGGACGAGCCGGCCCATTCATGCTGTAGATAAAATTGTCTACAGCGTGGCTCTACCACTCGTAAAATTGTCTCCAAGTTCTACTAATGGCCGTTCCCAATATTAATCTTCAATTTCACGATAGATAGCTATCGTCAAACATCCGTATTGTTCTATCTACTGCTTGGAATCGTCCCTATTTTTTAGATAAGCACGTCGGATACTATGATAGCAATAGATAGGCAGTCTATCTGGGCCCTCTTGTGCGTTATGTTCATACAAGCTGAGAAAGAGGAACTATTGTTTAATTTATGTTAGAAAAATATGAAGATATGATTTAGATTAGAAATATAAGTTTTAATTTAACATTTATCTATAATTCTTATTTTTTACCACTGTAAATGAAATAATAATAACGAGAAATACTTATTATGTTGCAAAACACAATGTAATAACGAAACGTTTTACTGTCAATACATTACGGCTCTGAATACAAGTCCTTTGAACAAAAATCCCAAGCGAATTTGGGGGATTTTACTGAAGTGGGGAATTATTTTGTTCCCATTAACTAATATTTATATGTCTCTTGCACTTAATTTAATTATCAAAACGGTGCATTATTTTTATTTATGGGAATTTTAGTTTTTTTTTTATTTTATTTTAGATTTTTACATATTTTATTTAGTTTTTTGTATTGCAGTGCAAGCGCCATGTAAGCCTTGTATACTCATGGCTATTTCTTCAAAATGCGTTATTTATTTCGTTTTTTTACAGCCGAGGATATCTGTTTATCGGCTAAAAACTACCGATAAAGAAAAAAACTAAATAACTTTATCGACAGATAGCACATAAAAAATATTAGGACGCTTGAACTGTCATTTTCATAGTGTTGTATATCTGTAGTCAGCTATCAGTCCTCTCATCAGTAGACAGCAATGAAGAATAGGATTACCTATCATTAGTAAGTTTATTGGGAGGGTAAAACGGAAAATAGATAAAAATTTCTATCGCCGGTATAGCAAAACTAGAGACAGACAGTATATAGGGAACGGCCATAAATATATTGTAAATATGTGACAACCCTGGCGTCGGACGTCGCGTCGCGTCGTGCTAGCTCGTGTAACAGTACTTCACTTACGTTTAATTCGCTTCAACCAACGACCGTTAGTGTTGGAGGCGACACTTCTTTCACTTCCCTCTCATATTAAATATAGCAGCCTCGTGTTGTTTCACGTAAAATATGGAAGATTTAATCCAGTATAGTTTTGCAGAAAACCATTATTTCTCTAAGTAGATGTTGTGCTGCATTTATGAGTAAAATAGTTTGCGTAGCATTTTAAAGTTTTTTTCGTAATTTGATAGACAAATGCTTCTTCATTACTACAGATTTCCAACATAACATAACACAACCTCACGTCTCTTTACGTCTGTATTCCCTAAAGGGGAGACAAGGGTGCAGCGTTAGTAGCACAGGCGAGCCTATCGCCATACCAGACACCAATTCCAACTTCCGGCACCTCATGTGTAATTTTCGTATTGAGAATTCAAACACAAATTGTGACTTCATGGTAAGACTTCAGTCTAAGTTGCGTGGATAGCACTAATAAATAAATAATACCCAACAATCATACGCATAGTCCTAAGATACGACTATCTTGTGTTGTGGGTATTTTAGATGAAACAAAGCCAACATGAAATCTAAAGGCCTGTTTTAACGTACGTGACCGAGACAGTGAGACCACGACACGTAACGCGAGTCAAGCGATAGCAACAGATCCGCTTTGTATGACATTGTACGGAAATAGTCTCTCGCCGCGCTTTCCTGTCTCAGTAATACCTCAAAACGTACCTGTACAATTGCGTACACAGCAGACGTGTCGCTGTCGTCGCGCGTCGTGGTTCCTTGTCTCTGTCTCGAAATTCAAATTAGGCCTTTAAGTGAGTTAATCGAAACAAAATTGGCAAGAAGAAAGAAAAGTGGAAAAAAATGAATTAATTAAGTAATTTTATTAAGTAAGACATCAAAGCTATCTAAAAACCGTTTCTTAAACCGTGGGTCTTTTTAAAAATAATAACCGTAATTTTAAATTAAATCGTAAAGTTTATGGCGTGGGGATTTGAAATAGGTTTTATATAGTAGACTCGACGCTTAATTAACATGTCATGATCACAAAACAAACGGGATTTTATTTATGGCGCAGAGTAATGAAAATTGCGCATTACCGTAAAGGGTACTTTATTTGTTAATTTACAGCTCATTTAATAACCTTCATTACAATGATGGGGCGCATAATAACAGTGTTCGTAATAAATACGATGTTTAAAATACATTGCATTATTTGTTTCATCCATCTGACTAAGAAATCGAATGCACGCATCGATGAACGTCGAGTTTGAGAATATTGCGCTTTGTACGAGCTATGTAGCAGGTTGCTTGGCAACGCTCCGGGCACCTGTTGCCTGGATCCGAGCTTCCCCTCCCCCTGCATCTCCCTCGCACTCTCCTGGGAAGTGCGCGTCTGCCTCGCAAAAGGAGACGGGGGTGTAGTATGCAGCTTAAGTTTTGTAATTCGCAACATCGACTCTAGTGCAATGTTGGTGAACGAGTTACAAGTTATCCGTAGAGAAATTAGGCGCTCGTACAGACATAAATCTGTGGATAGTCGAAATGTTAATGCTTGTTATGTCGCGTGGGTCTCAAATGGGGAATGTAGAATTCGGTTTATTAGTTTTGTCTTCTTTTTTAATTCTATATAAACTTTTGCTTACGACTGTGTTAAAAACGATGCCCTATATAAGCATCAAGCTGTATCACCGATTCTGCCATGTTAGTAGTCAAACATACTTCCTATAGTATGAAACTTTCTATCTTTTAAAACTAATTTAAATCTGCTGATACTATGATGATTGACCCAAGGATTCAATTTATGGATAATTCACAGCTCAATTACCAGCATTCGAGATAGACGGCAGTAAGTTAACATCGTGCGGCTGGAGACATTAAAAAGGACCTTATTGTGAGGGGCTTCCGAATCCCTGAGGATACGGGTCGCAAAGTGGTACAATGCAGAAGCAGTACCAGAACAAATCCAGAGTATACGCAGGATCGCCAGGGACCGTCTCACATGCGCCGAATAAGGCCATCGCGTGGTTTTTATTCGATATAACAGCAAAGGAATTTTGGTTATATGCTCAATCCAGTGGTTTTTCGGGTAAAGGCAACTGGGTCGGAAGGAAGATGAATCAGTCGACCCTCCCTGATTTGGAAAGGTATCTGTTTATTAACAGAATAATTTCTGGCAGAAATAAACGTTAATCACTAGCCACAGCTGATCGAATGACAATTGTAAAAGATGACATGAGAACATGTTAAGGTCTCAAAATCAAGTTCAATTTGAAAAAGCTCTGGATTTTTACTTGAGATATATTGCCCTATTAAAAATATTAAAATTGTTATTGTAATAAATAATCATTGCATTTATCTATCCTAACATGACGCTGCGTCAAGAAATTTGTAGATTTATTTCGGGATATTTTCAGTGGTATCATGTCCGTAATCATCACCTTTCTTAGTTCTCGGAAGAGTTTCCCTTTTACCCATAAATAAAAAAAATTGGCGGACTAATAACTCAGATATATTGTCATAGTAAATTTAATAGCTATTATATCTCCACTGTGGCACGTCTAATTCGAATAAACGCGTAAATAAACACTAGATATTGGCACACTTCACTTAAATCAACAGCAAACGGAATGTTGCAAACAAATTTAACTAATCTGTTGCAAACTGATTCACTGATTGCAGTTTATGTTATTAAAGTTAGTCTACCGGCGGATAACTTTGGCACAAGCTTGTTAAACATTTGATATTTCCCAGACAGTCTGATAAAGATTTATACCTAGGTCTTAATAGTATCTATATCGAATGGTTAATGGCCAACTTAGTGTCTGTTTCCAAGCCGCACGAAGGCCTCGTATTAGGCTGAACAACTGTCAGTTGACAGTCGGGACTGACTTTTTACGTGTTAAGTACCACTAAGCGGTTACCCATCCATAGACTGAACACGCCAAGGGTTGGCTAACTCTCTAATTGTTTACCGATTAGTGAGTGCAACTTGCTATAAACGCCTCCTCACCCTACATAAAGTGGTAGAGCCGGAATTAAGGACTAAGCCAGGATACCACCAGATAGTAATAAAAAAAGCCGTCGTCATTAAACATATTTTGCGAATCACCAATTTATAGAGGTTTATGTGTATTTCATAAAGCATTCTGATATAAAATCACCTTGATTCAACATTTGTAACATTGTAATTACTTTAGACATCCCTCCTTCGTTAAAGATAAGGAAGATCTACTAGGCTATTAATTCTAATGGCGTACATACCAAAGGTTCCAAATGTAAATGGATAGCTAACAAAGCCTCAGACAGGGGTTCGTGCAACACAAAAGTACACAAATGTCGCAAATCACAAGGCAGTACGGTCTCCGGTCACCGCGCACCCAATTATATAGACAGGTGACTATTTGAAGCTATCGATGCGAAAGGGTTCGAGCTACAAATGTATGTAATGAGGTTGTTATGTATTAGGTACTCTGTTTTTTTCTTACCTTGGTTATTGACACTGATCAATTGTAGAATTGAAATATTCAAATATCTGTATGAATGAACGAAAATATAGTAACAAGCACTGTAGAGTTGTAGTCACTGGGTGGATCCCAAGTATGCACGTATGCAAGAGACATTTGATATCACCACTTGGTCGTGTTTTGTTTTGAAGGCCATTGAAGTCAGTGCAATAATTGGGCGTTATGAGAATTAACCTTAATTGAACCTTATGTCTCGGGATGGCGAGAGCAGTCCAATGCCATGCAGTGCTTTGCAATTCAAGGTTCTGTGTGGTGCTGCTTTTGTTTATAAGTAGGTAGACAAGGCGCGAGCGACCTCCTTATTTTAACCGATTTCAATTTAGGAGGAGGCTCTCAATTAGGCGAGTAATATATATTTTTTTATTATTTTTATGTATGTTCATCGATTTCTCCGCCAACTGTGGAGTGTCCGCCAATTGTGTCAACAACAACAAATCACTATTTTTTTCTGGTAAAATAATCATCTACTAAACTACAAAAAAATGCATATATTCTCATATATTTTTTTGTTTGCTGAGATGATTTCAATAACCACCATTCATAATTATAATAATAATTGGGCTGCGTTGTTGAGTGAAACGTGCTTATAATATTTCAGTGGCTCTCAGTTGGCTCTTATGAGAAGGGTCACAAAGCCATAATTTAATTTGTCCTAGTCCAAGGATTATGATGGGCTCATGTATAACTGAGTATTAATCTCTGTAGATATGTAGTCTCTGGAGTACCGGTTTTAGTTCGTTGTTGATGGAAAGATTAATTAAGTGAAATTTATTCTAATTATCGGCTCACTAATAAATTCTGTTTAAACTGTGAAAGATACTTATCTATAAGCGCCTGTTTCACCACCTCTGCGTAAATGCTACTTAATAATAATAATAATACTAGCCCTGTATTATACACGACCCACTGCTGGGCACGGGCCTCCTCTACTGAATGAGACTACTTACCAAACAAAATATGCTGCTTGGCAGCAAAAATAGACAGAGCGGTGGTAACAACCCAGACGGCTTCTCGCATATGAGGAAACAATTGTAAATTTTACTAGATACGTTCAAAAATCCTTATCCTCGAATGTTGTGAAATAGGTCCTAACTCTTGTATAGTTTTATTTTATTATGTCTAGTAATAATTATCACGGACAAGTATCAACGTCAAAGAAAATAGGACAAAACATTGTAAGAGAAACATTGTAAGACTTAAACTGGTTGATTAATTCAATGCTCTATTTACCATACATCCATCCTGGCACAGTAAAGTGACTACACTGGATGTTCTTCTTCTTCTTCTTCCTCTTCTAGAAGAAGAAGACTGGATGTTAAGCGTTAGCCTTAGTCGTAACGCGTACACATAAAAACAGCTGCGCCACCGAGGCAGTCAATACACCTACCATCAAAATTTCATCCATATAGTGCAAAAATTCTCCGAGTAAAATGGCTGTCATATACGTACGGACAAATGGACATGACGAAATTATATGTATGAGAACCTGATGTATGTAAAAAAGAATATTAATTCTTTTACAACAAACAGCGACATTCATATGATAAATACTAGAAATAAGAATAAACTGATATTGCTCATGACCAGACTTCAAAAAATTAGTAACTCTTTCAAGTGTCAAAGTATACGTTTCTACAACAAAATTCCAAGCCATATTCAACTATTAAGCCTTAATAAATTTAAATTATGTATTAAACTTAGGCTTTGCCAAAAAGGTTATTATAGTGTGAAAGATTACTTGGAAGACAAAACAGCTTGGAATTGAGCCGCTCACTCCTTACAAAATTGGCTGTACCTAGGTCTCTTCTTTTATATAATATATTGTTTAATATTGACTGCTCTATTGGCGCAATATTAGTATTTAAGGCAATACTGACATGTTGATTTTCTAAATTTTTATAACATTTATTAAATTTTTTGTTTTTTTTTGTGAGTGCGAGTGCCAAGTGTGTCTGGTATACTCTTGGCCATTTCTTCAAAAGGCCAATCCAGGAATTTCTTTACATTACACTCGCATAATTCTGTAAAACAATGTCTGGACATTAAAAGAGGCCGTAACCCATGAGTTTGTTTCGGCATTTCTTCTCATGGCTAGCCCCGAAATGCCGTCTTAAATATAATGTAGCATAAAAAATGATTGACATGTAAAAGTGATATTTATGATCCAATTTACAGAATAAATGATTTGAATTTGAATTTGAATATAAAGGTTCCGTTTTTACCAATTGGCTATGGAACCCTAAATACGCAATAAATCAAAGACAACTGATAGCTTTGTACACGAATAGAATACGAGTATATGTACAATAATAAGAATAGGTTGTACGTTCTACGAATATATTATCCATGAGTAAAGTACAAAGGCTTTTACATCACAAGATTCAATTAAGCGTATACATGTTTTAATATTTTAAAGGCGTTAATATAGTTTAAAATTAATAAACACGCCGTAAATCCATTAAACATGGAAGCGCTCGCCTCCCTCATCGGTATGCACAGTATATTCAATAAAGGTACACAGCGACCTTTTGATTCTCTCTATTTATACACCTAGCATCTGTGTCTATCTATCCTACTATTATAAATGTGAAAGATTGGATGTTTGTCAATTGGGATGTTTGTTAGTCAAGGCTGAACGGTTTTGTATGAAATTTGGCACCTAGGTAGGCCATGACCTGGATTAGGGCATAGGTTAATTTTATCCCGAAAAAGGCGACCACGCGGGCGGAGTCGCGAACAATAACTAGTCTTATATATATTAATACGTGAAGAGAAAACTTCGGACCAGGAATGCAGAATACTATTTATATACTTACAATTATCGAAATAAGATGACAAGAAACGTAACTCAAGCAAAAAAATGACCCCACCAAAACTCTGTGCAAGGGGGCGGGGCTATAAAAGTCTGTGCATAATAAATCTCTTGTTGACACTTGATACGTCTAATTTTTTGGGCGGTACACAATGTCTTATATCGATCTAGAAATGTAATATTTAGGCATTAACTTTTATGAAATAAACTTCATTTTGAATATTCATTAATTTTTGTTGCGTGTATGAGTGTTACGTGTGATTTTAACTTTTGCATGTGTAAGTAGAACCGTATTTTTTGGCAGATTCATATGAGAGTTATCGTTCTAGTTATCTTATTTCGATGCTTATAATATACATAGTAGATACATACGCACTCACGCCTGTAATCCCCTAAGGGATAGGCAGAGGTACAACCAGTTTTGTTACAACAGTACACCTACATTTCGCAGATCGTATCTCCGTATATGTAATATCTGTAGCAAATATGTACATTTCTCTTTTTATTTCTACCTGGCGTTATCCCAGCTAGAGCCAGGGTTTGCCTTCCTATCTTGAGTAGTGAGACTATTGGCCATCGTGTCTCCTTCTAATACGTCAAGCCAGCGCTTTTTGGGTCACTACACCCGACCACTAGTATCTATAAATCACTATAATCCACTCAGCGACGGAACGATCATAAAACGAGTTCGGCTTCGTCCAGTTATTGTCAAAAATGCTTTGTACAGTTCGACGACTGAGGGGCGACCTGTTGCCTAAACTCACGCAAGGCACACTTTCTAATAATTCATTGTGAAAATTTGACATTTTATTGATCTTTTGGCGTTTTTCGGCTGTAAATTTTGATGTCTTAAGTTCGATTATAAGGCTGGGTGATCGCAACGCATTACAACTGCACCACCGAGGCAGAGCCGTTAAAAAATATTAGAAAAGTAGGCACCTACCCATCTTGCCCCAGGAAAAGCCGATATGAGTTGCTAGTGGTAAAAAAAAACGAATAGTGTGTTGTTATTCCTATCACGAGGCTTACTTACATTAATTCAGATAAGAAGTTGTGATAATGTAATCTTCGTAAAAAATTGAATCGGCTTATGGACTGGACAAAGAATCTAGAGAAATAAATCTTTAGGTAGGATAAAAGTAAGATTCTTTTTCGTCTGGGCTCTAGTTTCAAAGGATATTTTTGTGCCTATTTTCTTTTTGGGACTCTTGGGTAATTTAGATATAGTTTTATTACATTTGTTTTTGAAGTATTGTGTGCACCATACACATACATATCACACCGGTATCCAGAAAGGGGTAGGCATACGTGAAAATTTAAAAAGACAAATACAATTTTGAACGTTACGGGAGGGGTCGATCCACATACTTACATTTATTATAAGATTATAGCGCAGCATGCATAGATATATAGATTATGAGAAGCTAATTAATGTCTAACGTAAATCTTGGCTAATATTATAAATGCGAAAGTGAGTTTATTTTTTACACTTTGCCAAAAAATGATCGTAGTTCAAAACGTTGAACTGATTTTGATGAATTTTGGCACAGAGATAGATGGGACCCTGGAGACGGTTATAGGCTACTTTTTATCCCGGAAATGGCTGTTCAAGCGGGTGGAGTCGCGAGCAAAAGCTAGTACCGTAATATTTCATTGGTATAATGCATAAGTGCATATAAAATTACGTGTCCTAACTGATTCATCAACCTGAAACATGCTGGATTTAAGAGCTGACATTTAAGTAGCGTATTTCTATAATGACTTAGATAACCATTACGATTTGTTTATATTCCAGCGTAAAAGGTTTGAAAAGAGATGGGAAATATTTTTTCTGATCAAAACTTAGACCTTGGTTTTAATGCTCTTCAACAGAATTAATAAATCACATATTTCATTGAATGACGTGAAAGAACACACAATCTTGGGCAAAAACGCGAGCTAAAGCTACTTATTTCATAATACTTACAACTTTTTACAATGTCTTCTCTAGAGGGTGCTCTTGTAAAAAATGCAAGCAAATCTTGAAAAGGACACTGAATTTTAAATTGAATTTATAATCACAAAGTTGTTTCTTCATAGCGTCATATTTCGGCTTTATTTTATTATGATTATACTCAAAAGGGCTGTAGAAAATTGTTCTAGGAATATAATTACACTACATTTTGATACGAAATACCTTTAGTAATGGATATGCTGACCTATGGAATTTATTTCATTCATTCAATTCAAAATTATGGAGTTTCCGTGACCTTCAAAGTAAAATTGGAGATGCAACCAAGTATATAAAAACTAGCTTTTTCTCGCGACTCGGTCCACGTGAACGATTTTTTCCAGGATAAAAGTAGCCTTTGTCCTAATCCAGGTCATGGTCTGTGTGTCAAATTTCATCCAAAACCGTTAAGGCGTGATTGACTAACAAACATCTAAATTCACAAACTCAAAAACATCCATACTTTCACATTTTTAATAATAGTAGGATTGCCATAGTATTTTCAATCGACAATTGTGTTTATGGTAGCGTAGCTGTAATAATAGTGAATGTTTATCATATAACTCGACAGCCATGACATGTTTGTTCAGAGTAAGTACAAATATGGAGTATATTTAAGTGGAATATCGGCCCCTACGTGTTGCATTATCAGCTTTTCATACGTCCTAGTGGTTACATCGTTTTTTTTTTATTAGTTTCAATGATGAGATGAGCAGGTCGCTGGACTAGTGGTAACGCCTATCCATAAACAGAAGCAACGCCACAAATAACTTTGAATTACAATGCACTGCATAGCACTGGACTGCGCTTGTCACCCCATGACATAAGTTGTTAAGTACTACTGTAGATTTGACGGTATTTGCTATTATATGAGGCGACATCTTGATGGAGGCGACCCGCCGTCTGGCCCTTACAACCAGAAACGGGAACCAAGTTTCGCCACTGCCATCGTCCATTAATCAGCCCGAATAGATATATTTTAAAATATAGTTTAAATATATCTATATATTTCACTAAACATAAAGCATCGAATAGAACGTTTTTTTTAATATTTAAATCATGCTATCAGTTAATGACTATGAGCAGATGTGTTGGCCGAATAGAACTTAAAATGAACTAAATACAAAATATATTTTGCTGATTACAAAAGTAAAAGACCAATGGGTAAATGTTTAAAAATCCCTTATTGTTTGCACGAAATACTCGACGTTGGTTTCACAGTACTGTTTCGCTCAGTGTAGAAAATGCTCTCTTACCCTACTTCGGAGATTGCATCTAGCTGTAGTTCTTACTAACAAATTGAGCTGTTTATATAGCTCTCATTTATAATATTGAGATCGAATACTCACTGCTTTCAAGAGTAGTTGATCCTGTTGAAAGAACTTGTTTCTGTACACTGTCTGATTAGAATAGCAAACATACATACATACAAACGCAGGTGTAACCAGTGCACCCACGTTTCGTATCTCCGTCCCATGATGTGATATGGGGTGAGCCTATCGCCATACCGGGCACAATTCCAGACTCCGGGCTGATACTGAGCATTTCGTAATAGAAAAACCTAAATAACTTTTACCCGGGGATCGAATCCGAGACCTCAGCGTCAGCCTCAGTCGTAACGCGTACGCATTACAACTGTGCCACCGAGGCAGTCATACTTTACACAATTTTACTTAATACGATTTTAATATGAACCTTGATTTATAAGTATGTAACTGGATTATGAAATTTCAATACTTTCAAATCAGCTTGTTATGAAAAATTATGTAAAATTACTAAACATTATCTGAAATTATATCTCACTCACAGTACGCAAAGCAACGCAGTGAGCTGCTACTTTACGTCGGTTTTTTGTGAAACAGTGGTAACGACCCGGACGAGCTGTAGACAAAACTGTCTACATCGCGGCTCTACCACTTATAGAATAAACAAAGTTATGAAAACGTATGTCTACATTTATATATAGGCTGTAAAAGCGTTATTTGGTGAATACAATTTTCATAGTCCTGGTGAAACAGGCCCATATAATCAATATAAATAAAAATGAATGGCTAAATTTGTTGCTAAGCGCAAAGCTCGAGAACGGCTGGACCGCTTTTGATATATTTTTTTGTGTGTGCTTAAGTGGGTCCCTAGATAGTTTATATTAACAACTGGTGACGCTGCAAGCGGGTTCTAACTATCAGTCATATATTGCGCGTGAAACCTCGCGGCACAGCTAATACAAAATAATATTCAAGAAAAAACAAAAGTAACTGCATTTGAAACTCACCACGACGTGTAAATTACTCTTATATTTCTAACTTAATTTCAACTTCTAGATTTGATTGTGTTAGTTACGTCACCGGTTTCTCGGAACTTGAACAAACTTGTCCACCTCGCCTCGACCTGACTCGCAAGTTTATGATTTTCCGATGAAATATGTTCAGTGAGGTCATACCTAACATTGTTTCAAATATCTATATATTAATACGTGAAGAGAGAACTTCGGCCCCTTTTTAAGTAATATGCGTGTGACATGTTAAAGTTTATATCGAGGAGAAATGCAGAAAACTATTTATACAACGTGTTACAGAAAGATGCGGTCATATTTTAGGATCATTATATACACCTTACAGTAAGTAGACGTCCTAAAATTTACGTTAATTTTTATCACTCGTTTATTAAGATCGATAATATTGATCACATCACTATTAATTATTATGAAGGACACTAACTTTTTAATAAACGTGAATAACGTGTATGTAATTCTATGGAAATATTACGTACGTAAGTTCTAATTTAAACACAAAATAACACTTGGAAGAGCCTGTGTACTGACCACGATATACCATCTTTTAGAAGCAGTTTAAATTAAGAAACCGTGAGGTCCTGGGTTTAAATCCCAGGTCGGGCAATTACAACTTGTATTTGGAGTTTCGATTCGGAAAATTACATTTAGTTGTGTTAGGTTTGGAATTTGTGTCCGGTGTGGCGATAGAGAATTTATGTATCACATAAGCTCGGCCAAATGTGGTGTATCTATCGGCTACACCTTTGCCTACCCCTTCGCGGAATACAGGCGTGAGTGCGTATCTATGTTTATTCTTGTTTGTTAATTACTTTGAACAATATTTATTGGTATTATTTTAATTAATACGACAGATTACATTTCATCTAAATAAAACTCTACAAACTACTGGGATAAAAAGAAATGGAGCGTAAAATATGTGTATGAAAGAAGACCACTTGGGAGACTGGGATAATTTACAGGAAATTCTGCGCAATCTCGGCAGCCGGCGGCGATTAGACCGAGGACCTGTTGATACCGCCCACAACTCGCTCGGGTTCCAGATCATTGCTCTAATGTGACTTTATAACTAACTATATACAACTGTACACTTTGCTTAGTTGAGTTTTAATTTTGTAACAGATTTTATTACTTCGAACTTAGTGACTAAAGTTGACTTGCGCGATGGTCCTAAATCGACATTTACCACTAAACTTATTTACTTATGCCAAATTTTCATTCGATTTGACGTTTATTAAACAGGCTTAGTGGGTTAAACTCGATTTCGGATTGTCGTGCAAGTGGACCTAAAACAGCTGTAGAAAACTATTTTTTGCACGTCTTGCTATGTGTGCGTGATGTAATAGTATAGATATAGTAATTACCATCGAAATAAGATGACAATAAACGTAACTCAAGCAGAAAACATTAATTCATGATCTCTAGTTGACACTTAATACGTCTAATTTTTTGCGGGGTGCAGAACGTCGTATCTCAATTAGAAATAAACTTCTATGAAATAAACTTGATTTTGAACATTTGGCGGTTAGGTGTAGGTTCCTCGTATGCGAGATGCTGTCTGGGTTGGTACCACTGCTTTGTCTATTACTGCCGCCAAGCAGTAGTGTGTGCCTGGTATGGCGATAGGCTCGCTCCCATCACACCATGGGACGGAAATAAGCAATCACAATTTTATTTATAATCTACAATTTTCGATTTTCGAATTTCGCTCACTTGTTTCGGAGCTAGTGAATCAACAAATTGTAACCAAAATGTTTTTAATAAAGATATTATATATATATTTTTTTTACTTGGGGAGGCTTATGTCCAATAGTGGACCGCAACAGGCGAGATGGTGATGATATTCGTAAGTATATACCGTTTCTAAAGATTGGTGTAAGTAGAATAAGTTTAAGACATGAGCAACATTTTGTAATTTGAATTAGTAATTTATAATGTAAAGATCGCTCATTTCGCCTAAGTTTGTATGGGGACAATCAACGAAAAGCAAACACATCCTCTCTACTATAAAATATAAATGTTTGCATCACACAAAATTGATTGGTTGATTAAGAATGTTTCGAAATAATTTCGTTTTCATTAATGTAGGCAGCTACTTATAGTTTACTTTTACTCCAGAACAAGTAGAAAATATGCTCTTAATATTTTTTTTAATGAATTCTGTTTTTATTTATTTACATTATGGTAACATGGGGTACTGACTATGTTTTTTTATTAGGTTTAATGACGAGATTAGCAGTTCGCTCTCCTGATGGTAAATGTTAGGTCTCATAATATCCACTTACTGGCTTCAATGTCCTCCAGACCGGAATACGACAGTGCCTACATACTGCTGCGTGGCGGTAGAAAAAGACAAAGCGGTAGTATCTACCTTATGCTTATGCTTGGCGTTATCCCGGCTTAATGTCAGGGTCTGCCTTACCATCGTGATTTAACGGTACATGAATGCCATACGCATGATTAAAATTATTAACCGACTTCTTTCACAATTACAAAAACTCCAATAAAACTAAGAACTCAATAGCGTCGTACCGAGTTTCCAATGCGAACATCTCGTTGTAAAATTTCAAAAGGTTTTTGATAAAAAGCGACAAATTTTCTGAAATTAATTTCAGCTTTGAAACTGTTGGAAATCGTTCAAACGTATTTCGACGCACAAGTTCAAGTTTGTTTGTACGGAAGTCATTTGTGGCACTCTTTGAAGGAAACAAGTCGAGAGATTACAGATCCCGCGTTTAAAACTAAATTTATTTCACAGAAATGGCTATTTTGTGGTACTTCGTTGACTATATCGTACAAGAGTTTATATGTTTTATTATACATATTGGATTCTTTATTTCTGCCTGGCGTTATTCTTGCCCAGTGTCGCCGTTTTTCCACTTTGTTTTTGACATCCTCCGTGGCGCAGTGGGCAAGTAGCCAGCTGCGAAGCGAGAGGTTGTGGGTTCGATTCCGGCACCGATACAAATATTTGTGGATCACACACTGGAAATGACTCACCAGAAGGAAATGCTCTGTATCAGCCCAGAGTATAAAATTTGTGCCCGGTATGGCGATAGGCTCGCTCCCTATCAGATAATGGGACGGAGATACGCCCGGCGAAATGTGGGTGTACTGGTTACACCTTTGCCTACCCCTTCGGGGATTACAGGCGTGAGTGCGTATGTATATAAAATGAAAGAGAGGTAAGGAGGGGTATTTGACCATATTGTTAGGTATTTGTATACTACATATACCACTCACCATACAAATCGCAACAGCAAGGTTAGAATTTCGTTTTCTATAAGATTGTGGGGACTACTGCAGTTGAGCTCGCCCATTTGTGCTGTAGCTCTATTTATATG
The DNA here is from genome assembly GCA_905332985.1 of Mimas tiliae. NCBI lineage: Eukaryota > Metazoa > Arthropoda > Insecta > Lepidoptera > Sphingidae > Mimas > Mimas tiliae. The sequence goes on along the minus strand of HG995242.1, from coordinate 5,143,617 downwards.
TCCATATATGTGTAATGTATGAAGGTGGTTGGTCCCTCATATGCGAGAGGTCGTCTGTATTGGTACTACTGCTTTTTCTATTTCTGCTGGTAAGCAGCAGTGTGTTACCACTGTTGTGTTTCGGTTTGAAGGACATTAAAGCCAGTGAGATTACTGGGCATTATGAGATTTAACAACTTATGTCTCGGGGTGATGAACGCAGTGTAGTGTCTTCTGAATATAGGCGTGGCGCTTACCATCAGGCGAGCGACCTGTTCGTTTCGTCATTCAAGCTAATAAAAAATAAAAAACTACTTACATAAAACATTTTATTTTATATTTCATAGAGTTTTTTCCTACAAATGCGTACGGTCTACTTACAAATGGCCAATATCTGAGGGTGACAGCCTTTTTCACTGAGCGTGTTGTACTGAACAATTCAATTTGTTCTTACTCATAACCTCATGATCGTGTTTCTTGGCCGCTGTTTTATCCATCACAGTTTATTGGTTGTTTACTTTGTCGAAACCGTTAAAATCTTGCGGATTGCTTTGTTAGCTCGTAAAGTTGTCGCTATCGCCGAGGTTGTTTAGAATCGATGGGTATTGATTTTAGACACATAAAAGTTTATTGGAAAAAATAAATACTTCACTGGAATTTAGTGGCCAAGCGTGGGTACTTGTTGCACCTCTGCTTACTCTTTTGGATACAAACGTGAGTTTATGTGGAATTTAGTCTTGGTTCTGATTTATTATTACACAGTATTGTATTTTTCTATAGCGAAGGTCGGCAAATGAGTACGTGAGTTACCTGATGAACTAGTCAGTCAACGAATATTTTAATACTCGATTTAAAGGTTGTGTAATCTTTTTTGTATGATATTTCTGTAATATTATTGATATACTCGTATATACAACGTGTTATAGAAAGGGGCGGGCAAATTTAAGCAATGTATAGTGTAGGGTAAAAGTATTTTATACTCCATAGTACCAAATCCGATTGCATTGTTAGGACATAATTATAGATTTTTCTTTTTTATCGAATGAGTAACAATATCGATATCGACTTTCAACTTTGGACAACACTAAATGCTAAACAGTGATACTTCAGACCTCCTTTCATTTAATTATTATATAATTAAAAAACATTAAACAGTTGTCAAATGTCAATATTTATTTGACGCAGTCAGTTCGGCAATTTCTGATTTTATGAAGTATGATTACGAGTTCAAAAATATGTTGTTATGACTAAAAACAAGTATTATGTATTGGTATTTTGTGTTGGTGCAGCTTTTAAGAGGATCGTCGACTGTATTAAGCCAAATTCATAGATGGACGACCCGAGAATGAAGTCTTTAAAATGCTTCTAGAGGATGGTACCTATATCGTCTTCAGCAAACACTCTTTTAGGTACTGATTTGTGTTTAAATTACAAGTTACGTACGTAGAATTGCGTACATTTTAATTAAATTTATAAAAAAGTGAGTGTCGTTCGTAATAATTAATAGTGATGTCATCAATCTTATCGATCTTAATAAACGAGTGATTAAAATTAACGTGTAATTTCTGGATGTCTTGGTTTTGAAAGATCCGGTACATAAGTACTAATGGTAATGTGTATGTAATGACCCTAAAATATGACCACACCTTTCTGTAACACGTTGTATATATGTATGTGGGTCACCCACAAAACCAACCTCACCTGCACGTGGTACAAGGAGGCAATGTGAAACTTGGTTCCCGTTGCGAGGTGTGGAGGTCAGACAGCGGGTCCCCACATAATACCAAATCCACCATGAAATCGTGATGGGAAGGAGGAATTAAGCCGGGATAAAACCAGACAGAAAGAAAGAAAGATTATCTGATATTTGTGCAATTTAGCCAGGAGAATCTATGGGGCAGCAGTATTGAATGGATGATATTGTTATTGTAGCCGTATGGTTGTAGTTACAGCTTCAACGTCACATCTTTATACAAATTGCATTCCGTTTTGATTTGTAAGGCAATTTGCAAAGAGTTCGTATTTCATATTGGTTATGAATCAGTCCGGCCAACAGCTTCGGTGATTCGCACAGCACTGTTTTCCGCCTTAAGCTGATAATAAAGATGGCGGGTCGGCTCGTAAACTGATTGGTTTAGCGACCCACTCGGAGTTTTACGAGGTACTCGGCAATTTGCGGCTGTTTAGTTACTTACACATTTTTCAGTTCACGTTACGGTGTAATATCAAATTATGTGGGATGATGAAACTGTTTTGTTTGTAAATCTTACGCGCTTTATTACTTCGGATAAAGAAGATTAGCTATTAAGTAATAATTTATACTTTATTGTATTACGTAGATAATCTACAGTTAAGACAGGTGTAGGCGACGCGTTATAGCTGGCCGGCAGATATTATATTTAAAAAAATTATAAGCCTTGATTATTTGAAAATATAAATCTAGATGGTCGAGACGCGGTAGGTGTGCACAGGGCGACAACGGGGTAGGCGCGGGGCGCGGGGGAGTTGGCGAGCGCCGAGCGTTTTGGCGCCATCGGAGAGTTTGAAAGAGTTGACGTGAGAGGGCGCCGCAGTATACACCTATTGTTTTATCACCATCTCGAATTTTAGAAATTATCTTCGTGTTTTATTTGCACCCTTATCCTGAAATTTAGCTATTAAGTAATAATTTATACTTTATTGTATTACGTAGATGATCTACAGTTAAGACAGGTATTTAGTGATTTCTTATGTTTACGCGAATATAACACATTGAAATAAAACTAGTTTATACATATTTTATCAAGGTTTAATTTTATTTTAGTTCCGACGGGAGAGACCCTCGTGACCACAAAGGCTAAAAAGCTTTCGAAACGTCGGGACTAAAATAAAATTAAACCGCGATAAAATCTATATAAACTAGTTTTATTTCAAGAGAGGTATTTATTTACAATTATTATTTATTTTTTCTTTAAACTCTTGAGCCTGTCAATAGTGAACACGGTTTTGTCAGATTCCACACTAATATCCTAGTCTTATTTTGTGGGTATTATGAACTGCGAGGGACTTTAGGTCTACCCCACTAGCCCCGTCATGTAGTCCCGTGGTGGGACAACTGGCACTATCTTTACGATTCCAAAACATCAAGACTTCGGGCAACTTCGGCAACTATTTATAGATTGCATAAAAATTGTCTCGGGAATATAGGGTATATGGTTTTCCGCATCTCAGCAAGCTAATCCTCCACTGCGCCACGGAAGCTGTCAATGTCAAGCTGACTGAAGTTGCAATTTGAATGCGGTTTTGATGCTGATGGCGTAACCGCATCTAAACTGCCGATCGACTGCGCTCTTCGTTTGCAGGCGAGTGCAATTCTAACGTATAGTTTGCAGCACAAATAAGATTCGCTTGCGTATACCCATAAGCCCCTACACGGAGTGTTTCGTATGACAGGGGCGAGAATATAACAGAAAAACATCTATGGTCGCGTCATGCAGTTTGAAAACAAGAATCGTAGATATGGGCCACATAAATAGTTTTATGAAATGATCGATCAAATGAAATTGCATCGACTCCAAAGAGACCTATAGAAATGATTATTATTGACTTTTCAGTGTTATTTTTTGAAGTTGGTTTTTAAGTTCTGGTAAACATTATTTTATTTTTTAGCTATGGCATGTAAATTCCTATACAAACACAATCGCGATGACTATGCTGTTATTCGTTGAGGAGTTTCATTTTTAACTCCGTACCCTGTCATCAGATCTTAACCAAATTTATATGGAACCACAACATGAAGTCACTGGATATAGACTAGCTGACCCAGAAACGCGACTCACCTAAACGAACCTCTATGGCGGGTTTTCACCATGTGTAAGGTCGTTATTCAGTCGGATACTAAAATCCCAGCAGCATATTTTCTCACTTATGACGTACGAGAAATTCTCTTCGTATAAATAGGACTTTAATTTTACTCGTTTGTTTTTAATTACTAAGTACATTTGTACTTACAATGAAATCTTTACTTGCTACATAAAGTCGGATTATGTTGCCATTGAAGAGGTCAAGGAAATTAAAACATTTACTATAATAGCTTTCGTCTGATTGTCTTTTTTATGATTTATAAAACCACGGCGTTCACGAGTTCTTTGACTACGGTTTACTTTATTAAATTGCTTAAGAAAGGAACATAGCTTTTAGTTATTGGTGTAATCCTATGTGTAAATGTTTCTTTGGCCAGAATAACTACTTTATTATTATTATTACATATGGCGTGTAGGATTAGTATATTGTGCTTAATTACAATTGTAAGTCCAGCCCAGTACTCCAGGCTCTAGCGTCTGGGGACGAAGTATAGCTGAAGAAGGCCTGTGAGTCCTCCGGGAAAGTTTCTCTTCGGGCATTCCTCAATGATGTGCCGGGTAGTTTGAGACTCCACAATCGCAGCTAGGCGTGTCAGTGACACCCAACTTATAAAGATGGTAGTTGCAGTTAGCTACACCGGTTCGAATACGGTTAAGCGTAGTCCACAGTTTCCGATACTCATAAAAGCCTGGGGTTGCACATCCGTAGGTCCGAGACATGTGCCGGGGTGTCTGAACAATTTGAACATTGCCACATTTTTTCGCCACTCTGATATTAGGTTTACTTTCGTTTGCAACGTGTTATCACTCCAAATTGGCTTACGAGACGGTAGTCGCTGGGTTGGGATGTTATCCAGCGTCTTTTGGATTGGCATTGGATAAGGTGTCATTCGAAAGCAGTTCTCCCATTCATTGACGGCTGCCTGATGTCAGGCATATGTGAATAATTACTACAAACCTTCTCCGTATATCAAACTCTTAGGGTACACCTAAGATGCGCACCGGACGAGCCGCATACGCTGCCATTGAATTAAATAACTGCGAACGATGCGGCTCATGGGGCGCAGAAATGTATGCAAGGTTGCATATTATAATGTCATACAATTAATAACAAAATAAACAACATTTTGTAAAGAAAAAAAATTGCCCAACCTTAATTCTTCCAAAACTGCCGTAAAGAGGATTAAAGTACACCATCATAATCAAGTTTCGTTTAACAAGAGCTTTCCGTTTTTAATCTCCAAAACTAAGTTAATTAGAACAACGTCGGGTGTCAGTTCCGGAGCCAATCAGATCTGTATTTAGGGTTAAGGCTACCGCCATGCTACGACGTATTTATACGCCGAAAATGTTCTATTTTTTTTATTTTATTTTTGTAAATGGAATATCGTTGGCGTCTTATACGTCTTAAGGCGGCATCCTTAAGCTCTTGCCAGACTATTTAATATTATTTTCAACTTAATGACGCTACTTCCTCAGAAAAAGGGTCGTGGAAGTCATACAGACTGACAGACGGACAACAAAGAATCCTAAAAGAGATTTTCCTTTTGAGGTTTTTGAACTCTAAAAAAGACAAAAATATTAACAAATGGTCTCGATGTAAAAATATGTATCTTTAAAAAACAGGAATCCTTTTTGCGGGCTCTTGAATTGTCGCCTATATAGCTTCCTCTCAATACGGCCCTGGTACCAATAACTGCCTGCGTCCAACAAATATATACCGCCAAAACAAAATATCTGTGATTGAATCTCTTTGATCTAACTTATTTGCTTATATTATTTGTAGAGGCAAATATAAAAATACGAATGTATTTTTTCATCAAAGCGTTGTCACGGAAATGGGTTTTGTCAATTAACCTGTTTATTTATTGATTATTGTGATATAACGTTTCTTTTAATGTTGGAAAAAACGTTGGCTCCGTAGGTTGTAGCTTAGGAATGACGAAAGCTCCCCCTAATTGAGGATTATGGTACGACCCCGCAATGAACTCAAGCCTTGAAATAATAACCATTTTAGAATAACTTGAAATCATATTGTTTTAAAAATATCAAACGATAAAGCAATAACATTTCGTTTATTATAATGGGAAACAAGGTGTTTTTGAATTTGAATCATAAAAATATAGTTTAGAATGAAATCAAAAACTAAATGAGCATCATAAATCATATTTTATGTTTAAAGGAATAAAATGTAGTCTAGGGGCAGCGTAAATATGCTGGAAACCCGATGAGGACCTAAGTTCAAACCCGGTGGCGAATTTGTAACGCGTACACGTTACAACTGCGCCACCGAGGCAGCATTGAAATACATGTTTGTAGAATAAACATATTATATTGTTATCGTCATCTCTAACACGTAAAGCATTGAGAGCGTAGCTAAGTATAACACCACAAAAGAATACGACGCAATAAATGGAAATAAAGTAACGTGCACAAGAATGGTACAGAAGTATAAAACGTAAAGAGATCTCGAGTAAAGGCGTCAAGCAATAAACACTGAGTGGGTAATGCCGTTGCGTTTTACGTCTTGTTGCGAAAAAACTCCATTTGTACATACAAATATTGTACATAATTTGTACATGATAATATTATTATATTATCATCTTATATATTGAGAGAATTACGTACGGCTGAAACTAAAAATAATTTAAATTTAAAGACGTGACAATTTTTCGATGTATTATATAGTATTTCCCTTCGGTTCGCGATCGCCTAACAAAAACTTGGCTCGAAATTGACCGTGTTTCACAATTTCTCACAGGTCATGACAATTTTAAGTGTAAACTATTCTCATTTAAGTTGGTTGATTCGCTTGCGTGCCCATGTTCTACACCTGACAGGGAGTACGAACAATCTGCACATCATATCCTTTGGGAGTGCAGTCTCTGGCATGATGAGCACAACATTATGTTAGACAGTATGCAAATAATATCTGGAGTTGTATACTATATGGATCTTGTGGAGACTAGGAGGAATTTCCGTGCATTGCAGGGTTTTTGCCATACCTATTATTGGAATCAAATTTAACAGCTCGCGTGATAGGACCCACTTAATGACATCCGTGGTGCTTTACATCTGGCCTCTCCAGTTGTAAATGTCCTTGTGCCGGAGGCTGAGACCTCCTTAGCTCATTATTTTGTCTTCCGTTTTGCTATGGAGAGAAGTGGATAATTATTATTTCCAACTCCTCCTTAACCTTCTATTCGATTAATTTCGTTGCGGGATAAAGCCACATTTGCATTCCTAGAGACTCGCCGAGCTTCATTGCTTGGTGTCGAAATATGCATGCCACTGTCGATCCTGACTTACAGGAGTTAAAGTGGCGGGTGTGTGGGCGGGATAGTCTCAGAATAATTCGATATGAGAAACAAGAGTGAAGTTAATTTTAATAACTCCGCTACGCACTGGTCGATGATGAATCGATGGCCCCCACGTAACTCTTGCGATATGTGCAGGTGTCTATTGCGAAGCCCTCGCAGGTGTTGTTGGTATGTGTCATCAATTCCCATAGTATGTGATTTCCTAACAAGAGTAGGATGTGTCATATATTTTTGCACTAATATTATTATTATTATTATTTTTTATAGTATAGGCCGGCAAACGAGCAAGTGGGTCACCTGATGGTAAGCGATCTCCACCGCCCATGTACGCCCACAATACAAAAGAATTATGGGCGCGTTGCCGACCTTAAAGGAAAGGGATAATAAGGGATTGGGAAGGGGAGGGGGATTTGGGCCTCCGGATATCTCACTCACCGTACGAAACGCAGCAGCAAGTTGCTACTTTACGCCGGTTTTCTGGGAGACAGTGGTAACGACCCGGACGAGCCGGCCCATTCATGCTGTAGACAAAATTATCTACAGCGTGGCTCTACCATTCGTAAGAGATTCGATAAGGGGTTCTTTTCTTTCTGCCTAGGGTATTCCAGGCTTAATACCAGGGTCCGCCTTCCCATCATGATTTGACGGCGGATTTAGTATTATGTAGGGCGACCCGACGTCTGACCCCCACAACACGCAACGGGCACCAAGTTTCGCCATCGCGCAAAGAATTTTACATTTATGATGTCATAAATGTTTGTTTTTTGCAATGGACCTTATAGAAAATACATTAATTTCATATTTAAATTGTATAAAATGGATAGTAAAATATAAATACCTGTTCTAAAAATGTAAACTAATATCTGCCCACTTACTAAGTGGGAGATACTTATAAAGTGGGCAGAGATTTGTTTAAATATTTTGACTCGACAATTATACTAAAAACAATAGAGGTAATTGAAAAGTGGGTTCTTTTTTGTTTGCATTTTTTTATTCGCTTGCCTGATGGTAAGTGCCATGCCTGCCACTAAACAAAAGCAACGCCACAAAGAACTTTGAATTACAAAGCACACTGCGCTCGTTACCCAGAGATATAAGTTTTTAAGTCTCATAATGCCCAATAATTTGACTAATAAACATGACAGTTACAAGGTTTTGTTAGTTAGTATTTCAAAGTCACCGCATGAACATATTGTGTTGAACAACAGAAGACAAGGTTTTGTCAAAAAAACCTGACGTTTTTTGCAAAAATCTGTCGGCTTTTTGCAACGGCACATGTGCAAATTGAAGAATAAAAAGATCGGGAATTTTATTTCAGGCACTAGCGAAAATTTCGTAGACGAAGTTGGAACTTTATGTTATGTTAGCTTGCGATTTAGGTGATGGATAGATGGTGTGATAGGGGGCGAGCTTATCGCCATATGTCGATATGGTAATAGAGTCGACACAATTCTAGAGTCCGGCTTGATACTAAGGATTTTATTATAGAAAAATGCAAAATCACGTTACCCGAAACGGATATCGAACCCGCGACCTCAGCCAGCAATCGTACCACGTACGCATTACAACTGCGCCACCGAGGCAGTCTCATATCATCATGCGAATTCTGTCCTTATAAATGGGGCTTATTCTAATTATTGTTATTACATGCTACTTAACACTTTCATTCTGATAGCGCACCCTTTATAGGCTTTTTGACACTTGGAACATTAAAGGGGTGATCATAAAATGGTGTTAGTTTCCGGTCGAGCGGTCGCCATGGCAACGGCCGGTCAACAAACCGACACACCTCTGCACTTCGCACAACTGTTATTGTGTTCTCTGAAAGCGGGTGGTAATTGATATTAATATCATCCGCTTTATTCTTATGTTTGTCTCTAATGGATCGAATTATCATTAAACAAGACAAGACGTTTTTGTTCTTTATTGTGTTTTTGGATTATGGTCACCCCTTTATATTAGGTACTAGCCTTTGCTCGCGGCTCCGCCCGCGTGAACGACCTTTTCCGGGATAAAAAGTAGCCTATGTTACTCAGTGATAATGTAGATTTCTAACGGAAAAATAATTTTTGAAATCGGTCCAGTAGTTTTTAAGTTTATTCGTTCCATACAAAAAAAATATACAAATCTTTATATTATTAGTGTAGATGACCAATATATTGGGCATGACCAAAGATAACATATTAGGTACTAGCTTTTGCTCGCGTCCCCGCTCGCGTGAACGGCCTTTTATAGGAAAAAAGGAGGTTATATCCTAATCCATGTCACGGTCTACTTGTGTGCCAAATTTCATCCAAAACCGTTCACCTATTAATTGTAGTAGGATGTCACTAAAGTGAGGAAATGATAGTTTTCTGAATATTGACTTGTTTGTATCGAGAAACTAATGAAAGGTTCAGATGAATCGAGTCGAATTGCGACAAGACTTGAAACGACAAAAGCTGTAAAGTTTTTGTTGATCGATTCGATTGAATGTCTATTCATGGTTGAATCACATACAACACAATAGTGCTTACACACTGATGCTTGGTGGAAGAAATAGACAAAGCGGTGGTACCAACCCAGACAACCTCTCGCATACGAGGGGCCTACTACCTAGTTTCATAATGTTTCTTGACGTTTGTCGGTCGTCGGTCATCGGTCATCGGTCGACATATTTGGACTGCACTATAATTAACTTAACGACTGCACCGGTGGCGCAGTTGTAATGCGTACAACAACTGAAGTAAAGTAGCAGCTTGCTGCTGCGTTTCGTAAGGTGAGTGAGATATCCGGATGCCCAAATCCCCTTACTCTTTCCAATACCTTAATTATTCCTTTCCTTTAAGGTCAGCACGCCCTTGATTCTTCTAGTATTGTAGGCGTACATGGGCGTTTGGTTCACTTACCCATCAGGTGACCCGATTGATCGTTTGCCGACTTAGGCTATAAACGCTGGAGTTTCTGGCTCGTTCTTTTCTAGCGAAACAGCATTGCGAACTAGCGATAAAATTTTGACGGAATCTAAATAATGTATAAAAAACATTTTATGGATTCAATAAATATTTAGAATACTTATTGTTTTTTTTTAAAGGAACGTTAGTGGAATTATAATTTCATACTTGTTAACTAACCTTCTAAAAAAATCTAGTAGGTATACATTTTATGTCACGAAGTAAGTAGTATGAGGATATATACGGCCCAACGTGTTTTGAAGTCTTTGTCATAAAATATTTGTATTACGTGTAACAAATCGATTTAAACCCTCGTAAAAAGGTGACGAAACAATATTATTTCATGCGTTTCAACCATAATATGAGTCATGAATAAGACAAGTATTATAAAAGTCATCCAGAGCTCTCTGACGCTCTTATATTAGCTAATATCGTTTGACGCATCACGAAATTGAGTTTACCTTCAATGTTTCATTTGGGTTGGTTTTTTCATCATTTAATTTGCAAGGAAAGGAAAAGTGATCCTATTCTTAAAGACGGAAAGGCGACTGTCCCATGTACTCTTTATCCCGTGAGTAAGCAACAGGTAGACGAAATACTAAAATAAATATTGGGTAACGTTTTGTTGCGAACTAAAAAAATACACTCGACGGTTACGAGTGTGTTTCAATAAAAGTATTATTATCCGGTGATTGTAGTAAAAAGTACTGTCACGACTGCTCGCTCAATGTAGGGAGAAATACGTAATAATATCTTTCATAGAGTTTATATATCTCCAACAAGTGCTTTATTATAGCAACCATTTCCGCCCTATGATAATGATAGAATTAATCAACATAATAATATGAGAAATAACCTATGAGATGAGTTGCTTCTATTTATGGGCAGGCGTGGTGGTTACCATCAGATGAGTGACCTGCTCGTCACGTCATTCAAGCTAATAAAAAAAATACACAAGAATATGCGAGCATCAAACTCGATTCTCGTCGGAAACAAAATTAAATTCATTGAGACGGAAAGGTTATCGTCTCACTTTAATGATCCAATTAGTGTCTGCTATCCGTTCTTGAACAAATTTACCTATTCCGAATGCACTAGATTGTCTTGTTAAGGCTAGTGCTCATCAACAGGACAGGAGAGGACAGTAATATATTAGTGGCTGTATACGACGCACACCATTCTACTTCTTTCTGCCTAGCGTTATCCTGGCTTAATGCCAGAGTCCACCTATTCGTACTATAGATTTGACGGTATATTGTGTTATATTATATATTGTATTTGGTTATGTGGGGCAATCTGCGGTCTGACTTCACAACCCGCAACGGGAACCAAATTTCGCCATTGTCTCGTCTATTAATCAGCATAGTGTATTTAACAACATTTGCAAGATTAAATACAAGTTCAGATCTTCAATCGCTGGAGGAGCCGCGACTGTCTCTCTTGCGGCTTGCGTTTTCATTACAAGGACACTAGTTTGTTTAAATATTCATAAAAAACGATGCATTATTTTAAGGGTGATGTGGAATTTTGAGGTCTTATTTCAATAGCCAAAGCGTGGCAACCGAATCCAGATGTTAACTTATGTTTTGACGATAATGTATTACTTATAATAATTGATAACCGTGCCAAGGGATTGCTATTGTTTTTTTTATGTCTAACCACGCATAACTCCGCCAAATATGGGCCGATTTGTATGATTCTCTTTTTCTTCGAACGAGTATGGATCGAAGTTGGTCCCATTTTAATTTCAATAAGAAAATCTACCTTTAAGGAGTGAAATCGGGGACGAAAAGCTTCCTCATTTATGCATCGATTTTAATGATTTTTTCACTAAAAATAGTGATATAAAAACCTTTTTAACATAAATAAAACCTACTTAAAAATAGCTCAAAATAAAAATCAATTTGATCCACGTCTTCTACCTATATAATTTACCATTTAAATAGGACCGACTCAAAATTGTTTATTTTTAGCTTTTTAGTATTTTTGAGTCGGTTTTATAAATATAAATAGAATAGAACCTCGTAAAAATACTTAACATATTAAAAGGTAAACGAAATCTGGTGAATGTTGATTAGCGAGGCTACAATACAATGAATTAATAATAAAGCCCGTCCCTTAATTGAATTTCAAATTAGATTTCCCTGTCAGCTGTACGATTACTACATTAATCATATCCTTACTTCGTCTCTGTGATACTTTCCCTTTACTTGTTGATATGACATATAACCATTCTATATGTGTACTATAACACATGTGTGTATAACAGGTCCTCCTCCTAGATGCGAGCAAAAGCTAGTCTCTCGAATTTCAAAGTTATCTATCCAAATGTTGGAGATTTTTTAAGCCACACGTAATAAGGCACGATTTGTGGCACGTGATTGAAACAGGAAGACCAAGATGCGTGGAGCAAGTCCGGAGATAGTAATACGTCTGCTTTATATGAAATTGTATGGAAACGGTTGCGCCTGTATCGGAATGTACATATACAATTGCACACAAAACAGATGTATCGTCTTCGACGCGCGTCGCGGTCGCTTGTCTCGTGCCTTTACTGTTTAATTTCTGGGCAAATGTCCATCGTCATTTTATTCATAAATCAAATAGATTAGAACATTTTCTAGTTGAACACATTTGTTGTACGTTTCGAGTGCACTTGTTAGTGTCATACACTTGTGCCGCTAACGAACACGCGTCGCTGAGCAGAATATTAAGTGATGTTAGCTCGTGTGTCAGGTTAACTCTAATTGCCTATTGAAGAGGTGTTTTCATTTTGTCTTTGACGTAGCTTTTCTAACTGGATGGTTTTGTTGTTTTCTGAAATATTCAGAATGGATGACAGTTGAAAATTATAAATAAAACGTCCTGTCATGGTGGATTTTTATGTTTAGGCTAAAGTCCTATTTAGATCGAAGGAGTTTATTGACGTAGATGAGAATATTTCAGAAAACTCTTGTTCTCGACGCCGTGTCATATAGTTTGAACAATTAATCGTATGTAGTACCTTATAAATTACTGTGTTCCCTAGCATTGCTGAAGTCAATGGACGGCGGTGGTCGCTTGCCGTAAGATGTGACCCACGCTCGACTGTATGGCTAGAATATCCGGGCGAATATGGCGAGTACAAGAAAGACAGGCACCACGTCTTGTGGTTCTGTCCGTTATATGAGGAATTTCACCGAAAAAAATTAGAGGGACTCGTTTTGGGGACACACGGCCCAACTTGGTACACTGACCTCGTGAGTTTGGAGGCGAACTTCGCTCGGCTACGGGAAGTCGCGCACGGTTGGCATCGGATAAGGAACAGCTCGCCGGGAACATCTACGTGCGACTCTGGATAGGACAGCATACCCCACTAGGAGGAGAGATGCATACGGGACAAAGGGCGAAGATAAACAACTTGTAGGGCGACCATAAACCTCGCGCGGTAGAGTGCACACTGTATAGCAGATGCAAAATCCGCGTGAGTGCTCCCGAGATTAGGCCCAATATAATCGTGAGATTGGTTGGGTCATAGGGAGGAGGGGTGTGTCCGTCTAGGCAATAAAAAAGTTTTAATGGCAAAATAAATGACAATTTATATACATTCTTTATTTTAGTTCGCGTTTCTATTTCGCAGTGCCATACACATGCAAACCACAAAATACATTTAAATCTACAAATAAAATCACTAAAAGATTGCTTTATTTATTGACAGTTTCATTACAAACAATAAACGCGTTTTCCCGACAGGACTGGTGTCGTATAAATTATTTAAAAAAAACGCAATCCAATTCTCGTTGGTAAATAAAAGCGTAGGTAGTGAGGGAAGCAAGTGACAGCTGGATCACAACACGCCCAACGGAATCGATATTAGCTCATCTCTATTACAAAGATACGAGAAATGAGCCCGGGATTCATAGGGATATCGGTTTTTATTTGTAGTTATTAATTGAATTATAATTGAGGCTCTCATAGCCAGTTGCACTTACTAATCGGTAATTGATTAGCGAGGTAAGCAACTCTTGGCGCAGTCAGTGTATGCCGTCACTGCTTAGTGCCATTTTAACTGAGTGTCTCCGTGCTTTGGAGGGAACGTAAAAACTTCCGGTTCCGGCTTTTATCAACTGACAGCAGTCATTAAGCCAAATCGGAGGCCTTCTGGCGGCTTTAAAACTTTGACACTAGGTTGGTCACATAGATATCGACTAATTACGGGTTCTTGTTTGAGTTAGCCGAGTTATAATAAATATGATTAATATTTACGTAGATTATATTGCTTGGTATATGTTCTGTGTAATTTAAATTAATTGGGGTTACTATGTAGGTAAATCGGGTCCCAATATCATCTAGAACTGTTTTATAGTCGTCTGGTGGCTAGAATATGGAATACAACTTTTTGTTATTGCATGGGCTGGAAAACGAGTAAGTGGGTCACCTGATGGTAAGTGATCTCCACCGCCCATGTACGCCCACAACAACAAGAAGAATCATGGACGCGTTGCCAAGCTTTAAGGAAATGAATAATTAAGGGATTGGGAACAGTTGGGGGATCAACCCAAATTCCCTTCCCTGCTCAATCGATTAATTAAATTAAATTGTATTAAGGACGTACATGGGTGGTGGAGATCACTTACCATCAGGTGACCCACTTGCTTGTATGCAATAAAAATAACATATTTTTAACCAAAAAGGGACACGAGATCTAACGATACACGGCGTCCAATTGAGTCACCGCGGAATTTGATAGTCGCGCGTCGGTCAAAATGTATGCAGGGGAAATCTCTTTGTTTCACACATATGAGCGAATAGAATGTTTTATTTATACGCGCATGAGCTCAGGTTTTCGGCTGATGTACGTGATCATTTACATTTATATTGGGAAACTTCCAGCGCTGACGTTTTACTGACGCGTGTTAACAGTTGTTTATACAGTGATATTGCAGTGTGTTATCTCATCGAACACTATTGTTTTACGCCGTCATACAACGTTCAATTAATTAACCCCCGATAAAGAGAGAGGTGTTAAAAGTTTGTAAGTGTGTGTGCGTGTGCGCGCGTATGTGTGTGTGTGTGTGTGTGTGTCTATGGCATCGCAGCATCTAAATGAATGGACCGATTTGAATTGCGAATTTAAAATTGGTTTGATTGAGATATTCTTAGTTAAGTTTGAAGAAAACTTTTAAATGAAAAGTGACATATGTTTTTAGAATCGACATCGGTGGTGTTGTTTCTGTTTAAAATATAATAGTGAACTAGGTCAGATTTAGGAAGCTATTGGGGCGATATTGTTTGCAAAGCATATTAGATTAAAGTTTATTATACATTAAGTGGTATGTTTTTGCTGAGATTGTGTCTATGACTGGGTATACTGCCTCGATGGCGCAGTTGTAATGTGTACGCGTTACGACTGACGCTGACGCTGAGGTCTCGGGTTCCATCCCCGGGTCGGGTAAAAGTGATATTGGGTTTTTCTATTACAAAATGCTCAGTATCAGCCCTATCACACCAAGGGACAGAGATACGCTTGGCGAAAAGTGGGTGTACTTATTACACCACTGCCTACCCCTTCGGGGATTCCAGGCGTGAGTGGGTATGTATGTACTGGATATAGATCTATTAAAGAGAGCGTCATTTGGCTTAGGTCATGTACTTTGTAAATTATTTATAGTACATACCTAATTATAGATACTTAAGTACACACATTTCTACGATTAAGGAAGGGCAAGTAATCCAATCAATCTCTAATACAAATGCACTTTATTATTAACGCACATAGTGTTCTTTGGCCTCACCGGACGTAGTATTAAATTAATTTATTGAACAAAAGGCGAAAACTAAGTTCACTTTGTTAATATGAATTATTGCCGGAGTGCGGCGAATATGGTTTCGTAGCACGTGACTTTTATAGAGTCGTAGCCGTTCGTAGCATATCTGTAGACCGAACGTAGCGCTCGTGTCTCGTGCAAATAGTCTGTAGTTGGTTTGTGTATTTTTTTACCAAGGTCGACCCGACAATTATTCTAATACTAAGTAAAAAGTAACTTCGGAAGTTTATCTCTCATATTTGAAACATGTTATTTGTAAAGTTAGACTGCGTCTGAATACATTTTATTCATATAAGATGGCCTCTATGTTAAAAATGTACATAGTCTTTTTAAATTTCATCATACTCGTGTAGCCATAATTTCTGTAGCCTGTTTTTATAATATTAAATAGGAATTTCCATGTTTAATTCATACACATACAAGGCTAGTATTATTATTATCATGTGATGTTAATATACAAAAGATTACAATAAAATATATAGAAATAGATTAATATTAATATTATATGTTTAAATATAATAAAAATAACGCAAATTCAAATATTAATGAATCTAGGTAGTATTTTATATTTATAAAAAAATACCATTTTAATTTGAACACCTA
The DNA here is from genome assembly GCA_905332985.1 of Mimas tiliae. NCBI lineage: Eukaryota > Metazoa > Arthropoda > Insecta > Lepidoptera > Sphingidae > Mimas > Mimas tiliae. The sequence continues at coordinate 5,127,133 of HG995242.1, read as the reverse complement.
CGGTTTGTCTCTCATATTTTCAAAACTGTTTTAACTACTAACCTTGAATTGAAGATTGTTTAAGTGATAATTTAATTTTAACGTTTTAACGTTTTACTGTTTTCTTTTGGAAAATATCGATAATATGTCCTGGAAGACGCTGTCTAAGCAAATTTTACAAGGACTGTTATACTCCACCGTTCTTTACTTACATCCAGCTGAACTTTCCTACAAAATTTGGTAATTAATCGGCCTTATTTATTTTAGAACTCTTACTTAGAGGCTGTTAATTAATCTATGTCTTAGTCGTAGTTTGTTTTAATGAATAACGTTAGAAATGAGGCGACATTTAGATATTCTTATAAACCATCTTGTATTAAATATTTTTAATAATTAACCACTAACATTGTTTATTTTGGTTCGATTATCGCACTGAGACAATGTTTGTGTGATCCACAAATATTTTTTTCGCATCTGGGTATTTTGTCCCCCAAAGGGATCGGCCGGTAGTAAAAACTACAAGCCAAGTCTATTTGTAACATGTGTTAAAAATCATGTTGCCGACCCTAGTGCGAGTGGCATAGGAGTAGGAAGGAAGGAAAGATATACAGATTGATCGATACTCCTATTCAAGGTGACAGTCATGTCGGCCCTCTGAATATGTTTCCACCATTCGGCTCTGTCATTTAAATCGGCTGATATAATTAATATTACTATTTAAAGTTTGTAATTTTCCGCTACATTCATTAGCTGTTGACTATAATTTAACTTTTAATATAATCTAAACTCTCTCTATCTAAATAGAGCTTAAAAGCTTTTTAGGACTTAGAACTTTTGAACTTAGACTGATTTCTCTTTCTGTTAGAGTTATTCTGTGGTTGTTTTACCCTAACAGGATTTCAAAGAAGCGAGAGATCGGTCCAACAAGAAAGCGATACAAATTTAAGCTTCAAAAACTATTAGAGGTGTTGCCCTCGCCTTTACTCAAGCTTCGTGAGTCTAGACGACGTACCACGAAACCCAAATCACCCCTTCCTTTCCCTAGTCCTTAACTATACCTATCCTTTAACGCCAGCAATACAAACATGATTATTATGGTTTTATGGATGTGTATGGGCGGTTCAAATCATTTGCCATCATGTGATCCATTTATCCGTTTGCCGTCCTTTATAAATATAAATAAATTAATATAAACACCCAAAAGTCACACACATAGCCCTGATCCCATACTAGGTTAACTTATATCGTGGGCATCAGGATCTACGAGGAACTTGGTCCCACAATACACAGAACCGAAACAAACGTTTGTGGATCACACAAATATTTGTCTCGGTGCCGGAATCGATCCCACGGCCTCTCGCTTCGTTCTCGACTACTCACCCACTGTGCCACGGAGTCTTCCATGTCATTATGAAGTATGAAAACGTCTATGGTTTCAATTTATCACCTCACGGTTAACTTCAAGCTTTACTAGACGGCTTTATTGATGTAGTTCCTCAAAGTAGTGTTGACTAGGACATACAAGAGCCAGTACATAATTGTCACGGTTGCGGTGTAAAAGTGTATAGTTATTATTCTTAAGCACTTTTTTAGCAAAACCTATATTTGACTAAAGGTAATTGTATAATGGTGCGGGCTAATCCGAACAATAAAATCGTTCTTTATTTCTTTCTTAAATTTGTCTCGTACTTGACGAAATGTACGACCGGCTTAATTTTTTTACATTTATACTTAACATTTTATGTCTCGTTACTCTTTTACTGCTCCCACTATGCGGGCTGCGTGTGTGAAAGAGTAAGAACGAACGAGTGTCGAGTGAGCTTTAAGTCGCCTCGCCTCATTTGAAGTGCGACCTAGTACTGGCTCAGTAGAAAAAGAGAAAACTTTTACAAACTCATTTAACTTTAATTTACTACTCAATACTAACTCGAAGTAGTCGAGAAATGTCGTTTTATCGTCAGCTTATCAGTGGACGTTACGTCAGTCACATATACTAACGCACTCGAACGTTATCATGTTTGTAGGTAAGTGTCAGGTTTACGATAGGAGAATCAACTTGACGTTATAATACTAAGGAGGTTAAGTACTCGACATAAACCTAAATACCGTGGAAACTCCCACATTACTTAGAAATACATCTGTAACTTTTTAACATCTAAAACAGCCTTTCTTCGAACATACTTTTGAACTACTTATCAATAAAAAAAATAACTACATTCAGATTGGTTCAAATTGTATGTATTACGATGCTACATATACACTAAACACAAATACACACACACACACAGCCAGACACAAAGGTCCATTCAATTCAATTCAAAGGTCTGAAAATTGAAAATCGGTCCCATTTGATACGGGAGCGTGTTAAATAATAGTAGTGAACGCGTGTATAATAGTTTTTTTTTGGTACAAAATTAGGTATTGTAGTACCACTATGCTCGCTCTTTATTAAATTACACATATTTACTCTACTAATACAGTAAACTATTATGATACGAGCCATAACTTATGTGTTACTTACAAACATGCCTTCGCTTAGACATCATCGGATAATAAGCAACCCAAAAGCCCATTTATAAATAGACATCGTACGTAAACATTAATGTAATTACAGAACTTTATTTTCTTTTATGTAAATTATATGATACTATTTTTACATACGATTATATGAGACTATAATCATATTTATGGCCTCATAATTACATTACTTAATTATATTAATAATATCACTTAATGAATGTGGTAATTCTTACAATTACTACTTACTTAGTAATATTGTAAGAACTTTCCTAGAAAAGTTAAAAGTTCGTTAATAACACCATTTGCAAAATCAGCCCCGATATTTGGAGATGCACAGGAACTGTTCGACTGCGTGTAGATTCGTCGACTTTCACACGTTCTTCACTTCACTTTCGACGTTCTCGGAAGTAATTTTAAAACACTAAACATAAGTTGTCAGGTTGTGGAATTTAAAAATGTTTAGAATCTGTCAAATGAATCGACCGTAAACCGTTTCACAAAAGCGCTACCCAATTTTGTGAACTTATGCTTGTAAATCTCTGTTGATTTGGCCTGGGTTCGGTCTGTATGGAAATTCCGAATTCATGAAATTTAAACGAGCTGTAGAATAATTTTGGCTTTTCTTTTTATATTCATTATACATAATTATTATTGTCACGCTGTTTTTGCTCTTATAGGTTATTAGGTGGTTTATTTCAACTATTTTTTATATGTAAATGGCAGCGATAGCTCAGCGGGGAATGGTACGGACCGCCGAGACGAAAGTCACGGGTTCAAAACTAACCTCAAGAGTATGCAACTCTGACTTTTCTAACTTACGTGTATATTCATTGTTAATTATCGCTTGCTTTAACGGTGAAGGAACATCGTGAGGAAACCTTGCATACCTGAAAAGTTTTCCTTTCGAAAGTATGTAATTTCAAATTCAAATCATTTATTCTGCAAATTGGATCATAAATATCACTTTTACATGTCAATCTTTATTTTCTTTATGTATATAATTCTACTGTACGTGTGTATGTGACTGAACTCCTCCTAAACGGGTCGACCGATTAGTTTTTTTTTTTTTGTATGCGTTTGGGTGGCGCCCTGGATGGTTTAGATTCACAATTGGACCCGGTAGGTGGCGCTGCTGTAGTTGCGGGTGAAACCGCGCGGGACAGCTAGTTATAAATAAATATGTAAAGTGTGCCAACCCGCATTAGGCTAGCGTGGTGGGCTAAGGCCTAACCCCTCTCAATCGTAAAGGAAGCCCGTACCCAGCAGTGGGATGTATATGATAATACAGGGTTAGTATTATTTCGGATATTATTGAATCTGGCTATTTAGCTTAAAATATACGAAATACAACCGTTTTTTTTTCGTTGAGTAATTCCTAATATTTACCTCGTATTCCGTCAACAAATCTCAACCAAATTTATATGGAATCATCCTTCCGGAAAGGAATCATCAACATCGGTTCACATTCGACGAAGATATCGCGTAATATACATAAAAAAAACAGAATAATTGGCAACCTGCTCCTTTTTTGAATTCGGTTAATAGCAAGTCCTCTTTTAGATAAAATAAATAGATGGTTATCCAAAATTCACAATAAAATCACAATATAAACTCGGAAGCCGAATGTCTACTGAATCCTAGAAATAAAAGGACAAAATATTTTGAATAAGGTTCTGACATTTTATTGAACACAATGAAAATAAGACAATACACATAAGAGCTTGGAGATAGCTGTACAAACAATGCATTCATTCAGTGTCTGTGTCTTGTGAAGTGCACACAGCCACAATGTCATGATAGCTGGCGTAACAGTGATACGATTGGCTATTCTCGACACCTGCTTTACATATTGTGGGTGACATAGTTCAGAGACGGCAGTGAGAATTATTGCGACTATTGTATGTAGATTGTGTCAGTAGTTGGTTAAAAAAAGAATTATAGGATTCTTATATGTACAACGCGTTTTTTATTAGCATGAATGACGAAGCGAGCAGGTCGCTCGTCTGATGGTAAGCGCAAGGGCATCCTAAAATTACAGGCTAATTTTAATCACTCGTTTATAAATCGATGCAAGAACGATTATTATAAATTATTTGTATTAACCCTACAATCTACGTAATCTCTAAGCATTAATATAATATTAAATCGCATCTTAAATCGCTAGAAACGTCATAGTCGTTAACTTCTATGAAAAAAGAAAATACTTTATTTATCTTATACTTATAATTTATCTCATACCAACGCAATCGGATTTGGCAATACGACGGGTAAATTACTTGTGGTGTACATTATCCGTGGCTTAAATTTGACCACATCTTTCTGTAATACGTTGTATATACAGTATGTAACAAAATCCCTGTTGGCCCTTTTTGGGTCGTGAAAATAGACATATAGACAACTTAATAAAAATAGTTAAAGTAAAAAAAATATAAACAGAAGCGAGATATGATCCTTACATAGGTAGTTTAGAAAATGAACATATTTAAAAAATGATTTGAATTTCTGTGTGTATTGACGAGGCCGGGGGTGCGTCCCGTTTGTTGTACGTGGACGCAGCAACATGCTATCTCGCTTTGGCTCCAAGTCATCCCTCTTGCAGAGGTAATCAAAAGTTTAAAAAATACTATTTTTATATTCCAATTTTCGTATGCTAGTTTTTTCATTATGTTTGAATATCGATTCTGATATCAAAGTTAAAACGCCAAACAGGGTTTTGTTACATATTGTAACTACAGACGAATTGAGAACCTTTGTTTTATAGTCGGTTAAAAAATTTACAGACATTTTAAAACCTATAACGTTGGGAACACTACGTGACGCTGATGACGTGCACATATCATATAGACGACAGCCAACGTTAGGTACTCGGGTCGTGTGTTTTTACAAAATATATTTTTTGAACGCCCAGTGAGTAGCTTTCACTCTTATCTTTAGTTTAGAACGTGTATGTTGTTTTTCTGTTATTGAATACACGCGCAAGGTTTGTTAAGCTTATATTGGTTATATTATGTACATACGTAAAGTTCGTTTTAGAGCTATTTGAATACTATATAGTAAGTAGTGCAAGGTTACAAGGTGGTAGGCCTCTCGCATGAGAGAGGCCGTCTGGGTTGGTACCACCGCTTTGTTTTTTTCTGCCGCCAAGCAAAGTGTGTAAGTCTGAAGGACATTGAAGCCAGGGTAATTACTGGGCATTATGAGACCTAACATAATATAATTATGTCTCGGGATGACGAGGTCAGTCCAGTGCCATGTAGTGCTTTGGAATTCAAAGCTCTGTGTAGTGTAGCTTCTGCTTATGGGCAGGTGTGGCGCTTACCATCAGGCGAGCGATTTGCTCATCTCGTCATTCAAGCTAATAAGAAAGAAAAAAGAATTGAATAACTGAAGCCATTCCTTTGAAGTAAGCCGGTTTAGTTTTGATATATCCCTGCTTGATACCAGTTTTCAGATATGTGAGACACTTTTAAAACCACTCGCATCGCAAGATTACTACTCGTTTGTCAAATAGGATTTAGCACTGGATGTAAGTCACGAGCTGACGTCAAACACGGGATTACTGTTCACAGCAATAAAATCTTTCAATAATAGGTACTTAGTAACTATTAATAATTGTTTTTATATGATACTAGCCTTTGCTCGCGGCTCCGCCCACGTGAACGGCCTTTTCCGGGATAAAAAGTAGCCTATATTACTCAGTGATAATGGAGCTTTCTAAAGGCTAAAGAATTTTTGAAAATGGTCCAGTAGTTTTTAAGTTTACGTTTAAGTTTTTATTCGTTACATACAAAAATACAAATATTTCCTCTTTATAATATTAGCGTAGAAGTGTAGATTACTCCTATATGATATATTTAATCTTTGTGTCTGACATAGTCAAAATTGACTCAAAGTCCCTAAAATAAAAAAAGAAATTAAAAAAAACTGTGTGGTGTAGTTGTTGTTGCCGGCTAAGTTTCTGGTGGGAGAGTACCTGATCATTTGTGTACCGGACAGGATAGTGACCACTGTACACATGGTGAAAACTACCATAGTGGCTTGTTCAGGCGAGACGTGTTCCGGGGTCAGCCAACGTATATCCAATAACTTCAGGCCGACATAATTCTGCCGATCTCGAGGGACACAATGTCTCTTAGCGGTTGATATTATATTACGACTGCTCTGAGATTCAGCTTAGTCACTTTGTCGTGCCGTACATTTGGAGATACGCCTCATCTTCTTTTTACTGGACCTTTAGTATGGTGCCATACACATTTAAAAAAGGACTTTTCGCGTGTCACATATTCTCAGTTCAGTCGTGGGTTAAGTTGGTGAGGCCAAGCTCGTCTTGGTTGTCTAAGGGGCTGTACCTATGGTACTGTATGGAAATCTATGGTACGAGAAGGCGGACCCTGGCAACCAACCGGGATAATACTAGGCAGACAGAAAGTGTACCTATACTAATCGCGTGACGTAACACGTTAACACCTTCAGCCGTACGCCTGTTTATAGCCTTGAATGAGAACCGCTGACAGTTTTGATTGATGGACATGCCACCGGGGGTTTAAGCTTCTGCGGAAAAAACACGATTCTACCGATAAGATTTTATAATAATGAAAGGGTTTTTGGTAAGGTATTGTTACGGAGTAGAGTATGATGCTTGACTGATAGTTTTAAGTTTAATTTATGTAGTAAGGTTTGTTTCTCGAATATTGTATTGGAAGTCAAAGCGGATCCAAATCTTAATAAAATAAAGGATCGTATACAACTTAGAATCAATAAATGCCATACAATATGTTAACCCTTTTTTATAGTATAGGCCGGCAAACAAGCAAGTGGGTCATCTGATGATAAGTGATCTCCACTGCCCATGTACGCTCACAATACTAAAATAATCATAGGCGCGTTGTCGACCTTAAAGGAAAGGGATTAGGAAGGGGAGGGGAATTTGGGCCTCCGGATATCTCACTCACCGTACGAAACTCAGCAGCAAGCTGCTACTTTACGCCAGTTGTCTGTGAGACACTGGTAACGACCCGGACGAGTTCCTTTCGCATTTATAATACTAGTATGGATAAATAGCATTTTACCTTCAACGCTCAGCTGCGGTCATTCGCTAATTCCGCGATAAAGCCATGACAATGCAAACCTAAGTATAGTCGGCTAAGCTAGCCCCTAGGATGCGGATTGCGTGATGACCATACGTTGGCGATAAGCCGTGTACACAGTGACGTAATCTCGTCAATTCATTTTCTCGGATGGCGGCCACCGATATGCAAGTGCGATAGCATGCGGGAACAGTGAATATGTACTTGTAGTGCGATATGCTGATTCATATCTAGTGTTTACCAAAATGAACATTTACGGCCGGTTACTGAAAGGCTTGTCATGTTCTACTACCGCATTGATTTTAAATAAAGAAATATAAATATCAGCACTAAATTCTAATTCGAAAATAATCGAGAAATATCCCGGGACTATACAATGGCTACTTTGTGCAAATAACCCGCAGACGTCACTTAATAAAATATTTAACTTTTATATGGTTGATCATCAAACTACTGTTGGCTTACTGTTGGCTTCGACCTGGTGATAGGATTGGGTACCTGATACATTTATGTAACCTACTGGTAAGCAATCACCGTACAAATGGTGATAAATCCACCATATTGGCTCGATCAAGCGACTCGTAGTGAATTTTGTACAGAACTGTTGTAGAATGATTCAAATAGTAAATTAGAAGTAGAAAGTTCTACTAGTTATTACTAGAGCAAGCTTGCATTGTAGAGCCACGCTGTTAACAGTTTTGTCTACAGCATGAATGGGCCGGTTCGATGGGGTCGTTAACCCTGTCTCACAGAAAACCGGCGTAAAGTAGCAGCTTTGTGAGTGAGATATTCGGAAGCCCAAATCTCTCTCCCCTTGCGGATTGGAATCATAATCTTTCCTTTCCTTTAAGGTCGGCAACGCGCCCATGAATCTTTCGATATTGTGAGCGTACAGGGGCGGTTGAGATGACCCACTTGATCATTTTCCGAACTATGCTTTAAAAATAATACAGCTAGCTTCGTAAAGTTATAGGTAAATCTACGGATTAAAATAAGTAACAAGCAACATATTAAAGGATCGTAGCGTTCCGGTATTGTACTGTAGCGGTTGAAACTTCACCCGATGGTTTTGGAAATAATTTATTCAAGATATGAGAGATGTTTTGAAACAAAGTCTACGAGAGTTGTACAAGACCCGGTACATATATTTACGTACTTACATTGTTCACTACTTAATTTTGTTTTTGTGTCAATAATAGATGTGTATGTGTCCTTGAGTCTTGTGACTAGGTTTTGTTTGTCTTTTAGATATTTTATTTGAAGAAAGTAAAATTATATTATTGACAGCCTCCGTGGCGCAGTGGGCGAGTAGCCGGCTGTGAGGCAAGAGACCGTGGGTTCGATTCCCGCACCGAGACAAAATGTTTGTGTGATCCACAAATATTTGTTTCGGTTTTGAGTGTTTTCACCCCAGAGATGATGACGTCAGGGGCGGTCATAAAAACTATAAGTGAAATCTTTCAGTAACATGTGTTAAAAATCATGTCAATCCGACCCCGCTGCGAGTGGGATAAGGGAAGGTGGAAGAAGAAGAAGAAAGTAAATTTATATTAGGTATTTTGTATAAACTCTAGAAATATTACTTATGATGGTTCAGTCACGATTTAAATGCCAGAACCAGATCGTACTAGGGGTACAATCTAGCGGACGGTTCCAAAAACGCTGGCCTGACGTATAAGAGGGAGACTTGAGGGCCAATGGTACTGGTAATGGCTTACTACAGAGAATCGGGTGAAGTGGAGGTGTCTAATTAAGAAGGCGGACCCTGGCCAGGATAACGCCAGGCAGAAAGAATAAAAGACACTATGTACTTGACCAATTTGATCGCAGAACCTTAAAACTGTGTTAAACCACTGCAAACATAAATAAATATGGCAGTTGAGCCGGACTGAGCGCTATTCCGTAGGAAATTGCATTCGTATTTTAATGAGATTTAACTTATTTTTATGCAGGAATACGGTAATTAGTTTCATAAAAATATTTTTATGATTTGTAATATGAAATCAGCTTTTATATTAGTTCATCCTGAAAACGGAATTCGAAGTGGTTTTTATGCGTCAGCACATCTTTTGGAATGCAGGGTTGAGTAAAATGTACTTAGATATTTATTTTATTTGATTTTTTATTATATTGTTCGTTATTAAATAATATATTGGAGTGTAAGTGGGCCACCAACATCTTAGGCCCAAAGCCAACCTCACCAGCACACGGTATACTCTGCTGATTAACAGACGAGGCAATGGCGAGACTTTTTTTTATTTATTAGCTTGAATGACGAGACGAGCAGGTCGCTCGCCTGATCATAAACAGAAGCAACGCCACACAGAACTTTAAATAACAAAGCACTGCATGACACTGAACTGCGCTCATCACCCCGAGACATAAGGTGTTAAGTCTCATAATGCCCAGTAATTTCACTGGCTTCAATGTCCTTCAAACCGGAACACAACAGTGCTTACACACTGTTGTTTGGCGGCAGAAATAGACAAAGCGGTGGTACCAACCCAGCCGACCTCTCGCAAACGAGGGACCTACCACCTTGTACTACTTGGTTCTCGTTATGGGTTGTGGGTGACAGAGGGCAGATTGCCGGACATAATATCAAACCCACCGTCAAATCGTGATGGTAAGGTGGATCCTGGCATTAAGCCTAAATAACGCCAGGCAGGAAGAACTTATTAATATTAATAAAAAAAAGATTAATAGAAGAAAGGAAGAAATATTTACTTAAATATACAACATAAGTAAACTTCATCTTATTGAAACCAACACACAGACGCAAAGAGTTTTCATAAGACAGGTACTAGCATTCCACAAAGAATGTAAAATATATAGAAAACGTAAAGGGGTTAGGCTATTTATTTCTTGTCTACTCAGAAGAGAATGGGGCTGTGTTTAGTGAAATTCTATTTTATTTATTACAGTACTGTTTTTAACTACATAGAGTAAGATGAATGATAAATCAGCGGTTGTAACTTTAGAAGGAATTAAAAATGTATAAAATAATCTGACATAATTAATAAACGACCAATAAGCCTTTGACAACCGTGCCAAGCATCTCCCTAAAGAATGTTATCGCATTGTTAAGTCTTAGTCAGGGATGGAACCAGAGACCTCAGCACAGTAGTCGTACCGCGTACGCATTATAACTGCGCCAGGCAGTCGAAAACAATGTGAAAGAAAGAAAGAAAGAAAAGTAATTTATTTATCACAACACATTACACAACATGCATACATCTATTTAAATTATGCAATAGGTATAGCAAGATTATTGCACGTTGTGGCTGTGAGTTATGACAGGTAGGTGACCACTCAGCGTAATGCTGTGCTGTGGTGTGACCCGCAACACAGCGCTGATTTTCAGTGGTCACCTTAAGTGACATCCGGACGCAATGCTAGCGAGACACTCAATCTTGATAATTCGCGACACGGTCCTTGACTGTCATTTGACAAGTTAATCATGGTTAGTGCCACGCGACCACGGATAACATTTACTTACATGACGCGACATAGCCTTAGCACTTTATTAATCGACTAGCTTTTGAACGCGGCTCTGCTCGTATGAATATTTCCTTGCAGGATAAAAAGTCGCCTATTTTCTAATTTAGGTACCGATCTATCTGTGTGTTAAATGTTAACAAAATCCAGGCAGCCGGACTAACAAACATCTAAAGAACAAAAAAACACCCTACAGTCATACATATAGTCCTGACTCCACACTAGGTTAAACCTGTATCATGGGTATCATGAACTAAGAGGAACTTGCGGTCCCACAACACCCAGACCCAAAACAAAGATTTGTGGATCACACAAACATTTGTCTTGGTGCGAGAATCGAACCTGCGATCTTTCATTATCCCACTGCGCCACGGAGACTGCCTTCTCTCAAAAATCTATCACATATATTATGTTAGTAGAATAGGAGTGTAAGTGGGCCACCAACATCTTAGGCTCAAAGCCAATCTCACCTGCACGTGGAACATTCTAGTGATTAACGGACGAGGAAATGGCGAAACTTTGTTCCTGTTGCGGGTTTTGGGGGTCAGACAGCGGGTTGCCCCACATGATATCAAATCTACCGTCGAACCATGCACGGACCCTGGCATTAAGCCGGGATAATGCCAGGTAGGAAGGATCTTTTTATTAAATTTAATTTTCACTTACTACCTAGTATTCAAATCGCTCCAAAACTAAATTTACGTATGTACATATAACCAAAATAAGCTTAACTAACTATGCGCGTGTATTCAATAAGAGAACAATAACATACACGTTCTAAACTAAAGATAAGAGTGAAAGCTTCTCCCTGGGGGTTCAAAAAATATATTTTGTAAAAACACACGACCCGAGTACCTAACGTTGGCTGTCGTCTATACGATATACGTACGTCATCAGCATCACGTAGTGTTCACAATGCTATAGAATTTAAAATGTCTGTAATTTTTTTTGCTTACCTGCTGATCGTTGCGGGTTGTGGGGGGTCAGACGGCGGTTCGGCTTACATAATATCAAATCCACCATCAAATCAGGATGAGAAGGCGGACCCTGGCATTAAGCCGCGATAATTCCAGGCGGATAGAGTACGTAATTGTTTCTAGTATGTAGAAGTAGTAAACTGGTGCTGTTATTGTATTAACGCACGATTGTAACATTTGGCCTCCAGATGATTTGTTTTCGGTACAAAATATATTTGAATTAACTACTCGTATGTGGGAGTTAATGTATTTCATTTATAACGTTTAATTAAACATAGTAATTTTGAAACGTGGAATATTGCAATATAAATGGAATGATGTAACAAATATATTATGATTTATAAATCAAATATTGCTTTGTAATTTATTAGAGTGGTAGAGCCACGCTGTAGGCAGTTTTGTCTCCAGCATGAATAGGCCGGCTCGACGGGGTCATTACCACTGTCTCACTGAATACCAACGCAAAGCAATGGCTTGCTACTGCGTTTCCTACGATGAATGAGATATCCGTTGGCTTAAATACTCTCCCCCTTACGAATCCCTTAATTACCCCTTTCTTTTAAGGTCTGCTTCGCGCCCTGGATTCTTCTAGTGTTGTGGGCGTATATGGGCGTTGAAGATCACTTACCATCAGGTGACCCATTTGCTTGTGTGCAAATTTATTTATTTATTTTTTCTATGCTATAGAAAATAGGTTATCAAATGGCGGTTTCATCATTTCGCTACAAAATCTTATAATATAATATTTTTTCCATCTTATAATGTTATCAGGTTTTCACGTCATTTGAAAAATATTAACAACTTACTTGCCGCGAGGATGGAATGTTATCTAGAAAGAGAAAAAAATCATCGTAACTTTTAATCTTTAAATCCTTGTCCACAACTTCTTAAGAAATTCAAATACTTAATAGAACAATTTTTACATGTTGAAATGATGTTAGAAAGTCCTTTTTCAAATTGACGAACTACCAACTCATCCCCACTTATTGTTCTAAACATGTGAAAATTCAAAGAAAGTTGTTCTCAAATGTCCCAGTAATGATTACGGAACTCGTCGAGTGGTGACAGAATGTGGACGTTTGTGCCATGACCAAGTTTGCACTGCACAATGCGGTCGCAGCTCGACAATTCAGTTTGGGAATTTTACTAGGAACGTTCTGATATTCAGAATGGTATTGTTTCGTCGAGTTTTTATAGAGTGGCCAACGAGGATTTTTTGTGTGTTTTAGTGGGTCCATGTGAATTTTTACTGAGGTTATTGACTTTAAATAGCAAAAGTTCAGGAAACAAGTGGGTCACCTGACGTTAAATTTTCATCACAGTCCTTGAACATTACTACTAGGTGTGTAAGCATTGTTGTGTTTCGGTTTAAAGTACTGTTATAAGTGCTGGCAGTACTAAATAATAACACAACGGTTATGACGTCACAATATTATTGTATGACGTTATATTGTCTCTTAAATCCATAAGATACTCTGACTTATTTAATTATTCAATTATAAATAATATACACGTTATTTAGAACGATCTAACATGTTCAATAATAAATACAATTACTAATGTGAACTATTTGTGAAAAGGTATAAATAAGGTAGAATAATTATTGTCGGCAGTCAGTCGGTTGCCAAACGGAATATAAAGTGTTACTCTGCCCAAATAAATGGAGAAGGTCGTGTACATTGTGTTTCAATTGTTCTACTTCGTTACATCACATATATTGAAGCTTGAGCAATTACTGGGCATTATGAGACTTGAACAACTTATGTGTCGGGATGATGAGTGCATTCAGTGCCATACAGTAGTAATATAAATTTCTGTGTGGTGATGTTTTTTGAGCTGGCGTTGCGCTGACCATCAGGTGACTGACCATTCATGCAGGCGAGATTTGCTGCAAGGGGCAGAAATTCCAGGGAAAGTAAATAACAGGATCAGACAGTCGTGAAGTAGAAACAAAGTTGTATGAAGTCGTGGACCACGCACCGGTATTTCGATTTAGACGTGATATTATTTCAAGTATAGTTATATCAGAGGGTCAATTCTGCTATTTTAACTGACACTGCGAATGAATTTTAACCGAACTGAGTTTAGATTTTGAATTAATAAAAAATATGGCATTCTGCTCCTTTAGAAAATCGATATCATCTCAGTTAAATTGCATTTAAACTGTTAATTCGATCAACTTTCAATGTCTTTCTTTTGTTGAAATTATGGCTTCGCATTATTATGCATTTCGCCAATGACAAGTATTTTACCGAATTTTACGTATCAGCTGCCATAGACTAAATTCTAGAAATTAAAAATGACCTAAGCGACAAAATCAATGTTACCAACTCACAATAAAATACCCACAATATGACTAATTTCAGTGATTAAAAAATTACGTAACAGGAGGTTATGATTTTTTAATTAATTGATTTGACTAATTCCATGTATTTTATTTATTTAATTAATTGATCTATTCCATGGCATAACTGAAGGAAAACGGCACAATCGCGATTATTTTATTGAAATCTGAAATTCTACCGAATTACGGTTTTTTTATTTTTATATTAACACTGCTGAGGACATATTTATACTAATTACAAATTGTGCGAGAGTTTTGGCGGGAATTTTGACAGTGCGATTGATCTCATAATTTAATCTACACTAATATTCTAGAGAGAAAAGATTTTTTTGTATTTTTGTATGTAACAAATAAACTTAAAAACTACTGGGCCGATTTCAAAAATAATTTGGCCGTTAGAAAGCTACATTATCAGTGAGTAACATAGGCTGTAAACTCATTTCTAATACTTTACTGAAATAACGAGCACACAAAGTCGAACAATTTTGACTACTTTTAGTTGCTTGCAGTAAAAGAGAATAAAGTTAACTGAATTTATCTGCAGTTAACTCACAGTCACTTCACCTCAGTGTTGCCAAGTCAGATTTTTGAAAATACCGTGTTGTCCACATTAAAATACGGTATTTGCGCCAAAAATACGGCATGTGCTTGATGGGAAAAAATACAGTGTATTTTACAGTGCAATAAAATGTCGTACAAAAAAGGAAATAATTAAATTAATAAGTAAAATATAAATTTATTTTAAACTTTATATCCTAAACTAACTTAATATTTTATTTGTATATATCGATCGCTGCAGAAATGGATGGCTGCGATGATGATGATATCGGTTTAGTTTTTTTATTGTGTTTAATCAAAGAGTTTTATGTATACTACTAGACAAGCTGCGCGGTACATAGAAATTGTACCACTAAGTTGCAGTCAATTGACCGTAACTAAATATTACCATCTCGCTTACTCTCAACTAGAACCCCTATTGCGCTCCCTGTTTGTGAACTGTCAAACTCCCGCGTTTGCGTTATTACGCAGATTTACTTCTAAATAACCTGTCTATTAAACAACAATAATACGAAATTTTGACTGTAAAAAATACTGTGTCTCCATACACTGTATTTATAAAAATACGGTGTCCAGTAGATGGTGAAAATATGGCAGATTTGCTGTAATTACAGTGCACTTGGCAACACTGCTTCACCTTTAGTCACATTTCGTTCTCAATTAATATTTTGACGTTTGTCTATGGACGAAATGTATTTTATATAGTTAAGTGTCAAATTTATTGTTACCAGAATGCCGTTTTGGTTCAGTCAACTTGTATTCTACTTTCGATATCATTGCGATCTAAGTTCTTGAATATTGGTTTAACAGAATACCATTTGCAACTTTCTTGTCGCTGAGATTAGATCGGAATGATATTTTGAACATTTAAAATTACGAGAATTGGGCCTCAGCTTACTCACAATAATATCCATTGTATTGCATTGTAGTGTGCTTACGCCCATGAGAGTATTATATTGCCGGTAGATAATTTTATGCAATGGTAATTATATTTACACCTAGCTGATAAAGTGGTCGTTCAAAGTATCTCAATCCCTTTTATGGCACCCTCGAGATAAGGTGAAATTAGTATGACTTCAACGAACAAGATTGTTTTAATTATCAGATTATAATTATTAATATCTATGAAACAAAATACGTCTAAGGTAGATAGATAGTAACTCATTATTGTAGACACACAAAAAACAGCCAAAAATTAACAGCTTGTTAATAAATGTGCCACAAGTGGCGGCCTTATCACTAAAAAGGGGTAAAGATACCTTAAATGGTCACTAAAAGGGGTAAAGGTACCTTAAAGGATAGTGAAAGAAATTTCATTACAACGATAGAATATGATAAGGATCTCATAAAATTCAGCGTACCACGAAATAAATTTTACGCATTGTGGTTCTTTCGTAAATTAATTATTCTCCTTCGCTGCTTAGGACGAATGTTTCAGTGCAGGTTTGCGTTGAAATGATCGATATATCACAAAATTTGTTACCTTTAGGATTTCAGAGTCAGTTTTATTGTAAAGTTTTCATAGTTTTATTAAGTATTATTTATATAAAACAACTGCCCTTCGCGGTTTCAACGCAATTATGTTACTGCCTTGCTCCCATAGGGCATAGCTTGATGTACTTACAAAAAACCTTCCGGAATAAATTCTCTAAATGATGGTGAAAACAGCACCTGAATATTTTTCCTTTAAGATCTACACATCGAAATAAGATGACTAGAACGGTAACATAAATGAATCTGCCAAAAATACGGCTCCACTTACACATGCAAAGGTAATCACACGTAACACTCATACACGCAACAAAAATTAATGAACGTTCAAAATCAACTTTATTTCATAAAACTTAATGTCTAAATATTAAATTTCTAGATCGAGATACGACGTTCTACACCGCGCAAATCTTAGACGTATTAAGTGTCAACTAGTGATCATGAATACATTTTTATGAATTGAGGGATGAACGAGCTGCGTAGACTTTTATAGCCCCGCGCCCTTGCGCAGAGTTTTCATTTTTCACAGTGGGGTAACTTTTTTGCTTGAGTTACGTTTCTCGTCATCTTATTTCGTTGGATCTACAACGCATTCATGATTCTTCTAGTATTGTGGATGTTAATGGGCGGTTGAGATCACTTTCTTGTTTGCTGGACTCAGACATGAAATGGTATTTTTAATAGCATTGCATTTACTTATGAATTATAAAATACTAGCTTTTGCTCAAGGCACCGTCCGCGTGAATGGCTGTTTCCGGGATTTATGTAGCCTATATCCAAATGCAGGTCATGATCTACCTGCGTGCCAAATGTTATGCAAAACCATTAAGCCGTTACGGCGTGATAGATGAACAAACATCCAAATTCACAAACATCCAGACTTTCACATTTATAGTACCAAGTACTAGGTTAATTAATTGTTAGTGCTTACATAATACGGCGGTGGCGTCGTGTGCCGGGTCGGTCACTTCCCTGTAACATGGTTGAGGAGGCCGATGGCTGGCACATGCGTCATACTCGTGAATGGGTGCTGCTTGTGTGGACTGGTCTGCTCAGACTGTTTTGCTTGTTATATAACACATTAGATATCTCATCTTATTTCTTAAAATTAATTGTGTTATCGTAGTACAAATATTGTAAATGAATTTTGAAAAGAGCAACGTTAGAGTTTCTTGTCCGTTCTTTTTTAAAGAAACAGCATTCCGAACTGGCGGTAGAGTAAAAATTTGACTGAATCTAAATTATGTATAACATTTTTATGGATTCAATACATATTTTCATTTCATTTCAATATTAAGTATCTAAAGCGTAACTTAACCCTACAGAAATGATGCTTGAATACAATTTGATCGCCCATTAACTCAATTTTAATATTAAATCCAGTCACCGTAACCATCCTCGTCTCGCGAATCATTTTCACATTTCTCCAAGCCTTTCAAGACTTCGTCAGTCAACTTTCTTTAAAGCCAAACTCATTAAATTGTCATGATACAAAACCCTATTAAACTATTTGGAAACAATCCGCTCCGGTTTGTAAAACTCATCAAAGTTGCAAGGGGACCGTTTGGACGCGCTGCGACAGTGTATAACCTACTGAATACAATGTTCCAGTTTTGTCATTTGTGACAGGAAGGTGCGGTGCGGTTTTATTTATATTACAATATTGGAAATGATTTAATATAAATAAAACTGGAAATGGAAATGTGACAGCCTCCGTGGCGCAGTGGGTGAGTAGCCGGCTGTGAAGCGAGAGATCATTTTTTATTAGCTTGAATGACAAGACGAGCAGGTCGCTCGCCTGATGGTACAGAAACAGAAACAACGCCACACAGAACTGTAAATAACAAAGCACTGCATGACATCGGATTGCGCTCGTCACCCCGAGACATAAGGTGTTAAGTCTCATAATGCCCAGAAATACACTGGCTTCAATGTCCTTCACACCGGAACTCAACAGTGCTTACACACTGTTGCTTGGCGGCAGAAATAGACAAAGCGGTGGTACCAACCCAGCCGGCCTCTCGCATACGAGGTACCTATCACCTTGTGCAATGGGTTCCATTCCCGCACTGCGCCAAATGTTTGTGTGCTCTATAAATATATTTTTCGGGTCTAGGTGTTTTCTCCCCAGAGGGATTGACGGTCATATCTTTTCGATGGATTGACGTCATGCTGGCGATTTTTCACCAAAGGTTTTAAAGCCAAATCTTTCTGTAACATGTATTTAGAAAAAGCAAGTTCCGCTGACCCTACTAGGAGTGGGATAATGGCAGGTGGAAGAAGAAGACAATATTGGAAATGTTGAAGGTTCAGCCATACCGGGCACAATTTCCAGACTCCGGGCTGATAATGAGCATTTCGTAATAGAAAAACCCAATACCACCAATACCAGAAGTATTAATATATGAATATACTTGAGTGTAGAGCAAATCAATAGGGTCATATTGTCAAAATACAAAGTTTATGGAATAAAAATACACCGAGACTTACGGCTTCATAAATCTCCGAGACATTGATAAATGAAATCAATTTATTTTTAGACAGCAGGATTTAAGAAATCACTTTGTCAAATTATTTAATTTGTTTACATTTTATCGAAGCCCTTAAGCCATGGTGAATCAGGAAAAGCAATTTACATAATGATCCGACAGCCAAGTGAAATAGAAAAACTCTCGAAATATATTTTATAATCACGTAGAAAATTATGGACCCATTCAAAAATTGTTTATTGTATTTTGAGTGGTAGAGCCACGCTGTAGACATTGAGTGGTAGAGTTACGCTGTAGATAGTTTTGTCTACAGCATGAATCATCCGGCTCGTCCGGGTTGTTACCACTGTCTCACAGAGAACCGGCGTAAAGTAGCAGCTTGCTGCTGGGTTTCGTCCGGTGAGTGAGATATCCGGAAGGCGAATCCCTTCCCCTTTTCAATTCCTTAATTATACCTTTATTCTAGGGTTGGCAACGCGCCCACTATTCTTTACGTATTATTGGCGCCAATGGACAGTGGAGAACTCTTACCATCAGATAACACACTTGCTCGTTTGCTGGTCTATGCTATAAAAAAAACTCAACACAATCCACTAACAGTATGAGACATTGATTAATATTAAAAACCATCCATTCACTTCGTACAATATAAATTGACAGGCGAGCTTTATACATTTTATTTTACATCACAAACAGGTTCTCGTTGCTTCGGACAACGCCTATATAAAATATTCGCTGTGGAGTGCAATTACTGATGCTTTTAACTCTTGAAATGGTCACTACCACAAGCTTTAATTTCCTTTGTTGTATATGTGATGACAAAAAGGCACCGATGAAATTTTAATGCGAACAGACCACACGGTTGACGTGGATTGGTGTAAAAATTCAATGTTATCTTTTTACACTACAGAGCAGCAAGACGAGCAGGTCGCTCGCCTGTTGTTAAGCTACGACAGCCAATAAATAGTACTCGTGATATAAGACGTTAATTCTTAATAATATCCAGTAATTCCACTGACTTCATTTTCTTTCAATCCGGAAAATAACAGTGCTTACACACTGCTGCTTGACGGCAGAAATTGACGTATCTAAACTTACTTTCGCATACGTGAGACCTACCATTTAGCTATCTATGACACTTTAGCCGCGGATTTACTAATTAACTATAATGATGAAAACAGCATTTGTGGCTAAAGAACTTCATGAACGTTGTTCTAAGTTTACACAAAACTAAGTTAGAGTCCCATGAATATAGTCTTCGCTAAAGTAAATATACAAAAGCCTCATTGTTTAAAAAGGAGGTTCTGTATTCAAGCCGTAGGTAAATCTATTTGCGATTTTCTCAAAAACTAATGAACCCATCCATTTTGCCGATTGTTTCACTAACTTAATAAATAAACTAAATAACTTGATAAAACTTACTCTATGAAAGGTTTTAGTACATAATCCATTAAGTTATCATCTGAAGTAAGGTACATTTTTGTGCAAGTAACACCAAACTACATAGGTAGTTGCTCAAAAAAATTACATTTTAGTATGCAGTATATAATATGAAAGTTCATAAAATGTTACAAGTCAAAACATTTGGTATGCGCCTCTCGTCTGCAAGATTTTCGTACTGAAACGGCATTATCATTTCGCGAATATGTTTATATTATATGCTACAACATGTATGTGTATGCAACGACGAAGATAAATCCCACATGCACTGAATATGAATATCGTTACAGTGCTTTTCGCATAGTTTACATTAAATATTGTTTTTTTTCGACTTGTGCTGTTAGCCTATATCGCTTTGACAGCTTCACCCGACTGTATAGCTGGCGCTTACAGGTCTCTAGCCAGAAATCTTTGCCAGAAATATATTTAACTAGCTGTTGCCCGCGGCTCCACCCGCGTGAATGCCTATTTCCAGGATTTAAGTAGCCTAGTGGGCGACAGCGGTGGGCGCGGCGTGGGGGGTGATCGTATCAAGCGAGTCCCGTCATCGCGATCGGTGTGAGAAACGCGCTTGACAAAAGTACTAATATCGCTATTAAAAACGTGTGGGAGTTTTTGGGAAGAGGTATTATTATTACGATTGGGCAAGGAAAGTGCATTTATCCCGGAAAAGGCCATATGCGCGAGAGAGCCGGAAGCAAAAATTAATATTACATCATTCATGTTGACCACTTTCTTCTTCTTACACCTGTCCTTATCCTACTTGCAGTGGTGTCGGCCTAACATACTTTATAACACATGTTACCGATGCATGTTACAGAAAGATTTGGTATGTAGTTTTTACGACCGGCCGCCTCCTACTCTCTCTACTCAACTCCTCTAAGGGAGCATGTTGACCCCTTTAATGTATGAAATTCTAAATTACAGAGAACATACATAAGCTCACACCTTTATCCCCGAAGGGGTAGGCAGAGATGCAGCTAGTGCTACACCCATGTTTCGTCGAGCTTATTAAAATAGTAATTATTATGGAACTTCATATTATATTGTTAATTAATACAATATGTACTTAGCAAATCATAATTACAATATGCTATCATTAGTGTATGTGACACACATGTGTATGTGTTGAGCTAAATTAACAATGAAGGGGGTAAAATTAATCAATATTCCCTTTGTTCCATCCTTGTGGGGTAGAAGACGAACGTAGCTTGTATTGTTCTATTATAATTACAAGGTGGTAGGTCTCTCGTATGCGAGAGGCCGGCTGGGTTGGTATCACCGCTTTGTCTATTTTTGCCGCCAAGCAAGTAAGCACTGTTGTGTTCCGGTTTGAAGGACATTGTAGCCAGTGAAATTACTGGGCATTATGAGACTTAACATCTTAAGTCTCGGGGTGAGGAGCGCAGTCCAGTGTCATGCAGTGCTTTGTTATTAAAAGTTATGTGTGGTGTTGCTTCTGTTTATGAGCAGGCGTGGCGCTTACCATCAGACAAGCGACCGGCTCGTCTCGTCATACAAGCGAACAAAAAACTAATATCTACGTTTTAAAATATACTTCTTCTTGCTATATTATATATTTATCGGAGTAAAAGCATTACAATACATTATGAATACAGGTAATAAGTAACATATAGCCAGTTTAAAGGTAGTTATTTTGTTTAATTAACTTTAGATGACGAGACGAGCAGATCGCTCGCATGAAGCACCACCAATGAGAATTTCACTATTAAAACTTAGTAAATCTATGGAACCATATACCGTTGGTAGATATGAAAGACTAAGCAACACTAGCTCTCACGTCTCCCTCTAATACATCAAGCCATCGATTTTTGGGCTATCCGCGATCAGCATTTTTGAGTATGAAATTGCCGTTCTGTACTAAAAAAGTTATATTTCTATTAATCAAAGTAACCACCCATGCTATTGATGCATCTTTGCCAGCGCAGTGGCAATATATCGATGCCCTTCTTGAATAAATCGGCTGGACGTAAGGCAACGAATTCTTAAAAGGCATTTTGTATAGCTTCTCGGGTATTATTTTTTTTCCGCTAAAAAGTTGTCTACTAGATGTAATTTTTTAAATTTGCTGTTCAATACAGTTGATTAGTGGTTAAATTCTTTAAAACTAATGAACTAGACCCTTAGCTAATACATAAATAAGCTGTATTTAAAACCAAAAAATCTAACGAAATGTCTATGTATTAAACTTATTACCTATTCACAGCTATAAAACGCATGTTTTCGATGCGAATATATTATCTGGATAGGATAAAAAATATGGGTTTAGTGCCGTTGGCTGTTTACTTTATGTAGAAAAGGATGATTTCGAAGGAAACATCTCGGTACGAGTTCAAGGCACGCGCCACAATACGACCGCGAAGTATTTGACACCAATATTATTAAAGTATTTGAAATCTGTTTAAGTATTTCAGCGGGCGAGTAGCCGGTTGTGGATAAACGAGAGGCCGTGGATTCGATTCTCGCACCGAGACAAATATTTGTGTGATCCACGAATATCGGTTTCAGGTCTGGGTGTTGTGGGACCGTAAGTCCCGCGTAGTTCCTGATACTCACGATACAGGTTAACCTAGTGTGGGATCAGGCCTGAGTGACTGAGTGTGACTGTTATATTATTATTATTATTAATTAAATATTATTATTTACAAACATTAATATGAAATATGAATTGTGGTAGTTAAATATGTATTACAAGATTCTCTATGTTTGAAAATATATATTTTGGTGCGGTAATAAATTAAACAACTTGCTAAAAATATGCATGTTACAAAATAAATGTAAAGAATTGATAATGCAATAAATATATACTTTATTTTTTTTGTTAGCTGTCAGATACTGCTAATAATTTTCGACATATTTACAAGTATTTAGTGAGAAAAAGCATTATACATTTCTTCGTAATGTCCATTTGTATGAATGTAATTGCTTAGTCCTAATTGTGACACTCAGCTAACGTTTAACTTTGACATTGACCTTCGACATCGAGTTTGAACGTCTCTTCTAACTAATTTCTCTAGTTTCACT
The DNA here is from genome assembly GCA_905332985.1 of Mimas tiliae. Taxonomy (NCBI): domain Eukaryota; kingdom Metazoa; phylum Arthropoda; class Insecta; order Lepidoptera; family Sphingidae; genus Mimas; species Mimas tiliae. Next base: position 5,103,705 of record HG995242.1, on the reverse strand, counting down.
AAACTATCAGAGTCGGATTAAACAAGAAGAGAAATAGGGAATTACCGATTGTACCTTTTAACAGAAGTTTAATAAACGTACAAGTGACGTAACGGTAAAGGTCTGGAGGCCAATACTCGTAATTTTTTATTATCAAAATATAATTCCGATATAGTAAAGAAAGTTCCAAATGGTACTCTCTTAAACCAGTAATCAACGTCAAATGTGAACATAGATCGGAATCTGATCGAAAGCAGAATAAAAGTTGACTGAAGTCAAAATGGTATTCTGCAAACATTTTTAAATGACACAATATGTCCTTATATAAAGGTCAAAATTGTGACTGAATTGAGATTGCAATGAAATCGAGATGATATTATATTGAAACAGGATTGAACTTAACGAGGAGCAGAATACCATTTTTAGTCAAATCAAAATCTAATCTCAGTTAAGTCAAAATTCATTCGCAGTGTCAGTTAAATACAAGAATTGGCATTCTGATTGCGGGACCGAGACAACAGACCCCGACACACGAAGACAGCGACTCAACCGTTTGTATCAAACTTCAAATACAATTGTAATTGTTCGATTTGGGATTTGAGCCCTTTGTCTTGGTTGTGGGCTCCTTTTCTTTGAACGCAGTGTCAGACCATTGTACATGACAACTAGATAGAAGTCTAGCCAGCCTAATTCCGATTAGAAGCGCAGGGTCACCCTGGTGTCTCCACAGGCTTCACGGAGTGAACTCGGTGTGTTGTTGTTTTAGCCCGTTGTGTAGCTACAGCTTCGCATTCTAGCATGACGTGAGGAGCTACTTCGGCCGACAGGCATCCCCTATATATAGGGGGCTAACGGTCATAGACCTAGAACACATAAATGTTTGTTAAGTAGGCAATGTCCAGTGATGTTGCCTACGATTATGCAGGATTTGAACCCATGACCTAACGATTTCTGTTACCTAAGTATACTGCTACTAGACCAATGCGGTGAAATTAATATGTGATATATATTGCATTTCCGTATATCCCTTCAAAGATGGGGACATTCATGCCGCCAAGCAGCAGTGACTCAAGGTTTGAAGGACATTGAAGCCATTGAAATTACTGGGCATTATTAGACAACTTAGTTCTCGAGGTGACGAACGCAGTCCGGTGCCATGCAGTGCTTTGTAATTCAAAGTCCTGTGTGGTTTTGCTTTTGTTTATGGGTAGGCGTGACGCTTACCATCAAGCGAGCGATTTGCTCGTTCCGTCATTCAAGCTAATACAATAAAATAACATGGCAGTTTCAATAACAATGCTTTAATGAACACGTTAAGTTTCCTTAATTATAAATATTGAAACACAGTAAAGGAGCCCCGATATTTGCTTTGTTAAGAACTTTTAACTCTAAATCCGGCCCCTTCAACAATATCGTTAGTAAAACAAACCACTTACCAATATTAATTGAACAGTTAACCTCCTCGGGTGTTTAATTAGCCATGCAGTCCTTAGAGATCAAACTCGATGGACACCAGATCATTTAATTAGCGACTTGTATCGCCATATAATGAATGGTTAGGCCTTTAGATATATTCCCTATTATAATCAAGTAATTTTGCCAATCTATGTTTACAATAGGGGTCATTAAATGTCGGTTTGTGCTTTTGATAACGATGCTCGTTTATTTATTAAGGGTGAGTTTCGTATTTGATGTTTAAGGAAATCTCGCTGATATAAGCTTTTGCTTTTGGTTGTATAACGAGGTAATGCCTGAACGCGTTTATGTAGAAGTTGATGATGCATAACCTATCTTCTCTTCTTCTTCCACCTGCCTTTATCCCACTCATAGTGAGGTATTCGCCACATGCTTTATAACACATGTTACAGAAATATTTGGATTGTAGTTTTTACGACCGGCCGTCTGCCTGAAGTCAACCCCCGTGGGCAGTAAACCCCCAGACCCGAAACATATATTTGTTGATCTTACAAACATTTGTCTTGATACGGGAATCGAACCTGCGGCCTCGCGCTTTACAGCTGGTTACTAGCCCACTGCACCGCGGAGACTGTCTGATGCAACTATATTGGCTAAAGTTTATAATATCGTAGAAAAATAAAATATATTTATTTCAGGCACATAGGTAATTAGAAATTTATTAATTACAACATTGTATGATAAATATATAAACCCAACAGTCAGACTCATGGTGCTGACCCCACATTATGATACGAATCTTGTGTCGTGAGTATCATGAACTACGAGAGACTTTCGGCCTCACAACACCCGGCCTCGAAGTCGCGGTGATGGAATCGAACCCGCGGCTTCTCATTTCACAGATTCTCACCCAATGCGCCACGAAGGCTGTCGATGTACAAAAATATCACATATTTTCAAAAATGTGACCCTTTGGTAAGTATACATATTGTAAATGTCTTAAAATTCCCTAAAGACAATAATAATTATACGATATTCGACGATATTTAGTAGTTAATACTAAAGGTTTTACTAAAAAAAAACAGAAACTGTTAGAAATGTAAATAAATATACACAAACATGAGTAACTGTTCATAAAACACCAGATCGATACCATATTGGTACACAGAATGATATATTTGGTAAAAATGTACACAAAATTCATAACTCGCACCAAACGCTTCCACTTTGTAACATTTATTGAAAATCCAGGTAACACTCCCGAACAGAATCCTTGAAACAAAACGGCAAATCCACTTTTATTGTGACACGTAGCTACAATAGTTATCGTTCGTTGGCAGCCGGCCGCGGACTTGTATCCTGCATTATCCTCTTTACAATAAGGCGCTATTCATGGTACGCACTTACTCACGCCTGTAATCCGTGAAGGGGTAGGCAGTGGTGTAACCAGTACACCCACATTTCGCCAAGCGTCTCTTTTTTTAATTTTTTTATCCTACCTTTGCAAAGTGACTACGATACACCTGATGGTAAGTGTAGCGCAATCCATCTCCGTCCCATGATGTGATAGAGGGTGAGCCTATCGCCATACCAGGCACAATTCCAAACTCCGGGCTGATACTGAGCAATTCGTAATAGAAAACCCCCTATATTACTTTTACCCCACCCGAGGATCGAACTTGAGACCTCAGCGCAGCAGTCGTACCGCGTATGCGCCACAGAGGCAGTTACAACTATGCCATCGAATAAAGTATTATAAAAAATAGATAAATAAATCCTATACTATCCCACTGGTTACGGGGCTCCAATATTAATGAGAGGCGTTAGGCCATTTATTCTCGAAATTACAACGCTATTAAGCGTGAGCTCATGAAACTAATTCATATTCAAACCCTCACCTGAATCCAATAAACAGTGAGAGATATAAAATATCAGATACCCATAAATCACACGAAGGATTACATACGTCAGTACTAAAATGATATATGGAGAATTTTACCCATAAAATTACTTTTGTAGCGATTTGTGTATTTGTGCCAAAATAACTTTTATTGCATGTAAGTACTCTTTTATTTATAACCTCATAGTGGGTTCACACGGTTCGATTTCATTAGATCAATTGCGTCAATCAAACCGTCTGAACAGATTCCCATCGAATTAATCAACAAGAACCATTAAGTTTTTGTTGGTTCAAGTCATTTGATCAACTAAAATTGAACCGCGCGAACCCGCTATAATTGTTTAAGTCGATTATAATAATATCTGTAATTCCTAAATGACATACAATATGTAAAAAGAGCTATTTGATATGTACTGTGTATAATCATTAGGACTTTACAATGTGGTTGGTCTCTCGTATGCGAGAGGCCATCTGAGTTGGTACTATCACCGAATAATCCTAGACATTCGAATCCCACGTCAGGTAATCACAATTTTTTTTTGATTGGCGAAAATCACAAGTCGCCCGGAATTCGCAGTTGCACCTAGTATGGCGATAAGTTCGCCCCCTATTATATTTTGGGACGGAAATAAATTCGACGATTCGGCTGACGCATGTTTATCTAATATAGGTTTTATAGCAATTACGAACACTGGTCAAAATTTATGTAGCATTAAATGTGTTCACTGAATATTTTCTACTCCTAAAAAAAGAAGAATACCTCGTCGTAATCCTAGCGGCTCAATAAAATCCTATAATCCACTTCTTTTAAAACAAAGGTACGAGTAGACCGATTTAATATATAATTATATCCTGCCATAGTATCTCTCATTTTAATAGAGAGGGGCAAGGAACCATCAAGAAAATGAATTAAAGATCTATAAACCTCAAGCGTAGGGACATTTTAAACTGGAGAAGCCAGAAGCAAAGCACGTTACAAGCATGAAGTCTTTCTATGAGACCGTGCTAGCTGCTTAGTCGAGCCGGCCTACCAATTTTTTTTTTTTTTAATATATTATATTTATATATTTTTTATAAATATATAAATATTTATATATATTTTATAAATATATAAATATTATAGCCTTTGAAGGCACGTGTGCTGAGGGTAAGTGGTTATCGTCGCCCATAGACTTTGGCAATCCGCCGAGCCGCTGCCTACTGTGAAAGTACCTTTCTAAGCCTCGTTTGAATATGGACATGTCATAACGCTGAGGAAATACCCCAGAGGGAAGTTCATTCCAGAGTTTGAAAGTGCGTGGGAAAAATTACTTCTGGAAACGCACTATACTGGTTATTCCGGTGGTGTGGAACGGATGAACTTTCCTTCCGTGACGAGTGGTGCGGTGGTTAAAAGGAGATGATGGGATCATCTCAGACAGTTCCTCAGAGCACCCGCCATGGAACATACGGTAGAGCACACAGAGAAATCCAGTGGAGGGACCACATGTCCGAGGGTTTTAGACCATCTGTGAGACTATGGCTTTCTATAATATGAACGACCCGTCTCTATAAAGAGTCCAAAGAAAGAAGTTGCTATGAACTAAAACTCTTAGTATGGTTTTTACTACTTGTCTTTACTTCCGTATGTCGAGAAATATTTATATGACGATACTATTAAGATCTTTTTTTTATAGCATAGGCCGGCAAACGAGCAAGCTGGTCACCTAATGGTAAGTGATTTCCACCGCCCAAGTACGCCCACAATACCAAAAGAATTATAGGCGCGTTGCCGACCTTAAAGGAAAGGGTTAAGGGATTGGGAAGGGGAGGGGGTTTGGACCTCCGGATATCTCACTCACCGTACGAACCGCAGCAGCAAGCTGCTACTTTACGACAGTTTTCTGTGAGACATTGGTAACGACCCGGACGAGCCGGCCCATTCCTGCTGTAGACACAAGTGTCTACAGCGTGGCTCTACCACTCAAAAATATCGATCGACGTTGGATATCTAAATCACGTGGATTTATGCAATAGATCTGGTTTACACAGTGCTATAGGCGTTTTAATTGCGTGTTTGACGTGTAAACCACCAAAATATCTTCTAAACATTATGTATTTTTGTTTGAGGGTTACCGATGCATTGTCTGTCTTTGGCGTGGAGCCAGCGACCAATTTGATGTAGCAATTTTGGAGCATAATATAAGGATTATGCAATTACATATTGGTTTATCAGCTAGAAGTCTAGAGGAATGTGATAAATTCGTATTTTTTATATAAAAAAAAAATCGGTTTTATTTTCATAAAAAGTCAGTTACAAAAATAGTGCTAAATTACGAAGTTTTAGTCTTTGTTTCCCAATTTCATCCCATAATGATATAATTTCGACTTGAAAAAATGGGACCAATTTTGAGTTATGAAAAAGTTCGCGTGAATTTGGACACGCATCATTTATTCATATAATCAAAAGGCTGAACGGACTTTGATGCAGGTTTTGCTCTTATGTATGTTACAAACTGTAGATAACATTTAGGTTATAAAAATTGAGAAATACGATTGGAGTAAAATTAACATACGCACTCATGCCTGTAATCCCAAAGGGGTTTGCATAGGTGTAACCGCTACACCCACATTTCGCCAAGTTTATATACATCCCATGACGTGATAGCGGGCGAGCCTATCTCTACCGGGCACAATTCAAGACTCCGGGCTGAGACTGAGCATTTCGTAATAGAAAAACCCAATATCAGTTTTATCCGACCCGGGATCAAACCCAAGACTTCAGCACAACAGTCGTACCGTAAGGTAAGGTCGGTAAAATAAAATAAACGTCTAATCGTAACTCACCACGATCTCTAAACCAATTTAAAGCGAGTTCCCGGTAAGGATTTATAAAGGTGGGATTAAAAAAGCATCGGGAAGTGATCGCGTCATTATAACGCAATTTGTGCCGAGATGCGACCTGAAGCCTGATTGACTCCACGTTGCTTAATCGATATCACGCCTCCTTCACTGTGAAATAAAAAAAAATAGATTATCTTCATGTATTTAAACCTCGACAAAAAAGTGGGTGTTATAAATGTGACCTTTTTAGAGTGTGGGTGAATGTGTGTCGTCTCATAAACGCTATAATTATTTTTTTATTTACGCATGCCGTTTCTAAAAATGACAGCCTCTATGGCGCAGAGAAGCGAAGCGAAAGGCCGCGAGTTGGATTGTCGTACGTGCCGTCGTTATCTTATTTCGATGATTATATCACACAAGCATTTGGGATTTTGATGATAATTGCTTAAAATCTAATTACGGACGAGGGAAAATTGGAAACTCTTCAACGGATAGCAAACCCGCCGCGTGTCTTTTACGAGATTCGAATCCTAGACAGTACAATACTGTAGGCGTATGTTGCTTAGAGCAATGTTGCAAACCATTTTCATCATACTTTAATGTCCGCATCTGGGTACCGTCGAGATTTTTATAATCTTTATTAAATCAGAGGGTCCAGGAATTCATGACAGATTTCAATTTCGTGAAACTGACACAACGCTTATTAAATTCATGACATCCATTTTCTACAATTTAATAAATGCTTTTCGGTAAATTGTATTAGCGCTACTTTACGTTTGAATATTTTATTGAAAGTGTATAATGAAAATAAGTTCCTGATTTTTTTATTTCAATGTAATATGGATTGTCAATATAACTTTGGTATATGTTTACGTGAAGTAGGTAAGTTAGGGGCTATAAGATCCAAAAAGTACAAGGTTCCGTTGACGTCATTATAGCGAGTTCTAAGTCCGAGTGGATACCATGCATCTTTCTTTCTGCCTGGCGTTATCCCGGCTTAATGCCAGAGTCCATCTTCTCATGCCATAGATTTAACGGTAGGTATTTGGCATTATTAGGGGCGACCTGCCGTATGACCTACATAACCCGCAACGGGAATATAGTTTCGCCATTGTCTCATCTAATGGTTTACTGTTTATTCATTTTATTTTTGTTAGGATATACGCCATGTACATAATAAAATTTAAGCCGACTACCTATTAAGTTCCTTTAAATGTAGGATAAACAGACAGACAGCTAGAGAGACGGCGTAAGCTTGGTAATAGAGTTCCGTTGACACCCCTTAGGTCTCTCTTCTTCCACCTGCCCTTATCCCATTGTCAGTGGGGTGGGGGCAACATGCTTTTTAACTCATGTTACAGAAAGATTTGGCTTGGAGTTTTTACGACGGGCCACCTACCTGACGACAAGCCCCTGGGGAGAGAAAAACTAGACTCGAAGCAAATAACAACATAATAATATTTATGGATCACACAAACATTTGACACCCCTTGGATATAATAGTAAAAATAAAATAAAATAATAATAAAAAACTACTGTTAAAACACTTCTTTCAAAGAGGCTGTGGGATTACAAAGTGTAAAGAAACTTGATAAATGATGTAGAACATAACATCGTCATTGGTAATGGAACGAATTTCTGAGTTATTTCCACCCGACGATATACTGTTCCCACATTGTTTTAAGCACGTCCAAATATTTGGAATGTTCATTTTAAGCTGGCAATAACACGTGTTTTAAACTGTCATTAGGTGATGAATGCGAAAACATCTTTGTGGGAGAACATACATTGGGTTATAGTGTTAACGAACTGCAGCAAATTTTAATTCGAGAAATGACGATCCAAAATAGCCATACTACCTATTTGTACTAGGGTTTGCGTACTAGATGGGAATGCCGTTTTCCAAAGTCGAGAATATTTACTGTTCGGACCATAATATCGGAATCGAACTTCAATAAAAAAAAAACTATTCAGATCAACGTGCATTTTATTTTGATCTGTGCAAAAATTAATAATAGAAGTGTTTTTGTGCAGATTATGATGCTCCTATAATAGTCAAAAACTCATGTTAAACATTGTAAATTACTTTAACTATCAATGTTCAACATTATAATTATCCTGACCTGCCCTTATCTCACTCGAACTGAGGTTTCGGCGCAATATACTTTTAACACATCTTAAGATGCTATTGGAATTATAATTAACTTTTTCATGATCATTTCAGAATGCTGGGCGGCGTGGGAGGGCGGCACGCGTCCGTGCGCCGGCGTGGCAGCTCGCCGGGCGTGCGACGCTACGGCGCGGCGGTGGTGGCGGCGACTGGGGACTCCCCGCCGTCGTCGCCGCGGCCCATGCGCCGCCGTCGCGCCGCGCTCGCTGCCACGGATCACAAGACATGCGCCCTCATACACACGAGGCTCAAGTTGGGGGATATTATGTGAGTTCAATACTTATATTTTATTGGCGAGGTTGAAGGAAGCCCACGCAAGTTCCTCTTTACGTAATAAAATTAAAATAAGTATAAATGTGGAATTTAATAGTGATAACAGTATCACTTTCGTTTATACACTTCAATGGTATTATTAAAATAGAAACTAGTGTAGGTTTCGCCTCACCCTTTCCCACTATCTCGTGTAAGTACTTAGTCACTTTTGCGAGATGGGCAGGGTTGACAGCATGTACGCAGCAGTCTGCGTCGCTCCGGCGGTTACATGCCATGTCACTGTCTGAGATGTGCACAAAGTTTTGCCATGGAGAAATACATTTACAGATCAAACATATGCCGGTCTAAAGTTACTGCATACTGGATATATGCTGGCTTACCCTGAAACGGGCCAATATTGTGAGTTTTTCACTATGTGTATGGTGGTCTCTATCCAGTCGTGTACTAATACGCATTGAGGTATCCTCCCAATATTTCTTCCAGTTTTTAGAGTGGTGATTATACAACGTGTTACAGAAAGGTGTGGTCATATTTTAGGGTCATTACATACATCTTACAATTCGTACTTATGTACCGGATCTTTTCAAAACCAAGACATCCATAAATTGCACGTTAATTTTAATCACTCGTTTATTAAGATCGATAAGATTGATGACATCACTATTAATTATTATTTACGACACTCACTTTTTTAAAAACTTGCATAAGATGTACGTAATTCTACGGGCATACGTACGTAACTTGTAATTTAAACACAAATTAACACCTGAAAGAGATTGTGTGTTGAAGACAAATAGGTACCATCCTCTAGAAGCATTTTAAAGACTTCATTCTCGGGTCTTCCATCTATGAATTTGGCTTAATACAGTCGACGATCCTCTTAAAAACTGTTATCAGTTACACCAACACAAAGTACCAATACATATTTGTTTTTAGTCAAATGCAACATATTTTTTGAACTCGTAATCTTACTTCATAAAATCAGAACTTGCCAAACTGACTGCGTCAAATAAATATTGACATTTGACAACTGATTAATGTTTTTTTAATTATAAAATAATTAAGAGAAAGGAGGTCTATAGTATCATTGTTTATCATTTAGTGTCGTCCAAAGTTGAGAAACGATATCGACATGTTACTCATTCGATAAAAAAGAAAATTCTATAATTATTGTACTAGCAATGCAATCGGCTTTGGTACTATGGGAGAAAAAATACTTATACCCTACACTATACATTGCTTAAATTTGCCCGCCCCTTTCTATAACACATTGTATATAAATACTATTTACTGATCTATTTTTACTTATAAATGTAAATTCACAATAGTTATTAATATTGAGGTCTTATTTATAGTTGTCTCCTTAAACTATAATCTGCCAGGTAATGTATTAAACAGTCACTTTAGAAAGCGCCAATTTGATATAAAATACTTTTCCTTTTTACATTAAGTTGTCTTCTCTAACGCCCTCTACATATCTACGAGTGAACCAATTCCCCGTAGCGCTTAAAGCAACTGACACTAGCGCCACGCGCCCTGCGGAAAATTCTAGAACCTCTTTTGCTTTACAACAGTTCTGCCCTCTATTGATAAAGTAGCCTCACTAACTTATAGGGTTCCAAACCCCTCAGAATTATTTACCTTCATGGAAAGCTTGCTTTGCTTCTAAAATACGCTAGATGGCGCTACTAGTAACTCAACTGAAGTAGATTGTAATAATTTAATGAAATAATTGCTTGTTTTTATTTCCGTCAAATTGCCGTAAATATGATTATTTTCATCGATTATTATAGACCATTGCCCATTTATAATTTGAATTTGTAATATAATTTCGAATTAATTAGCATATAACCATAATCAATAATAGGCTCAGGTTACTAATCCAAATTGGAAATAAATAGAATAAAATCAATACAAAATAAATGTCCGTTTCAATTTCCACGTCGGAACGCTCATTCGAATTGAAATTCAATATCGGTAGGCAGTATTCAGTATTTAGTCTGGTGGAACCGTATCCCGAAACAGGGACCAAGACGTTCCGATTCAATTTTCTTATAATGGAGATGGAGAGCATGAGCCGTCCGTTTGCGAACTTCGGCTAGTGTAAATGGAACTTCGTTTCCTGCCTCCACGTGGCGAGATGCTATTATTGATTTCCGGCGCTAGAGCGAGACGGCGCAATACCACAATTTGTTGCACTATTTTCCGTCTCGCTCGTCCGCCAATATATGACCTATTTTTATGCCGCTTTCCCTATATTAATACAGCTTAAGTAATTAGGTGAAAAGTTCGGCTGCCGCGATGTAATCTTAACAGTAGTTGGACGTAATATTTGTTTTGGACGTTTATTGATAATGATGGCTAGTTTCGTAACAAATTATCTAAAATATTTGTTTTTGTGTTTATACCTATTAAATATAAACTATTATTCTCTACTGTCTATCGAATATGTAAAGCAGCGCTGTTGGAAAATATATCGCTCGTGGCAACTCTTGACCTTTTTTATAAGTAACATTGAATTTTAATAAACTACCCCATTAACTTTAGCATAGACTAGCACACGAGCAGTGGATCACTTGATGGTAAGTGATCTCCACCGCCCATGAACACATACAATATCAAAAAAATCATGGACGTGTTGCCGAACTTAAAGGAATGGGACACTTAAAAGTTCGTGAAGAAGTGGGGGATTTGGGCCTTCGGATATCTTTTTTTATCCTAGTTCGGCAAAGTGACTACGCTACACCTGATGGTAAGTGTAGCGCAATTCAAGAATACTGTCGACCAACGACGGACGATGTGTCTATCGTAGGTCGGCAAAATTATGCCGGCCTGCCAACATCTCACTCACCGTACGAAACACAGCAGCCAGCCGCTACTTTACGTTGGTTTTCTGTGAGCCAGTGGTATCAACGCGGTCGAGCCGGCCCATTCACGATGTAGACAAAACTGTCTACGGCGTGGCTCTACCACTCAAAAACCTAACTTCGTTGGTATTTAGGACACTTGTAGATGCATTAACTATCAGTAATTACTTACTTAGCTTTAATTAATTACTTAGTTTATTAACGAGTAATAAAATCATATTCATAAAAAGGCAAAATCTCCTCTGTTAAACATTAGTTATATAATAAATATACATACTAATATATATACCTTCGTTATACATATTATATATTATGAATATAAACATGTTTTTTACAAAACATGAAAATCTATGCAAATCTATACAATGTCCTTATTAAACCGCTAATAATTTAGATCCACTGGGTGGTAGTTCCCGTATTGGATTATTAGCGTCGCTTTGTCTATTTGTGCCGCCAAGCAGCAGTGCACTTTATTATAGCTATTCAAAAATATTTGTCTTTGTGTTTATAACTATTGAATGTTAACTATTAGACTCTACTGCCTATCTAATATGTAAAGCAGCACCGCTTGGAAGTAAAGTATATCGCTCATGCCAACACTTGACCTTTTTTTTATTATTAACGTTGTATTTAATACACTTCCCCATTAGCATTCCGCTGGTCACATTAATATTCTTAGAAAACGCTTATCTCCCACTCAAGTTCCCACTGAATGAATCCCACGCCTTAACACTCGCCACTTGCATAGCTAGGGCGGGACATTTTTAGCATTTCATAATAAGTATACGTATGTCGTTTTACAAGGTCTTAGGTCCCTCGTATGCGAGAGGCCATCTGGGTTGGTACCACCACTTTGTCTATTTCTGCCGCCAAACAGCAGTGTGTAAGCACTGTTGTGTTCCGATTTGAAGGACATTGAAGCCAGTGAAATTACTGGGCATTATGAGACTTAACATCTTATGTCTCGGGGTGACGAGCGCAGTCCAGTGCCATGCAGTGCTTTGTAATCCAAACTTCTGTGTGATTATGCTTCTGTTTATGGGCAGGTGTGGCGCTCACTCAAGCTAATAAAAAATAAAATACGCACTCACACTTGTAATCCCCGAAAGGGTAGGCCTCTGCCTAACCCGTATTTTGCCGACCTTATTTCCATACTATGATGTGATAGGGGGCGAGCCCATCGCCATACCGGGCACAGTTCCAGACACTTGGCTGCTACTGAGCTGGGCTAATATTACGTCATAGAAAACCCCAATAACACATAGTTTAAAATAAATAAATACACCCAACGGTCACACACATAGTCCTGACTCTACACTAGGTTAACATGTATCGTGGGTATCAGGAGCTACGAGGGACTTGGTCCCACAACATTCAGACCCGAAACAAACATTTTTGGATCATACAAACATTTGTCTCGGTGCGAGAATCGAACCCACGGACTCACACTTTGCAGTCGGCGACTCACCGACTGCGATCTATTTCGGTATTTATAAAATAGGTTCAATGAACACTTTTAAACAATATATCACAATAACGTATAATAAATTGTAAATCAAAGGATTAAGTAAGCCAATTCAGTGGCGACGTGGCATCTGCAGGCGGTTGCCGACGTTTGGCTTACCCAAATAAATACGCGGGCTTAGCGCCCTACTAATTGGGCATGTTTAATCGTGACAGATACCGTATCGTACCGGAAAAAATATTGATATTTTAAAATACTTGTGGAAAAACAAAAGGTAGCTGACAGTTAATATATCGTAGAAAGAATATGTGTATGTAACTTAGGCCCACTTGCATGACGATTTTAAATCGAGTTTAATCCACTAAACCAGTTTACGAAACGTCAAATCGTATGAAAGTTTTACATAAGTAAATAAGGTTATTCGTAAATCTAGATTTAGGATTGTCGTGTAAGTGGACCTAAAAATAAAAAAGATAAAACTTACATGATTAAATAAAGTATTTTATTCATAATAGTTAAAATATAATAACAAATTTTATAAAAAACTCCTCAAATAATACAGCTTATCATCATTGCTACACATTACAGTTAAAATAACTTAATTTTATTACTCAATAGTCTCTGCCTACCCCATAGGACATGTGTATGTATTTATGTATTTATTATACCCTAGGTTTAACAACGTATTATATATTAAGCTTTTCTTAAGCAAGTTGTTTGTTTGTGGCGTGTTTGGGTTTTGTACACCACAACCTAGGTAGGTAATATCCGGCACTCATGTGACAGGAAATCCTCGTTTGTCACCAGTGCACACTATTTTAAAACTCTATATTGCCGATACATAACGTTACCTTAATAACTGACGAATAACTAAATAACAGAGCCACGCTGTAAACAGTTTTGTCTACAGCATGAATGGGCCGGCTCGACCGGCTCGTTACCACTCTCTCACAGAAAACCGATATAAAGTAGCGGCTGTCGCTATGTTTCGTACAGTGAGTGAGATATCTGGAGGCCCATATCTCCCCTTTCCAATCCCTTAATTACCAATCTATTAATTATTGCTTTAAGGCCGGCAATAGGCGCTATGATACTTCTATACATGGGTGGTGGAGATCTTACTATCCCTAACTAAGGTGACCCCTTTTACCCGTTTACCGGCCTATGCTATAAAAAACTGAGGAGGTTCTCAATTTGACTAGTATACTCGTACATGTATTTTTCTTTTCTATTTATTTATAACTTTTCGAAAAATGATTCGCTGTTGATTATCCTTTTTTCATTCGTAAGAATATAGCTCAAAGTTGCTCCTACTTGAATCCCGGAAGAAGTTCCAATGAAATCGGCGATTTAAGATTAAAATTTCGTCATTTATGCACCGAGTTTCATATTTTACTTTTGACTAAAATTAAAGAATTAAAACCATTTTAACCAAAATAAAACCGACTTAAAAAAAAAACATAAATTCTGTGTTATTAGTCTCTACCAATTATTGACGATTAAATTGCAATAGCACTGAGTTCTTTCTGAGGAAAAAAATGTATTTTATTGAATTTCCCAACAATGGTTTCTTTCCACCCGGCCCCCTGAAATTGTTAAATTGTTTTTTTTGTTTGTAATTTATTCGCCATATTATCACATATTTGTTGTTAATTTTAGCTGGCTACCTGTTATAGGTCAGAAGATAGAGCCTTTAAAAGTTAGGATAGACAGTCAGACGGACGTTCAGAAAGTTGGACTATTAAACAGACGGCGTAAGGTCCCATTGGTACCCCTTGGGGTGCGGAACCCCAAAAAATGAGTTAACTCTGTTATTTTAAGTATTCATGCGAGCTCGTACAAAATGAAGGTAACATTAACAAAATGTAAATAAAACCAGCCATTCAGTGCAAAGTCAACATTTGTAAACCAAAGGGAACTAACATAGCATATCTGACATAGATAAGTGTTAAAATAATTAAAACTTGCCGAACAATGGAGCGGCATTCGTTTGTAGGTCATCAAGTTTTCGCTTTTGTGCTTTGTACGACCGGCGGAGAGGGGTTGACGAGTGGGGGGGGGGTTGTAAATGCACACTTCAGTCGTACACCAGTTATACACACATCACGGCGTTCAGGCAACTTGGCGACTAACATGTAAATTTGATTGTGTGCTCGTTTGTTACACTCATTGCGTACGTTGGAATACGTATATGGTTTTTTTATAGCATAAGCCGGCAAACGAGCAAGTAGGTCACCTGATGGTAAGTGATCTCCATCGTCCATGTACACCCATAATACCAAAAGAATTATGGGTGTGGTGCCGACCCTAAGGGAAAGGGATAATTAAGGGATTGGGAAGGGGAGGGGGTTTGGGCCGCCGGATATCTCACCATACGAAACGAAGCAGCAAGCTGCTACTTTACACCGGTTTTCTGTGAGACAGTGGTAACGACTCGGAGGAGCCGGCCCATTCATGCTGTAGACAAAAGTGTCGACAGCGTGGCTCTACCACTCAAAAAAAGTAATAATAATAATACACCCAACAGTCACACACATAGTCCTGACCCCACACTAGGTAAACCTGTGTCGTGGGTATCAGAAACTACGAGGGACTTGCGGTCCCACAACACTCAGACCCGAAACAAATATTTGTGAGTAACACAAACATTTGTCTCGGTGCGGAAATCGAACCCACGGCCTCAGGCTTTGCAGCCGGCTAAACGCCCACTGCGCCACGGATGCTGTCAAGGTTATGTATGACGATTAATTATTGATTATTGATACGATCCCACGGATAATCTAAAAAGCACTGGCTTGATGTATTAGAGGGAGACATGAGAGTC
The DNA here is from genome assembly GCA_905332985.1 of Mimas tiliae. Lineage (NCBI taxonomy): Eukaryota > Metazoa > Arthropoda > Insecta > Lepidoptera > Sphingidae > Mimas > Mimas tiliae. Next base: position 5,087,988 of record HG995242.1, on the reverse strand, counting down.
AATAGTCTCACTAAAGAGGGATGCTCAAGGTTGGGAAAAGTGGAAGCGCAAGTAGGAAGGCGGACCCTAGTATTAAGCCTGGATAACGCCAGATAGAAAGAGAAAAAAGATGAATAATTATTAAATGCTATTCCATTCTATTTAAGTGGCGACCAGACAGAAATATTCGTTTTAAAATAAAATGCCCTAGATAGTTGGAAGGTAAAATAGCTGACAGCAGTTGTTGGATGGAGAGAGCCGATGATCTGGCTCAGTGGCATGCTTTAGAAGAGGTCACGGCGTACTGCCTGCCTGTAGCCTAACACAGGTGTTGACGAAAACCTCAGGCTGCCGGAGAAGACGAGAGCGTCCTGATTGTAAGGGGATTTCAAGCCGCATAGTAGGCCGGCCACAAAAGTAGAGCACAGGGCCAATACCGGCAGCAATCCAGGTATTACAAAATCCCCCGGAATCCCACTTGCTCTCAAGGAGGCAACCGCGGGGTTTTTAATTGGTATACCGACGTAGGAAAATTTATTGAGGTCCTGATTTAGCACTCGGCAGTGAACTATGTTAGAAGGCAGGTGATTACAACATAACCATCCCTCCACCCTCAGGTCGCGAAGATATTTAAGATTATTTCCCGCGTAAAAAGGAACTTAGGTTTTTAAATAAAATAAAAAGTTGTACACCCAATAGTCACACACATATTCCTGGCTCTACAGTATGATACGAGTCTTGTGTCGTGGTGATACCCATGGGAACTATGAGAGACTTTCGGTTTCACAACACCCAGACTAGAAACAAATATTTTTGGATCACACAAACATTTGTCTCGGTGCGGGGATCGAACCCGCGGCCCCCCGTTTCACAGCCGGCTGCTCGCCCACTGTACCACGGAGGCTGTGTAATATGTATTTCTTTTAAATATCTCAACAAATTTATTCACTATCTTTATTTTAATTTATTCTATCAGTCCTGATTCTGCGTGAGCGTGGGTATGCATGAATCACAGCGTGATGTAACCAAACCTACGCAATGAAAAGGAAAAGTAAAGAAGTAAAGGCCACCACGTTTAAATGTCGTCTAATTAGACTAAAATAATATGAATCACATGGATGATATTATACAACATCAAATGGTTATTTTTTATCAGATCATAAGGCTATTTTGTATAAAAAATATGGTTACTCTACTTCTCTTTTTATCCCCTGGGGAGACTTTATTTAATATCCAATTACTACTTTTTATAATATAACTTTTGAATAGAATTCTATTATCTTACAAAAATTTTGATACATTGATCTGATCCCCGAAAAAACACATGACACAGAGTGTCAAAATAAAACAAAATCAAAACGATACATGTGTATTTAACCTATCTCATTTTTCTCATAAATTTGTTTTGAGTTCTGATTTTATTAATTATACCCCGACAAAAAGAAGGGTTTTGTTAGAAGTTTGACCCCTGAAATCTCTGTCCGTTGGTCTATCTTTCATAGATACTGTAGCATCGTAGCGACAACAGGAATGAGGAATGGAGAGGAATAAAGATTGTTTTTTTATTAAAAAAATGTTGGTAAATGTCATCGGTAAACGTGAAATATATGTACGCACCGAATTGACAACTTCCTCCGTTTTTTTCCTCAATTAAAAAGCTGCTTTAATCGAGATGACTCTTAGTTATTCTTTAAGAAAATCTACTCAGTCATTTAGAAATGATAGATCTTTTACCATTGATATTGGAGGTTTTCTAACAGTTAGGAGGTGAGTTCCTGGAAACTAACTGAACTAAGATCCGTATGGGCGCCCTTACAAGAGATTTCGCCCACTTACAGAGAGTATCCAATCTCGGCTGCTGGAGGACGTGGTGTTCGCTCTGTTTCCAGGATATATAAGATATAAAATTATAACAGTGATACTATATCCTTCAAGTTCAATAACAACATTGACATTATTGATTGTCAAACGCCAAGAACTTTCATAACCAAAGTTTACGATTCTGGTTAACTTTTAATACAATTTGGTTAATGCAATAATATTTTTTTTGTGATATTCCCATGATATTATGTTTCGCCGATGTCCTAGGATTTAAAAAATAAAGTAAAATTGTTTCATGCATATGATGCATTTAGTTTTTTATGAGTACTCTACTGTGTTGCTTCATTGTTATACTTTTTATTTTAGTTTTCTCTGATTAAGTCAATTAGTATAATGTCCTGTAACCCATTTTTTTAAATTTATTTATTGTCGTGGCCTATTCCTCGTTATTTTATTTAAATATGATTGTATGTTTACCAAACAAACTAATTTATAAATACTATAAAATAATTACTTTAAGACTGCCTCAGTGGCGCAGTTGTAATGCGTACGCTTTACGATTGAGGTCAACACCGAGGTCTCGGGTTCGATCTCCGGGTCGGGTAAAGTGGTATTGGGTTTTTCTATTACGAAATGCTCAGTATCAGCCCGGAGTCTGGGATATGTGCCCGGTATGGCGATAGGCTCGCCTATCACATCGTGGGATGGAGATACGCTCGGCGAAATGTGGGTGTACTAGTTACACCTCTGCCCACCCCTTCGGGGATTACAGGCGTGAGTGCGTATGTATGTATATATAAAATAATTAGTATTCTAGATATTTTACTACAATACTAAATTGGTTTATTAGAGAAAATTCTATTTCCTACTAATATCAATATGAAAGTTTAGATGGTTGTGAATTTGGATGATTGCGATTTTGTGAAATTTGGGTGTATGTTATCAATCGGACTTTATCGACTTAATGGGTTTGGATGAAATTTGGCACACAGGTAGACCATGTGTTAAGCTGCTTTTTATCCAAAAAAAAAAAAACGCGTACAGAGACGCGAGCAAAAGCTAGTAAACAATAGAAGTTTTTACTCATCTGAAAGTTATATTTTATGCCATTTTTAGGTAAATAATATTGCATTAAAATCCAAACCGGTGTACGTCACAATCCTGTAACTAGAAATTTCGAAATCAATATCAAGTAATTAGAAGCAATTATGGCGATACTAGTGGAATGACAACGAACATATCCTTTTGTTATATATTAGGCCGGTAAATGAGCAGGTAGGTCACCGGATGGTAAGTTATCTCCACCGCCCATGTACGTATACAAAACCAAAAGGAGCATGGGCTCGTTGGCGACCTTATTATTACTATATACCACCACTGCTTTTATTTCTGCCGCCAAACAGCAGTGTGTTTGCACTGGTACGAGTATGTTCCAGATTGAGGAGCGTAACGCATACCGTCTTTAACCGACTTTAAAAAAGGAGGAGGTTCTCATTTCGAATCGTTTTTTTCTCTTCCTTTTTTTAATGTATGTACATCGATTTCTCCGCCAACTGTCGACCGATTTTGATGGAAAAATTTCATTCAATAGAATGTAGCTAGTCCCATATACCTAAATTTGGTTAGGATCTGATAACGAAGTACGGAGTAAAAAAATAAAATTCCCAACAGACAACAGTACACTCGTCGTGATTGTGTTATTGTATTGGAATTTACATAGTATTGCTGTAACTACCACCTAAAATTGAAAAATAAAATAAAGTTTAACAAAACTTAGAAACCGACTTCAAAATTAAAATACTGGAAAGTCAAAAATAACAATTTCTATACGTCTCTTTAGAGTCAGTGCCTATGTCGCTGCCGGTCAAATAAAATTGCAAGTCGGTTTCTAAGTTTTGTTAAACAATATTTTTTGGATCGATTTGTTCGTCTAATCATTCAGTTGTATAAAAAATCTTTTTGTAGACCCAAAGTCAAAACATTTACTATAGCCTAACTGCATCAAAGCATAGACAAATAACGAGTAGATAATACGCTATAAACACGCAATGCGTACACAATAAATATCTACACCACTACCAATGTTTACAACGAGGTAGTTCATCTATGGCAGTTTTTAACCCTCGACAAAAAGAGGGGTATCAATTTGGCCCAATAGTCAGTCTGTGGGTCTGTGAGTCTATCTGTGTCATCGTAGCACAAATGAATGGACCGATTTGAATGAGTTTTTATTAGAAGCTTATTTCATCGATATAGTTATAAGCTCTTTTTCTGACTGACGTTATCCTGGTTTAAAGCCAGGGTCCACCTTCTCATCATGATTTGGCGGTAGATTTGGTATTACGTGGGGCGATACGCCGTCTGACCCCTACAATCCGCAACGGAAACCAAGTTTCGTCATCGTCTCATTAGACCGTTAATCAGCAGAAATTTAGTTATTATTTAGTTATATTTGAAGAAAATCAGTTCTGCCATTTAAAATTTACAGATTTTTTCTAAGCTTGGATTGTACCACGCGTCGGTTGAAACTTAAGTTATTGTAATAAGCAATGGTTGAGGAAAACGAACAGATTTTGAAATTTTGGTAGTACTGAAAGTAAAATTATACAACCTTATAACGTGAACTATTGCTTGTTACAATGATGTTTACTAATGGATGGTGCAACTCACACTAATATGCGTGGGGGGTTAACGGTTAGTTTATTTCAGTAAAAATAAATCAGCAAATGATAAATAAATATGCAACGTGCATATCGTTCTATTAACAGATCAATGAAAGAGAAAATAATTTAAATTTTGATGTTTATTTACCATTAATACAACATCTGTTTTAAAATAATATTACAGTTTTCCAGTAATTTGTAAACATTTTATGATAATTGTTGTGTTGAAAATAAAGTAGAACAATGAGTTCGATGATGTTAAATAAGCAACTATACAATTTTATTTCCTTCTGTTCGTTGATTTGTTGATATAAAACTTCCGATTTATTTTAAATAATGTTTTCGAGAATATTTTGCGTTTAATATAAGTTTTAGAAAGCTTTCTCACCGCTTGAACTTTCGATTTAAAGATTTGAAATCATATCCCCCACAATTATTATTATATGTAGAACCGGAGTCAACAAAAACTTTAAAACATATTTTCGGTTGTTTTTCAAAACATTCGTGTACGAACGTTAAAAACAACAAGCGTGAACACTAGTAGGTGCATGGGTCAGTTGCAGCGGGCCGGGCGGCGCGGGCGGCGCGGTGCACCGGCCGTCGACCTCGGTCAGTAGGTCGCAGGCCGCAGCCTCAGGGTGTTCCCGCCATGCGCCCGCCGCAACGCCGGCTCCCCGTACCTACACTTGAACTTTGTTCACTATAATTGTAATTTGCGTAAATTGAACGGATGGTTTGTTATTGCGTGACGAGGTGCGGCCCTCCTGGGTGATCCTATTAAATATATCAGGAATAATGTCTACCGTCTCGGTGGAGCCGTATCGTATATACTTAAGAAAAATTATAATTTATTTTTAAGTGTGTCATACGTAAAAGTTATGTAGTAGTTTCAGGTCCACTTGCACGACAATCCTAAATCGAGATTTACCACTGAACTTATTTACTTATTATGTCAAATTTTCATACGATTTGACGTTTCTTAAACAGTTAGCGGGTTAGTTTCATTGCCACTGCACTTGCTTTTCCAAAATTAACTGCGAAATGTGGTAAAATCACAATAGTTCTACTTATTTTATAGTTTGGTATTAAAAGCTATTTTTTAATGCGTTTCAAAACTTTTAAATATTCAAAGAACATTTTATCAATAAGTAGGAAGAATTTATGGTTTGAAAATGAAGGGACTCCCTCGGTGTATCTTAAATTACGAAAGGACCTTAATTCATTCGTATTCGATAACCATCCTTAAATTAACTCGTGTCCCATAGCAATTTATCATTTACCTTATAATTGATCTGTATTTTAACCCCCGATAAAATAGAGGGGTGTTATAAGTTAGACCCATTTGTGTGTGTGTGTCTGTCTGTGGCATCGTAGCGCCTCAACGAATAAACTGATTTGAATGCAGTTTTTTTTATTTAAAAGCTGGTTTAATCGAAGGTGTTTCTCTAATCGATATCATATTGATAATTTATTTGGGTTTGTAACATTTAGATTATTATATAATAGAGCCTGAAAAAACTGATTTCAAAATAAGAACCTCTTTCTTTTTGAAGTCGGTTAAAAATAGAGTAATTAATAGTAAAATCGGTATATCAATATTTAGAAATGACTTACAATTTATAGAAAACGCTAACTTTATATTGATATCCTCCGGATATCTCACTCACCGTACGAAACGCAGCAGCAAGCTGCTACTTTACGCCGGTTTTCTGTGAGACTGGTAACGACCCGGACGAGCCGGCCCATTCGTGCTGTAGACACAAGTATCTACAGCGTGGCTTTACCACTCAATCTAAGAAAGAAAGATTTTTTTTTTATCAACTTACCTGAAATCAATGCAAAATTAAATAGTGAATATTTTTCCATTGGACTCTAGTTTCCTTTCAGGTACTCGTAGATCTACGAGTGGAGCAGAATGTATTTCAAAATGTACATAAGAAATACGACTGAGTTGGATAAAAAAATCTGTGTCGCGAGCTTTTGAAGCTTTTGTAGATAAAGATTGCTCCCGATGACTTATTCACCTTTCGTTGTTCTTCATCGGTTTACATTCCGCTATATCAGGAAATGTGTTTTATATATTTATATTACAGCTGTTGGTTTTGTAAATAAAATTAATAAACTACGGTAAGATTGCTCTTACAAACCTCTCGTAGCGACTCGTAGCAATAAAAATGTCCCCGTAGACTCACGCCAAATCAAGTGATATATCCATATTAAATGAGTGATTAAAATTTGCGTGAAATTTTAGGATATTAGGTTTGGATAACATCTGGTACCTAAACAGTCAGTGTTTAATATAGGGTAACTAGAACTATAATATGAATCTGCCAAAAAAACGGCTACACTTACTTACATATGCAAAGGTAACACTCAAACACGCAATAAAAATGTATGAACGTTCAAAATCTACTTTATTTCATAGAAGTTATTGTCTAAATATTAAATTTCTAAATCGAGATATGACGTTCTGCACCGCGCCAAAAATTAGACGTAATATGTGTCAACTAGAGATCATGAATTATTTTTTATAAATTGATGATTGAACGAGCTGCATAGATTTTTATAGCCCCGCCCCCTTGCACAGAGTTTTGGAGGGGTAATTTTTTTGCTTGAGTTACGTTTCTTGTTATCTTATGTCGATATATTGGATCACAACTTTCTGTAATACGTTATATATACGCTTTAAGAACAATGAACTGAAATTATTTGTTTTTATTTCTAAATGCGTTTATATTAAAATTTAAGGAATAAAATAAAATGCTATAAAAGTTTTCGACAAGCCGGCTTCATAAATTTTACTTTAGCCATCGGTGTGTAGCTGGCGCGCTATGTCAAATATGTCGTATAAGGTAATAGTATTAATGAAGCCCCGGCATGCACAATGTCGTATGAAACTCAAAGGAGTACTTTTTCTGATGCAATTTTTTTACAATTATGTGAATATTTAACAGGTATTTTTGTTGTATATAATAATATGGGAATTCAGTTTTGATTTCTGTTACTTTGCGGACTTTACATTCTTTGGATTTGAGTAATAATATGATATTCTATTTTTAAACTTATAGAATACATAACAGTCATTATCATGTGCAACTTAATAATATGTTAATAATTATGAAAATATGTATAAAACGTTTCATTGCCTAAATAACGAAATAAACAATAACAAGTTCCTATTTCTAAATTACAGAGAGTGTTTAAAAAAATCATCTTAAAACTACATCAAACAATACCCAAGGTATAAAATCGTATAAAATACATTACGAAGCAGTTCATTGACAATATGAACAGCGCACGGCCATATTTTCCACTATAAACACAACATTAGAGGCTGCATAAACTGGGTTAATAAAAAGAAAACTTGCAACGCTTCAGTGTGCTGGCTATACTGAAATACTTTATACGAAGACAGCGGTGCAAAGGAGGAAAAATAAAAACACCGTCTGGCAAGCCTACGAACAAAGAGCACGTTGTAAAGTGCAATATTTGTGGTCGTTTATAATACATAAGATATAAAAACTTTTTATCAAAAAATTCAATCTATAAAACTGTAAACATGGTATTTTAGTTTAATAGTCAATGAGTGATACCACCAACTCAAAAATGTGTAGTTTTGTTATTAGCTTTTGAGTTTTTTTGGCTTGTTATATTTTAATTTAATTTTAAAATTTAAATACTAATTTTTGTAAAAGTATCATCAATATCGAAACTTGGTACTACGATACAATTAACGAAACATCTATTATTTAAATTCAACCTCTAACGGAAGACAAGGGATGTTACAGTTTGTATGAAACGCGGGTGGAGCCGCGAGCGGAATGGCTTGTCGAGCTATATCCAATACCAATTGGATATGACTCGACAGTGAAGTTGTTCGCCATTTTTCTGAAACTTTATTGTTGGTACGTTGTTATAAGTCACAGTGTCTAGACTCTAGATATTATGTGTTCAATCTATCTATATCTATCTATACCTCTATATTCTTTATATATATAATTCTACTGTACGTGTGTATATGACTGAACTCCTCCTAAACGGCTGGTCCGATTTGAATGATTTTTTTGTATGCATTTGGGTGGCGCCCTAAATGGTTTAGATTCACTATTGGACCCGATAGGTGGAGCTGCTGTAGTTGCGGGTGAAACCGCGCGGGACAGTATATATAAAATCGAAATATCACTCACACTCACAATCACGATATCTCAAAAACTAATAACTACTAAACTAAACTTGGGTCATGAAATTTGGTCGGATGATACTTTGTGTAATGTAGGCGCCCGTTAAAAACGCATTTTTGGAAATTTACATTTAAGGGGTAAAGGGGGGTTGAACTTTGTATGAAACTTTTTTATGGAACGGAATACGACTGTTAAATTAAACATAAATATTGCTTATTAAAAATAATGAAACACGTGTTACACATTTTTCTAAAATTCCACTTGCAAAATGGCTTGAAATTTAAATGTTATTAATGTGAAAGTTTGGATGTTTTTAGATCAATCACGCCTTAACGACTGAAGAAAGAAAGGATTTTGGAAATTTTAAAGAGAAAAAGGGGGTTCACACAAGTGGAGTCGCGGGCTACAACAAGTTTTGTACAGTCTTTTGTGTCAGAAGCCTAAGAATTATGACTACTCCCACTTATTTAGCACAAAAATGTCGTAGGATGTAACTAATGGATTTTACTGTTAAATTGCTAGTAAAGTACTTGCTTCGAACCTCAATAGTTCGATCATACTTTTGTTGGACAATAATGCCATTAATCAGTATGGTATAGTATTACTGAGACAAAAAAGACCTGATGTCTATGGGTTTCAAAATTAACTATTAAAACTAAAGTATAGTCCTACGATTAAAATGTGCTTCCGCAATCATGTTTTTTACTACATACGCACTGATGCCTGTACTCCCCGAAGGGGTAGGCAGGAATGTAACTAGTACACCCAAATTTCGCTGAGCTAATATCCGTCCCATTATGTATTAGGGGGCGAGCCTATCGTCATATCGGGCACAATTCTAGACTCCGGGTTAATACTAAGAATTTCATTATAGAAAAACCCAATGTTACTTATCCGACCTGAGGTTCGAACCCGAGGCCTCAGCATAGCAGTCGTACCGCGTACGTATTTCAACCGCGTCATTGAGGCAGTGTTTTTACTAATTAGAACGAATTTGTGTCTTAGCAGGAAAGCGCACCTTAGCTTTAAGCCGCCTGCACCCTCGAGGTACAGGCTTGACCTAATGCTTTGTTATGTGGAAATCTTTATAATGAAATGTGCAATAATATTCAGCGTATAATTTATTAAAGGTCATTCATTCATTACCTATGAAATAGCCGTTCTGTACAAAAAAGTTAAAGTATTTTTTTTCCACATTTTTATTTCTATTAATCAAAGTTTTCAATTCATGCTATCGATGCATCTTTGCCAGCGCAGTGGCAATTTATCGATGCCCTTCTTGAAATCGGCCGGATGGGAGACAACAAACTCTTCTAAGGCATTAAGTACTGCCGCTCGGGTATATTGATTTTTTCCCCGCCAAAAAGTTATCAAAATTATTTTGAATTTTGAATTACAAAGTAATGCATGCTACTGGACTCGGCTCGTCACCCCGAGACACAAGATGTTAAGTCTCATAATGCCCAATAATTTTCCAAAAATTCCCAAATTCCCAAAAATTCACTGACTTCAATGTCCTTGAACCAGAACACAAAAATGCTTACACATTGCTGCTTGGCGGTATAAATAGATAAAGCAGTGGTACCAACACAGACGAGAGACCTACCACCTAGTGAAAAGTCTTACTAGAAAACAGTTAAACTTAGAAATTAATCGGATTAATAAATAGGTGGCGGACTGTTTATTTCAAAGTCAACAAAAATTCAGATGCACAATAAATATTATCTTAAAACTGTCTTTGGCAGAACTTGGCAACTGCTCTATATTGTGTTACAAAGCTGGAACATTCTGAACCAAATTACAGACATAATCTATTGCTGATGATTTAAAAAGTTATTAAGGTTATTGGGCACTATTAGGTATAATAAATCCGGTATTCAAAGCCTGAACCTGATCTTATCAGAGGTGCGACCTCGCGGACGGCCCAAGAAGCTCTGCCATGACTTCTTTAGAGGAAGAGCTAGAAGATGGAAGCCGATGGTCTCACTACGGAGGATGCTCAAGACCGAACGAAGTAGATAAGTACGAAGCTGCTTGAGTGGTAGAGCCACTTAAGCATGAATGGGCTGGCTCGTCCGGGTTGTTAACACTGTCTCACAGAAAACCATCGTAAAGTAGCAGCTTGCTGCTGCGTTTCGTACGGTGAGTGAGATAGGAGGCCCAAACCCCATCCCCTTCCCAATTCCTTTTTTCCCCCTTTTTAAGGTCGGCAACGCACCCATAATTCTTTTGGTTTTGTGGGCGTACATGGGCGGTGGAAATCACTTAGTGACTCACTTGCTCATTTGCCGGCGTATGCTATAAAAAAAAAGGTAGGCGGATTCTGGCAAAAGAATAACGCCACACAGAGAAAGGAGAAGAAATTTCAAATACTTTCACATATGCATATTATGGCAGTCAATGTCCCAATGGGATAGTGTTATACTAGATGAAATTTTTATTGAAAGTAATAGAGCCGCGATGTTAAAATAAAAATTGTTAAATTCCTTGTTTAAATTGCATAAATGTTCCGACTAGATTTGGAAGTAAAGCACGATTTAGATGGAGAGAGTTTATCACATGACACAGATAAAAATATAACAAGAAGCTCTTGTTTACGGGGCCGCGGTATATGACATAATATACTACACAAAACAATCACACGATGTGGCCTCGTAAAAGACTGTTTTCTCACCTATGCGTATTATAAACTTCCTTGCCTTCCACTTCCCGATATTCCACTTGTAGTGGGGTCGGCGCAACATGCTTTTTAACACATGTTAGAAAAATATTTGGGTTGTAGTTTTTACGACCGGCCGCCAGCCTGACGTCGACCCATCTGGGGAGAAAACACCCAGACCAGAAACATATATTTGGGAATCATACAAATTTTTGACTCGTTGCGGGAATCGAACCCGCGGCCTCTCGCTTCACAGCCCGCTACTCGCCCACTGCGTAACGAAGGCTGTCGTATGATAAACTCTCATCATTAAATAAATAATAATAATTAAATACACCTAACATTGACACACATAGGCCTGACCCCATAGTAAGATACTAGTCTTGTGTCGTGGGTATCACAAGAGAGACTTTTGGTTTCACAACACCCAGACCCGAAACAAATATTTGTGGATCAAACAAACATTTGTCTCGGTGTGGGGATCGAACCCGCAGCCTCTTGTTTCACAGCCGGCTATTCCCCCGGTGCGCCACCGAGGCTGTCATTGAAATGGGACATTACCGCAGTTTACAAAAAATAATGTGAAGATACAGCTTTGAGTTGTTTCTCATGCGATCATTGAAATTATGTGATAAAGTGATCACTTACCATCACGACCCATTTGCGTCATTTGAATCGGTTTTCTTATGTCATAGGTCGGCAAACAAGCAAATGGGTCACCTGTTAATGATGATGAAGTGATCTCAACCGCCCATGTACGCCCATAATACCAAAATAATTATGGGCCCGTTGCCAACCTTAAAGGAAAGGGATAATTAAGGGTTTGGGAAGGGGAGAGGGATTTGGGCCTCCGGATATCTCACTCACCGTACGAAACGCAGCAGCAAGATGCTACTTTACGTCGGTTTTCTGTGAGACAGTGGTAATGACCCGGGCGAGCCGGCCCATTAATGCTGTAGACAAGAGTGTCTTATTTTTATATAAAAATAATATCTCCAAAAAAAAACAAATTACCAGACAACGATAGTTTAAAACTAAAAAGTGTTTTTTTTTAAACCCTATACGTGCGAAAACGATGTAACAAATGTTTTATTTGTTCAGATTCAATTCACTGAAAGCATTTAGTGCATGTAGGATTATTTTTATCCTACAAATTTCCGGACGTTTGTAAAAATGTCCACCATCGCATTGTTGCGTTCGATGTTATACGAATTATTAACATTGCCAAAGCGGGTTTAAAATTTCAAACGAAGAAGAAGAAATCTATTATCTGTATATAAATAAAGCAGTGATAGCTCAGCGGGAAGTGGTATGGACTGTCGAGACGTAAGTCGCAGGTTCGAAACCAGCCTTAAGAACATACATCTCTGACTTTTCTAAGTTATGTGTGTCTCATTGTAAATTCCTACTTGATTTAACGGTGAAGGAAACATCGTGAGGAAACCTGCATATCTAAGAAGTTCTCCATAAGAATTTCGAAGGTTTGTAAAGTCTGCCAACCCGCATTAGGCCAGCGTGGTGGACTAAGGCCTAACCGCTCTCATTCGGTAGAGAAGGCCCGTGCCCAGCAGTGGGATGTGTATAATACAGGGGTAGTATTATTATTATTAAATCGTTTTGTACATACTTTAATCATGGGTACTTTCTTGTGGGAAAATGACTAGACATTATGTGCCTTAACATGTTATGTTTCGGGGTGACGAGCGCAGTCCAATGCTATGCAGTTCTTTGTAATTGAAAGTTCTGAGTGATGTCGCCTCTATTTATGTTGTCAGGCGAGCGACCTGATCGTCTCATCATCTAAAGCTACTAAAAAAATACTCTTATACTCTTTTAGCTACCGAACATTGACAATCTTCATTGGATGACCTAGTGCTAGATTTTCGACAGAACTTCATTTTTATTAACGAATATTTGTATAAAATCGTAAAGCGCCATATTAAATAATTTCATACACATTTCTCGTATGCGAATGACGTGACAGCTATCAAAAAAACTCGTACTAGACACACAGGGTTTTAATGCTCGCCACTCATTTAGAGTAGCTGAGATGTTTGGAAACACACATAAATTAAGCAACATTAATGCGTCATGTTTCAATAATACTTTGATATCAAATTATAATAAAGATGATAGTGATTAGTATAGTTGCAGTGATACCAGGAAAGCGATTAGAGCGGGCTAGGATATAGATTTCCTAGAATTTTAACATAATTAGAATTAATTATAATGTAGGTTTATAGGCGCACTGATTTTTAAGTCCGTTAATTATGTAACACAATTATAACTCCAATAGCTTTTGCTTGCGGCTCGGCCCGCGTGAACAGCCTTTTTCAGGATAACAAGTACCCTATAACCCTCTCCAGGGTCCCATCTATTTTTGTACCAAAATTCTTTAAAATCGGTTCAGCGATTTAGGCGTGAAAGCATAACAAACAAACGAACTCACTTTAGCATTTATAATATTAGTTACGATTGGTCCTATATGCTCTATATTGTCTTACCATTTCTCGGGATTATAGAGTCCCGGATCTTTGGTAGGCGTATGTGGCGCCAAAGCCATCATATAGAGGCCCAATAAACAAATTTAATCTAATATTGTGATGTGAGACGACCTGACGGCTATCTCTGTATACACTCTAGTAATGTACCCAAAGACAGTCCCCGGTTGGTGTAAGACTATTGTAGCGATGGATTAAAATTTCTACTGGTTTATTGAGGTGAGGTATTGATGGATTAGGTGACTATGGGAAGGACTTATGGCCCCTGCCTGACCTATGTTGATAATACGCATAAAATAGGCAGATGGTGACTCACCACTCACGGAAAGATCTACAACTCGACTCTTATATGCCCTATATCGTTACTATTATTTTTCTCAAACAAAAGATATGTTCGAAACGTACCTACTGCCTGTAAATAACTCCGTGTTTACTACAGCGCACATGATGTCATGTTATTTTTCAATATCAAAACAAATTATGCGGTTGTATAACGAGCATCTATATGAACTTTTGCACATTTTCCCGCTATGAAAGTGCACGGTGTCAACCTTTTAAAAAATGCAGATTTAGTCGACAATCGATATAATATTATAGTGTATGTTGTGTTGCGTGGGCGGTGTATGGCGCGCGTGTGGTGTGGTGCCGGTGCACGCGGTTGCAGGCCGGAGGCCGAAGCCTCAAAGGCGCGGTGCGGCCTCTCGGCGCGGTGCGGGCTTGCGCGCGCAGCGGCGGCGACGGCGGCGGTGGCGGGCGCGGGCGGTGCGCGGGTCAGTGGCGTGCAGCGCGCGCCGCGGACGCCCGCACCGCAGTGTCGAGCAGAAGCCCGCCATGCCCGGCCCGCGCATCTCCCGCGCCGCCTGACAGCATGGCCCACCCGACCGCCACCACCACACGCAGCCACGCTCTGACGACGGTACGCATCCCGGTACCACCGGCACGATAGCCGCGAGCGCGCTCTCGATCGCCCTTCCGCGACCTCTTGTCACTCTGACGCCATTCGCCGTAATCCATCAGTGACAGTGCTTCCACGGTCCATTTCGCCAGTGAGGTTCTGTCGGCGCAGAGGTTTCGTCTCGTTTCGATCGTCTGCAGACCGAAAGGAGTAGGCGCGAGTGGTCGCCGCACGCGTCACTAGATGGCGCCGGGAGTCGCTCCTGCGGCGAGCGCTCTCCGCCCGCGCCCCGCCGTTGTCGTCGCCGCCTTTTGTTTCGCGCCGTTCGTGTACATAAAATAATAATTGGCAGGCCGGTGGTGAGCACCGCCGCTCGGCGCCGAACCGTCGCTGACGTCAGCGGACCCTGAGCTCGCGCCGGAGCCAGTGCCCGGCATCCCCGACATCCCCGACCTTCCGCCACCGCCGTCTGCAGCTCGCTTAACACACGACACTGACACGTCGGGTCTCACACTAACTCTCCGCCCCTCTTACGTGCCAAATAATTCACGAAAGCCTGACTTAGAATTTAATTGACTGAATCTACAAAATATTACAATATACACAAACGTTTTAAAGAATTTGAATATCGAATACTAAATCTCGTGTCGGCCAGGAGCGACTTCATAACTGTGACGCACCGAAATGTGTAGGTTTCATTCATGTAACCTACAAAGGTTGGCGATTGATCTGCACGTAGCAACAACGGCGGCGGCGGACGTTGTTACTTTTTAGTATTTGACAATATTATACGGTGGATTTATTGAGAAAATGTCAAAATTCGAAGCAGTATATAGTCGTGGATTCATTTAGTCAAAGGAGTGCGCTGGGTGGCGAGCGACGCGCCGCGCCCATGCCCCTAAGTCTGGTGAGTGGTAGATTGTAAGGCTTCGTAGCGTGCCATTTTCACGACGAACTCCGCGTAGGTGTTTTCTAGCACCTTAAGCCAATAACTTTAATGTTTGCTTTACAAAACCGTATTGAAATACATTTTATTTACATTAAATGTTGTATATCTATCTACGTTGGTACATTTAAAGGTCGAATCCATGGCTGTCGTGTAGACTAAGGTATAAAGATGTATATGATACCACCATTAACCGTAGGTATAATTAGGCGTTAAAATTATCGATTTACAGTGCAATCAATAGTATCCAAACATTATTTTAACTCCATCAATTCAGTCTTATTAAGCCGTAAATCCATATAGAGCAATGTTATTTTAATTGAGTAGTTCACTATTTTGTTGATAAACATTAGTTTATTCATATTAACATTCATGATATACTTATTTCAGAATTTATATTGCTACATCAACGCTATAGCAATTTTACATTTTTTTTATTTCATGTTACCTGTGGGATTGATTTTAAGAATTCTTTATTATTGTCATAATCATTACCTACGTGAATGTGTTTCTTGAAATGTTATTTATCTCTGAGACCCTTATTTTGTTTTTAATTTCTGTCATATAGCATGTATTCTTGATCTAAAATGCCAGGTTTTTATTCACAAATCCACAAGCTCTAAAAACTGACATTAAAATGGCATAATTTCTGTCAAAATCATGAAATCATTAAGCTAACGTTCACAAACATTAAGAATACATAAGAAGTACGGAAATGTTATCGATCTTCATAGCGTTACACCTAGACGCTTGTACACAGCTGTAACACCTAATTGCATAGAATATGTAATAAGTATGTAAAATATTAAATTTGTTGAGCTCGTCTTCTAAGTTTTGTGTTAATACAAATTACTTCTGAACTCTATTTGTAGCGTTTAGTAGTAATTGTATTGCGGTGGTATTTAAAACTATCTATTGGCATCCAACATATTAGACAAGTAGTGATAGCTCAGCGGGGAGTATCATGGACTGTCAAGACGAAAGTCGCACGTTCGTAACCAGCCCCAAGAGCATGCACATCTAACTTTTCTATATTACGTGTATATTCATTGTTAATTATACCTGAGAGATTTTCCCTAAGAATCTTGAAGGTATGTGAAGTCTGCCAACCCGCATTCGGCCAGTATGGTGGACTAAAGCCTAACCCCTGTAATTAAGTAGAGGAGGCCCATGCCCAGCAGTGGGACGTGTATATAATAGGTACAGGGCTAGTATTAGTATTGTTATATTTCATACTTTTAGTTATGTGTGGACGAAGCCATTCTTCTGATTCATCTTTTACTGATTTAATAATTATGTTTAGTTAATACTTTTACTGAACATTCTTATATATCTTTATAATAAATATTTCCGAAATGAAAAATTACCCTGGATCCAAAAAGATTTTTTGTTACCAAAACGCATTTAAAATCCACCCAGCAATACATATAATTAACAATAGGCAGCGGCTTCTCTGTGCCCCTAGCATTGCCGACATCAACGTGGCTGCTTACAATCAGGCGGACCGCTTGCTCATCTGCTTATCAGGCCAATAAAAAAAACATACATAATTATGTTAGTGGACGTCTCGTCTCGTCTTGTGACGGTATTTTCACCAACGAAGTTGATTACAAGGGTCACGAAATAGCGAATATTATTATGAGACACACACAGCAGTAGATCTATTATCGGTGTAGGGTATACATAGTGTTAGGTACTGGTCCCAATGGTCACCGGGATGTTTCCATCTAACCTGGGCAACTCAACATTGTGGCGTAAGACCGGTGAACCCAACATAATCGGCCTTCCTATCCCCGAGGTGGGGCGGTAGTGGTAAAAACCGTTTTTCTCAAATAAA
Source organism: Mimas tiliae (assembly GCA_905332985.1). Taxonomy (NCBI): domain Eukaryota; kingdom Metazoa; phylum Arthropoda; class Insecta; order Lepidoptera; family Sphingidae; genus Mimas; species Mimas tiliae. The sequence continues at coordinate 5,070,506 of HG995242.1, read as the reverse complement.
TCTCAATAAAGGCACACCATTTTATTACCCTAAAAAAGTCGCCATAGCCGAAATCAAGTAGGTTCACCATATTCATAACACCAACACGAAGTGTGTTTATTATGTTGGTATCAGTGTAAATAGTTGGTACATACATCAAAATCTTACTATCAAAGGCAACTTCATCTGCTCGCAGTAAACTCTTCTGAATAAAGTATGGCGGAATGGCGAAAGTTAGTTCCCGATTCGCGGGAGCCAGACAGCGAGTCGCCCCACATTGTACCAAAAACCGTCAAATCAAATGAGCTGATGTCACCATGCTGTAATAAAATATATTGTGTTTGTGGGATATTATTTTCCAGATACAATACAAATGGTATCAAAATAGAATTAAATAAACAGTCTATCCATATTCAGACCATAAATTAATTTCTTGTTATGATCTCCGTAATGCAGACATTTCTTATACATTGTTAGGTTTATAGCAAAAAATAATCATGTTAATATTTGATACGGTTAATTTTGTGATTTAATACCTATTAATCTAGCATCAATACAATATAATAATATGTCCTATTCAATCCAAATTTGAAATAAGTTTTCTGTCATATTGCGACACTTTTGCTTGTTTCTGTAATAAAACCTTAAAAATATTTTGTAATACTCAGTTAAATAATGCATACGAAATCATTATGTTATCAAAAGCTATATTTTCTTTGCTTACTTATAAACTGGTCCTTTCAAGTGACAATTATTAACAGGTCGAATTTTGTAAAATACATTATACTATACTTATTTGGATCGCATATATTTTAACGAAACTGAATATTAAAACCAAAATTACTAATAAAAATAAATATAAATACTATAGCATACCATTCTTCATATTTTTCATATTCTGCCGAGTATCGAGGGACACGACGTCTTTTGAAGGCCTTTGGGCTGTACAGTATTTAACATCAGGTCCAGAGTAGTCACTTTGGTGCTTCATGATAAAATAATATAAGATTGCAGATACAAAATACCGAAGTAACTGAAATGCTTATGAATAGCTGCGGCATTTCGGTATTCAACATTAAATTGTTCGATGGCCGTACTCAGATTTGGAACCACGTTGGAATTAGGACAAGATGCAACCTTTATAAATTAGGTCAGGTACCACCATATTCTCTGTTCATATTGTTGACGAATAATTCAGTTGTACAAACGTTCTTCTATTAAAATTCTTGGTTTTATTTTTGTAAAATTTTATGAGTTTTGCATCTTGTTGAGACAATTAGGTTTTTGTGTTATAAGTATTTTTTTTTTATATTTTCATTGATAAAACAAGGATATTGTTCGCTTGTTCTTAAACATAACATCACACAGAACTTTGCATTACAACGCGCTGCATGGCACTGGACTGCGTTCATCACCCTGAGTGCCGACACATATCAACTATTGATGTCAAGTCTCATAATGCCCAGTAATTTCAGTAGCTTCAATTTCCTCTTTTTCCAAACCGAAATACAACAGTGCTTATACACTGCTATTTGGCAGCAGAAACAATAAAGCGGTGGTACCAACCCAGACGGTCTCTGCTCGGACCTGCTCGTGACAACAAAATGTGACTTAGTGATTTCTTAGGTTTACGCGAATATTACACATTGAAATAAAACTAGTTTATACGGATTTTATCGCGGTTTAATTTTAATTTTATTCCTGGTTTAGAATTTTAGTGCTCCCTCGTATGTTTTTCTTAGGTGATATCATAACACACGTAAATTAAACCGCGATAAAATCCGTATAAACTAGTTTTATTTCAAAATGTGACTTGTCTTAACGGGCTACTATGGTGGGATTTTCACTAAGTGTATGGTGAAAACTATCCAGTCGGCTACATAAAGGCACCCATTGTATACTGGGAGAAAAACATATGAAAATAAAAGTTTTTATTTCATTATAGTATCATATGCACTTACGTCTGTAATCCCCAAAGGGGTAGGCAGAAGTGTAACCAGTACACCCACATTTCGCCGAGCGTATCTCCATCCCATGATGTGATATATACATCATACAGGCTGGCCTATCGCTATACTGGGCACAATTCCAGACTCCGGGCTGATAATGAGCATTTCGTAATAGAAAAAACCCAATATAACTTTTTTCCGACCCGGGGATCGAACCCGAGACCTCAGCGTCAGTCTCAGTCGTAACGCGTACGCATTACAACTGCGTTATATCATCATATCAGTATATAGTATAGTATCATCTAGAGAATTCTCATATTATTTGATTATATTATATCAACCAATATTGAGTTCATTCAGAAACCACCAATAAAAGGTTTCCATTTTTTGCCTTTATCACTCCATGAATTACGATGTTGTGAAATCTCTTACTCATATGCATTTTTCCTACTAAGTGTACTCTGAACAAAAAATATTGGGTGTAATCAGAAATTGATTTTTATGATACGATATTTGTCAGCTTATCAACTACTTGTCCTATCTGGGAACAAAACAGATGTGAAGGGATTTATTTTGGTGTTATTAATATCAATAATCTACAACAGTAATGAGTCAAATGGGTATGTGGGCAAAATAATAAGTGTAATCTTAGGTCCAAAGCCAAACTCACCTGCACGTGGTATACTTTGCTGATTAACGGACGAGTCAATGGCGAAACTCGTCAATCAGCAGAGTGTACCGAGTGCAAGTATGGTTGGCTTTGGGCCCAAATGTTGGTGATTCACTTACACTCCACTCTGAATAAATATATTGACTATAAGTTGTTGTATATGGTTTCCATTGCGGGTTGTGGGGTTCAGACGGCAGGTCGCCCCACATAAAACCAAATCCACCGTCAAATCATGATGGGATTGCGAACCCTAGCATTAAGCCGGGATAAATCCAGGCACATTTATATGATTACACGCTTCGGCAATCATCGTCTATTTAAAAAATACAAACATGTGATGATAATGATTTATTAAGAATCTGTTACAGCATTAGATTATGTACAATTTTTTTTCTGCCCGCTTAGCATGAGCCCGGAGATATCTCAGATGCCAGAGAGGAAACTATCGATATCGTCTAGTTTACTGTAATGTGCCACCATGACATAGAGACAGTGATAGAAATAACATGAGGAAACGAGATGGCAAAATTTTCTCCAGACGTTATGTTAAGCGCACTGGAGTGACACGAACAGCCGGGAATCAGTAATGGACGTTTGAAATATTTCAAATAACCAATATGAATTGAACTTCAGTTCCAATGGCATACATATTTTGTAAGAGGTAGACACGTTTAACTCAGTTTCTCCCCTAAATATCTCTACTAAAAGTTCGGTAACGCCAGGCATATGCAATAAAAATGAGAAAAAAGTCCATATTCTATTATCTCCACTGTATAAAGTTTACTATGGTGACACAGATCTGGTGATAAATTATGTGCTGTTTTTATAGCATCTCTACTTCTTTCTTCTCCTTGGTTTAACTTATTTTGGGCGTTTTCATACGTTTTCACTACAACAATTTATTTTGTGTCATTGAGTCCTTTATGATTTTTTTTAATAGTATTCTTCCAGATGACAGCGAGTCGGCCTCGACCTCTCGTCCCTTCTTCTTTTTTTTATTAGCATCTGTGCCTTCATTAAAATATTAAATATCATCATAATTATGTACAAAGGTTTCATTCTTTTCATGTGGTAAGGTTTAAGGGTTCGTAACAACTCCTTTGCTTTATTTTATTTAATTGGAGCACTTTCTTAGCTGTACTGCCACATTGAATTGAATTTTTGTTTTCGTGAACTCTCCCAAGTGGAAATAACATGAATCTTTAATATAATTTGAGATATTTAATTTAATTATCTAAAACATAATTTGCTTTTTGGATAGGATGGTAATTATTGTTTAATTTATGGATAGTGCTATAAAATATAGGAATATTTAATGCAGCATACCCTTACGCTACTAATATTCCTCAAAATTATGTGCATGCATTTATTTGTTTTTAATCGAAAAAACAAACGCGGTTTTTTGTTTGACACAAGATTGGTTTTTGTTTGAAACAAGAATACAAGTTTGGTTCAATCAAGATAGTTGCTAAGTTTTAAGAAAATCTATTTAGCCATGAAGGACAAACCTTAACATATTTTTCTCATTGATGTCACGACGCTGAAATCTGCTTCCACCCCACACGCAGTGGGGTCGGTGCAACATCCTTTTTAACATATGTTACAAAAGCTTTGGCTTGTAGTTATTGTGACCGGCCGCTTGCCTGACGTCAACCCCTCTAGGGAGAAAACACCCAGACTCGAAACAAATATTTATAGATCACACAAACATTTTACCTCGGTGCGAAAATTGAATCCGCAGCTTCTCGCTTCATAGCTGGCTACTCGTCCACTGTGCTGCGGAGGCTGTCGCGCGATTCTACCACTTATAAATTAATACAGGAATGATGTGTCACCTTGTTTATGCGTCTGGATCAAAACATCTACGAGTAGGTGCAACGACTTCACTCTCAAATGTTCACACTGTAAACAGGATAATCTCAGGATGCCGCCAATCATTGTCAATAATACTCTGTTGCATCACCTACTAGTGAACTGGCGGCTCCTTTATCATGTTAGCGATAATTGCGTTCAATCATTCAGTGTTCATAGATTGAACGCTAGAATGGGTTACGGGTGGAAACCAGTGGGTTGTAGTCGAAAAGGATCGCTTGTGAAGGGCGTGGTAGTATAAATACAATGTGCATAAAGTACGAGGATATATGTAAATTATGAGCTTCGGCAATGTTTGTTTTTAACTCCCGACAAAAAAGAGACATGTTAAAAGTTTTTTTTTATACGTAATATGCTCGCGTTTGGCCAACACGCCTGATGGTAAGCAATGATGTAGCCTAAGATGAAGTACGCTTGCCTAGCAAAAATTATTCACTCGCGACTTGAAGACACCCAGATTATATTTATTGGGAAACAAAGACCTCGGTTTGACGTCATGCAAGTGAGTGTCAGATTGACGGGTGTACCATAACGAATCTAATCATATTATATACAAAAATATTTAAATTGTACTATTTACCTGGAAAAATACGGTTTTAATTTATACCTATTGATGATTTTGTTAACTCCCAACAATTTGAATAGAAGTCAACGTTATTTATAGATATAGGATTCATTAAGCTTCACCACTATTCACCTCTCAATATTGTAGTATTATAAACTCTATATATTGTAAACTCTAAAAACGAAACTGTTCTATCTACCTATCGTATAAACTTTTTACATAGTATATCGACCACTGACTAACGCCCGGTTTCCGAAAGGCTGATCAATGTTAAATTAACTAATCAAATGTCAAATCTCATGTCAAGTCGGAATTGAGTTGCTAGAAGCGTGATCAACACCTTTGATTTGACACACATGTTAGTTAACATAACATTCAAATTAATTTGAAAAATCATATGTCAAACGGTACTAAAGAGACATCAAATATTAGAATTTTTCTCACTAAATAACGTTTCAGCAACTCGAATTGATTTGACAGCGATGTCAACTCAAAGTTCTGTTAGTTGAATGTAGATTTGATCAGCCTTTCAGAAACCGGGGGTAATAATTACATATCGATAATGGCTCCGTCACCTAATCCCACATTAGCGCAGTTTATCTATTTATTTAATTATTTACAGATATTTGTTCAATAGAATATTGTTTACAAATAGCTGATCAGCGGCGCTTGCTCCGAGTAAAAATTTTGGAAGCAGACGTGTTTTATTTACAAGCATCATCTCGTATACAAATGCTCGGAAATCTTTTTCTCCGTGCTCTTGTTAATTTTATAAGGGTCGGTACTTGCGTTGAAGATGGGACGCTAGTATATTTTTTATGTGTCTGTTTTCGTCTTCAATCGTCGAGATTATTTTATTTGGTCTTCTTTTGGCTCTCATGGCAATAAATTTTCACATGAGGTACCTAATGATTATATTTTAAACTGACGTAACTGCTAAAATCAATAATGTTTATCTTCTTCTTCTTATCGAATGGTTATGAGACTCTCCCGCCCAAACACCCGCCACTGTAACTCCTGTAAGCCAGGATCGACAGTGGCACGCATATTTCGACACCGAACAATGAAGCTCGGCGTGTCTCTGAGAATGCAAAACTGTCTTTATCCCGCAACAAGAGGAATCGAATAGAAAATTAGGGAGGAGTTGGAAATAATAATTGTCCACTTCGAATGGTTAGTGGCCAACTTAGTGTCAGAGTTTTCAAGGCATCTGAAGGCCTCGGACTTGACTTAACGACTGCTATCAGTTGACAACAGCCGGGACTGACGTTTTACGTACCCTCCGAAGCACGGGGACGGTCAGTTGAAATACCACGAAGTGGTCACCCATCCATATACTGACCGCGCTAAGAGTTGCTTAACACTATTATCGTTTGCTGATTAGTTAATAATGTGTATGACATGTCATAGCACTCGAAACGTGTATTATATTATGTCTCATTCGTGTTTTACGAGATTGAATTTTAACAACCGAGTAACTATAGCAATGCACTTTTTCCTCCTCCTACGATTTTAAGTTATGTTATTCAACAGTCTTCGTCTATTTCAAAAATACGAACGCGTGTTGATGGTAAGATCGTCATCACGCGTTCGCATAATATAAGCATGAGTAACTGCCTAGCGGGCTTAACATATGCTCGTGACATATCTCGCGCGTGAAAGAGAAAACTATCGACGAAAAATATCTCAGATAAAAGTGTCAACATTCGATAAAATTACGTCCTCATGTCCCTAACATGAGATCAAAAATTTTACTTTAGACAAAATACCACAGACAGGTATAAAGTATTATTTTCTTTATCTCTACGTTTGACTAAACGAATCGAGTTTTATATGCAACCATATTAGCTTCGATAGACATATAGAGATTACCAGAGAAAACTGAATTTTTACGACCAAATTATTTCGTGTTACTTTTGTTAAGACTCCAGGTGTGGATGGCCGGTGATGGCTTACCATATTAATAATAATTCGTATAAAACGAAGATTGACGAACTGCAGAACTTTAAATATAGTATTGTCTGATATTTCTACTGTTAATACTTTTGACATATCATTAGCCTTTATCCTCTGTAGTGACTTTAGTATTTCGTTCTTAGAAAGTTAATGTAATTTGTCTGATCATTCCGTTAAGAATATCTCGGAGTGTAAGTGGGCCACACATCATCTTAGAACCAAAGCCTGCACGTGGTACACTCTTGTGGTCACCGAACGAGGCAATGGTGAAGTTTGGTTCCCGTTGCGGGTTGTGGGGATCAGACGGCGGGTTATTATTATATCAATCCGTTGCTGCGAGAAAGAAGGACCAACCAACACACTTTCACATTTATAATATTACAAAAATAAAGAGAAATTTCACAAAACCTCAAGAAAGTAAAAGTCAATGAAAGTAAGTCGTAGTTACACGGATTAAGTGAAATTAATTATCTTCTTTCTTTTAATTCAGCCGGGCAGCGGTCAACGCAATAATTCAACATGCCGGTGTCAGATTTCATTTGATGCGAGGTTTCTGTCCTCTGTTTAAGTTTAATATTAATTAAATGCCGACATGAATGATGATTTTAATAACTTTATTGTGAATGCAATTTGCTGTTATAGTTAGGTTACACAGGGCGAATCATGATGCGATTTGGTCGAGCGAGTTACTGCAGTACAATACGAGTAGCTGTCAGATGCGAGTCTGTTTATTTTAATGAAATTAAATAAAAATTAAACCGCGATAAAATCCGTATAAACTAGTTTTATTTCAATGATAATTTTATCTGTTTGACAAAACTTTTTCTAGAAAGGTATTTAATCCATGACTATAAATTGCTTGTATTCTAAGTCATTACCTTCGTGACCCCGTCATATGATATTAGAAACATAATTGTCCTTGTTGTTAGTATATTGCTTTTAGGGAATCACTATCTAATATATAAGTCTTATTTAGACTAAGTTCATTTAGAGTACACTATATTTGTGCTTTATTTATAGTCGAATAAGAAATAACATTATATTATCACAGACACAGAAAAGATTCATAATCACTAAATTTTGTTTTTTTTGTCACACTATTTAATATTATAGCATGCTTTCTAATTACATGCTAAAACGGCCTCATGTAAGTTAACCTTAATTCTGATATTTCGGCAGGTTTGGCGATTCACGATCTTAACATTCTTTCATTAAGAGGTGATTTTTGTTATAATTGTGAGATGTTATTCAGACAGCTTTTGAAACAAATTGAAGCGTAAGGTCATGGACTCGTTTTATTTTATTATACCATCCCCACAGCTTCTATAATCAACTTAACAGTTTTTATTACTATTTTATTAATTGCTTTGCCAATCATGGTATATCACTTACTTTACTTATGAATCATAAGTGTCAACTATTATTTAGTTTCTCGCTATTGATACAGATAGTTCTCCTTCTCTACTTCATCCTTCTAGCGGTATTTAGGACGATCCACTGCAGCACTAGTTCTACGTCCGATCGGTCGTCTCTTTATTGTACTATCTTCTTCTATGCTCTCTGTAGTGTATAACTATTCGGGGTTTAAATATACTACCGACACTATCTAGTATAGTAGACTATACGAGTATGTCAGTAGATAAGAATAAGAATGTCATATACGACATAATATGTCACCTTATAAATACACTCCCGATTACGGAGAGCGCAGTTCTCTCCCGACCGATGCGATACCAGTATACTCATAACTGAGTGATATCCGTATTTGTATAGTGTTCAAGAGTTTAGTGTGCGAGCGTTAGGGTGCAGGGGTGGTGAGCCAACTACAAACACGGAACACTACACTCTCAACGTCACCAAGCTAGCAAAGTCTGTATGTTTTTGTATCGTCGATAATATTTGGTTCAGCCACGAAAGCTACTATATCGGTGTTCTCTGACTCTCCTATTCCCAATCCCCCTTAAAGCCGGTCCAACAATCTTACGGAACAACTTCGGTTCCTTGCGTTAAATATGATATTTATTAAGTAATTTTGAATCAGTGGAACATCAATTTGCATTGAAAATAGTTATGAAAGTATTGATATAAAATATAGCCAATTTGCAAAGTAGGTTTCCTCGTAATAAATGCAAGTTTCAGTTTATACCGCGACCTAGTTCGAGAACTGTTGGTTTAACCATGTACTGCGGAGCCTATAAGATCTGTAAACGATTTGTAGCTGCAATCTATTGACGCTGAAGTATTGTTGATTACTTTGTTGAATGGATTTAATTTATTTGCAAGTTTATTTCTTGTTAGTATCAGATACGTTCGTGATGATGGAATTTAGATATGAATAAATAAATATTTTATATTTCCTTCAGTGCTCTAAAATTCATTGCTCTTGTAATTTAAATACTTTTTGACTGACGAAAAACAGAGGAGGTTTTAAGTTTGATGCGTACTTATATATCTTTATTATATATATAACTAGTAACTTTTCATTGAGTGATCTAAACTTAATAGGTAGTTATTTTTTTGTTTGAAGGAATATAGCTCAAAATTAGTCGCATTTATACCTTGCACCTAACACGGTGAAATCGGGGATGCAAGATTATTATTTCTGCACCTAATTTGATGATAAAATTAAAGCTATATACGATAAGATAAAAAGCTAAAATATAAATAATCACTGTTTCTTTCATGCTGTCTACTATAGTTATTTTTTTTTAGCTTTTTATATTTAAAAAATAAACTTTTTTGTAGGTAAATAAATTATTTTTTAGTGCTTCTTCTAAAAGTTACAAATAAAATACTCTGATTTCTTTTCATAGTCTCAATATTGAGAACTGTGGCCCGTCTACAAGATATCGTTAGCTCTACGACAGTAAGTCACGTAATTCTATTTTCGTCCGTTTGCAGTGCATCATGCTACTGCGTACCTACTGTCTTCTATATAAGTCTAATATTCTATATAAGTCTTAACAATACCTCGTGCTGCGTCTATGATGCCTATGGAGTTAGTCTATGTCTAGATTAATGTAATATAGTAAATTATAAATTAAGATTGCATCGAATACTTCAAAGGACTTATAGAAGCTAGTGGCCTCACGAACTATTTAGAAATTTTGTACAATTTCCACTTTTGAAATCACATTTACTTCATACTAACATTATTTTTTTATGATTTTCTTAAGAATCATGATTTTCATAAGTTAGGTTATAGGTACTAGTGGTCGAAATTCGACCTCTATAATTATAAACTTTTAGTTCTACGTCAGCTGCTATATTCTAAATACAGAAATTTACACTATAAACGTCAACAATGAATGTTTTATTTAATTTAATAATATAACGAATACATTATTCGTTATATTATTTATAACAAGATTAATAATGCACTTCTCGTCCATATAAACTTTAACTATATCAAATCTCACATACCTCTGTGTAAAGTTTTCTCTTCACGTATTAATTTAAATAGAAGATTTTATTTTATCGACAGTTAATTAGTCACAGAAATGTATAATTAAACATTTACTCCTAGCAGATTACGTTTTTATTACGATCCTGCTACATAATACAATGTTATCCCAGTCCTTGCTTGTATCCATCATCCTAATTAATCTTTTCGCCAGTAAGTTTCCGAGACTTCATTATTGCAAATTTTCATATAAAAGTATAGTGTAACCTTTAATACATATAAAGCAAGTAAACTAAATTAAATAAATACACCGAACAGTCACACACATAGTCCTGAACCGACACTAGGTAAACCTGTATTGTCGGTATCAGGAACTACGAGGGACTTACGGTCCCACAACAGTCCCAGACCCGAAACAATATTTTGTGGATCACACAAAACATTTGTCTCATTATGATATACTTACTTTGAAAATAGAGACACAAATGTTTGTGTTATTCACAAATATTTGTTTCTGGTCTGGATCTTTGAGACCGAAAGCTTCTCGCAGTTCCTTAAATTCACGACGCAAGATAATCGTATCTGACTCTAGGGCCCGAAAAGGATTAGTAAATTAGGAAATAAAGGAGATTAATTGTCATACAAATTATAATATACCAGTTTCAGCCTTTATAACTGGAGTGGCATGTGTGAAGTGTCAAACTTAACCTACTTTGCCGTATTAAGCACAGTAATTTATTAGTGTCAGGGTAGTGAGTGCCTTATTTTTTGTATAATTATTATTGAACTACGTATATATCACATCGCAGAAAACTGCGTTTCGTACGGTGAGTGAGATATCTGGAGGCCCAAATCCCCCTCCCCTTACGAATCCCTTAATTATCCATTGTCTTTAAGGTTTGGCAAAGCGCCCATAATGCTTCTAGTATTGTGGGCGTACATGGGTGGTGGAGACCACCTACTATCAGGTTTACTCATTTGTAGGTTTGTATATGGTATGCATAATTTTCTATTGTAACGTGTTACTCCTGTATGCACAGTGGACGTCTAAGATAGTATTTTTCCAGACAGATACCAGCAAGAGCTTATTAGTAATAAATATTCCTACGAAATATAGAAACCAAGTACGCGGTTAATTCTGAATAAATTGAAAATTAATTGTCTAAGAAATCCAAAATGCAGTAACATACTTTCCAATGATTCACTGATTATCTCCTCCTTCTTCCACCTGCCGTTATCCCACTCGCAGTGGGGTCTGAAGATGTTTTTTAAATCATGTTACAGATAAATTTGACTTGAAGTTTTTTCGACCGGCCGCCTGCCTGTCGTCAACCCCTCTGGGGAAAAAACATCCAGACCCGATACAAATATTTCTGGATCACACAAACATTTATTACGGTACGGGAATCGAACCTGCGGCCGCTCGCTTCACAGCCGGCCGTTCACTCATTGCGCCACGGGGCTGTCACTGGTTAACTATTTGCAATGAAATATATTCAAATTCATACAAACAATTAATCACACAAATAGACAGAGAATTAGCCGTGGTCTAACAAATCAGCCATTTATTAAGCCAGGACCAGTTTATGATTACGAATTCTGTTTTCCGCTAATGGATTGTGATTAGTGAGAGCTCAATGACGAACAGTGTGCCCGCAGCCTTGCGATCAATTAGTCTGCATGACGTTATGTCATCTAAGCGGTTGACTGACGGTATCATTAAACAACCTATCGATTTATGTTCGAGCATGGAATAAACCATTGTTTGTACCCCCACTTTCACGGTGTTAAGGACGTTTCGCGGAAAAAATCTTGTATTCATTTTGAAGCTCGTAAATAGGTATTTTTATTTATACGTTTTTTATATTTATGGAAGCCATAGCTCAGCGGAGAGTGGTACGGACTGTCGAGACGAAAGTCGCAGGTTGGAAACCAACCCCAAGGGCATGCACCTCTACCACTTTTCTAAGTTACGGTTGTATTAATCGTTAATTATCAATTGCTTTAACAGTAAAGGAATTAATTAATTAATTAATTTTCTGTATATGCACTTGCCGACTCGATAACACGACTCGCCGGAACGAGCCATTTTGGCGGGTTTTGTAGTCCCTAACCAGTCGGCTATGAATATGTCTCAGGGCACCTTAAGAGACTATCTCACTTTGTTATAATTCTTGTTTACTTATCTTTTGTTCTTCTGCAATCTTCTATAAATTTTTCTTCCCTTAATATAATTTACTTTTAATTCCATGCTCTTTACATTTAAAATAACGGTGGTCATTTTAGGTTAAGCATGTTTCATTAAATTATCGGTGTAAATAAAAAGATAGCGGGTCGCAAGGTGACATTCACGTGCATTTGAAGCATTGCAAGTGTGTTGCGTGCTCTATAAATCTCGAATTACTCTTTTCACTAGCCCCAGCGTAGATCGATGTTGCGTCTAGTCGTGAAGCCACACGTTGCAAAAAATGTCTGCCGACCTAGTTAGCTGTCTGTATAACAACGAGTCCTTGATTAAACTTGCGATTGGACTGAGCATTACTTTTAAATAAAATAAAAAGAGCTAGTAGTTTTTCACTACGGAGGATTCCAAGATCAGACAAAGTGGAAGCATCTTAGTAGGAAGGCGGACGCTGCCACTAAGCCGGGATAACCCTAGGTAGAAATATAAAAGTAGTTCGTCGCGAAGGAATCTTAAATTACTTTGTTGACCAGAGGGGTTGATGCTCCCCAAAGGGGTTGACGTCAAGCAGACGGCCTGCCGTAAAAACTACAAGCCAAAACTTTCTGCAAGATGTGTTAAAAAATAAAAGCATCCCCTGCGAGAGGGATAAGGGTTAAGGGCAAGCAGCAGTGTGTAAACATTGTTGTGTTCCGGTTGGTTGAAGGACATTGGTGAAATTACTTGGCATTGTGAGATATAACACCTTATGTCTCAGGGTGACGAGCGCAATTCAGTGCTATGCAATACTTTATAATTCGAAGTTCTGATGATTTTACTTCTGTTTATGGGCAGGCGTGATGCTTACAATCAGGCGAGCGATCTGCCAGTCTAATAAATCATCTAATAAAAAAAGAAGATAATCTTAAATCAATTACCGCCCACGGTCGTGTCGACCCATTCTTGCTGTCGGCTGACATGGCTGTTCTCCTCACAGTGATGATGACATTGAAGACTAAGATGATGATACATACATACATAGACTCACGCCTGTTTCCCATAGGGGTAGGCAGAGACAACGGATTTCCACTTGCTACGATCCTTGCATACCTCTTTGGCCTCATTCACTCTCATAAAATTTTTCATACATGCACGTCGGTTTAGGATACTCCTGACCTAGCCTTTCTCGAGAATATCTCCAACTTGATCTATGAAAGTAGAAGTAAGATGATGATAACGTAGAATAATAAAGAATACTCGAAACATCTTCCGGATATTTAATATTCGTGAAAATAAAGAAGCAATAAAGATTTACGATATCAATTCGCCAAAACTAATGGTCAGCTGAGTATGCTCAAATGTTGCAATCTAGCTTTTGGCAAGCTTTACACTGCTAGTTACCTAACCGTGACTATTTATCTATACTAGTATAAAATAGTAATTCTGCCAGTACTATACATTTTCTAGAATATTTACATGCAAACATACGTATGTTTAGATTTGCTTATAATAGATACATACATTCACGCCTGTTTCCAATAGGAGTAGGTGACAAAAGTTGCTTAGATCCTTGCACGCCTCTTGCTCGTAATATTCTTTTTGTAATCTCATGTCTAATTCAGTTGAAAATTATAAGACCGCACTTTGAAAATCAAATGTTGATTCTTTCTGCGTGGCGTTATCCAGGCTTAATGCCAAGGTCTGCCTTCATACCATAGATTTGACGGTTTTTGGTATTATACAGGGCGTCCCCCCGTCTGACCCACAGCGGAATTATTATTGATTGCAATTTAAAATCATAAAATATATCGTGATTTCTTAGGTTTACGCGAATATTACACATTGAAATAAAACTAGTTTATACGGATTTTATCGCGGTTTAATTTTTATTTTAGTCCCGACGTTTCGAAAGCTTTTCAGCCTTCGTGGTCACGGGAGAGACTGAGGTGTAGGTCGTCTCGAAAAGTTAATGTTACAATGGCTACCTTCATTTTAAAATTATACATATATTTTCAATTATTTAAAAAAAAAAAAACGTTAGTTGACACTAGTCCGATCTACGCAGAAAGAGCTCACGGTATCTTGAGGTCTGGCAGTTGGTCTTTTGGGTTCCGATTTAATTAAATGTATAATTGGTTGGAAGCTTGCACAAGCCTGGGATCGAAACGTCGGGACTAAAATAAAAATTAAACCGCGATAAAATCCGTATAAACTAGTTTTATTTCAATAAAATATATCCTTAATAGATCTAAATGTTGACTAAAGTTTTGCAATAATTCATGCGTACGCCGATTGATTTTGCTATATTTATTTAATGTGTCTGAACATAATAATTCCCTGAACGACTATTTTGAGGTACAAGACCGAGAAAGGGAGACCGCGACCTGTCGCGAGAAAGAGAGACTGCGACCTGTCACGAGTCAGGGGATAGCGACACATTCGCTTTGTATGAAATTTAATTGGAACGGTCACACTTCGCTCTGTACAATCTCGGTCGTATACCTCAAAATGTACCTTTACAATTGTATACAAAGCGGACGACTCACTGCCGCCACGCGTTGCGGCCTCTGGTGTCGGTCGCACACCTCAAAACTGGCTATTGTTGCCCTAGGAATGTAACCTTATTACATACACATACAACCTCCGTGGCGCAGAGGGCGAGAAGTCGACTGTGAAATGTGAGGCCGTGGGTTCGATCCCCGCACCGAGACAAATATTTGTCTAATCCACAAATTTTTTTTCGTGTCTGGGTGTTGTGATACCGTTGTGATACCCATGACACAAGACTCGTATCTTACTGTGGGGTCAGGACTATGTGAGTGACGATTGGGTGTTACTTATTTTATTTATTACACTTAACCCCGGTTTCTGAAAGGCTGATCAAATCTACATTCAACTAACAGAACTTTGAGTTGACATCGCTGTCAAATCAATTCGAGTTGCTGAAACGTTATGTAGTGAGAAAAATTATAATATTTGATCTCTCTTTAGTACCGTTTGACATACGATTTTTCATATTAATTTGAAAGTTATGTTAGCTAACATGTGTGTCAAATCAAAGGTGTTGATCACGCTTCTAGCAACTCAATTTCGACTTGACATGAGATTTGACATTTGATTAGTTAATTTAACATTGATCAGCCTTTCGGAAACCGGGCGTTAGTACACTTCTTTATGTAAAAAAAGTGTAAATCGCATTAAAAGCGCTATAACTTCGAGAATAAGTTATACGCACGCAATTGGGTGCAGAAATATATCAGTACATGCGCAATAGGTTAGTATAAATTAGATGCGGAAAAACGAAGATCGGGTTCAATGCCGCCCCTTGGGAGAGGTCCAAGTCCGGCTGTGGAGTCGAGCCTGATGACTTATACGCACATTATATAAACACTCACCTAATTTCTGTGAAAGCTTGGCCATTTGAGCCTTCCTTTCACACTTTAATGGCCAAGCCACGAATCGTACATACCCACGTCTTTAGCATAGCGCGTATGTACATATTTGTATAGCGGCCTGATAAAATTACTGAACTATGTTGGATGGCAGCTTTGAACATACCAAAATCTCGCTTGACGTACATTATTGTCATCATTTTACTTGACAGCTGATCCAGATAGTAGAATTGACTAACAATTGATTTCAGTGTTTTATTTTTATAGGTTCAGTTAGAATTAATTATCTGTTTGAATTACTTGAAAGTTACTTTAGATATCTCATCAAGTTGAAAACTTTAAAAACCAAATCACCGTGCGGTTATTATTCGTTCAAAAATTCCCCATTTTCTCTCGTATTTTACCATTAGGTCATTAGGTTATTTATATAAGACCATCCTCAGATGAAACACAGAAAAATAAACATCAAAATCGGAGATATCATGTAACATAGATAAAAAATTATAGTGTTCGATCCCCGGGTCGGGTAAAGGTGATATTTGGTTTTTCTATTTCCAAATGCTCAGTATCCGCCCGGAGTCTGAAATTGTGCCCGGAATGGCGATAGGCTCGCCCCCCTTTCACATCATGGGGAGTAGATGAGCTCAGTGAAATGTACTGGTTGCACCTCTGACTATCCCTTCGGGGATTACAGGCATGAGTGCGTATGTATTTATGTATACATAAAAAAAACAAACTACAATCAAATTGAAACCCTCCACCTTTTTCAGTTTAGTTAAAATAATAACTTAGGTGCAAAAACGTGACTTACATTGCAAACTCAAACACTATCGCCCGGTTTCTGAAAGGCTGATCAAATCAACATGCAACTAACAGAACTTTGATTTGACATCGCTGTCAAATCAATTCAAGATGCTGAAACGTCATTTAGTGAAAAAAACAATAATATTTGATCTCTCTTTAGTACTGTTTGACATACGATTTTTCATATTAATTTGAAAATTATGTTAACTAACATGTGTGTCAAATCAAAGGTGTTGATCACGCTTCTAGCAACTCAATTTCGACTTGACATGAGATTTGACATTTTATTAGTTAATTTAACATTGATCAGCCATATACTAACCAAATGCATTTTATCCAGTGTTCAATTCAAATGTAAACAGAGTAGCAGATGGTAGCCAGCAAACCGTATCGGCGGGCAATTATCGAACTATATCCGGATTACACTCCCGGTGGAACATGAAGTTAGCATGGCCGGTACTATTTGCATAAATTACGATTTCAATTAAAGTTAGATCCGTAGATGAGCCTGATGCATAGACCGTGTGGAATCTGTGAAGTTCTACGCCTTGTATAACATTTCGGACGAAATGTTATTTAATATATAAATCTCAAGCAGTATTTGGAAATGAAAATCATAAAAATATAATTCTTTATAATAGCTCACGCCGATATCCCTGAAAAGATAGAGACAGTGCTCCTGTCTAGTTTACTCACAGGTCGCTGGGCTGATTTCTGTCTAATTATGGGTAGGGCGAGCGTATAGCCGCACCATCGCACCGGACCAACTGTGATTTTGCGATATAAACATAAATTGTGAATTCTTAACCTGGGATTTGAACCCAGTAGTTCATGGTTTAGCTAACTAGGCATAGGTACCAATGAGGCATAAATAATCATGATTCAATTTACTATTACAACTGACAAAAACTAAAGGCGCGGCGCGCACTGACAACCATCTTAATTGCCTCAAAGTAATTAATCGTTGCCGATACGTTTGACACGCCAATAACATAACTGAATCATGCTTGCTATTTTAATCACCTAGCTACGATTATTTTTATAGAAAGTATTGATATTTTAGTGGGTCAATATGTAGATGTACATATTTTAGAATAACATTACTGGCAATACAACCCTTAGAATAAACACATCGTTCAAATTAAAACACAAACGCAAATATTATATCGCGTAATCATAAAATCTATATATTAATGCAGAGACAACGTAGGACCCCTTTTTTTAGCAATATGCACGCACGGAGGAGTTTGAGATTTGATATAGTTAAAGTTTATATGGAGGAGGAGTGCAGAAATATATAATATAAGTAGTATATATATTATAAGTATATAATATCTGCAAAAAATATTTTTTATTTTTTATTAAACACAATGATTAAGTTTATACTCAATGTCTGAATGTCAAATCTCGCAGCTGACGTTATGGAACATAAAGTACCTATATGATTGTAGAGGTCGAATTTCGACCACTACAGGACCACTAGTATAAATAAATATATCGAGACATCTATCTCACCTCGATTCAGTTACACGACGCGCGACGATGTTCATCATAGCGGATCTGAAATGTAACACAATTCCGGAATTGGCAACGCTGCTATCGGGTTAAGGAGCTCGACAGGTTTGCTACCGGTCTCGGAAGTAAAATAGATCGCGGTGGAGCTGATTTTATAAAAAACCGATATTATATTATTAAATTATAGTAAATTGAAGATAGTATATTATTATTATATTATCCATGTATCTATTAGGCATATGTATGCTTATATCTATTTATGTCTATTTATATTCATGTGGTATTTGTGTATCATATCGTCGATATCTTTGAACTACCATAAATATGTCTGTACCACCCAAAGGTTGACTGGTGGGGAATTCTTTTAGCATTAAGTCCGCCTTTATATGAAGTGTAATAAATTAAAAAAAACACACACATAGTCCCGACCCCACACTAGGTTAACCTGTACCAGGAACTACGAGGGACTTGCAACACCCTTTTAAATAAAAATAAATATATTAATTAAACCAACTCGGATTTTTTAAGCTAATAATACGCCGGTGTAAGGTACTTATTGTTAGCCTAGAATTACATTTATAAATACTTACGGGCTTAGTTATGACTTGTGTAAGTGGCTCACATATATGTTTCCACTTGGAAGAACTTTTTCATGTGATATAATATGTCAAAACGAATATATTATGTTTCAACTTACGTAATTTACACTAAGCAACTTACCATGCTGTTTGCGTAAGTGATTTCTTCGTATATCTACTTACGTAATTAGCTTACAAAAGTAAAAATACAAATGTAAATAAGGACTAAGAAAAGCACCAATTTTATTATTAAAATATTTTATAAATTCTAATTTATAAATTTTATTATTCTATTTTTTTATAGATATTTTTTGATTGAGTAGGAATTGTACCTCTTTATTATAAAAAATCCTGACTTTATTATTATAACCTTTACTGTATAATAATTAGTTGCAAGTTTTTAAGAAAATTCCTCTACGATCATTTTGACTCACATAAAAGCATTTGATTCTAGCAGAAGAAAACTAACCCAGTTCTATAAAGTCCTTTGAGTCTTGAAACAATCCCAGTTCTGTGAATACGGAAGTTCCTTACATATGTTGCGGCTAGGTGACAGTAACGAGTGTGAAAATTGCATTATTTATAGATTGCGTCTGTCGCGTGCTAGTGAATTTTTAACATCCCGTTAGATCGTTTGAATCTAGGACACTCGAGTTTTTGTTTTTGTTGTGTAATGTCCTCGTTATGTAATTATATATCTATCTCTGAATATATAAAATCAAAATACCACTCACTCATTCACTCGCTGATTAGTTACGACATCTTAAAAATTCTAAACCTAGAATCATGAAATTTGGTCAGATGATGGTTTGTGTAATGTAGGAGCGCGTTGAGAAAGGGAATATTTGAAATTTAAATTTTAAGCAGATGAAAGGGGTGTGTGTGTTAAACCTTGTATGCAACATTATTCTTTTTATCCAAGAAAAACGATATTCACGCGAGCAGAGCCAATGACAACAGCTAGTTAACTATATTAACATAAGTAGAGCTTTAAAGTTGCATGATATTGTGAACATTTTCAAAATGTTTGTATGATCTACAAATATTTATTTCGGGTCTGTCATCCGAATTTTGTAGAACCGTAAGTCTTTCGTAGTTCCTGATACCTATGACAGGGTAACCTGGTGTAGGGTCAGGATATTTATGTGTGACATGCTTCTCTGTCTACTGGCATCGCGGCGCCCTGCGCCATCATCTTTAATTTTGCTCATTTCATCAATTATATTATTTACTCGCATTATTCCTTGAGATGAATTCATTAATACTGCCTCGGTGGCGCAGTTATAATGCGTACGCGTTACGACTGAGGCTGACGCTGAGGTCTCGAGTTCGATCCCCAGGTCGGGTACAAGTGATATTGGGGTTTTCTATTACGAAAAGCTCAGTATCAACCCGGAGTCTGGAATATGTGCCCGGTATGGCTATAGGCTCGCCCCCTATCACATCATGGGACGAAGAAACGCACGGCGAAATGTGGGTGTACTGGCGAAACTTATTTCCCGTTGTGGGTTGTGGGGGTCAGACAGCGAGTCACCGCACATAATACCAAATCCACCGTCAAATCATGATGGGAAGGCCGACGCTGTCATTAAGCCGGGATAACGCCAGGCAGAAAGAAAAAATCCTTAAGTTAAATATTAGTGCAGAGACCGCGAGTCGAGACTCCAGATCAATTACTCCACGAGATCAATTTGAAGGCTATTGTATCTGAACGTTTATTCAGTTGTTGCCAAGTGGCTAGATCGTTAACCCCTTAATGTATGCGTAAAGAAATCTGCTGGCCAAAGTTCAAAAATAGTCTGCGAATTCTAAATAAACTGAACATTTTGACAGCCTCCGTGGCGTATCGGGCGAGTAACCGGTTGCGAAGCGTGAGGTCGTGGGTTCGATTCCCGCACCTAGACAGATGTTTGTCTGATTCACAAATATTTGTCTCGGGTCTGGGTGTTGTGGGACCGCAAGTCTCTCGTAGTTCCTGTGATACCCACGATACAGGTTTACCTAGGGTGGTGTCAGGACTACAACGTTGGCGCAGTTGTAATGCGTACGCGTTACGATTAAGCTAACGCTGAGGTCTCGGGTTCGATCCCCGGGTCGGGTAAAGTGGTATTGGGTTTTTCCATTACGAAATGCTCAGTATCAGCCCGGAGTCTGGAATTTGTGCCTGGCATGGCGATAGGCTCGCCCCCTTACACATTATGGGACGGAGAAACGCTCGGCGAAATGTGGGTGTACTGGTTACACCTCTGCCTACCCCTTCGGGGATTACAGGCGTGAGTGCGTATGTATGGGTCAGGACTATGTGTGTGACTGTTGGGTGTATTTATTTATAAAGGTCAATACTATGAACTGTATTACTATAGGGAGGGTACCTGATACATGGTGAAAAACCCGCCATTTTCCATTCCCAGGATTATGCCTAACTAAATATGCACCAGTTGACTCCGAAACGTAACTTACTGGACCAAGTCACTATGGCGGGTTTTCATTATGTGTAAGGTCGCTTTCAAGTACAAATATTTACAGATAAAATGGGCCTATGGTATACACTAAGCCAGTAAGCCGATACTAGATCTACACAGCTAGTACATAAATTAATCATTACTAACTTTTGCTCGCGGCTCCAGCCGCGTGAACGGCCTTTTCCGGGATAAAAAGTAGCCTATGTCCTAAACCCGGTCATAGTCTACCTGTGTATTAAATTTCATCTAAAACCCTTCAGCTGTAAATGCGTGATTGACTAACGAACATCTAAATACACAAACTCACAAACATCCAAACTTTCACATTTATAATAGTATTTTTTTTTTATATTTATATTATAGGCCGGCAAACGAGCAAGTGGGTCACCTGATGGTAAGAGATCTCCACCGCCCATGTACGCCCACAATACAAAATAATTATGGGCGCGTTGCCGACCTCAAAGGAAAGGGATAATAAGGGATTGGGAAGGGGAGGGGGATTTGGGCCTCCGGATATCTCACTCACCGTACGAAACGCAGCAGCAAGCTGCTACTTTACGCCGGTTTTCTGTGAGACAGTGGTAACGACCCGGACGAGCCGGCCCATTCATGCTGTAGACAAAATTGTCTACAGCGTGGCTCTACCACTCAGTATTAGGATCACTCAATATCGCCGTACTTTATAGAAGTGTAATATAAATATACGATAATGGCGGTATAATCGTTAATATTGCCGGTAGCATAATGAGGTGAGCTTTATCAAAAACATGATTCACTAACACTGTTCATGTTGTAAACATTATAACATTGATTTAGATGCTAGGAACAAGTGTTTCAGACATAACTAGTGCCTGATATGGTGATCACCTGCCTCGGTGGTGCAGTTGTAATGCGTATGCGGTACGACTGCTGTGCTGAGGTTTCGGTTTCGATTCCCGGATCGAATGTGTCACTGTTGGCAAATCAGAGCGAGCGTCATGATATTATGATGACTGTCTGAGCGTCTTTAAATGCGGCTGTACCTTAAGCGTTTATGTTTGATTTGATCAACTAACGGGACAACTTTGAAGCTCCTTCATAAGTTATATCATACAGGCATAATTAATTAATCTTTACAACGGTATAAAACTACAAGCTATAATTGTTTATTAGCGATCAATTGACGCCGATCACGAGCTCCTACGTCACATGAATACGTCAGTATCAATCAATTAATACTGCTGTGGGCTCTGGCGTTGCATTATCGCATATTGCGTACGTGCCGCCACTTGTTGCCACTCCAACTTGAGCGTTTTATTATCTTTTCTAAATTAATAACAGTGACATAATTAACAGAAGCGTCTACTATTTTAGTCTTTTATGGGGATCTTGGAATATGAGTACTCAATTGTATTTACTCGGCAGAAGGACTTTTCGCATGTGAGAGAAGTCGCATCGGTTTGTATATTTCTACTACAAAGCAACAGTATGTAAGTACTACTGTTGCGTTTTGGTTTGTTAGAGGACAATAAAGCCAGTGAAATTACTGGGCATTAGTAGACTAACGCCCGGTTTCCGAAAGGCTGATCAATGTTAAATTAACTAATCAAATGTCAAATCTCATGTCAAGTCGAAATTGAGTTGCTAGAAGCGTGATCAACACCTTTGATTTGACACACATGTTAGTTAACATAACATTCAAATTAATATGAAAAATCGTATGTCAAACGGTACTAAAGAGACATCAAATAGTATATTTTTTTTCATTGAATAACGTTTCAGCAACTCGAATTGATTTGTCAACTCAAAGTTCTTGTTAGTTGAATGTCGATTTGATCAGCCTTTCAGAAACCGGGGTTTAGTATTTTATGTTTCGAAATGAAAAACGTACTCCAGTGCCATGCAGTAATTCAAAGTTCTGTGTGGTGTTTTTTTTCTTTATATGCAGGCGTTGCGCTTACACAGACGCGCGACCTGCTTGATTTATCTTTTTAGTTAGTAAAAAAATATATCTGTTAATTCTCTTTTACACCTGACACAGAGCATTTAACCATGTCCTTTTCTCGTACTATTTTAATGCTCAGGAATAGCAGTAGCCTTTCGTCATGCGATTGCGTGTGCGTACACTTCCTTTATTTAATAAAAATGAGGAAATCTTTGTATAAACTACGTTGTACGTTTCTAAATTCGTTAATTTTGTTTGAGTTGTTCGGGTTGAATGGAAGACCAGTTTTTGATTTTGCCTGGAAATTATTTTATTTTCTTTCTTTTTGCCTGGCGTTATCCCGGATTAATGCCTGGATCCGATTCTAGTACCATAGATTTGACCCGCAAAACTTGCAACGGGAACTAAGTTTCGCCATTGTTTCGTCCGTTAATCAGTGGAGTATAACCACGTACAGGTGAGGTTGGCTTTGGACTTAAGATGTCGGTGGCCGACTTATACTGCAGGGAATTACTTTAATTTATGAATTTATATATGATTTATACGTAAATAGATTTATTTTTTGACCATGTAAATTCTCCATAATAAACAAGTATTTAACAAATTAATTAAGAAGTACAGTAACATAAAGTCGTTAATAAAAAGACATAAATATACAACGCAATTTTAAAAAAATACAGGATTACTAAATCACATAAAATGTTCGCTTACTTCTTAACACGGGAAAAAACCAATGATTGAGTATTTGGATACATTAATGTTTTCTTGTAAGTAGATACAAGATTAATTAATATCAGAGGATACTGTTAGAGGAAGATAACCGCATATTATCACAAATACTTCTAGGGCTTAGGAATTATAATACTAGAAAATCATATTAAGAATACAAAAAAACATAATATGTAGCAGCATCGATATCTCAGCGGTGGAGTGGTACGGACTGTCGAGACGAAAGTCGTAGGTTCGAAACCAACTAAAAGAGGATGCATCTCTAACTTGTTAATTATCGCTCGCTTTAACGGCGATGGAAACGTCGTGAGATATCCCGCATACCTGAGAAGTCCTCCATAAGAATTTAGAAGGTATGTGAAGTCTATCAACCCGCAGCATGGTGGACTAAGGCGTAACCCCTCTCATTCAGTAGAGCAGGCCCGTGCCCAGCAGAGGGACGTGTATAATATAAGGCTAGTATTATAATAATAATAATAATAATAATACACCCAACAGTCACACACATAGTCCTGACCCCACACTAGGTAAACCTGTATCGTGGGTATCAGCAACTACGAGGGACTTGCCAACCCTCAACACCCAGACCCAAAACAATTTTTTGTGGATCACACAAACATTTGTCTCAGTGCGGGAATCGAACCCACGGCCTCTCGCTTCGCAGCCGGCTACTCGCCCGCTGCGCCACGGAGGCTGTCATTATTTAAATATGCCTTCATATCCTCGATGCAGTACAAATAAAATCTCAAAACTTAGTTAGCACCACTCGCTCGTCTTACCCATTTCATCTGCAACAACACAAGTCGGCCTTACATGAACGGAACGACATTAACACGTAATTATGAACGTTTTATTATCTTGTCACGTTACAAAACTGCCATTACTCGAATCATTAAAGCACGAACGAACCATATTCTAAACAAACTAGCAGTGTTATCACAAGAAACAGTTATACCATAATATAACAATATTAATATCGCCTTTATTCTCGAAGGGGTACGCACATTGCCTGACTTCGGATTGGAACTCAGAACCTCACAGTTTCTCATCCTATAATAATAAATAAAGTAACAAATAACACTTATCAGTCACACACATAGCCCTGATCTCACAGTAAGGTACGATTATCTTGTGTCGTGGATAGCTTGAACTACGAGGCACTTTCCGTCTCATAACACCCAGGCCCGTAACAAATATTTCCGATTATAGAGATATTTCTCTCGGTACGGGGATCGAATCCGCGGCCTCTCGTTTCACAGCCAGCTACTCGCCCACTGCACTACAGAGGCTGTCAATGTCCTATGTAGGCTGCCAATAGACCAATGATTCTTCTTCTTCTATCTGCCCTTATCCCACTCGCAGTGGGGTCAGCGCAAAATGATTTTCAAACACATGTTACAGAAAGATTTGGCTTGTAGTTTTTACGACCGGCCGCCTGTCTGACGTCAACCCCTCTGGGGAGAGAGAAAATAATTATATTAATGATTATAATATGTTTATATAATTTAAAGTTCTGTGTTTCTATATATGGCTAGGCTTGGCGCTTACCATCAGGCGAGCGACCTTACTCTTTTCATCATATATGAGCTCAGAATATGAGCGTGTGGTAATAATATTCTATTAACAACTTTGTACAAACTTAGATTTACATAGATATTATTTTTTCTCTGGAATGATAAACCAGGGGCTAACATGAGCGTGCGAGTAAAATTACTGGGTACGACTATCGAAATAATATGAGGGACGACCATCGAAATAAGATGACAAGAAACGGAACTCAAGCAAAAAAATTACCCCGCCAAAACTGTATGCAAGGGGGCGGGTCTATGCAGCTCGTTCATTCATCAATTCATAAAAATTTATTCATGATCTCTAGTTGACACTCAATTCGTCAAATTTTTTGCGCGGTGCAGAACGTCGTATCTCGATTTAGAAATTTAATATTTAGGCATTAACTTTTATGAAATAAAGTTGATTTTGAACGTTCATTAATTTTTGTTGCGTGTTGAGTGTTACGTGTCATGTGTAAGTAAGTGGAGCCGTATTTTTGGAAGATTCATATGAGAATTACCATTCTAGTTATCTTATTTCGATGGGGACGACAAATGTCTTGGTTAAAAGTGTCAATATTTAATAAAATTACGTTATCATGTTAGGGTGCGTAGACAAACCACCGCAATGTAAAAATAAACTATTGTGTCTACTTTACGTCTTTGTGTTACGTAACGAGTCAAGTCTTATGTGCAACGGTTAGCTTAGATAGATATAAAGGAATTACCAGTTATAACTGCTTATTTCACGACAAAACAAGTCTCATATTATAAACATATTAAAGCTCGCAAGCTGAGATGACTGAACATTGTTTAATTCCTACAAAACGTAGATCGCCTACACAATTCAAGTCGTAGAACTGTTATTATTTGAGTTAAAAGACATCACAGAAAATAACAAACCTCGATAATAATTGAATGATTATTATTATTATAGTGCAATCAGCTTTCCGAAGTCACATAATGTTATTTCTATTAGACAACCATGAATGACGTTTATAATATTTAATGACGCACGCAGTTTTTTATGGCTTAGTACTAAATATAGGTGCTTCTTTTAACAACAGGAAGAGTGCGGGGGGGGGGGGGGGGTAAACGAGCATACCTACAATCCTACTTCTTTTTCTTTCTGCCTGGCGTTATCCCGGCTTACCCAGGGCCTATAATCCTATTAGTATTATATATGTTAAAATTGGATATTTGTGAGTTTATGAATATGAATTTTTGTTAATGACACATCTTAAGGGTTGAACGTATTTAGAAGCAATTTTTGTTACATATGTTTTTTATTTTAAGACTTTTGCTATAATGCATATTACTGGTGACAATGAACTATTTTCTTTCTTTTTTTTACCTATGTTATATATTTCTAGTTAGGTAATGGAATCTTAACATACTATGGGACGGCAAAAAGCTCGGCAAACTGAGGGTTCACTATTTATTATTTTATTTATTTATTTATTGGAGTACCAACAGCTTTACAATACAATATGAATAAAGGTAATAAGTAACATATAGCCAATTTAAGGTCCTCACTATTAAACCTTAGTAAGTATAAGTAACAGTATAACGTATGTGGATATCAAAGACTAAGCAACACTCAATAATGATAACTTAGAAGTAACAAAAATTAGTTAGTATAAATTCTATTTGCCTGTGTTATGTTTACTAGACTAGGTATTGAAATTAAATGTTGTTCGGAACAATTGTTCCATCGTATCATCAACTGAACTTCTCTATATACAAGTACATGAAATTACAAAATAACGTCGTGTGTAATATTTTATACGGGCCAATTAAAATGCGTGCGGGGCCGGCGGATCGTATTTTAAGGGTTTCAGAGCGCCGCTCCCGACCGGAGGCGTTTAAAAATTTAACTCACGACGTAATGTCTATTATGAAGGATGTTTTCCGAAAGTATTAGCGAGATTTCGGATCACTTTGTGTTACCTATAGAAAATTCTAGACTAAATATGGAGAGACAAATCGTTATTAGTATTTTGCTTTCACGTATAAATTAAAAATGGATGATCATTTCGGTGGCGTTAGTTCACACTAATGCCATCCGAAAATCTATCTACAAGGATATTTGGTTTTAATTTGAGGAGGTGAATATTAAATTTAGGCCACCGTATGTCGTATTTCGGAAAGTGTAATTATACCATATTAAACGACAGCCGATAATTCAGATGTATAAATTGTTAAGCCTTAAATTTTCCCTAAAATACCAGTCTTGTTAACAGGTATTTTTTATAAACAAAACGAAATACTATTATGAAATATCGTCGCTGCAATTCAGTTATCAATAAAATTGCAAACGGAAAAAGTCTGCTAAATCCACTACATTGTAGTACGTAGCAGTGCTGCGTGGGATCGTAGCAGCATGGCGCTACGATCATAAAAGTTCGTAGCGCGGAAAGAACTGTTCAACATTTTTAATTCATTATTATATGCGCTGAATATCTAGAATTAAAGAAATATTTTTATCGATACAGCGATGGCATGTTGCTAAAATAATTATATACTTTGATAAAAACCTATTAAGTTTCAGCTTGTTATTGGTCATAATGTGTATACGAAAGTTCGGGTAAATATTGTAATGTAATGATCATATCAATTAACAATTAATGTA
The DNA here is from genome assembly GCA_905332985.1 of Mimas tiliae. NCBI lineage: Eukaryota > Metazoa > Arthropoda > Insecta > Lepidoptera > Sphingidae > Mimas > Mimas tiliae. The sequence goes on along the minus strand of HG995242.1, from coordinate 5,042,365 downwards.
AGTAAGTAAATAATGAAGCCTTAATGAAAGAAATATAGTATATAGTTTTGTTATCGCTCCAATAATGTGTCATCAGAATTATTCCATTTCCGTACTATGTTTTGAATATCTACGCAGTTTGTGGTATAAAAACTATGAAATGCACGCAGCGTAGTTTTGGCAATTATTATGCCATTTTTGCCGCGTGAACGGCTTATATAGTGCGCTACGCCGTAGTATCGTAGAGGCTCTACGAATTTTTCATGATCGATCTATTTTTAATTCTCTGCATTCATACCGTCCAAAACAAAGTTTATTCAGCACTATAAAAAAATACATTTAGCAGCGAATAAATAATAAAAATATTATGTATTACACAAAAACCTATAAACAACAGTTTCATTACATTATTTATGAAAGACCGGCTCGACCCGTCAAATGCTAACAAGCCATAGAATGCCAAGATTGAGTTAATTTCCGATTTCGATTTACTACCTACTATTAACTAAACATTACACTTATGAGTAGCGTTCTATTTACAAATTAGATTAAACTTGACGGACAGTTATTATTAGTTAAATTATGAAGTGTCAGTCTACGGTATTTTTATAAAAATATAGTGACAATTCCTTGAACAGAGTCATAGATGACGAGACAGGCGCGTGACGTCACTCGAGCGGCACTCTGCGGCTGCGGCTATCGATCGGAAAAGTTCATACTCTCTTTCTCGCACACTCTGTTTAATCGATCTCTGTCCCTTTCGCACTTACAGGCCTGTTCCTTCACTGAAAGCTGCGTTCTGAAATACGCTACTAATATTTATTTTAACGCAGCCGTCCGGGCCCGAGCACGTGGTGAGCGCTGAGAACACGACGATTGGGCTTTTCTATTTTTTGGACAATGAAAGGAGTCCAATGCAAACTTTAATTATTTACTTTATTGAGATTAATTTGTTGTTACCCTAATTTTTAATATTTTGTGTTAACTAATTACTTTACTTCCTTCGATGTTGGCTGATATTTCAAATGAATAGAGGCTTCACGTTTAATATGAATCGCTTATATTTTTAAATTTTGCCTTCATAGTAGCAACTGATATGTTATCGACATTGCTCATGGTCCTGAAATACATTATAAATAATATAATAATACCAGCCCTGCATTATATAGGACACATTGCGGGGCGCGGGTCTCTTCTACGAACTCTACTCTTCTACTTATAATGAGAGGAGCTAGGCTTAAGTCTACTACGCTGGCCTAATGCGGGTTGGGAGACTTCACATTCCTTTGATATTCTTATAGAGAACTCTCAGGTATGTAAGTTTCTTAACGATATTTCCTTCGCCGTTAAAATAAGTAATAATTAACGACCTCTGACTTTCCAAGTGAGTTGTGTAACGTAACTTAGAAAATTCAGAGGTGCATGCTTATGGTGTTGGTTTCGAACTTGTGACTCTCATCTCATTCGTACCACTCCCAGCTAAGCTAGCGCTGCTCTTAAGTACATTAACTTAACTTAAATTAACTTATGGACCAGTACTAACTGACAATTATACGATTTTATGAAACAATAAATCCTGGAAATAAATCGAGTATTCACGCTTGTATACCAAACGTTTCAAAAAGGTTAGGTAAATATTTTTGCATGATCTACGTCGTACATCCCACAACGATTTTCATCGAAATGTCAAATATTAGACCAACTTTTGACCTTATCAGCAATTTTTCGATCAGATAAATTATCCACATGCATCTGCAGTTTATAGAAAAACTATTATATGAATAACATGTCTACATCTTGAAAGGAATTAATCCTCATATATTAATGTGGTATAAATTAATGTGGTAATTTTTGTTTTGTTTGACCTATATCCAAAACAAATACCATTAGTTTCTTTTTTACAATTATTGAACAATTTAGAAACAACAGTGAAGCAGGTCCATGCCCAGCAGTGGATCAGTATAAAGGGCTAGATTACTATTATAAATAATGTAAATTATACAATATGTAACAAAAACCCTATTTGGTATTTTAATTGTGATATCTGAATCGATATTCGAACGTATTGAAATAACTCGCATACGAAAATTGGACTATAAAAATAATCATATTTATTTTTTAAACTTGAATTACTGTATTGTTTGTAAACTGTATTTCGATTGATTACCTCTGCAAGAGCGATGACTTGGAGCCAGAGCGACATAGCATGTTGCGGCGTCCACGCACGGCGACGTACATGAAACGTGCCGCGCTCCCGGCTTTGTCAAATTCAGATGTAAATATTTTTTTTTAAATTTGTTCATTTTATAAGTTACCTGTGTAAGGATAATATCTCGGTTCTGTTTATATTTTTTTTGATTTAACTATTTTTATTAAGCTATCTATATGTATATCTTCACGACCCAAAAAGAGCCAATAGGGTTTTTGTTACATACTATACAATTCATACATTGATGTCGATTGTTCAATAGATGGTATTATGATAAACAATCTAAAACCACGAACACTTTGAATTATTCAAACCTGGAGATATAACATGAGTACTGTTAGGGTGTAATAAATTAATAGTCATGTTTTATACCAATGCAATCAATACTATAGATTGGAAACCTTAATTGATCAAGTTAGAGACAGACAGAAATAAAAAATATACCACACTTTACATCAAGGACTGAGAGTGAAGGCAATATGTGCGTACAAGAGGCATTTACAACCTTACAACGTAGTACGGGTCACAAGTGCAATACGAACGTCAGAATTCCAGGAAGCGGCGGTCAAGTGCAAGTGAACTGACACACTGCAACTGACGTCATCCATCATGAAGGTCGTTATTATTTATAAACAGTTTTTTCGTATGAAAGTATTAATCTATAACCTATCCGTCAATAAAACTGTGATAGCATTTAAGAATTGTGTAATTTCTAAATGGCTGAACAAATGTTCTTTAAACACAGTTAAGAACCAGCTTGATATAACAAGCTTTCAAATAAAAAAGTCGCATTAAATTCAGTCCGGTCGTTTATTCGTGGTTCCCCACAAAGAGACAGATACACAAAGGGGTCAAACTTATAACAATATTTTGACAGGGATTATTAAAAATAGAAACATCTAACATGTCCTTCTACAAATAAGGGTTAAAAAGAGTTTTCCTTCAACGGTAGGCAGCGGCTTGGCTGCGTACCATCAGCCGGACTGCTTCGTCGTTTGCCTATCAAGGCAATAAAAAACAACCACATAATGCTGACCCGACATTAAATACAAATTTTGTGTCATAGGTATCTTGAACTACCAAGAACTTAAATATGGTCCCATAACATCTAGACTCAAAACAATTATTTGCAGACAGACATTATATTCGGCGCGCAGATTGAACCCGTAGGCCAGGGCATCTCGTTTCTTTGCCGGCTATTAGGCTACTATAGAACTAGGAATTTTAATAAAATAATTTAAAAACAAACGCGTCGAAATGAGAACCCCCTCCTTCTTTGAAGTCGGTAAAAAATATTTCGATAATTGTTGTTATTATTGGATTGCGTTTAAGTAGCTCGTATTTTATACCATTTATGTAATGAAAGTTACCGAAGGATGAACTGTAACCACAATGATGGTATAAAGAAGGCAACAGTGATATAAATAATTTATTATGAAAATCGATGATATGTTCAGACTTTTTGACATAAATAAAAAGTAAATGAACGTATTGATAAAACTATGTTACATGTAATTAAAATAAATCTGAATAAAATCGATATAAGGGATACGATTTCGATTTAATAATTTAGTACGTGTCAACTCGTCTGAGCCTGTCATTAGATATGAGATAAAATATAGCCACTGAGTTGTGTAGTTGTTAAAAACAATTAGTATAAGTATTAGTATTAAAACAGCTAACTGACAGCCTCCGTGGCGCAGTGGGCGAGTAGCGGGCTGAGAAGTTAGAGCTCAGTTCGATTCCCGCATAGAGACAAATGTTTGTGTTATACGCAAATATTTGGGTGCTTTCTCTTCAGAGAGGTTGACGACAGGCAGACGGCCGGTCGAAAAACTACAAGCCAAATCCTTCTATAACTTGTGTTAAAAAAACATGTTGCGCCGAACCCACTGCAAGTGGAATTAGGGTAGATGGAAAAAGAAGTATGGTACTCACGTGAAATAGGCTATACGGTAAATAAATAAACAAGAATGAAAGTGAACGTACCCGATGACAGCGAGATGTATTTTCAATTCAGCACGTAATTACGAGCGCGGGTGCACGACGCACGTCATAATTCCAGGAAATACAGCGGTCAAATACAATACAACTCTGCAAAGCGTGACACGTTGGCACAGCTGATGTGGCAAATTACAAATGGTTGTGAAATGACATTGGATATATTCTTGGATTAGTCTTTTTGGATTTTGCTGCGCTTTACCATCAGGTGTGGCGTAGTCACTTTGCAAAAAAACAAATAAAAAATATTTTAGACCTCGAAAAATAAGGGTATTACAAGTTTGACCCTTTTGTCTGTCTATGTGTGGCATAGTAGTTTATAAACGAATGGACCGATTTGCATGCTTTTTTGTTGTTTGATAACTGATTTAACCAATATGGTTTTTAGACATGTTTAAAGATGATCAGCTGTTTAAAACCTACATTAGGTTTTCTAATTGTCGTCGGGAACTTTTTACCGTGTGTTGTCACAACTTCGATGGTATAGAAGTAGACTAGTTGAATAAAATTGCTTAATAACCTAAATAATGAAATTGAATAGGAATATGATATAGTGCTCGATGATCCCCGGATCGGGTAAAAGTGATACTGGATTTTTCCAATACGAAATACTCAGTATCAACCCTAAGTTTAGAGCTGTACCCGGTATGGCGATAGGCTCGCCCCCTATCACATCATGGGTCGGAAATAAGTTCGGCGATATATCGGAAATAGGCTCACCTTTGCCTACCCCTTCGGGAAATACAGGCGTGTGTGCATTTGTATGTATGATAATAGTAACTTTTGTCCCACAACATAATATAAGAATATAGGCGCTACTTTACTAGACTCTATATTATAAATAAAGTGGAGGACATAAAAACTCAACCCATTCGCGACTCGTATAAAAGTAGTAAACACTACATTGAAATGGCATTAGCCGGTTACAACAAGAATTTAATTACACCATTGACAAAGTAAAGAACTGTACCGTTATTCTGAATGTTCTAAATCAGAAGGCCAATTCTCGTAATTTTAAATGTTCAAAATATCATTCCGATCTAGTCTCAGCGTCAAGAAAGTTGCAAATGGCATTCTCTTAAACCAATAATCAACGTCAAATGTGAATTGGCCTTCTGATACAATGTTCTTTCTTTCTGCCTGGCATTATCCCGGCTTAATGGCAGGGTCCTCCTTCCAATCATCTTTCGTTTTATTGAACTATGTTGTGTAATGTAATAAAAATAATTTATAGGACACATGAGATGTGAATGAATATTATAGTCAACTAGCTTTCATGGTCTCTACCAGTATGCCAAATTTAATTCAAAACCGTTCAGCTGTAAAGACGTGATTGAATAACAAACATTCAAACTTTCACATTTATAATAGTAGTAGGATCTAACCTATCATGTATTTTTTTTGCTTTTTACTAATTGAAAATTGGAAAATGCGGTATTATTGCATTTTTATTGATTTATTAATAATAATAATATCAGCTCTATTTTATACTGTTTCATTGTTGGATCTCCTACTATGAATGATCGGTTAGGCCTTCCACCACGCTAGGTAAATGCGGGTTCACACTTCACACACCTTCAAAATTGTTATGGGGAAAACTCAGCTTTGTAAGTTTTCTGACGATATTTCCTTTACCGTTACAGTGATGCATTAGTACATTATAATAGTATTAAACACAACAAAGTTGGCGCCTCAACCATTTCCGTCTTTCCAAATAATTCCCAGAAACCGACTTTTACTTATTGTTTACTCTTCCACCTGACCTTATCCCACTCGTAGTGGGGTCAGCGCAACATGCTTTTAACACGTGTTACAGAAAGATTTGGCTTCTAATTTTTACGACGGACAGCTACCTGACGTCAACCCCTTTGGGGAGATCTTATTGTTTAATATGTTTATTATTTTATTAATAAAAGATTTCCTGTATGCACATTCGTATTTCATATAGTAATTAAATATTGTCCACGTCAATTACATTATACTTAATACTACTTATGCTTATAGAGCGGTCTACGCGATATATGTTAACTAATAAAGTCCTTTAACTTTAATAGAATATTGCAATTAAAGTACACTGTCTAATAAGTTGCCTGCATTGCACGCTAACAACTCAGTTCGCTTCACCCACCAGTTTCAGTGTCATATCTGTGGCGGTCATTTTTAGCGGGAAATTGGCCCATATCCGATTGCGGGCGATACCTCGCCGACGCGACGTTCGCTTTTGTCCATCAAATTTCGTGTTCGTAAAATGAGTGAAAGACTCGATTGCCAAATGTTTTTGTAACTGGCGGTTTTTCGTAACATTGTAAATCTATAGATTTCAGTTTGTAAACTACTATTTTAAACTATCGATGTTACTGGACATATTGGCCCTTACTTATAAACTTGTTGAGCACTGATTAGTTAAAACATTATTTTCGACTGTTTCTAGCGACTTTATAAACTATGTGTTTGTTTAACTAATCAATGCATAAGTAACCCTTTAAGCCATTGGCTTGGTGTATCACATGCGGGTGAGCTTGACTTTGGGCCTAAGATGTTGGTGGCCCAATATTAGTTTTTATTTATTAGTAATATTATTTACAGAAGCTTATTCATTATCTGTAAGAAGGTACTTTTAAAATCGATTTCGCAAAATAAATCCGTCTGACCGACAGAACCCGCGACAGGAATCAAGTTTCGCGTTGTCTCGTCCCTTAATCAGCAGAGTGGTGTTATTTTAGTGTTTTTTTATACATTTTCCACTGCTGGGGCGGGCCTCCTCTACAGAATGACAGGGGGTCAGGCCTTAGTCCACCATGCTGGCCCAATACGGGTTGGCAGACTTCACATACCTTCGAATTCTTATGAAGAACTTCTCAGATATACAAGTTTCTTCACGATGTTTCTTTCACCGTTAACGCAAGCGATAATTAACAATTAATAGACACATAACTTAGAAAAGTCAGAGGTGTGTGCTCTTGCGACTGGTTTCCAATTGCGACTTTCGGTTCAACAGTCCGTACCACTCCCCACTGAGCTATCGCTGCTTTCCGGCCTATACTATAAAAAAACTACTACTATATCCGTTATGTGGTTGCAGTGCAGTACTATTATATCATTTCCTTCGCCGCGTGTTTACAACTTCTAGCGTGTTACTCTACAATAACTCTACAAGCTTGCGTCCATTCACTAATGTTAACTTAACGTAACACTAACGATTCCCGTACACGTTTCGAATCGGGTAATTACGATTTGTATTTGAGTTTTCAAAAAACCACACACGAGTTGTTCGGGATTGCAATAATAATAGTTTATTTTTGACAGCCTCCGTGGTGCAGTGGGCTAGTAGCTGACTGTGAAACATGAGGCCGCGGGTTTGATCTCTGCACCGAGGCAAAAATTTGTCTGATCCGGAAATATTTGTTTTGGGTCTGAGTGCTGTGGGACCGCAAGTCCCTCGTAGTTCCTGATACCCACGATACAGGTTAACCTAGTGCGGGGTCAGGACTATGTGAGTGACTATTGAGTGTATTTATTTAATTTATTATTTATTTAAAAAAGTGTACAGCTAACTAAATTAACGATAATAACACTGAATTTGTCTGGTATCACACTATGAAATGGAAATAAGATTAGCGCACGGTGAGTGTGCCAGTTGCACCTCTACCACTACCACTTTGTGGATATAAGCGTGAGCATAATGTTTATGATTTGCTATAATGCATTGCGAGAGTCTATTTATTGCATTTTTTTATCGCGGCACTGCTAAATTGGTCACAGTGCACCTGATAATAAGGGTAGTCACTAGTCATGTAATCCATGGAGACAGTCAAGTGACGTTTCGTACCTTGCAGTGTTTTTAAATAAATTTGTAAGAATAGCCTCTTTTTTGCACTGACCCAGTACAAGGTCCCACTTCAAATGAGGCGAGCCGCCTTGAAGGTCACTAGTTCGTTCTCACTCTTTCACGCACGCATCATCATCATATTTGCCGGCTTATGCTATAAAAAAGTGGCTGCAGTTTAGCTCAACTTACAATTAAGTCTATTTGATGGATAACTCAGTGATTTGTGATAACTTCAACGATTGGATGTCTGATTGATATGTTTCAGACGATTTATTCGTATTGTAAGAGTACTTTGTCTTGTCACGGTATTTGCAAATCATACGTGAGATTTCTGACTGTATTTATTGGCAACAATCGATATTTTATTTTTTATTTTATTTTATTATTTATGGATTGCCAACAAAGTTTACAATAATACATACGTACATTAAATATTAACACTAATAACAATTGAACCTATTGCAACTCAAATTACAGGCAAACACAGCATGCATAAATAAATACAATCTTATATAAGTACTTAGTTCAATTAAATTAAAATTAGAAAATTAGAGATTTAAAATTAATATTAAAATAATTTGCAAAATAAGATGGTCAGTATGATTTATCAGAATGTTAGGGATACGTAGAGATTTCAGACTCTTCTAGAAGAGTTTTCCTAAATGTAGGGAGCGAATCATGGAATATGTCAAGTTTATGAATTTTTCTGGAAAGCTGATTATACAAAGCTGACATCCGAGGTACGGGGGACTGTCTTCCGACGTTAGTGCGACAGCGGCGGACATGTAACGTAGGGGGGGGGGCTTGCGCGGAGGACGTGAAGGGACATTAAGAGAAAACTTTTCTAATGTAATTGAACTGTCACAAGTATCGACGATATCGTCGGGTTAACGTGACTTTCGTTCCATACTAGAGTATGAGATATTTGCCACCGAATGTTGACGCTTGCGTCTGATACTTGACACGATTATTCAGTGGTAGAGTCACGCTATAGACAATTTTGTCTACAGCATGAATGGGCCGGCTCGTCCAGGTCGTTACCACTGTCTCACAGAAAACCGGCGTAAAGTAGCAGCTTGCTAGTCATTGAAGCTATAAAAATTACTGGGCATTATAAGACTTAACATTTTATACTTAGTTCTGTGTGGTGTTGCTTCTGTTTGTGGACCAGTGTTGCACTTACTATCAGGCGAGCGATCTGCCAGTTTCATCATTCATGCATAAAAAATATTCCGACACATTTTCTCAATTAAAGTCAAATGTGAACATACATGTGTGTGAGATCGAAAGTAGAATAAAAGTTGACTGAAGCCAAAACGGTATAATGCTACTGCTAATGCTAGGTGCATTTGACGTTGATTATTGGTTTAAGAGAATGTCATTTGCAACTTCCTTGATGCTGAGACTAGATCGGAATGATATTTTGAACAATTAAAATTACGAGCATTGGCCTTCAGGTCACAGTTGAATCGGTTAGCGGAACGGGCCAGCAGTCGGAATGGTGCCATGTACCAGTACGATAAGTTAAGATTGTTTTTGATTCCATTTCTTTAACCCCCAATAAAAAGGAGGTGTTGTTAAATTTTACCCCTTGGCTGTCTGTGGGTGTGTGTGTAGCGCCTTATGAATGGACTAATTTGAATGTATTTTTTTGATTGAAAGCTGCTTTAATCAATCAAGATGGTTCTTCGCAATCAAATTTCATACATATAGTGTATTAGCACTATGGGTAAAATAGCTGTGACATACGCACGGATAGATGGTCATTATGAAATTATAAGGATCCCGTTTTTGCCATTTGGTTTTTTTTTATTGTATAGGCCGACAAACGAGCAAGTGGGTCACCTGTAGGTAAGTGAACACCACCGCCCATGTACGCCCACAATACCAAAATAATCATGGGCGCGTTGCCGACCTTAAAGGAAAGGGATAATTAAGGGATTGGGAAGGGGAGGCGATTTAGGCCTCCGGATATCCCACTCACCGTCCGAAACGCAGCAGCAAGCTGCTACTTTACGTCGGTTTTCTGTGAGACAGTGGTAACGACCCGGACGAGCCGGCCCATTCATGCTGTAGACAAAATTGTCTACAGCGTGGCTCTACCACTCGCAAAAAGAGGACGTTATATTTAGGGTGGTTAGGTTAGTTTTAGGGACAATAAGAATGACAGATTTGTTATGTTACATTTGTTGTGACTTACATGTGTTGACAACTGATTTTAATTAACTTTATATTTTGAAAATTCACTTTTACATTTATTTACCACGCACAACAGATTCGCATGCATATATATCCAACAAACAGTATCAACTGGTGTATAAAGATAGAGCCCTACTTTCACCTCTTCATCTATTAATAAAGGGCAGGCCTAGTTGAGCATGGTAACTTAGTTAATCACAGCCAGCTAGCATGGGGCGATACACAAATCCATCATATACTGCGACGACGTTCAATTGCGGTAAATATCGGTTTTGCAGCGTTGTTCTACCACTAAAATGTAAAATCGATATGTTTATCCTCATTTGATAATGCTATGATGCTCTTATATTTCTTGAAAGATGATGATGGATTGGTGTAGACTATCTCTAGATGAAACGCAGCCGTAAACTTACTATGTGCGAGTTGATCCTGGGTACATGGCTGATAAAAACACAGATGAATTAAGAATTTCGTATTGTTTTGAAGTTATAGGTAGGCCTGGTCAAGCCGCCTGCCCAGTAGGCACGCCACTACTTTTTTTAGTGCCAGTTTTATAGTGTAATAATCAGTTATCTTTATATTATGTCTATCGAGAAGACAAGACTCGGTAGGTATGTCAAAAGTAGAAAAAAAACGCAAAACAAAAACGTGCCTTATTGAGAACCTCTTCGTTTTTTGAATTCGGTTAAAAATTAGTAATATGTACGAGTACTTCTATTGGTATTTTATCTACGAACCTAACAGGTGATATAATTTTATCGATTTTTGACACTTTTTACTGATGAAAAAAACAAAGAAAGTCTCAAGTCGATGCATAGGCATATATTATTATATTCATATAACCACGCATAACTTTTCACAGAATTACATCAAAATTTGATTTTTTTACACGATATAAATAATATTCTCAAAGTTGAACCTATTTTTATTTTATCTGAGATATTCGTCGTAGATATTTTTGTCCCACGCATGAGAAATATTGTCTCCTGAAGTGCATACTAGGCTTGATAAATTGATGTTGATAAATTCAGCACGACTAAAAAGTGATGGCGTTAAGTGATAAATACACTGCTGTGGTTCGTAGCAATCACAATACTAACTATATCGGAACTAATAGTCGAATTTGACGAAGTTTTCACCGTCACAATGGTCGTTTGATGTTCCCTGACACAAAGCTAAGCAATGCTCGAATTCTTTCATCACCTTTATCAACATAAAGCATATATAAATAGCTAGCTTCTTAAAATGCACTTAAACTTGTCTTTCTATGTAGAAGATGGACAATGGTCATATAGTTTTAGTACATAGACTGCCGCTCGACAAGTTAAAATGTAAAACTGATTAGGAAGCGGAGTTGCTAATTAGATTAGTCACGCGTTGTTGGGTGCAGTGCCGAGCCAGTTGCTCACTAAGAACTATATTGTATGCAGAATATTTTATATTGTTGATCATTTAATTATTTCATGCACGTCCTTTAACGGTTTTTATGTCATCAAGACTTTGACAGTGATAGTTTAAGTTTAAATACCTCTCTCAGAAAAGTCACTTATCTTTGTTATTTAGGCCCACATGTACGACAATTCTAAATCGAGTTTAACCCACTAAACGTCAAATCGTATGAAAATTTGACATAAGTTTAGTGGTAAATCTAGATTTAAGAACGTCGTGCAAGTTGGCCTTAGAGTTAAGACAATTATTCCCCATTTAGAGTCAGCGCAGTTACTGAGTACAGAAATAGTCTTAATTAACGGCTAAAAAATATATTCTAAGTGATATCATAACATTGGACTATATTAATTTTAGAATAGGTTATGGTACAGCTGGGGAGAATCAAGGGCCAACATTTGTTTATTACGCGTTTAATTATATTACGCGTTATTCGCGTAAAAGAGCTCCAAAACCTACTTTGAAATTCAAGACTATAAAGATAATGCATTTTATGTATTGGCCACTGTGATACATTTATCACTTAAATTAATCTTGTGTAATAGTTTGTACAAGTAATTCCCGGTAAATACTTATAATTTCCTATTAATCACACTGGCCGTAACATATTATATCAAATTAATATTGGCTAACCATAATCTTTCTCTCTGCCTGGTGCTATCCCGACTCAATACCAGGATCTGCCTTTCCTACAAATGATTTGACGGTATTTGGTATTATAGGGGACGACTCGACGTCTGACCTCCACAACACGCAAGAAAAGCCAAGTTTCGCCATTTCCTTGTCCGTCAATCAGCAGAGTGTACCACGCGCATGTGAGATTGGCTTTGGGCATAAGATATTAGCCTATTTATACACCATAACCATAGATTCCGTAAACCATAATCATTACTGATATAGTAAACCAAAAAATACATCTAATTAACACGTTCATATATTTAAAAAGTAAAGTAAATCCGCAATCGTAGTTGCGAACTGCAGTGACCCAAATTCAGTCCATGTTTGGTGCGCTTGAAAAGGTATAAGTGGCGAGAACTAAATGCATTAATTCATACATGCTTCTATGCAAAAACGACTGACATTTTTTAAGTAAAATATACTAAAAATATGTTTATACGTCTTCTATATATTAATATATATCTCAGCCTGTTGCTGTCCACTGTTGGACATAAGCCTCCCCAAGTGAGGGCCAACCAAACCGGTCCAAAATTTTCTCTTCACATATATTAATTAATATGTAAGAGAAAACTTGGGACTCATTTTTAAGCATATTGCGCGCACGAAGGAGTGTGAGATTTAACATAGTTAAGGTTTATATAGAGGAGAAGTGCAGAAAGCTATTTATATATAATATCTGTAACAAATACATTAAATTAAATTAAATAAAACATTCATTGTTTATGGTTAAGGGTGTTTTCACCCCAAAGAGGTGACATCAAGCAGGCGGCTGGTCGTAAAAACTACTAGCCAAATCTTTCTGTAGCATGTGTTAAAAAGCATAATGCGTCGACCCCACTGCGAATGGGATAAGGGCAGGTGGAAGGAAGGATTCATTGTATACATTTATACTGTCAAATCTCGCAGGTGAAGATAAGAAGTAAAGAGGTCGAAATACTACGGGGTCCTCTAGTAATTTTATTGTAGTTCAAAATAAACTAGACATTATGACTGTTAGCTCTCCTAACTTAGTAATAATGAATGGATTATGCTAAGGTTTACAAAATTTATTGGGGAATTTAAAGATATAGTAAAAATACTGATAATAGTCATATCACAAGTTATTTGCTAATTAGTAATAACTAGTGTTGGCAAGTATTTTTATTTAAAGAAATTGTGATATTATATACTTTACTGCACATAATGAACAATATAGCATAATATGCATATTAATATTCCCCACCAAATTACATTTGTTCTTTATTTATAAACTAAACAAACATCCATGAATAAAATATTCTAATTCGCATACAAAACTATTTTTAGATGAATCATATACTAATTCCGAAAAAACGCCATAAAAGTATGAGTCAGAATGCGGGTGTTCATCCATTGTCCCGGGGATTGTCCGCGGTGACCCCCAAACGGCTATAACTCCATGGATGTCTGTTCAGTGTAGTGGTGGCGCCGCGGTGTCGCCTCCGCCTTATCTCCCGTCGGAAGGACCCGAAGGACACGTTCCTGGCACTACTCCAACAACTGCAGAACTATTACATAACATATACATACGTTCATTAACAACTTCGCTTCTTGGGGAGTTGGTGAAACATCCCAAAAATAGAATAAACAGTTTTATATCGAGGCAACTGAGCCGTCATACAGCCGTGTCAGCTCTAAAACCAAAGTTTACAGTCGTCAAATAAAGTTGTCGCGTGTTTTGGCTCCTCGGAGCATTACAGTTGAGAAAACATTCAGTCAAATCACTATGCGTCACAATTTGTTTGCCAATTTCTTGGATAGGGGCAAGTGTTATTAACTAAATTTTCTCCGTTTCTCCATGAAGACGATCGAGCCAAAGATATAAAACGGAGACGCCATGGAGATCATTTAACCGTGGCATCGATTGGTGAGTGGACGATTAAAATTCTCTGCACTTATTTATTTATGTTTACTACGCAAGCGAGTTCATTCATAAAACCTGCATTGTTTTACGCTCGTAAATATGATTATTGGTTTGCTGTTTTATTACTTGATATCATAAATCGGATCTATTAGACAACTATCTGAAACAAACTCAGCATATAAAACCACACATCGAACAATTGCATACAAACGAGCCATAACTAAAGTACACTCTAAACGAGAACACAGTTGCGTTGACTTAGCGCGTCCAGCCAAAACAAAGATTATTTAACTTTATAGTCACATTCAGTTGCCCTATATAGGTACACGGCGCCAGTCAGGCGGCGCGGTGGGCGCCGTCGCGTCTGCCCAGCTTCTTCCAAAAGTCCCAGATAACTGGGCGCCTTGGAACGCACCCAGAGTATATTTTTTGCTTATTGATGTAGGCATCGAGGTCGATTCGCCTGTTATGTTAATGGGACATCGGCTGGGGAAACCCTATGCTGTACGTATTTTTATAATTTGTCAGTGTCGTGACGTGGTAGGTCATTTTTTGTGCTTCGCTGTGAATTGGGGCACGTTTATTTGTTATGCAATTAGTAACGTTTTAGGATTTGTCTTCTGAGGGGCTAGCACGGAAACTTGCGAAAAGTTATTCGAGCTGTCATCGACAACAATTTCTATGAGATTTTAGTACAGCGCCTCTATCGTACGTAAAAGAAACTAATATATATGGAATATAGACCAATGATATTTAAGGAATTATCTATCGAGCCCTCGATACTTTTACATTACGATTTCGATAGTTTTCCGCGCTAGCCCCTCAGTATAAGTTAAGTTTGTTGCATTTGATATGGATTTGTGCCTCGATTCTTGATTTGATTGATATCTTTAAAAAATGTCTGCTGTTTTACGTTAAGTTTATTATTCTTTTCTTGCCTTTTACAATAATTAATACCTATTTTATTTATTATCGTGAAAACTTAACGCCTTGTAACGAAAGCCTGTACATATAAAATACTGAATAGATATATTGTAGCTTTTGTACATTAACACAGTTGTCATTCTGTTTTAATTTACCTATAGGTACTATACAATCATTTTTTTTCAATCAATCCAAATTTATCTATAACATCGTTTCACAACAAAGTTCAGTGAGCAATCGTGATATGGTACAGTTCAATGAACTTGGCGTGAAATTTACCTAAAAGATTGATTGCTTCCACGTGGAATACCGATACATTTATGGAATAGCTACCACGCGTCGTGACACTTGGAAAAAAACGTTCAATGACTCCAATACACATTATGCTATATTATGCTATAATGTATATTAGACCAAGTAATAAACTTGGTCTTCATTACGTTAAGGATGTATGAAAATGTATGGCGATGTATGAAAGTTTATTTATTAATGAAAACTAAGACTAAGAACGGTCCTGGGCTCAATTCCCACGTCATACACGTGCATACAACCCTAGTTGCACCACTCCCGGGATAAAGGCGTAATCTTATTTTATTATTTTGTGGAGCTTACGCCTACTATTACAAATTAAGTTCAAATATAAATAGATATTATACGCGTATTAAAAACTACATAGGAGTATGGATGTACGTATGACCTGTAACAATATTGGAATAAGAGTTGACTTTTTGAAAGTTCCTAATATACATCTTTCTGCGTCAGATTATGATTTGTATTTGGCCGTGTCATATTTTATATGGTAAGTAGCATTTTCTCAAAGGTGCTGTATAGCCGTTGAATATTGTATTTAATAAATGTCAAGATTTTCTGCCGAACCCAGAGTTGTCAATATTTTTTATAGACAATTGGTAATGTCTTTAAATTCGATTATTTCTACACTCGCTTTATGCTCCATTATTGTGTATAGAAAAACCTCACGATCCGTTACTCAGTACTATAGAAATAATTTTAAATAACGTCTCTGAGAATTAGTTATATTCTATAAAAAACAATATTTTCTTCTATAAGTATCGATTAAAAATAATCGAGTGCAAAAGTATCGGTATTGAAAGAAAAATACGCAATACTGAAAAGCACTGCTAAACATGTCCTTGCATGTATGGAGAGCGACCCCAAAAGTTCTTAATTTCATTACACCTTTTTAAAGAAGTTCAAACACTCCATTACTATGCAGATTTTTGCAATGATTTGGTTAATTGTCTATTAAAGTTAATTAATGTCGGAGTGCGGCAGTTTATCAGGTATGAATAAATCGACTTATTTTCCCGTCTTGTTGTGTGTGTGAGATGTGCTTGTTTATAGACAAAGACTATGCCTATCACTATTGGCTTGCATCTCCGGATATTAAAAAATACGGAAATGTGACGTAAAAACGTTTACATACATTATTAGGTGGTAAGTCCCTCGTATGCGGAAGGCCGTCTGGGTATGTGCTTTGTCTATTTCTGCCGCCAAGCAGGAGTGTATAAGTTACGTCGCTACAAAAGAACGGTCAGGAAACTCTAACGTGGCTCTTTCCAAAACTGATTTACAATATTTGCACTACGTTAATACAATTTATTTCGAATTTTGAATTTGAGCAGCTCAATTTATGCCAATGAGGAGCATTATTTATTTATTGAAATAAGAT
Organism: Mimas tiliae; assembly: GCA_905332985.1. Lineage (NCBI taxonomy): Eukaryota > Metazoa > Arthropoda > Insecta > Lepidoptera > Sphingidae > Mimas > Mimas tiliae. The sequence goes on along the minus strand of HG995242.1, from coordinate 5,025,528 downwards.
ACACCTTTGGCTTATCACTATGCACTTATACTAAAATTATTATTCACAGTACCTATTATTCTATGTGAGTCGCCTGTTAGAGTATACAACAATTTAGCATTATAACTTAAATAAGGATTATTGCGCATGATCCTCATGAGTGTACGTATCTATATGTGTACTTCATCTGTCCCAATTCAATTCCATACATGAAATCAGGACACCATTTACTTTCTCTCATACATTAAGATTAATTGATTCGTCACACTTGGCCATCAACAAGCCGAAAACTAGTTTCGCAAAAATGGATAGCGGCCAAATATGGTGTATTGTATCCTTAAATAAATGGAAGTTGGCTAAAACGCGGCCGCATTGTATTTCATAACAATATTTTATCTTTACTATCATTAAATATTTTGGCACAAAAACTCGAAACGTAAACAATATACATTACATTTTTAGTATTAACGTACTCTTTACGTTAGATATATTAAGATACCTAATAGTTATGCCGACTCAACGGTCGGATGTAATAAATTAGCTAATAAAACTGCTTAATTGTTTTTGATTAAGCATAGACTTTGATATATATAAGTGTCGAGTAGTTTGATAAGTTTATCGGTTTAAAAATGAGTTAATTTGATTGTTCAATATTTGAGACCTATAACAGGACAATAGATGCAATATTTTATTATTCTACCGTGGCACAGTAGGCGAGTAAACGGCTGTGAAGCGAGAGGCCGTGGGTTTGAATCCCGCATTGAGATAAAATGTTTGTGTGATCCACAAATCTTTGTTTCGGGTCTGGGTGTTTTCGTCCCAGAGGGGTTGATGTCAGGCAGACGGCCGGTCGTAAAAGCTACAAGACAAATCTTTCTGTAACATGTCTAAAAACGCATGTTGCACCAATCCCACTGCGAGTGGGATAAGGGCAGGTGGAAGAAGAAGACTATGTTGTAGGTTTCTCATATGCGAGAGGCCGTCTGGGTTAGTACCACGACTTTGTCTATTCCTGTCTCCAAGCAGCAATGTGTAAGCACTGTTGTGTTTCAGTTTGAAGGACATTGACGCCAGTGAAATTACTTGACATTATGTGACTTAAAGGCTTGTTGTGTCTCGGAGTGATGAGCGCAGTTCAATGTCATGCAGTGCTTTGTAATTCTAGGATCTGTGTGTATAATACAATACAGAATTTGTATTGTCATTATTTACATACATGCATCAATCATGACTATCCTAATTCTAGGCGAAGGCTTACCTACCTTCCATCCACTCATTCTGGTTAACAGTCTTCTGTGGTTAATCAAAGCGATTACTATAATTACAAAGTCCAAAGATGGTGGAACGAGGTATATCAATAATTAGATATAATTATTATTATAAGTCGTTCCATCTCATAGTTCTTATGAGGCGCTCATAGCCAGTTGCACTCACTAATCAGTAAACGATAAGCGAGTTAAGCAACCCTTGGCACGGTCAATGTATGGATGGGTGACCGCTTAGGGTATGAGCGTCTCCGTGCATCGGTCGGTCCCGGCTGTTGTCAACTGATATCAGTCGTTAAGCCAAGTCGGAGGCCTTCGGGTGGATGGAAAACTCTGACACTAGATTGGCCACTTACCATTCGATAAGAAGAAGAAGATAGCTATTATTATAACTCGTTCCACCATGTTTAGAACTCCTGCGATACAAATTATACATTGTATTACAAGCTGCGCGGAACATAGAAATTGTACCACTAAGTTGCAGTCAATTGACCGTATTAATATTACCATCTCGCTTACTCTCAACCAGAACCCCTATCGCGCTTCTTGTTTGTGAGCTGTCAAACTCCCGCGTTATGTGACGCAATTTTACTTCTAAACAGCCCATCTAGTAGTATACATTAAAGTCTTTGATTGTAATTAATGTTATGATTTTTTTTATTTATCAATTTTCATTTAGCTTTTTTCCGCTTTAAACATTGACGAATATATCATATCACTCATAATATTATTCGTTTGACTTATCGCCATGTTAAGGAATTAAAATTATTGCAAACACAATACAAATAAAACACACATATGGTTCAACAAAACTAATTTGACGTACTCACGATGATCATTGAATAGTTTTAAAGTTTAGTTATCCCAAAGGCATTATTCAGTCGCACGCACTTTAATTAATTATTTTTATTTTTATTTCGTGAAAAGCAGTCGGTCTTTCGTTGGTATGACTTATTGACAATTCAAAAGTTTGATCAATTTGTCACCGACAACACATCTTATGTAATATTAATAAACAGATTACTTGGAGCCAGTAGTTTGTCGACGGTCGGTGAGTCAGTTCCATACATGTAAATGTGTTTTTGCGTGTGCCATAAATGCGAGCGGTGGGTAGACGAACCTTAAGTGACACGAGTGTTATTTGGCCAAATAATCATCTGGGTGATTAATACTATTAAACACAAACAAATTAACGTTGTGAGCAAACAATCTGATTGAGAAGCTATCTAATGTCAGTGCAATGGACACCGTTTCGTAAGTAACTGTGTATTAAGTTTTTCTTTGTCGTGATTTATTGTAAGTGATTTATAATCCATATTGAAAATATTTTGACCAATTGGTTTATTTGCTAATTTATTTAAAAAAACTTGTACATGGTGTTTAATATTATCTGTATCTAAATAATTATCGTTAACAGTAAGATTTAATTTCTAAACATATTTTCGGATACATAAACTTAAATTTTAATCAGTTGGAACATATTTTGAGGGTGAAGAATTAAAGATAAACTACAAATATTGTACACTTGTAATTTTAGTAGTAAATTTTGCTAACTGAATTACTTAAACTTGTTATCACTAATTCTTTCTCACTCAAATGCATGCATACAAAATATTAAAAAATAGGGCCTATTTCACTATGTTCGAGAGAGATTTGGCGTAAGAATCCACCGAATTGACGTATAACACAGTCATTTTTGAAAGCAGGCAACTTTCTTTCGGTATATATTATGTCGGAATTAGTTACGACTTTTGTATTTGGACGTGTCATATTTTATGTGGTAAGTACTGGAAACCATAAGCAATATATTACCAGCCTAACAATGTTGTATCTTGCCGTGTTATATATTTTTTGATAAATATTAATCGGTTATAAAAAAAATACGACGAGAATCTTACAAATGTTAAATTTCGATATATTTTTTGGCGTAAGGCCCTGTTCGAGTGCCTCAAGCAAAATTAACAATGTAGATATAATTATGTACGTCTGTATAAAGAAGACAATGAGTGGAGTGTCCAAGCTAATGAGGTAGGGGCTATGGAATACTCGTCCTTAGCCGGACCACTCGAAATCCTCCCTGCGTGCCCTCCGCCACGCGCCACCTCTTAGCTCTCATGATTATTCCTGAGAATGAGTTTAAAAATGATTAGTCATATTATTTCAGGTTTAGATTTAGTACCATAATTGAATATACGCACTCACCCTTTTATAATCCCCGAAGAGATAAGCAGAGGTGTAACCAGTAACCCACGTTTCGCCGAGGTCATTTCCATCCCTTGATGTAATAGGGGGCGAACCTATCGCGATACCGAGCACGATGCTAGACTCTGGGCTGATACCGAGCATTTTGTAATAGAAAAACCCAATATCACTTTTACCCGACCCGGGATCGAACCCGAGACCTCAGCACAGCATTACAACTGTGCCACCGAGGCAGTCATTGAATATTCCAGTCAATTTTTATAAGTTGTCGTTGAATATGAGTTTTGCGGATCATAGTTTATTGAAATCGTTTTATTGTTTTTTATCAATATTTTATTCCGACACCAGCGGGTTATTCCTAGTCATCAAAATGATTTTGTAGATTTTAGCTATATCTAGTCCTCTTCCACCTGCCTGAGGCAATGACTAAACTTGGTTGCCGCTACGAATTGTGGGGTCAGACGGCGGGTCGCCCCAATACCATCATACCAATTATTATCAAATCATGATAGGAAGGCGGATCCTGGCATTAAGCTGGGATTACGCCAGGCAGAAATTTAACATACCTCTCTATAAATGACATAGCTTGCGCCATGGCGCAGTGTATGTATGTAGTCCAAGCGGTTATCTCATAAATCCTTATCGACGGCTCGCCAGCCACTCTGTTTGAGTTTAGCATTAATCACGACCGCGTTGTTGACAAATCATTAAATTCGTGCATCTTGTATCCTACTCTTACTAATAATAAAAATGTGATAGTTCCGATGTTTGTGAGTTTGTGAATTTGGATGTTTCTCAATTACACATTAACGGGTGCTTGCTTCTTTAGTCGTTGATAGAAAAATAAGAAAATCACCAAAACGGATTATGTAGTGCAAATATATTTTTAGCTTAAACAAAAAGCCCGTTGGGTTAGTAGCTGTATGGAATGCATGTTACAATAATTTTAACTTTAACTAACGGATGGTGCAATCCGCACAATGTGGACAAAACTTCTCCCAATTATATTTTTGACTAGCTTTTCACGGCTCCGCCCGCGGGAATGGCCTTTTCCAGCGTAAAAAGTAACCTATATATTAATCCAAGTCATGGTCTACTTGTATGCTAAATTTCATCCCAAAGCGTTCAGCTGTTATAAGGTGATTGACTAACAAACATCCAGATTCACAAACTCACAAACATCCAAACGTTGTTCACATTTATAATAGTAGTAGGATGGGATGGCGCAAACATACAGATATAGTTCAGTCTCGTCTGGTTTAGCTTGTAACAAAAGATTGCAGGATATTGACCAGACGCAATATTCATTTGTTCACTAAAATACCAGTGCGTGTTAACACAATTATCTTAATTGCTAAGACACTTTTTAACGCATAAAAAATGGAATTTGTAATCTTTATAAAAAAACCAGAGACGATTTTTACCATATTATGTAACCCGGCTAATTGATTCATAATGACAAAATAATATGTAAAAAATGTGAGTAGTTACTTTTGGTTATACGATCTGTTGACCTATATCTACGCTTCGGGTGTAAAGTGCATCAGCTTGTTACATTAATTCGTTCGCGATCCCAAACTGTTCACGACCCGCTTTGAATCTGTCTGTTGTCTAAAATGATGTATCATATTGATTGTTTGATTAAGCAACTATTTAGCCTGAAATATTTGGGTCGATTTACTCGTAGGAAACATATGATACATACGAACATTTTCGAGAAAACTATCAACAAAGATCTTATTTTTTAATTTGATGATACAAATGGCATTATTTTCAAATGTTACGCCATTTAGATTGTAATAGGTGACCTCTTCTTCTTCCACTTGCCCTTATTCCACTCGCAGTGGGGTCGGTGCAACATGCTTGTTAACACATGTTACAGAGAGATTTGGCTTGTAGTTTCTACGACCGGCGTACCTAACGTTGACTCTTGTGAGGAGTAAACACCCAGGCCCGAAACAAATCACACAAATATTTATAATAGGCGAGCTTTAATGAATAAAAATATGCATAAGTTCTACATAGTGGTTATTTAACACTCTATCTGCTGCTGGAGCCTTGGAACTTTTCTGGTGAGAGAGTTCCTGAAACATATTTGTACCTGACTGAAACTGACCACCGTACCCGTGAAAAACCTGTCAAAGTTACTCGTTCCTTCGAGTCGAGTTCCAGGCGAATGACTGACAGGCGAAAAAACAACGCTCAGCCTAACCTAGTGGGTCTAGTAACATTTTTTTTAACATTCGCAGGTTCGAAACTAGTGTGCACATTTGACTTTTCTATGTTACGTGGGTATTTATTATTATTTTTCGCGTGCTATAACGGTGAAGGAAACCGGCACACCTGAGAATTTCCCATAGGAATTTCGAAGGTGTGTGAAATCGGTCAGCCCGTATTAAGCCATAGTGGCACTAAGGCCCAACTCTTCTCATTCGTAGAAGAGGCCCGTCCCCAACAGTGGGTTAATATTATTATGTGAATATAATAAGAGGCAAAAGTTTTTATAGTAAAAGCGTCCTTTTGAAGTAACAAAAACGAAATTTAAGAAATCACATGTGATTGGAATAATTATAATTAATATATTTGAGTAATAATCCAAATTATAAATTTACAATTTGCATTACCTTAATTTCCGTGTCAGTGAATTCGCCGAGTGAAACATCTCTATTTTGGAATCCCAAGAGGCATGACTAAATGTGCACAATTTAATATACGAACATTATATGATTAATCTCACAGGTTCTTTCACTAGTTTTTTTTATTAGCTCGAGTGACGAAACGAGCAGGTCGTTCGCCTGATGGTAAGCGCCACGCTTGCCCATAAACAGAAGCAACTTCATACAGAAATTTGAATTACAAAGCCCTGCATGGTACTGGACTGCGCTCGTCACCCCGAGACATAAGTCGTTAACTCTCTTATGGCCCAGCAATGTCACTGGCTTCGATTTCCTTCAAACTGGAAACAACTATTTGGCGGCAAAAATAGACAAAGCGGTGGTACCAACCCCGACCGCCTCTCGCATACGAGAGATCTACCACCTTGTAAGCCGACTTTGGAATTCTGCATCAATTCCAGACTTGCATAGCTTTTTGGAAACATCATATCAGATGAATTACCTTGTTTGAAGAATGAAGCTTCATTAATGTGTAATTATTATTATTGGGACTAAAGTCTTCAAATTATAAAGAAAACCATTATAGTACTGATTAAACTAATGCAGTAGACAATAAATAAATACACCCAACAGTCACACACATAGTCCTGACCCCATACTAGATTAATCTGTATCGTGGGTATCGAGAACTACGAAGGACTTGCGGTCCCACAACATCCAGACCCGAAACAAATATATGTGGATTAGACAAACATTTGTCTCGGTGTGGGAATCGAACCCACGGTCTCACACTTCGCAGCCGGCTACTCGCCCACTGCGCCACGGAGGCTATTATATTACCTTAATTACCAAGAGCGCAATAGAATATACACCATAACATGTTAAAGACAACCATCGCCAAGTAAAATGAACCATAATTTTGAAAACTCGTGGATATTATCCTGATTGCGTTCTCGTCTCGTACCAACCGAAATGTCTGTATTAATTAATCTAATGCACTCGTTTCGTAGTTTCCCCCCTTTTGATTCGCTTTGCTACCGAGTACCGTCACACGTTGCGGGCCGAGGCACTGACCTACATTTTGCATGTCTAATAAATTTATTTTATAGGCATGTTACAGAACAAAGCTTGTAAATCAACTATAGGTTTCTAGCTACTGGATTGATTTTCACCTGCTTTATTATTTACACGTGGCTTGCGGTTGGTAATTAATGATTCTATCAGTTACTTTGTTTACTTCCTTTTGAGCTGAAGGTTTAGATTCCACAGTGGGACAATTCTTTGTGTCATTCGCAAATATTTGTTCTGTGTCTGAAATTAAGTCAATCGTAGTTTTTGATCTTACATCAGAAGTAATTCTTGTACTAAATATTAGTCTTTATAGCAAAGGTCAGTAAGCAACAAGCACGTGGGTCACCTAATAATAAGTGATCCTCACCGGCCATTAAAGCTTACAACACCAGAATAATCATGGACGCGTTGCAAACCTTATAGAAACGGTATAATTGAGGGATAGGGGTAGGGAAGGGGGATTTGGGCCTTCGGATATGTCACTCACCGTACAAAGTGCAACAGTAAGCTGCTACTCCGCATCGGTTTTCTGAGAGACAGTAGTAACAATCCGATCAAGCCGACCTATTCATGCTGTAGACAAAACTGTCTACAGCGTAACTCTACCACTTACGTTACATCCGGTAGTTCTGTTTTAGCCTGGTAACTATGCATCTTTCTTCGCTAGGTAAATTTAAGTAATTTAAAATCGTGAAGCTCGCTCTATTAATTCAATTTTGTGATATAACTATGTTGGATCCATTATCAGGACATTGGAAATATTATCAAAATAACCTTTTTAAAAGCAGGAAAATAATGTAAGTATAATAAACTAAGTTCATAAATATGACCTAGAAAACACTTCCTGTATAAAAACTTAACTCGTTGGCATACTTAAGTTTAAAATTTCCATCAAACTTACAAAATTGCGTGTTCACGTATTGTTATACCGAAAACATTGTTGTTAAATTTTGTGGCACGCACTAATCTAGTATAAATGGTTGAATTCAATTATGTGTAATAAACATATTTAATTATACGGACATAGTTGTGACTTGCGACATAGTTGATGTGGGCGTTTAATTTTATGAATATTGTTGTGTTTGCACATCAGGAAATTTATACGCTTTGACCAAGTATAATTTGTATATAATAAGTGTAAGTGGGCCACTAACATCTTAGGCCCAAAGCCAACCTCACGTCCACGTGGTACATCTGCTGATTAACGAACGAGGCAGTGGCGAAACTTGGTTCCTGGTGCGGGTTGTGGGGGTCAGGCGGCGGGTCGCACGATATAATACTAAATAACGTGAATGGTACGAGAAGACGGACCCCGGCTTTAAGCTGGGATAACGCCAGTTAAATATAGGTGACAACGTCCAATAGTTTAAAACTAGATATAATTAAAACGAAATTCTCAATTACATAATGGTGTAAACACTTATCATGACTGTTTCATCGTGTTATTGACGGTGGAAGGGTACCCGATATTTATACACAATTGCATAGTATAACACATAACAGAAGTTCACGCCTTTATCCCCGAAGGTATAGGCAGAGGTCCAACTAGTGTTGCACTCACGTTTCGCCGAGCTTATTTCCGTCGCTAGATGAGTCAGCGAGCTTATCGCCACACCGGGCAAATTCTCGACTCGTATACTAGAATAGAATACTCGATTCACTATGTCAAAAGTAGTCATAAAGTAGAGAAAATAGTACTTTCAACCTCGCTGTGATATTTTGTCTACGAACCCTAACATGACGATATGATTTTATCGAATGTTAACACTTTTACCCGAGATATTTGTCGTCAATAGATATCTCTCTCGCGCGCGAGATATGTCGTGTTGCATATCCCAAGCCTGCAAATGGTCACTTTTGTGTGTTATATATAAAGATCCTATAATATTTTACTGCTGACTGCCTCGGTGGCGCAGTTGTAATGCGTACGCGTTACGATTAAGGCCAACGCTGAGGTCTCGGGTTCGATCCCCGGGTCGGGTAAAGTGGTATTGGGTTTTTCTATTACGAAATGCTCAATATCAGCCTGGAGTCTAGAATTTGTGCCCGGTATGGCGATAGGCTCGCCCCCTATCACATAAGGGACGGAGATACGCTCGGCGAAATGTGGGTGTACTGGTTACACCTCTGACTACCCCTCCGGGGATTACAGGCGTGAGTGCGTATGTGCGTATGTATAATATTTTAATATTACGTTCCAGGTTGGCGGCAGCGCAGGAGGCGGCGGGCGCGCAGGCTCGCGCGGCGCCAGCTGATACCATGGGCGGCGCGCACCAGCCCGCTACTCCAGGGCCCAGCTCACTCTTTATATTATCCAACGAAAATCCTATTCGGAGGTCAGTATAATATTCGTATTTCTACTATTTGTTGGATTGAGAGATGATTATAATTCAAATGTATCACATCCATCGAGTAACTTATATCATACAAAGCTTTATGTTTCTATTAGCTTTTACTCGCGGCTCCCCCTGTATGAGCAGCTTTTTCCGACATAAAAAGTTCCCAGCGTCCTATCTATCTATGTACCAAAATTCAAAATTGGTTCAGTTATTTAGATGTGAAAGCGTAACAAATAAAACAAATTAAATTCGCATTTATAATATTAGTTACGATACGCAGAAAGATAAATAAAACACCTTAAAATTTTGCATAGTTGAGTTAAAGGTACAATAGTCATTTGTTTTATTTTACACTGGCCTTTGCTCGCAGCTTCGCCCGCGTGAACGGCCTTTTCCGGGATAAAAAGTAGCCTATGTTACTCAGTGATAAAGTAGCTTTCTAACAGCAAAATAATTTTTGAAATCGGTCAAGTATTTTTTAAGTTTATTCGTTACATACAAAAATAAAAATCTTTCCTCTTTATAATCTTAGTGTAGATGTAGATAAGAATTTTAGGTTTTCAAAGGTAATTGTAAATAATCAATATATATTATCAAGAAGTGTCTATTCTTTTATATTTTAATGGAAGTAAACATATTTGACTATACGTAGAATTTGCATACTCATGTGTAGTGCATACTTAGAGATTTACACAGAGTACAGTAACCAAGCCTTAACGGGCGCGGCCCGCTGTTACCTTCCCTTGCTTGTAAATATTAAACAAACGTCGTGTTTGCTCCTTAATGCATTTTGCAAACACGTATGTACGTTGAGTATATATTATATTAATACATATTTTTGTTCTCTGTATGGATACCTCATTGGTTTAGTGGCAGCCTACATAGGATGCGAAAACGTCAGCTCTTGGTTTCAAATCCTTGGGCAATCACAAGTATTTGAGTTTTTGATCCTAAAAATCTCACTTGCTCGTTTGCCGGCCTATGCTATAAAAATATTAAATTTAGGGTTAAATTTTGGATATTTAGATTTTGATAAGATCCGGCACATAAACACTCATTGTCAGGTGTATGTAACAACCCATAAACATAGCCATACCTTTCTGTAACACGTTGTAAATCCAGTAACTTCGGACCGACATAATTCTGCCAACCATCAAAGAATGCAATGTGGACATTGCTCTCTGGAATAAAAAACAATTAACCCTGCCAGATTTCTATCACTATGAATTCAAACAATATTTAATGAAGTAGAGTCGACACAAGTAACTGAATAATAGATAACATGAGCAAATAAATAAACAAATAAATATAATTATAGTTCATTATCGCTATGTTCAAAAATAATGAATTAATTATCGATATCATAATGTATATGTACAGAACAACGATTAACATTAGGCGTTACGGCATTTTTTGCCTATTTTGAAAATACGAACGTCTGATAAAGATCCACGGAAGATGAAGACGATGAACCCCCCGGTGGCCTTCTTTAGCGCTCGTAGGACGGTCCTGCGGGATCCTGAGTAAGCTCTCGATAGCTGCTAGAATTTAAATAGCCGCCTTTGCGCTCGGCTGCTCCATCTCTTAGGTGACATAGGGGGCCACTCACAATAAAGAGGCCTTTCGACGTCAAAGGCAGCACGATATTTCGTACTACATACATCTTGGGGTCGCATCGTAGAATGTACATCAAGTACGAATACCGCTTTTAGCGATAAGACCGCCTTTTGTAACATAATTTAGTTGTAAGGTTCATAGTGTATAATTTTTATTTTGGTGTACAATAAAGAGTTATCTATCTATCTACGAAGCACGAACGCTGCGCATCCCCCGCTGCGCAACCGCGACCCTAGACGGCCCCAGTTAGTCGCTTCTTAAGACAGGCAGGGGATATCATGATAGAATTCTACAAAAGCTCCTAATCCACAGGGCCGAAGTAATCTTATGTACCTTAGTGGTGATACAAATTATTTGTTTAAAAATTATCATCATAATATTATATGTTCCAATCATCGAGATCATAATATGCTCTAATATACCTCCCATTACATTCAGCATATTCAAAGTTAATTATGTTACAAAATGCATCTTACTTAATTTCACTAAGCATGGTCAAAGTTATTTAAAGTACGAAAAAACAACAAAACACACAAATACATACGTTATTGTTCTAAATCCTACGTTGCGGCCGATAATAAATCTTTCACATTCTGCAATACCACACTATTTACCTTAAACTAAATGTATTACACTCCGGCAGCATATTGGCAGCTGTTCGACGCTATATACCGAGTATTATTATCCACTCTAATCGAAAGGTAACAGGATCAACGTGTGCATTATGACGGCAGATCAGAATTCTATCAAAGCCCGCCTTTAGATGAACATGATCATGTAGTAACGAGTTGGAAATTACTTTTGCGCCCTTGGTTCGCTATTTTTGTCTTACAGACTGGATATGAGATCGTTAATAGGGAAAATCTATACTTAATAGTGAAGTCTTTCATTAAAATAGTATTGTGTTGTTATAGCAATAAGTTTAATATTTTTTTAATCCTGACACGGCAAAGTGACACTGGGCCTGATTTTAATACAGTGCAGTCCAAATTATTGTCGACCATCAAGAAAAATGAAAAAATGAAAAAATCTTTATTTACTTAAAGAAAGATACAAAAACATTTTCCAGGGGTTCTCAAATCAGGTGGAGCCTGTATCTTGAGAAACCAATTAAAATCAATGAAAAATATTGTAAGCGTGAGTGAAGTCAATGAGCGTGTGTTCGTTTACGCTTGAGTGTGTGTGTTTATGTTTGTTTGTGTGTGTGTGTGCGTGTGTGCGCGTATTTATGTTTGTGTGTGTGTGCGTGTGTGCGCGTATTTATGTTTGTGTGTGGGGGGGGGGGGGGTAATGAGAGAGTGTGGATTTGTGTGTGGGAGTGTGGGTTTATGTGTGAGAGTGTGGGTTTATGTGTGAGAGTGTGGGTTTGTGTTGGAGATTATGTGTTTGTGTATGAGTAGAGTTTAAATGTGGGAAAGTGGGTAAGAGTGAGTTAGGATTTAGGAGTGAGGGAGTACAATTTATGTACTTTGCGCTGTGGGAGATGTTTTACTGCGGTAAAACATCTCCCACAGCGCAAAGATTGCGGGCAGATCATATTTTCAGACTCTTCATAGTCGAGATTGAGAAGTAAATTCCTGATTTTATGATTATTTTTGATTTAATACTGAAAATTATGAAAATTAAGGATGTTGTTCAATTAATTTTAATTCAATGGTATAATATGTGGCGCGTTTAGAAAACTCACGAGCATGCTCTGAGCTGCTCTTCGCTATGTGTGCAGGCCCTAAGTGAGCTGAAAGTAATTGATAAATCAATCAACTATAACATCTATTTTCAGGTATACAAAGTTCATCATCGAGTGGCCGCCCTTTGAGTACGCGGTGCTGCTTACCATCATCGCCAACTGCGTGGTGCTGGCGCTGGAGGAGCATCTGCCCAACGGCGATAAGACCATCTTAGCACAAAATTTGGTAATTTATCTAAACTTTATTACACCTATGTACATTGCTACAGCAAGGCAAGCGCAGCGTTGGCCGTTTAGTGGCAAGATGGGTCGGCGACCTTGTTAGTGTAACACGTAACAGTGTGCAAAACGGTTCAGTTAGGATCGCGAGTCGAACCTAGATTCGAATCATGACCGCGATGCCGACCTTGAACAAAAGAATGATTAAGGGATTTGGAAGGGGAGGGGGATTTGAGCCTCCCAGATATCTCGCTCACCGCACGAAACACTACTTTATGTTGGTTTTCTGTGAGACAGTGGTAACTACTCGTTCATACGGTATTTTATCCGATAAACAATACTTTTGGTGAACTTTATATTTAAACTCCAGTGTACTTCCCATCAGGTACAGTGTAGTCACTGACATGCCTAGATAAAAATATTTGTGATGAAGTTAGCCTATAGCCATATCTGGCATAATTTTATTCCAGTCGCGGGCAAATGAACTAGTCTGTTTTGGGAATCCAAAATCTCACACGGATTTTTATTTGCTTGACCTAGGGATTGGATTCAGGACTTCTCTAATTTCACATTTGAAGTGCGCTGTTACTGGTCCAGAGTTCAGAAACCCCCGGTATGCTAGAATAAATAAATAAATACACTCAACAGTCACACAGATAGACCTGACCCTACACTAGGTTAACCTGTATCGTGGGTATCAGGAACTACGAGGTCCCATACGGTCCCATGACATCTAGACCTAAAGCGAATATTTGCCGATCACAGAAATATTTGTTTCGATGCGGGAATCAAACCCGCGGTATCTCTTTTCACAGCTGGCTACTCGTCCGCTGCTCCACGGAGGCTGTTTTAGTTTACTGAAACTTCTTACTTAACTTATACTAGCTTTGTTCACTCGAATACGCCCAGTTTCTCCATAACTTATACATATCACATATACAAAACAAAATGTGCATGTTCATTTATTTATATCTCCAGATATATCTCTTATATCGCATCCCGATCTGTCTTGCATCTTGGCACTGAGAGGATATGGATGTCATCCATATCAACATAATACAAATTATAATGTAGCTTTTTGTGAGGACTGCATTTTTATGCATCAAACCTTTATTTTTGTTCAAATTGGCGAACAAAAGATCATACATCATCAATATCTAAACAATGAATCTGCCCTCCTTTTGATGTAATTTCCTCATTTAGTTTCTTATTGGGAGTAAATAAAAAAAAGACTAAATATAACTTGCAAGGTCTAAAGTTAGTCACCAGTGCCGTTGCAGCTATTGTTTTATGAGACAAAATCAAGCGGAAGGCTTAGAGGAGGAGCGACGTACTCATTTCAGCCCAGCCAACTTATTTACCGCGTATTGCACATTATTACTGCTCGATTTAAAAGCTTGGACGGTTTTATGCCATATTTCTTTACGTAGAAACCACTGTTTATTGAATATCCAGTAAATATTATAAGCTAATCTTTCTAATCATATATTTAAGAAGTTATTAAACTTTGTTTTTTGTTTGTTCCAGGAAAACACCGAGGTGTACTTTTTAGGAATATTTTGTGTAGAAGCCTCATTAAAAATATTAGCATTAGGTTTTGTTTTACACAGGGGATCATACCTTAGGAACGTTTGGAACATAATGGATTTTTTCGTTGTAATAACCGGGTAAGTGATTTTTATTATATTAGTATTGTATTGTGATGTCTAGTAGTAAATTTCGGCATTAATTTGAATGGCTATGCGAAGAACAAACGTCATATTTCTAACCCAATTTTTGATTACATAACCTAACCTCATTCACGGACAAGGATTAAAAACTGTAAGAAGCTGATAAATATGGCGTTATCTTCGCGTAAGCATTTAATTAGGTTGATACAAAATTTCAATTTTGGGTTATTGGTCTGTTTAGGTATAGAAAGCAGTGTTTTTCAAAACACATACACCATGATGCCTACCTAGTACTGAAAATTAGGTACATACAAAAATGATCTCTAAAATATTGAAAAAGCACATTAAAAGTTAAAATGCAACGTGCTATGTTGGCTATAAATTAAATTGGATTCAAAAATATATATCAATGACATAAGTCATGAATTAATAATTGATTGGTCGAGAGTATTCAATAAGTTAGGTGTTCGTAGGTGTAAAAGGCTTAATTCAATACAGTATTGAATAAGAAATAACAAAAACTAGGTCGATGACGATATTCGCCGAATACAACGTGGACGTTGACCTGCGGATGCTGCGCTCGTTCAGAGTGCTCCGACCGCTCAAGCTCGTCTCGCGGATACCAAGTAATTCACAGTAATTGGCGAAAAGTTCACATAATACCTACCTTATTTGTAATAGAACGTTCTCGCTAGATGTTTTGAATTTTTGGATTTCGAACTTTTTGAATGTAGATAAAATAACACTAGCTATGGCAAATAGATTTTTTAAATTCATTAGCAAAGGAAATTGTAGAATTGTATTCTCGATATGTTTAATGACACGTTTCGTAATACAGTTTAGAATATGTGTGATTTAATTATTATTGAAGACGTTAAACGTAATTTTGATTAAAGCTACGTGTTGCATAATAGTTATTGCTATGATATTACGTTTTTGTGTATTGTGTAGGTACTTCCCAAATAAAAGCTAATACGTAAGAACTTAGTTAAAGGAGTGAATGTAGGTGTGAATAAATGATGGTGTATTTAGATTAAAATGCGTAAAGTTTAACATGATGATAATTAGATACACGATATTTAGAATGTAGCACTTTCGTATCTCCATAATAATGAGATCTGTGCTTTTTACAATAAAACAAAATTGTACTCAAAAAGATTGCAATAAAACGTGTTTGGAATTGTATTGGCTAAGAATGAGATGGAGCACAGGTCTCAGTAGATGTTTTATTACTAAGCTAGTTGCTAGTTCAAGCTATAGTATTGAGTGATATGTGTTTGGCAGTATCATCACGCTGCTGCCATCACGCATCGCGCCCGCCGTCGACTTCAGGACCTTGCGTGCCATTAGGGTGCTGAGGCCCCTTAAATTAGTATCGGGCGTTCCTAGTGAGTTTTAGAACATTTATAGTGTAGCCATTGATAGTATCATTAGTTACTGCTGTTGCATTTATCTTTACTTCTACTACAAGTATTTGAGTAAATATCCAGACTTATTTACTCTCGTACATTACCAGCTATATTCTTTATGCTTTTATCCAATCTCCTATAGAAATGGTTGTAAAAGAATGTGACAGCATTAGCATCTTCATATATCTGCACGAACGATTTTGTATTTCATTTTATTATCACTGTGTCACGTTAATTTCATGTTTCTTGTTAGCATTATTTCCAGTCTTACATCAACTTTACTTCGTACCGTTACCTCCCAAATAATACCGTAGGTATTATACTTTCCAACACACATTATTATCAATTACTTTGTCATAAATTTTAAAATATTGACTCTATTGGCTATAAGCATTGGTCAATTTAATGATTTATTTGAAAACGCTTATCATAAATTTGATTCAGTTACAAAATTCATGTTTTCTAAACTTTTTCATTCAGATCAAACATTATTTTTATAGAATCCCTTTACTTGTAAACTTTACCTTGTGTATGTTCAATGACGAACATACTATTCATAATCATTAGTCTTGATAGAACTTGTAACTTGTATTTACAGAAGTATGATTTTTGCGAGTGTAAAAAACTTATTAAATATAGAAATAATCAACGTCTCAATAAAAATTACTACATTTTCCTGCTTTGCGAAAAAAAAAATTGTTTGTTTTAGTATTAACGATTTTAATAGTAGGAAATTGTTTTTAACACTTAAAAATAATAAATAAAACCAAATACATAATATGCAAAAATATCTCCTGAAAAATTGATTGAATTCGTTAGTTTCTAATTTCAAAATATGACATAAAAAAATAACAAGTAGTAATTCCCAAAGTTTATAAGTAAAGGGACATTATACACATAATTGATCGTATACTAACACAATGATATTTTTTCATAGGTCTACAAGTTGTGTTAAAGTCCATCATAAAGGCGATGGCGCCGTTGCTGCAGATTGGCCTGTTGGTGCTTTTCGCGATAGTTATCTTTGCCATCATCGGTCTAGAGTTCTACTCGGGGGCGCTGCATAAGACTTGTTATAATTTAGAAGATATTAGTAAGTTCTTTTGTGTTTTGTGCCTAATCTATATCAATAGGGTTGACATATCCGTATGGATAAGAAACCTACAACAAATAAAGAATAAAAGAGAAATGAACAATAAATAAATGTCTTGGGGTGGGAAACGGCCTCTCGCTTTGCGGCTACTCGCCTACTGCGCCAAAGAGGTTGTAGAACTGTATTAACGAAGAACTCTATTTAAGAGAAACGTAAAAGATGGATAGATTAAAATAGCTTAGTTTCATTTAGCAGTTCGATTACTCTTTCAAATGTCGGACAAAAACAAAAGGGAGAATCTGTTTTTGCTATCATGAATTGCAATGGAAGGAAAAAACTAAATTCATCAATTTAATAGACAAAGTATTGTTCAATTCAACGATGTTGTCCATCATTAGTATGCAGTGCATGGTTCCTTAAGTCTAATACTGTAACAATGTTTCCATATAGGTAATAATTATTTTATCTTTGTTACCAGGTGAAATACTTTATGAAGGCGAGAATGCGCCACCGTGTAACGCCGACAATGAGTCTGTGGCTCCTTACGGGGCAAACGTGTGCAAATATGAGGTCAGCACGTGTTTAGAGAAGTGGGAAGGGCCGAACAGGGGCATCACATCATTCGACAACATCGGTTTCGCTATGCTCACTGTCTTCCAGTGCATCACCATGGAGGGCTGGACTGCCATCCTCTATTGGGTATTTAAATGCATATTTTGTCTTACTGAATTTAATAACAATCATTCCAATCATTGAATCCTGTAATGAATTGTTTGTGTTGTATCCATGTAAAGTATAGTATGTTGCGGAAAAAAATATATCATGGCTATATATCACAGAAGTTTCAATAACTATTTGTATTTACATTCTTACATTATAATCTTAAAGATACTAAGCGAAACCCAAATAACACTGTCTTCTTGTAATCTCAATCTAATCAATCTAATTACAGTTTTTCTGACTGAAGACTGATTCCTATTCTTTTTAGACACATTTTTTCCTTTAAACTTTGTAATACAACAAACATTATTTTCCTTGCAGACGAATGACGCGCTAGGTAGTGCGTTCAACTGGATTTACTTTGTGCCTCTCATAGTATTGGGTTCATTCTTTATGCTCAACTTAGTTCTCGGTGTCCTTAGCGGGTAAGTCATAAAATAATTTTATGTTTATCTAACAAATATTTGTCCTTTATTTTCCTTTTTCGTCATGTTTTGTATTCTGTTTATGATTTCTTTTCAATATTGTAACATGCATGCAGTGAGTTCTCTAACGAAAGAGGAAGAGTCGAGCGTCGGGCCCAGTTTGTTAAAGAAAGAGCTAGGCAGCTATTCAATCAAGATTTTACTGCCTATCTGAACTGGATTACTGAAGCAGGTCAATAAAAAGGCGTTCTAGTCATCAGAAAAATATTAATAGCCAAAAATATATCCGCTAGAGGTAGACAAGTGGGAAGAACACTTGTAATTTTGGTTTATTGGGCTAGTAATTAACTTAAAACTTAATTCAGATTATTCCATTTATGTTCTAGCTAGATTATTTCATTCTATATATTTTGTTCATTATTATGAAATTATTTACATCATCGTTTACATTCATAATCTATTGATTCCCAAGAATATAAAAATCAATAGTTTTCCCATTAAAAGTAGGTATTATGCTAGATTGTTTTCTATTTCCACGCTATGTTTACAGTGAGTTCGCTAAAGAAAGAGAGAAAGTAGAAAATAGACAAGAATTTCTTAAGTTAAGGCGACAACAGCAACTCGAAAGAGAGCTCAATGGTTATGTTGAGTGGATATGTAAAGCCGGTAAGCGGTTGTCTTTATAACAGTAAAAATATACGTGATGTTGATTTTTTTAAAGTATTCTTAGTGATGATAGAGAGATTAATAGTAATAATATTTATTTCGCAGAGGAAGTAATATTAGCAGAAGAAAGAACAACAGAAGAAGAGAAAATGCATATTATAGAAGGTACGATTTTTTCTTTTTATTACGTATTTTTACTTATATGGTGGTTTTAAGGTATATCATAAAAATTAATATCAAATTGAAGATCAAAGTGTTGCTAGTAAAGTAAATTTTCTTCTTCTGATATTCTCACCCACATCTTTACATTGTTGTATTTCTCTTTTGTATATTTTTGTATACTCTTGTACTTAACAGAAGAGTTAAATAATATGCAAACCACCAGCCAACATTTAAATGCTAAACTAGTAATTAACTCTCTAGCACGAAGAAGAGCAGCGGCCAAAAAGAAGTTAAAAAACTTAGGGAAAAGTAAAAGTACTGACACAGAAGAGGAAGAACAGGACGAAGATTGCGGGGATGACGGTCAGTACGCTCCCTGTTTTGTAATGAATGTTCACATCTGTGTGGTGTTGTGTATCCTACGTTCTATTTAACCATAATTTCTTTTATGTCCATTATACATTATTTTACTTTTTCTTGGATCCATCATTTATCAATGAAATGCATGTTTATTAGTTGTGAGTCTTTCATTTTATCCAAATTTACTATCGAATTAACAATTAATATTATTTTTCTGTTTAATTCTTTAACTAAGAGTTTACGTAGTCACACCGTTGCAAAAACTTCTGCAATGAACCATCATTAAAATTTCATGACTGTTGCATGATAAAATTCTGTACTCATTCTCATTCATTAAGTATTCGTACTCTATTTGTGTGTTGGTTGTTTACAGTTCCAAAGAAAAAGCAAGGTATGGGATCAAGCGTGATTCTGGTAGAATATTCCTTTCCATCTTCTTTGTAGTCGAAATAGACTAGATTTAGTTTTAGGGTAGTACCCTTCTCTAAACCAACCTCCGCACGTCTTTACGTAAAGAAACTTCAAAATAGCCACCTATTTTGAGGTTCGCAGTGCTTTCGAACCGATTATTATCGTTTTTTGGATTTCATGAAAATATTAATTTATTACATTCGGAACGTACAGACGTCGTTAAACTAATCAGGCATCCTTTGCTTTTCTTCTGTCTTTCTATCTGTTTTGTTTATCTGTCCTTTCTACAGCTTTTATGTTAGATTTGATACTAATTTTAAAGTTACCTTACAACGTGGCTCTGTGTATTATTTTGGCTTTCTATCGATAACAGAACAGTTGTCCTTGGAAAGAGTTGTATCGCAAAAACTTGGATCGGATTGCGACACCGATTATAATTATATTTTATATTGAAATTTTGTCAAAGATAACATGGGATTTAACCTTCAATATTTTAAGTAATATATGATAGCGCTAATGTAAACCGTGCCGTTGCGTAGGTGTACTAAACCCCTTGTAAAGGCTAGATATAAAATGATTAGTTATGTGTTACTACTAACCTTTAGCAACCATTAAATAGCTGTTCTCATGAAATAGTTTTATGCGAGAAAATTGATTTACTTTGGTGGCAACAGGGTTTTTGAAAAGCAAGTCACGGTCAGCAGGCAAGTGTGCGGACTTTTGGCGCGCTGAGAAGAGGTTTCGGTTTTGGATCAGACATACAGTGAAGACCCAGTGGTTTTACTGGTTCGTCATCGTATTGGTGTTCTTCAACACGATATGCGTTGCTGTCGAGCATTACGATCAACCTATGTTTCTCACTTCGTTTTTATGTAAGTTTGAACTTTAATTATTTACTTAGTTATAATAAGACAATTAATTGTTCGGTGAATTTTGTTCTAAATATAATATCAATTCACTATTTCATATAATCTTTACTATTAGAAGCGATATCTAGTACATTTATTACTTTTATTAAACATATAGGTAAATTTTCATAGGTATAATTATTTATATGATTCTATGAATAATGTGATTTTGTATTTCCCAGATTACGCCGAATTTGTGTTCCTTGGTTTATTTATGATGGAGATGTGGGTGAAGATGTATGCGTTAGGTCCACGAATTTACTTCGAATCTTCATTTAATCGCTTTGATTGTGTTGTCATCTCCGGCTCTATCTTTGAAGTCGTCTGGTCGGAGGTCAAAGGCGGTTCCTTCGGTCTATCTGTTTTAAGAGCTCTGAGGCTGTTGAGAATATTCAAGGTTAAAATTAGTTTTTGTATTACATAAATATAATTCTATGTTTTTGCCACTGAAATGTCTTAACGTCATAAATCTTTTTCAGGTCACAAAATATTGGAAGTCTCTAAGAAACCTAGTGATATCTCTCCTGAATTCTATGAGATCTATTATCTCGCTGCTGTTTCTTCTCTTCTTGTTCATTCTTATATTTGCTCTACTTGGCATGCAGCTATTTGGAGGACAGTTTAATTTTGAAGATGGCACGCCAGCTACAAATTTCAACACCTTTCCGATTGCGTTACTGACTGTCTTCCAGGTAAGATTATTTGTTAGTCTTATTAAGACTGTATTTTTCCATAACATATTCGTAACTGCAGCTATTTTGTAACACATGACTCTCTTAAATATTGTAGATACTATATTATTTTATATAGGAGTGCAATGTGAAATCTATCATTTAAAACCATGTTGTAATGTAGGATTTTTACTTACAGATCCTCACCGGTGAAGATTGGAATGAAGTAATGTATGATGGCATTCAATCTCAAGGCGGCATCAAGAAAGGCATGATCTACTCGTTGTATTTCGTCATTCTTGTATTGTTTGGCAACTACACACTACTAAACGTGTTCCTTGCCATCGCTGTCGACAATTTAGCGAATGCTCAGGTATGTTTGCTTAATTTTGTTATTTTGTTATAGTTGATTTGAAATTATTACGACTTTAAGAACTTTAAAATAGTCGTAATGATTCATGTAATCGACTACAACAAAATCATATAGATGTTTGTAAAGAAAAGCTAAACGGACCTGTGGTGTGGCAAAGCTGCGATGTTCACTTGTAAATCTTATGCCGCTTCTCGTGTAAATGTTGCATTTGTGTATTTACAGGAGTTGACAGCAGCTGAGGAAGAACAAGTAGAAGAGGACAAGGAAAAGCAACAACAAGTAAGTACTGGCTCTGATTTCAGCTCTTCTTCTACCAGTATTCATCCTCTGATGCTTTAAAGTTTATTTAATAGTTTCACATTTCAAAGTCATAGCATGTTCCACTTAAACACGAGCACTTCCCAATGGAATTCTATGATGAGATGATACGATATTTGTATATCAATCTGTTCCGGCTAATTATTAGGAGCTGGAGAAAGAGATGGGTGCGTTACACGCAGTCGATGGGACTCCACCTCGTGTAGACTTAAGTCCCACTTCGTCGACGAGTAGGAAGGTAAAACAAAGCTAGGCGACGACGGCTTAGCTATGCTTGAACGTATGCGATGGTGTGGACTACATGAAATATTGTTGATATGTTTCACAACCATAACATATCTTTTAACTGCGATTTAATTACCTACCTTTATCATCGATGTAACCTATCTCACTCACGATAAAATATCAACAATATTTGTTGTCCTTAATGGGTCAATGTTGCTTGTGTGAAAGCAAAACGTTAGGTACATGTACAAAAGTCTTACTTTTTTTAAATCTCTAGATGGCTAATTCGTTTGTGAATTATACTTATTAGTTTCATTTATGATAAGCACTACACATATTGTGATTCACTAGTCCGGATCATGTATTCTGTGTTATTTATCATTTGCTATTACTTTTCCTACTTTTAGATATAAATGCACTTGTACTTTTATATTATGACACTTAAAATTACTAACTACCATTTCCTTTCGCTTCTGAACCAGTATTTTTTAAAATAGACATAATTATTATTTGTTAAATTTATTAAGGGTTTACCTATATATAGAATGTATAAAACATAGTTACTTTGCTAGGTTAAAATAACGAATTCGTGAGCTATTTTGGTGAACATAATTTCGCATGTATTTGATATTTATTTTATCAGCTACTATATAAATACTTAAGTAGTATATTGTACAATTTATTTCAAAGGTATACAACATATAGATAAATGACGGACCTTTGATGCAAAAGACCATTTTTAAAGTTAATAATAATCGTAGCAAAAAGAACTTAGAAGATTATATACAAATCATTCCGTAATGCTTTGTTTAGCTTATTTTAAAATCTTCAGTTAGTTAATTATGATATTCGGTAATCCATCATATTAATAACATAGTATTTGATGAGTTGCTTGTAATGCGGCTTTTTCAAATTTCTATAGATAGGTGTCACTTTAAAATACCTTTTAAATTCTGTAGAGATTTCATTGATTACGTTAGACATGTTATGTAAAATAATACCTTAAAATTATAGAACAAAAAGAAAGAAGAGGCCAAAAAGGAAGATGAAGAGGAGATACCAGATGGACCAAAACCAATGCTGCCATATTCGTCCATGTTTGTTTTGACACCTACTAATCCGTAAGTCTACGTTTTCGCCAAAGATGTTTAAGATCACCGAACATGAGTTGGCAGGCCGCAGAGGGCAGAAGTTGGAATCGATTAATAAAGTATAATTTAAACATCTATCGGAATGAAAATCAACCAACAAGAGTTTGATAAAAGCGCTGCCATAACTTGCCAACTCATTATTCTTTGATCTGTAAATTATTGAATAAAGTATAAAAAATATCATACTCAAAAGTTTATGTTTGTTTACAGAATTAGGCGAGGCGCACACTGGGTTGTAAATTTAAGATATTTTGATTTTTTTATTATGGTAGTTATATGCATGAGCTCGGCGGCTTTAGCAGCTGAAGATCCCGTAGATGAAAATAGTGGCAGGTGAGTGGTTTCTATGGTTTATACCTTTTTTACTAGCCTGAATTACGTAACGAGTAGGTCGCTTGCTTGATGGTAAGCGCCACGCCTACCCATAAACATTCCTAACACCAATCAGAACTTTGAATTACAAAGCCCTACATGGCACTGGACTGCGCTCGTCACCCGAGACATAAGATTTTTAAGTCTCATAATGTCCAGTAATCTCACTGTCTTCAATGTCCTTCAAACCGTAATACAACTGTACTTACACAATGCTGCTGAAGAAATAGACAAAGCGGTGGTACCAACCCAGACGGCTTCTCGCATACGAAGGACCTACCTCCTTGTAAACCTGAACATGTAAACAATTTTCAACGAGAATGTTTTGTCTGTACCGATGCGTGTCTTTACGTGTCTGTATATATATAAATGGTACTCGCAACCGATGTCAGCAAAGCAGGAATACTAACCTCAGTTCATTTTTACTTAGACTTTAATATCGCCACTAGTAGGGTTCTATGTGTTCATATTATAGTTGATGCTCAAATTCTTCTATGTTATATTAATAAACATTTTGTACTATTGTTTAGAAATAATATCCTGAACTACTTCGACTACGCGTTCACGGGCGTGTTTACCGTGGAGATGCTGTTGAAGATAGTCGACTTGGGCATCCTGTTCCATCCGGGCGCGTACCTGCGCGACCTATGGAACATCATGGATGCCGCTGTTGTCATATGCGCCCTGGTCAGCTTCGGTTTTGAAATCGGGTGAGTACTTGTTTATTAATTAGCCCTCACTGGGCAAACCCAGCAGTGAAAAAGTGAGGGCCTTCGTCTTCCACTCCACCTTTGCCTATTTTTCCTCTTGTCTCTGTCATGACTCCTGCGTTGTGTCCTGGTATCCGGTGGTTAGTTTAGTTCAGAGCACGTCCGACAAGTCAGCAGACGTGACCGATACATTTGAACTGTTACGTTTAATGTCATTAACTGCAGTAGATAAATTTATTTTTAACTTTTTTGTCACGGGTGGACAGGATTTTTTAAAACTATGGATGGGTAATTATAGATCATAACGCTTAGTGCGTGTTGTTGGTGCTACTTAAACTTACTTACTTCGGCTTTTGTTTTTACGATCTAACTAATTCCAGGTGGCTTAGCATATGCAACACGAGATGATATTGTCGACTCGGTACATACGCACTCACGCCTGTAATCCCCGAAGGCAGAGGTGTAACTAGTACACCCACATTTTGCCGAGCGTATCTCCGTCCCACGATGTGATAGGGGGCGAGCCTATCGCCATACCGGGCACAAATTCCAGACTCCGGGCTGATACTGAGAATTTCGTAATAGAAAAATCCAATACCGCTTTACCTGACCCGGGGATCGAACCCGAGACCTCAGCGTTAGCCTCAATTGTAACGCGTACGCATTACAACTACGCCACCGAGGCAGTCACTTTTACTCGAAATATTTGTCGTTATTTCTAGCGCGTGATATGTGTTACATATGTTAAGCCCGCAGACCCAATAACTTTCTCACATTTCTACTTTGATAGTACCTACAATTGTACTGAAGCCAATATTTTTGTTTGTTACAGAGGCGTAAGGGCGGGACAGAACTTGTCCACAATTAAATCGTTAAGAGTGTTACGAGTG